>CM045762.1:28513695-29713695 GCA_025200525.1 Camellia lanceoleosa | reverse complement strand
CGCCCGCACATCCGCGAACCCTATCCGCACAAACCACAAACCGCACTGCGGACGGTTACGGGTTGTCTTTTCACCAGACCGCATAGATACGGGCGGGTCTAAACCGATCTGCAAACCGTTCAAATCCGAACCGTGAGCACCCCTACCAGAAGTTTGTCATCCAGAAAAATCTGAAAATTTTCTTGTTTCCCTTAAGTTTTGTTCTCTTGCATAGATATATTCTTCATATTATTTTTAGAAAAAAATTTAAGAGTATAGAACACAGGTTTGGTTCGCCGTACAGATTGTTTGGAGTGCTACTATAATCTGTGTATATCATTGTATCTTGAAAGATAGACGCTATTTATCCGTAAGTACTGAAGCGGGGCAAATCTGTCTTAAGGACAGAGTGTCACACACTCGACTTGATCTATTTTGTACTTTTTTATTTCAGTAAATAAATTTTGTAAGTAATTTATTTTTATTTGTTATTTGATTTTGTCATGACCTAAACCCGGCACCCAAAAGCTTGGCATCGCAATAAGATAAAAATAAAGCAATTCAAATAATTTTATAGTCATAGCGCAAGCGAATAAATTAAATGAATTAAAATAAAATAATTGGGTACCAATGTTTATTAAAAAGAAACAAACATAGTCATTTGGGCTTTATTGTATTACAAGAGTTCGATAAAAAAAAAATCAGATAGAAATCTTAAAAAAAAAGGAAATAAAAAAAATAACACAGCGACTCATTTCACATCTTGATCCTGCTACATCTCATCACCTGAAAGGGGTAACAGCTATAAACACATAGCAAAGTGAGAAATATTATACTGTGTGTCACGACCCGCTCCCCGTACCTAAGGGTTAAGCATCGTGATGGCCAGTAACTGAAGTTACCTACGGCCAATTCTTGAACAGATAAATAAACGCAAGCGGAAGAAATATTTAAATAAGGGTACCAAAATAATCATCGGAGCTTCTATTTTTATTAAAAAATTATATTGACCAAAAAGGTTGTTATTTATATAGAGAAATATCATAAAAATGCTGTGTGTGTCTATTCCGCAGCCCTGCATCTAAGACTTTCCAAAGCCATTTCCTGAAAATTGGTAAACAACTATAAGTACATGGCAGAGTGAGAAATATTATACCAAGAGTATAAAGGACACGAAATAACCATGGATCGTTAGTTAGGCCAAAACATTTATATAAACAGATCATTTGAGTAGCAGAAATCATTTGACAAATAATCCTTTAAGTAATAAAACTGGGATTATGCTTCGTCAGAACAAATAATCTTTTATTAGTAACCAAAACATTTAAGTAGCAGAACTGAAATATAGAAGTTATGTAACCACAACCACTGCAGTAACAAAATGTAAGAGGTCACAGTGTATGACAAACAAAAGCAGGTACGGATTCAAGAGGTGGCTCGTACGGATTCTAGAGGTGGCTCCCACAATAGTGTAGCACTTAGTTCCGCACAGCACTTTGGTTCGCACAAAATAGAGGTCAATGGATCTATGACAAACAGAGGACCACAAAGTGGTCAAACAGAGACCAATGGTTATTTAAGTCCCCCAAGGCGTGAGACTCCCGTAGTGGTACTTACAAAACATAATTATTTATAAGGTCATAGCCAAATATTCTTTAAAATATAAACAGACATATCCATATGTTTCCTTTTAAGCAAATAGGGTTCAGATATAAAACCACGTAACTGAAATGTTTATAAAACATAACTTTTATTAAAAACATAACTTGTATAAAATAGATTTTGGTAAATCAAAACATACGTAAAATATATTTTGGTGACTCAGGGTATAATATAACTCACCTTATCATTAATACCTCACTCTCCTTTCCATTATCAAAGATCCTTTTTAACTTCCACCATCTTTTCCTTTCTTTTTTTTCTTTTTCTTTTCTTTTTCTTTCCTTTTCTTTTTCTTTTCCTTTCTTTCCTTTTCTTTTTCTCCAGGTCGTTCATCTCTCCCAATTTATAAGGGATTGAATTCGTAAGGCCTAAGAAACTGCCATGCGTCCCTCCTTATTAATTAATCCAAGCTTATCTCCAAGCTAACTTAATTATTTATTTATATTTTTACTTCTAAACTTTTAATAATTATATTATTTTATAAAATTACGCATAACAATATAAATAAATTATATATTTTCTTAACTGAGATTAAATAATATTAGTATAAATTTTATAGCATAATTAAAAATCTGGGATGTTACAATCTTCCCCCCTTTTAAAATTTCGTCCTCGAAATTTGTTACAGGTGTAAGCTATCCGCTGCGCACTCTGATAAATATATATATTAGATGATTAATCTGATAGAAAATACTACCTCAAAAAAAAAAAAAACTTTACCAAAAATACCTCACTATCTAGTTGTAAAAAATTGGTTTGGGCCGAAATGAGAAATAATGGGTGACTTTTAAAAAAAAATTCACTCGTTTTATTTACGATAAAAATAAATAAAATAAGCACACAATGACAGAATTATATGCAAGAATTGAAAATTTTGAGATGAACTTTTCATTGATGGGAAATAGTTTCAAAATTAGTATCTTTAAAATTTGAACCCACTTTTTAAAAAACATCAAAATAAAATTTTTTTTTCAATACTGAACTGAAAATTATATGGATTTAATTATATTATAATATTGGTAGGTGTTTAAACCCGACATCCTTCTTTTCTTATCATTCTTTCACTAGAACAAATATAAATTATATCTAATATCCTTCACAAATTAGGCACGCTAAAAAAAAAATTTATTCTATATATATATAATCATATAAAATTATAATATAATTAAATCGACGAACAAAATATAATAATTCGGTACTAATTTCCCACCATCCTACTTCTTAAATGTGCATGTGTCCTATGCTCCAATGATTTTTTTTTTTTTGGTATAAATCATTGCTCTGATACCATTTGTCACGACCCGCTCCCCGTACCCAAGGGTTAAGCATCGTGATGGCCAGTAACTGAAGTTGCCTACGGCCAATTCTTGAACAGATAAATAAACGCAAGCAGAAGAAATATTTAAATAAGGGTACCAAAATAATCATCGGAGCTTCTATTTTTATTAAAAAATTAAATTGGCCAAAAAGGTCATTATTTACATAGAGAAATATCATAAAAATGCTATGTGTGTCTATTCCGCAGCCTTGCATCTAAGACTTTCCAAAGCCATTTCCTGAAAATTGGTAAACAACTATAAGGACATGGCAGAGTGAGAAATATTATACCAAGAGTATAAAGGACACGAAATAATCATGGATCGTTAGTTAGGCCAAAACATTTATATAAACAGATCATTTGAATAGCAGAAATCATTTGATAAATAATCCTTTAAGTAATAAAACTGGGATTATGCTTCGTCAGAACAAATAATCTTTTATTGGTAACCAAAACATTTAAGTAGCAGAACTGAAATACAGAAGTTATGTAACCACAACCACTAAGATGTAATGAGGTCACAGTAAGTGACAATCGAGCAGTACGGATTCAAGAGGTGGCTCGTACGGATTCTAGAGGTGGCTCCCACAATAGTGTAACACTTAGTTCCACACAGCACTTTGGTTCGCACAAAACAGAGGTCAATGGATCCATAACAAACAGAGGACCGCAAAGTAGTCAAACAGAGGCTAATGGTTATTTAAGTCCCCTAAGGCGTGGGACTCCCGTGGTGATACTTACAAAACATAATTATTTATAAGGTCATAGCCAAATATTCTTTAAAATATAAACAGACATATCCATGGGTTTCCTTTTAAGCAAATAGAGTTCAGATATAAACCACGTAACTGAAATGTTTATAAAACATAACTTTTATTAAAAACATAACTTATATAAAATAGATTTTGGTAAATCAAAATATATGTAAAATATATTTTGGTGACTCAAGGTATAATATAACTCATCTTATCATTAATACCTCACTCTCCTTTCCACTATCCAAGATCCTTTTTAACTTCCACCATCTTTTCCTTTCTTTCTCTCTTTCTTTTATTTTTTTTTTCCTTTCTTTCCTTTTCTTTTTCTTTTCCTTTCTTTCCTTTTCTTTTTCTCCAGGTCATTCAACTCTCCCAATTTATAAGGGATTGAATTCGTAAGGCCCAAGAAACTACCACGCGTCCCCCCTTATTAATTAATCCAAGCTTATCTCCAAGCTAACTTAATTATTTATGTATATTTTCACCCTTAAACTTTTAATAATTATATTATTTTACAAAATTACGCATAACAATATAAAATAAATTATATATTTTCTTAACTGAGATTAAATAATATTAGTATAAATTCTATAGCATAATTAAAAATCTAGGATGTTATACTGTGAGTATAGGGACACAAAATAGCCATGGATAGTTATTTAAGTTAAAACATTAACATAATTTAAGTTGCATAAATAAATTATTTAAGTGGCAAAAATTGAAATAAAAATTACGTAAATAACTATAACCACGGTACAGAACAGAATATAACAGGGGTCACTGGAGTTACAATCAGGACAGAGGTCAATGGATCCATAACGGACAGAGCATCACAAAGTGGCCAAACAGGGCCAAGGGTTATTTCAGTCCCCCAAGGCATGGGACTCCTGTGGTGATACTTACAGAAAATAATTGTTTACAAAATCATCATCAAATAATTATAAAAAATTAAACAGACATATTCATGGATTTCAATTTAAGTAAATAGAGTTTAGAAAATAATCTACGTAATTGAAACATTAACGTAACCATAAAATATAAATTATACAAAATAAATTGTGATAACTCAAAACATTCGTAAAATTTATTATGGTAACTCAAAATATATTTAAAACAAGTTATAATAACTCAATGTATAATATAACTACCTCTAATATAAATTTATCCCTATTTTTCCCTGCTACCGAATCTCCCGTGTTATTCCTTCTTCTACATTTTTTGTTGATTGTCATCCTTCCTTTCTACTATAACGCCATTGGAGCCCAAATTGATTGCGTGTTCTCAGAAGGCGCCACCTATCCTGTCCCTTGACTCTTACCTCACCAATTGTCTAAAGGTCATCTAATACATTGGCTCTAGGAGATTAGGGTTGACTTCTTATAATTCTAAGGGTTGTAGCCCTCTTTGGTAATCTACAATGATCCTTAAAAATTTCGTATAATTATAAGTTGGGTTTGTGTCTAAAAATCTCATCATCAAACTATAAAATATCATTTACCACTTCTTAAACTATTTAATATTAAAAATACGGTGTCCCACAATCTACCCCTTTAAACAAAGATTTTTAATATTTTAAAATTAATAACAGCTAACGTTGTAAATCACAGACTTTTACTAAGCACTTTTGATATACTAAGGAACTATATTTATTTATTTATTACTATTATTATTATTCTCATTATTTATTATTATTATTATTTTATATGAATACAATTATGGTAAAAAAAAATCGGGTGTCATAGGTTTCAAGTTATTTATTTTACACAGAAGATTGTTCAAACATTTCTTACATCTTTACTTGTATCATTTTGGTCCAAGACCTTTCAATTGTGATACATTTGATCTTAAATTTTGAATCTCATTTTAAATAAGGACAATTGAAAATACCGTGTTTAATTTTAAGAGTAAAGTCGTTATTATAAACTAATTTGACAAAACTAAATATCCAAAAGTTATTTTTTAACTTTTAAAAGGTATTTCTGCCCACCAAAGATAAAATTATATAAAAATGATAAATCTTTTACATTTTTATCTTTTTACCAAATTAATTTTTAGTATGCGTTTAGATGTTGATTATGTAATAATGGATGGTTATTTTTGTTGATACTTTTGGATGATTACCATGTAATAGATGGTTGTTTTTATTAACAGGTATTTTTGGATAGTTATGATGTAATTGATGATTATTAGGTTTTTAATGTGTAATTGATATACTTAATATATGAAATGTTTTTAGTTTTGAATTTTTTAATTTAATGGATTGGTTTAATAATGATATTAAAATTGCCATTATGTTTGACTTTTGAAAAAATAGAAACTAATTTAATGAAAATAAATATCAAAAAACAAATTTAATTTAAAAAAATTATTTATACCGTCCAATAATGAGTTTTTAATTTTTTTCACCAATTTAATTTTTAATTTCTTAGAAAAAATTTCTGAAAATAGATTATGAAAACCAAACCAAATAAAACTTTATAACCAAGAAAGTACCAACATTATTTATTAAAAATAAGACCATTACATTTCAAATAATATACAAATTAACCAATACAAAATAAGTTGTATGACTACTTTATCCTTCAAATGGACCGTTTGCAAAGAAAATATTTTTTATTGTCCTTATTTAGAATAAAATTTAAAATTTAAAATCAAATGTATCACAATTAAAAAGTTAGTAACTAAAGTAACACAAACTCCGAATTAGAGGAACTGTTAGAAGAAATTATTCATGCCTTAGGAACATTGCTCCACATTATTCATGTTTGCACAAGTATCTAGTTGTCTCCCCATAAGAGACAAACAGGTAGTGGGACTATTATTTCAACCAATAATAAATAAATTGGGGTACCACCTAGACTTGCTCCTAAGACAATAAATAATTTCTCGACTGCTAACGTAATTCACCCTAAAAAAAATTAAAAAATTATTGATCAGTGGGGATCAAAAAAATTATTTTCAAAAGAGTAAAAATATATATATATATATAATTATAATTATTAATATTCATAATATTTATCATACTTTTATAAATAATTTTTCAATCTCCACTATCTGGTAATTGGCTCTAAAAAAAAGAGCAATGACATAGAGCTCTACACATGATATGGTAAGGAGAAAAAAAAAACACACATCACATCACGTCACAGGTGGGCCTCACCCATTTAGGGCTCTCTTTTTAGAGTTATTAATCATTTTTCTTAAAAAAAAAAAGAAAAAGATTTGGGGTGCCTAGGCACTATTGTGCTGCCCTATGAACTCATTTAGGGGTCGTTTGGCAAGAAGGTTGGGGCTAAAATAGCTATAAAAGACAAAACAGGCTATTTTAGCCCCAAAAAAACAAAACATCACAACCAACCCATAATCATTACACTCTTCTCTCACAAAAAAAGTCAAAAAAGCCAAAAAATCAAAAAGCCCTTCCCAAACCAAGCTTTTTAGCCCAGGCTAAAATAGCCAAAAAAGCCAAAAAGCCAACCCACTTCCCAAACGGGGCCTTAGGGATTTGTTTTGATAATTTGAACCGTTCACATATTAAAATACATCGATTAAAACATACTTGTAAAAAATCAAGTTAATTGGATATCGTTAACCCTTTCGTCTATTTACATTTATATTCATTTTAATACTTTAAATCACAATATCATTTAATTTTGTAAATATAAATGTAAATGAATGAAAAGGTTAATGATATTCGATTAATTTGATTTTTTATAAATATATTATACTCAATATATTTTAAAATATGAATAATTCAAATTATTAAAATAAATTCCAAAATAAACTTATAAAGTAGCATAACGGTACTTATTGTGCCCCAGCAATCACCGAAATCCCAAAAGAACACTAAAGTCTTTTGGGAAGCCAAAAAAAAAAAGAAGCCAATTTTAAATTTTTTATCAATTTTGGATTACATCACTTCTTATATTTTTTTATCTATAAAAAGACAAAATAGACTAAAAAAAGTAAAAAAAAAACTAACTTTTTACCAATTTCTTAAAACACCACACCCACACTGTGGAGTCCGAATCCTCCCCAGCTTTTCTCTCTTACCTCCCCACTGAGCAACGGTCCAGATTGGGTCACAACATCCCATTCAGAATGTGCGGCTAAGATTAGTTTAACAAAAAAAAAAAAATTTAACTCACTGATAACACGTCTCACCATTCATTCACTCACACACACTTACAAACTCTCTCTCTCTCTCTCTCTCTCTTATTTCTAATAAAAAAATTTAAAAATTATTTTAATATTTTCATTTTATTTTCATAAGATATATGTCCTTCGTCCTAAAATTTAGTCCCTTATTCTATTTTTTATTATATTAAAATATTAATCCATTTTCAAAAATTAAGGACAAAAATAATATAAATTTTGTATTTTGTCCTTCTTTTAAATTTATTAATAATATAAAAATACAATTATAACAATTGATATTCTCCAAAAAATATACTATCAAAGGATAATTTTTAAAATTCTCAAAAACAATCTTCATTCAAAAAAACATCATATAAAAATAATGACTTTTAAATTAATTTTATTAACCAAACGAGTTTATAATTTTTTTTAAAGGAAAAAAAACACACAAATTCAATATGTGGATAGGTGTAAATCAAATATGTTTTTATTTTCTTTAAAACACAAATTTAATCTATGTATAGGTGCAAACCAAATACACTTTTTCTTTATTTTAAATTTTTATTAAATATATTTAATATTAGTCTTATTTCAAAGGTATATTTTCAATGATACTAATTTTATAAAATTAGAATTTTATATTAAAATTTATATATATATATATCTTTTATGAAAATAAAATGAAAAAGATTAAAACAGTTTTTTGAATTTTTTTATTAAAAATGATAAAATTAAAATTTTATGTTAAAAATTATATATATATATATTTTCTTCGTCTCAAAATAATAGTCTTTTTTTGAAGAATTTACCTTTTTTTAATAGTATAATTATTACATTTTAAAAAAATTATTTTTTAAAAATTACCCTTTGATAGTATATTTTTTTGGAGAATATTAATTGTCATAATTGTACTTTTTTATATTATTAATGAATTTAAAAGAATGGCAAAATAGAAAATTTATATTTGTGACGCCTCAAATTTTTTGGAATATCAAGGGAAATTAAATAAACAAAATGACTTAATAAACTAAAAAATTGACATCTTAATAAGGCATTCCAACTCTCGTACATAACCAAAGGTTCAAATAATATTAAATAAAAACTTAAAATTATCCAAATATAACATCAAATGAAATTATAAGGTCCTTAATAGCTAATATATAAGATAATAAAGTTATTCGACTTTAGTCATGATTTCAAGTCAGCCAATGCTCTACGTTAGCGTCAACTCCATTTCAACTTCAATTATTTTCTCACCAAAACCTGGCATAAAACGCCAGGGCAACAAAAATATATGCCATGAGTTTTGCAACACAGTAAGAAAACATAACCAACCTAACATTCTTTTTAAGAGAAAAATAATGAGATTATAAATATGAAATAACAATATAATTGTAAACATAAATTACAATCATTAAAGTAATTTCAATAATTTTAATAAGTTAGGTGACACTCGAAATCTCACCAAAGAGATTTAACTTACCAATCACTAAGCATGGCAACGGTTAATTTGAAACTCTCCATTGGTCAAATATTTAAGTGTTACCAACCGTAATCACCAGGGATGCCCACGTCCGGAGTTATATACCCAAGTAGTGGCATCCGTGGTCTGCCCCAAGGAAACGGTCTGCTAGGGGTACGTAATCTTCCTGTGTGCCACCGGTACATCCACCCTTATTCCAAAACCGAATACCGAAAAGAGTTCAAATAAGTCCCATGCCATCTTAGAGTTTCGCAACACAATTTACGTGAGAATTCTCAAAACCAGGGCTCACCCTGAACAACCAGTATTGATCGTCAACCCTTAATTTCATACATTCTTTAAAACCAAGACTCACCCTGAACAACTGGTATTAATCCTTTATCAGTAACTTTATATATTGAACACAAATTATTCAAATCTCAATTACCAATAATGTTATACTAACTAAAAAAAAAACTCCCAACATAAAACATTATACATGTCACACAATAATAATTCAATGTCCAAAATTTAACAGACAATTAATTTAAACAATGGTATGAACATAATAACTTAGATATTAAAATTATAAATAAATTATTTACACAATCCTAAAATTCGTATAATTGAACAGAATACTCAATGTGGATGTTTAGGTCACTTTTCAGAAAGAATTTTAGAAAAATAAGATGTAAATAATCCTGAAAAATTTCCAGCAATCCTTATGACACAGATTTGTCACATTTCCTTACATTAATTCCATGCTTAATTTTATAGATCAAATCCATAATCTAAAAATTTATCATGAAAATGGACTTCTCAAATTTCATCTTTTAGTTAGAAATTACCAGATTTGGCTTAGTATAGAATTTTAAATAAATTTTAAAATACATATTAAAATCTGTTTCACAGTTTTAGATTTAGTTAAAAATTTGTATAAATTCGTAAAAAACTCAAAAATTGTTGCCAAAATTCCTGGATGAACTAGACATCATTATCAACAACTTTGTAGAAGAAATTATCTTGAAATTTTGAATATAAAATTGTCTAAAAATTTGGCAAACATGCTGGCAGATTCAAAACAGTTTAGACAATGTATTATATGTATATAATCTGAAAATTTCAATTATATAAAAAAAATGAGAGGATTGAAAGGGTTTTCTTACCTAATAGTGGATTTAAAAGGGTGACGAAATGGTAGCAAAATTTTGCTTCCTTAACCTTCCTCTCTTCTTCTCTTTCTACTGAATTTTTTTTTTTTTTTTTTCTTTCTTATTCCTTAGTTTCACCCGTCTAAGGCATGCATAGGCTAAGCCTTCCATGTATATATACAAATCCTGTTGAGCCTTTCCCTTCTCACTCCCTCTCTCTTTCTCTCTCTCTCTCTCATTATTCTTCCTACTACAAGTCTCCGTAACCCAAGAATGATAATGGGATGGAATTTTCCAAGCTTTCATGCAAGCTTGCAGGTGGTACATACCTTGCCACCAAATCTGATTCCCTTTCCTTTTTTTTTTTTTTTTTTTTTTTAAACTAATAATTTATAACAATAATTATTGAACATCCACAAAATTATTCTTAATAAGGTTTTTGTTAGTGATTGAATTGGGTTAATTTAAAACTAATTTTTTACACTAATATACAATTCAAATAGACTGTAGACAAAATTAATTAATTAATTTATTTATTTATTTTCTTTTAAGAATAATTAAATGTGGGGTTTTCACAATATTATTTTTGTTTTTAATTTTGAAAATGAACTAATATTTTGAGATAATAAAAAATAGGATAAGGGAGTAAATTTTGGGACAAAGGAAGTATATCTCAATGTTTTCAAACCCGGACTGGACCGGCCGGTCGGACCGGGAACCGGGCCTTGTTCCGGTCTGGTCAACCCCCTAAACCCGGAGTGGGGCCAAAATCGGGAAAAACCGGTGACCCAATGGTCGAACCGGGGAAAACCGGTTTTTTTTTTTCACTTTTTTTTTAATTTATATTTTCTTTCTTTCTTTCTTTCTTATATATATATATATATAAATATATTTCAAAATTTTAACTAAAAATCCTTATTTCAATAGTCTCTTCTCATAAGGAAGAGTCTCATTGAAAGCTTGAGAAGATTATAAAAGTCTATTCCTATTTATAGGAAAAGGTTTTTCAAAGAGAACCTACAAAATTCTATGTAGAATTCAATCAAATTATTTAAAACATATTGATTGGAGGGAGAGTTGAAAATTTCATTTCCCTCCAAAATTAAATCTAGCATTCAATCAATTTATTTTGAGGAAATATTTAAAAATTTTAATTTCTTTAAAATAAGTGACTTTTTTTTTTATCAATTATGACTTTATTAAATATTATTAATAAATACTGTGCAATAATTTTTATTTTTATTTAATTATTTATATATATTTTTATTTATTTATAATTTATAATTATATTTTTTAATTATATAATATTAATTATGATGTCACGGTTTGACCGTTTTGACCCGACAGTTGAACTGGTGACCCGTCCACCCGATCTCTTTTTCGGTTCGTTCACCGATTCGGTTTTGAAAACATTGGTATATCTTATGAAAATAAAGTTAAAATAATTAAAATAATTTTTTTAATTTTTTATTAAAAATAAAGGGGAGGAGAGAGAATGTGAGTAAGTGTGAGTGAGTTGTGAGACGTGTTGTCAGTGAATTAATTTGTTGGTTTTTTTTAAACTAACCTCAGCCGCACATTTTAAATAGAATATTGAGGCCCAATCTGAACGGTTGCCCGGTGGAAGGCCGGGGAGGAAAGCTGGAGAGATCCGAACTCCACACCGTGTGAGTCTGAATCTTCTCCAGTCATTCCTCCTGTCATGGTCCATGATTCAGCTACGTCACTTTGGCTAAAAAGGACGGCTCAGATCAAGTTTGATTTTTAAAAAAAAAAATTTTGATTTTTTTTTCATTCAACATAACAACAGAGCATCCCGCTTGCAGAGCTACTCCGGCATCCCATTTGGCCGGCGAAGCCATCTCTAGTGTCCCCTCAACCTATGTCTCCTTCCTTTTCTACTTTATTTCACCTCCTCTCTTTCTCTCTCTTCAAACCCACAAACCTCCTCTCTCTAATATGCAATCGATTAGAGAGATTGAAAATGCCAAAATTCAAACCGGAATATTCAAGTAAGAAATGAAGAGAAATTCTTTGATTTTCTTGAAGTCGTGCATGTCGAATTGGTTGAGCATCGATTGAGCTCTAAACTGATTGGGTTGAGCTTCAATTGATATCTGATTGACCTTCGATTCAAATTTGAATCTAGATTTGTTCCACTGCTGCAAATCGTTGTTACCACGTCGGAAAGAGAAGCAAGAATGGTAGGGAGAAGCAAGAAACTTCTGCTTGGTGATGGTAGTTCGGCATCGGAATCGGCACGGCATTGGCACCGACAGTGCTCCTGTAGAGAGAGAGAGAGAGAGAGAGAGAGAGAGATGAGAGTTTGACAGAGGAAAACAACATTGCTGTGTTGAATTTTGTTTTTTTTTGTTTTTTAACGAAACTTGAACTAAGCCGTCCTCTTCAGCCAAAACGACGTCGAGGATCCGGACTCACACCGTGTGCTTATGATGTTTACGTTTGTCCTTTTTTTCTAATTTTTTGGACGGTTGTATGGTTAACAACGATTTTTCGAGGGAAATGATTTCAAAATCAGAATTTGGAGACATTAAAAGTAATGTCGCTTTCCAACAAATGAAAGAGCGGCAATTTGGCAAGATTGTTAAAAATTAATTTTTAATTAATTTTAAATTATATCTTTTCTTATATTTTTTATGCATAAAAAAATAAAAAAAAATTTAAAAATCAACTCTTAATTAACTTTTCAAATCACTCCATAATTTACTTAGTTGAGTTGTATGCTATTTAAAAACTTGGACTCTCTATTTTTTTTTATAAATTTTTTTTTAAAAAAAATTTAAAAAATTAAAAAGCTTAATTAACTTCTTAAACTAACATTAATTCGGGCACTATAGTTTTTTTATTTTAAAATAATAATAAATTCGTTTATTACTTTACTAATGGAGTATAACAACAACGGCTTTTTGAAATAGGTTTGATTTTTTTCAAGTTAAGACATCATAATTTGAGATAGTGTTTATGTTTGGTAAATTTATTTTGGGACCAATTTCGTAATTTGATCGTTTATTTTTCAGAACTCATTAAATAGAATATTTATCTAAAAAATTAAAATAATTTGATGATTTGAATGAATTTTATATTACAAAAAATGAGTGGTTATTCTTAAAATTATATTTGTTATCCTTTTATTTAAAACAAATATGATTCAAACATATAATTATCCATGTCCAATCATATAGTTATTATTTATTTATTTTTTTCATGTTTCAAGTTTTTTCTAATTTATTTGTAAAATTCATTTTTATTCAAAATTAGACAAAAAATGACATGTTGATAGCCACGTGATATAAAAATATTTTATTAATACAAACTTAAATTCTGATATAATAATATATCATTTTTGTTATGTGACAGTTATTGTGACATTTTCTGTCTAATTTTAAATAGAATTTAGCTTTAAGAGTAAAGTGAGAAAAACTTTCAACATGAAAGGCCAAAGTGGGAAAAAATAAATTTTAAGAGCCAAAGTGAAAATGTAATCAAACATAAAAGGGATAAAGTGTAATTTACGCTTAAAATTTTATCTTAAAAATTTTATTTTTAATTACAAACATTTTACTATTTTGCAGAACTGAGTGTATTTCAAATTCAGAAGTTTGCGGTACAAAATCTATGTTGTTATTCGGCCATGATGAGGACGCTTTGCCTTAGCACGCAATAGTGATAGTTGGAAAAATCGTCTCTCTCTTGCTATGTGGATAAAAACCTAAAATAAATTTTGAGAATGGGTTTTTTTAGTGAATTTTTAAATATCAACTTTTCAAAAAAAGGCCGTAACTATTGAAGTCATAATTAAAAAAAAAATTTGAATTATAACACAATATTACATGAGGTATAACTAAATAACTCTTCGATCATGATAAAAATAATATCATAACTAACATCATAATGTGTCATAATTAAGAATATAAAAATTATAACTAAAAGATACATATGATACGCACCCTAGTATGTACCATAGAATTTCTCATATATATGGGGAATAGAAAATTATAAATAGGTGAAATAGTGAAAAAAATATCACTCTGGTTTAACTCAATTTTCTTTTCTTCTCTTGTTTTTTTAGTGGCTTTTTTTAAAAATATTTTTTGCAAATTTTTATTTTTAGATTCATTTAATCTAAATACATTTAAAAGTATAATATTTGTTAATTTTTTTTAAAAAAAATTACCAAATACAAAAAATACAAATATATATATATATATATATAAAGTTAATACTTTTTCATATTTTGTTGTATTCAATTAATTTTTAAGAAAAAAAATGTATAAATTTTATACTTTTTAAGTATATCAAGATTAAGTGAATCTAAAAAGTAAAAAGAATTGATCAAAAATTTAAAGAAATATTAAAAATACAAAAATATAAATTAAAAATTATTTTTGAAAATTTCAAATCAAATGTATTTTAGCGGTGGTGAAAATCTATTGTATACATTATGTGAGTCAGTGGAATAGTCAAAAAAATTATTTTTTCACTAATCTCAGTAATTTACAATTCCTTTATTACTATTCAGCCTAAAAGGCCAAAAATAATTATAAGAAGGTGGAGTTGAACTTCCTTTTTTTCTTTTTCTTTTTTTAAAATTAATTTCATATAAAAAGTTGTACTCCCACCGTATGTAATTATTTTCTGCATCTTCAACGGGCAAGTAATTCCCTCTATATACTATCTATTACAGGTATAGTAATGTTATATAAACAAATGTAATGAATTTATTTATAAAATGTCATTATCATTACAAAAATGATTGTGGGGGCATAATTTTCGAATGACAACACGTGGCCGAGGTGCCACGTGTTCTGGTCATGACGCCGAGATCATTTTGGCTAGGCCAAAGTTATCTGCGAAGATACCAAAATTCAGAGTAAGCGGATAAAGGACAAGAGTCCTAAAATGAGAGAGGACTTCAGTTTGGATAAAGATAAGACTCTTAGAAAATTTATCCCAATCTTACTGGGAGTTCAAGATTAGCAGTAATCCTAAGTCTATTGAAGTTAGGCTTCTATTGGGATTAGATAAGTGTTAGCTATAAAAGAAAGGCACCTCCATGGGTCTAAGGTATGCTTTTTATGTTCTGAACAGTGAGTTAAGCTCTTTTGCTATCTTTGAGAGATAACTGACTTGATCGTTGGAGTGCCCCCGGGTGGACGAACCACCACCGGAATCTCTTCTTTTCTGTGACAGGTCGTTCGAGCAATCTATTCTGCTAGTGTTCTCTAGCTGAGTACCAGTTTGGCAGTGTGGTCAGAAATTGACACACACAATTTGACGCCGTCTGTGGGAAAGAAAGGAGAATAGATGGCCAACGATGGACATAAAGAGAAGGTTGGGGACGACACCCCTACTGGGAGCAAGAAACACATTGACCTTAACGTCGAAGAAGACAATTGCAACGAAGAGACTCGTGATAAGAATCACGGAGGAAAGGACGTCAGCTAGGAGGGTGGCGTACTGAAGAAATCAGACCGGAGCGGGTATTATAACGAGGACGACCTCTAGGTATGGAAGGATAGATGCCTGCGGAAAGACGATAAGATGAAGGGAATGGCGAACAAATTGGCAGACTTGCAAACAGTCGTCAATTTCATGATGCAGAACAACGTCATGCAGTCACCGTTCTCTTTACAAGATACGCCGATTCCAGCGGCCAAGAAAGGTGCCCAGAAAGGGAGGCAGAAAACGGTTTCTGCAGTCCCTCAACATAGTGAGACCAAGGGACATTCTCACCGGCCTTCGTGGGAGGTTGGGCATGGAGAATCTCAGAAGACATGTCGAACAAAAGAAACCTGCACCAAAGAACATTGGGATATTCAAAGGAAGGAACTCTGTTTCGACATGACCAATGGAGGGAGGTCCAAAAGGACTCACAATGACACTGAAAGTAGTGCACTGTCACGATCCAAACCCAGCCCTATGGGTTTAGGATCAGAATCGCCAAGAATCCGAGATTACGAAGGCCACATATGATATCTGATAAAATAGAGTCTGAGAACTGGCGGAAATACTGATAAATAAATAATATCCTATGAGTGTGTGATACCAGTATGCCAAAAGATTTTCATACATTTATGCAAATCAAGCAGTGATCTATACCAATATTTACTGATTACTCGGTCAGAACCTAACCCCTGCATAACAAGACAAGAATAACAGATCTATACAAAAGCAATGAGCGATGCGAGAAGGGGGAATGCTAAAACACCCCTAAGCCTTAGCATGATAGGCTTGGAGCCTTGCAGGAAGGCACGTAGGCTGGCTTGAAAAAACTGGAATAACCCCGACGCGTCTAGCTTTGGTCCGGTGCCTGTACATCTACATATATATATGAGCAGTGAGCTAAAGCCCAGTGAATAACATAATGCGTAAAGAGGTTTAGAATGAATGTCCTTACAGTGATGAAAACAGTTCGATTAAATCAATATATCAGTTGTTCAGTATAGTAAACAGTCATATGTGGTACATCCATCAGCATAACAGTAATAGTAGGTCTTAAAAGACGAGCAATGAATGATGGCCATCAATCGATGCAGATAGTGGTTCCAACGAGGAACCAACAGAGATCTCTGAATAAGAATGCGATAAGAAAGAGATGCTAAGGATGCCACAAAGATGCGATTGAGAATATAAGACATACATTCATTCAGTAAACAATATCAGTTCAGTAAAACAGTTCAGTTCAGTATTCAAAAGATAAACATTTTGAACGTATCTTTACACAATTGTTACTCACAGAGTTCTGGGTTATCAGTAGCTAGAGCGTCTCCTCAGAATGCCAACCCTAAACAGTTAACAGATTGAACACACTTAAGTTTTACAGTTGGGAAGTGTAATAATTAACTCCATATTATGCCTTGGTGTGTTCTACATCTATATCCTCATTAAGATGTCTTAAACTAGGCCTAAGAATGCCTAGGATGGGATGAGGATGCAAAGATGTGCACAGAAAACAGTTTAAGAAATTTTCGAAAAGCGGTCCCGCCGAAGCCTTGAGTTTCCCCGCCGGTGACAAGCCAACAAAGGTCCCCGCTCGAGCGGCAATATCCCCGCTCGAGCGTGTCACCCAACACTCTGCTCGAGCGTACATTTTCCCCGCTCGAGCGGACTGATGAACAGTGCAAGGTACTGGATGTGCAATTTCTCCGCTTGAGTGCGCATCACTCCACTCGAGCGGACTGTAAAACAGGTCAAAATTGCTGGGAGCTTGATTTCCCCGCTCGAGCGACACTTCCCCCGCTCAAGCGGACGACCAAAATCTGGAAATTCCATATTTGAGTCCCAAGCTCAAACTCAAGTTTTGATGCTCCAAATTCGGTCCTCTTGGGCCCATTTTCTGGAAAACATTTGTAAACTCATAGAACATCATGTTTCAAAGATCAATTTAAGAAATCAAGGCCCAATGGTGTTTCAATTAAACTCAATTTTCATGAACATGCATGAACAATATTCAAACATGACATGCATGCATTTAAACCAAATTAAAGCTTCAAAACATGCTCTAAGGAGCTCATTCTTTTCAAAACAAGTTGAAAACATGGACTTAAGTTTAAACATGAGCATGCATGTACAATTCTACCATGAATTCCACTCAAAACTCATCTATTCAAACATGCATGCATGAATTCTAACATAACTCACCATGTATGAGCTACAACATGACTTAGTTCTACAATGGAGCATGAAACATGCAAGACTTAGCTTAAACTCACAATTAGAGGGATGAATTCTCTTACCTAAGTCTTGTATTAAAAAATGGAAGCACAATTTTGAAATAAATCTTCAATTTCCAAGCAATTCTACAAGTTGAACCCAATTCCCTCTTAATTCTCTCCCTCTCTTACTCTAAGGTCGGCTAGCTCCCAAGAAAGGCTGATCAAATGTTTGGCATGAGGTGTTATAAGGCTCAAAATGGTTTAAGATAGTGGGCCACTACATGGATTTTTGGTAAATAAAGCCAACTTTGCAACATACCAACATTTAATCTAATTTAATCATACCGAATCACATTTTGGATAATTATACCATAAAATCAGATAAATTATGATGGTCCTAAAACATCAATCTATTTACGGTTCGGCCGCCGATAGGGCCTTCAATTAGCAGTTTAAACATAAAACACGAACAGATAAATAACCAGTCAAACAGATAGAATATGCAATACAATAAATATACTCAATCAATTCAGGTTCAATTTCAGTCAGTCAGTTCAGTATTTCATTCAATCCAGTTGTCAGTCATTATCAGTCTCAGTTAACAGTAATCAGTAATTAATCGGTAATTTATTGGCAATCGGCACGGGGGTTGTTACATGCACCAAAGAGGGCTGAAGAATAATGCTTGGGAGTTGGAATTTAAAAACTAAGATTGGTTTAACACTTGTTAAAATTTTAAGGAAAATTTAAAAGTTGAAATTAAATCGAGATCATGTTTAACACTTATTGAAATTTAAGAAAAATTTACAAGTTGAAGTTAAACCGATGTCATGTTTAATACTTGTTGAAATTTTAAAAATTTACAAGTTGAAGTTAAACTGAGGACATGTTTAACACTTGTTGAAATTTTAAAAATTTACAAGTTGAAGTTAAACTGATGTCATGTTTAACACTTGTTGAAATTTATGAAAAATTTACAAGTTGAAGTTAAACTGAGGTCATGTTTAACACTTGTTGAAATTTATGAAAAATTTACAAGTTGAAGTTAAACCAAGGACATATTTAACAGTTGTTGAAATTTTAAAAATTTACAAATTGAAGTTAAAACGATGTCATGTTTAACACTTGTTGAAATTTTAAGGAAAATTTACACGTTGAAGTTAAACCGAGGTCGTGTTTAACATTTGTTGAAATTTTAAGAAAAATTTACACGTTGAAATTAAACCGAGGTCGTGTTTAACACTTGTTGAAATTTTAAGAAAAATTTATAAGCTGAAATTAAACCGGAGTCATGATTAAAGGAATGAATGATATAGGTTCCATCACTTCAGGATGCCGAGGTAATAGAACCTAAGGGGCAGTTGTGGGGGTATAATTTTCGAATGACAACACGTGGCCGAGGTGTCACCGAAGTGCCAGTCGAGGTGCCACGTGTCCTAGTCATGACGCCGAGCTCGTCTCGGCTAGGCCGAGGTTATCTGTGAAGATACCGGAATCTGGGATAAGCGGATAAGGGACAAGAGTCCTAGAATAAGAGAGGACTTCAGTTTGGATAAAGATAAGACTTTTAGAGAGTTTATTCCAATCCAACTGGGAGTCCAAAATTAGCAGTAACCTTAAGTCCATTGAAACTAAGCTTCTATTGGGATTAGGTAAGTGTTGGCTATAAAAGAATGACATCCCCATAGGTCTAAGGTATGTTTTTTATGTTCTGAATAGTGAGTTAAGCTCTTTTACTATCTCAGAGAGATAACTGACTTAATCGTCGGAGTGCTCCCGGGTGAACGAACCACCGCCAGAATCTCTTCTTTTCTGTGACAAGTCGTTCGGGCAATTTATTCTGCCAGTGTTCTCCAACTGAGTACCAATTTGGCAGTGTGGTCAGAAATTGATACACACAATGATGTAGTAATATTATTTTGTAAATAAACATATTGAAAGATACACATCTAATCTCGAATACAAATTTTTTGTATGTATTTTTTATTTCTATATTGGCACCTTATTTGTGTGCAATCTTTGGCGTTGAATAAAAAAATTATTGCTCTTGAGAGAAAAAGATGACATGTCTCAATTTAATTTTTATTAATTAAAATGGTAAGATTTATTTTTGTAATGTTATGTTTGAAAAAATATTAAGAATCAAAAATTAAATGCTACAGAGGAATATTCCAATACATATAATTAAATAAGAGTTCAAATTTTCGAAAATGATTTTTTTAAATTAATTATTTAATTCAAAAAAATGAGCAGTATAAAATTTGTTCACACACTTATAAGTTTGACTAGTTAAGTTTTAAACAAAAAAATAAAAATAAAAATCACTATAAATGATCAAATCAAAAAAAAATTTAAAATTATATATCCTTAACTAATTCTTTTTTTTAAAAATTCACTTAAAAAAATCAATTCTCAAACCAGCTCTTAAATTTTATTTAGAGTGAACAAATCATTACGAGTTGAATGTTGAAATTATCTTATGGTCAGGAAGACTAAGGATATGCAGAAAACCGTGGAAAACCACATAGCCATATGATCATGCCATTTTTTCGTAATTTGCTTCTTTTTAACACCATATAATTCTTAACTCCTACCATTAATTGGATAAACCATCAACATGAAATTCTCTGCAAATAGAATAATTATTCTGTTCAATGGGATCAAGAGTCATTGTTGTTGTGCAGCTTGCACAACAGTGATTGTTGTATGACTCATTAAAATTATTTTAGATTTTTAATATATCTTTCAAAAATTAAATTAATCAGATATCGATAGGCCTTTTATCAACTCGCATTTGTATATATATAAAAATAAATATATAAGTATTAAACTGAATACAAATATAAATTGATGAAGAATCTATCTATATCCGATTTATTTAATTTTTTGTAAAAATATTTTACTCAATACCATTTAAAAATTAAATAATTTAAATTATCAAAATAAAATTTAAAATAATTTCCACCAGTTACAAAATAATTATTGCTGTACAAGTTGCACAACAATGGCCCCGTTTGGTGTAACTGTTAAAACAACTTATAGATTATAACTTAATAGCTTATAGATTATGACTTTAATCAGAAGTTGTTAATCTGTTTGGTGTAACTGTTGGATTATAGATTTAAGTTGCTGAGTAGTGTTTGTTAAATAAGTTGTGAAATAGCTTTTTCAATTAATTTTTATTTTTTGTTTGTCTACATTTCTCATAAAAAAAAAAAAAATAATTTATAGTCCATTTGAGTATTTTTCTATTTTTAAAAAAATAAAAAATAAAAAAATTTAAGAGTATAACCATAAATTAACATGTCCACAGCAGGTTTATAATCAAGTAAGGGTGGCGACTTCTCGAATCGGTTTTTGAGTTAAAATAAGTCATAGAATCGAAAGTCGCTTGAAATAAGTTTAACCAAACAGTCCAAAATAATTTTTTCAAAACTAAAAATCATAAATTAACTCTGAAAAACTGAAATAAACACCCCCAATTAGGGCTGAGCAAGGAATCCGTAAAATCCGTAATCCGATCCGGTCCAGTCCAATCCGATAGGTTTGGATTGGTTTTTTAAATCCGTGGTTCGGTTCCGGATTGAAAAATTCAAAATCCGTAGGCCACGGATCGGTTCCGGATTGAACCTCACGGTTCCGGATTGGAACCGATCCGGACCATCTAGAAATAATCTATATTTTTATACTATATACCTTCCCACACCATATAATTTCTTATATGATATAAAAACTAAAATGTAAACCTAATCCTAATCCAGCAGCCTCACCTTCACGCCTCTCACTCTCATCTCATCTCAGGTCTCTATTCTATATTGATGGTGTCTCTCTCTCTTCTCTTTCCCATCTCAGACTGAGTTCCATCTCAGATTAGATCGATCCCATCTCAGACACATTTATGCTTCAAAGATTTGGCTTTTGGAGGACTGGAGTAGTGTTGAATAACCTTTTTGTAGATATGAGCTTAATGTCTGTGAGTATTGGATTCTTGTTGGGTTCAAGTTGGGGTTTTGTAATTTCATAGCTGTTGATCTACATTGGACTTTCCATTCACCTTGAGTTATAATTTTTTTCGTTACTTGCTGTGTTTGTTTCTTGATTGACCAATGTGACACTTTTCTAACTGACTGTTGAGTAATGCTTGTTCATTACTTGTTTGTTGATGTGCTTAGTCATTTTTCTTTTCCTTTCAGAATGAAGATGGGACAAAAGTTGAATACAGGGTATGGAATACTTTCTGTTGAATACACTCTTTTTTTTCTTGCCTCCAAACTGTTTGATAAAATGTCTCTTAGACTTTCCAACAAAATTCTTGCCAACTTCTGCAAGTTACAGGTACGTTTTTGGTTACATATGAATGCATTCATTATGATTTGTTTCAAGAATTGTGTGTGTTTAAAAATTTGTTTTCCTGAGATCTACTCTTTGAGCATAAAGTTTATTACGTGTGATCCATTAGTGGTTAACGAAGCCAGATTTGAATATGGAATTGATTTACGTGATCTGACCAATGCTTATGAACAATTATATGCAAAGTGGCATGCTTTTCTATAGAGAAACATTTCTTCAAACATTTTTTTTTTTAAAATTGTTTAAATCCGTGGTCCTAAACCGATCCAATCCGTGTTTCAACGGATTGGTTCGGATTGGTTCCACAATTTAAACGGATTGGATTGGTTCTAATTTTCCAGGAACCGTAGATAACGGATTGGTCCTGGTTTTCTCCCAATCCGGACCAATCCGGTCCATGCTCACCCCTACCCCCAATGACTACAACTCCCTTTCAATGTTTGAGGGCCGCGTAAGGCGCAGAGTGAGTAATTTATTTACGCGGCGTGCAATAGTTTAAAACGACCCGGTTGTGATCCTATCTTTGAAAAACCGTGGGCCTATAATATTTCGGTGATGTTATATGTCCCATTTAGTATATTAATTAATGTATTAATATATGTTATAATATTTTTACTTATCACACTTATTATATAAATTATAAATATTTAAAACGTTAAAAATTATATCACATTATTTGTTAATACACTAATTAGTATATCAATTAATGTATATAACATTATTCATGATATATATGTGTATTTTTTTTTTTGGAAAAACAGTTATACGGTTAACAACAATCCTTTTTTAATCGGTGGTGCTACATGTACTAATTAGTGTATTAACTAATGTATCAACACTAGTTATGACATTATTATTGACCCCACTCATTAATTACCGGTGGTGCTACATGTACTAATTAGTGTATTAACTAATGTACCAACACTAGTTGTGGGGATATATTTCTGAGTATCAACACGTGGCATGGTGACGCCGACGTGTCAGCCGAGGTGCCACGTGTCGTGGTAGTTATGCCGAGGTAATCTCGGAGTTGCCGAGGTTATCTCCGAAGATATCGGAATCCGGGATAAACGGATAAAGGTCAGGAGTCCTAGATTGGGAGAAGACTTCAGTTTGGATTAAGATGAAACCCTTAGAGAGTTCATCCTAAATTCACTGGGAGTTCCAGACTAGCAATAATCCTGAGTCCATTGGAGTTAGGCTCCTATTGGAACTAGGATTGTATTGGCTATAAAAGAGAGGCACCCCCATGGGTCTAAGGTATGTTTTTTAGTACTCAAGCTTGCCAAATTGAATACTTGATTATCTTTGAGAGATATACTGACTTGATCGTCGGAGTGCCCTTGGGTGGAGGAACCACCGCCGGAGCCTTTTCTTTCTGTGCAGGACAATAAGGTGCCATCTATTCTGCCTGTGTTCTACAGCTGAATTACTAAGAAGGGCAGTGTGGTCAGAAAATCACTCACACAATTTGGCGCCGTCTGTGGGAAAGAAAGACGAATAGATGGCCAGTAACGCACATCAAGAAAAGGATGGGGACGACGCTCCCGCAGGGAGTGGCAGGCCTATCGACCTTGACATGGAAGGAGACAACCACAACGAAAGAAACCCGTGACCAGGGTCACGGAGGAAAAAAGGTCGGCCAAGAGGGTAACACTTCAAAAAAGACAGATCAGGATAGATACTACAACGAAGATAACCTCCAGGTATGGAGGGACAAGTGCCTACGAAGGGACGAGGAAGTAAAAGAATTAGCAGACAAGTTGGCAGACCTGCAGTCGGTTGTCAACTTTATGATGTAAAACAACGTCATGCAGCCACCGTACCCGCTGCAGGACACGCTAATTCCAGCAGTTAATATTCAGAGGGGAGGAAGGAAAATAATTCCCGAAGCACCTCAACACAGCAGGAGCGCAAGGCACTCTTACCTGCCGTCCGGGAAAGTC
The DNA here is from genome assembly GCA_025200525.1 of Camellia lanceoleosa. NCBI lineage: Eukaryota > Viridiplantae > Streptophyta > Magnoliopsida > Ericales > Theaceae > Camellia > Camellia lanceoleosa. Next base: position 29,689,256 of record CM045762.1, on the reverse strand, counting down.
GAACGAGAAGAACTGAAACAAGAGAAATCCCAGAGGACATATCACACGAAGGACCCAGAGCCCAAAGAACATCGGCATGTCCAAAGGCAGGCACTTTGCTTTGACACAACCCATGGAGAAAGATCAAAACGGGCACACCACGAGGTCGAGAGTAGTGTGCCAAAAAGGCTGAAGTCAAAAGATAGCCGAGTTCCGGGAAGGAGTAAAGAAGACTTAAGAAATTACCTCAAGAGGAAGGAACAGAATGCCGAAGCCGAGGTTACCTCGCCCATCAAACCAAGGACACCATTCTCAGTAGAGCTGGACAAATTTGAGGCACCAAAGAGATTCAGCATGCCGAGGTTTCAAATATACGATGGTAAGTCAGACCCTAACTTCCACGTTGAACTATTTTTGAACTCAATGGCGTTGTACAGTGGGAACGAGCCATTGCTCTGCAAAGTGTTCCCCTCGTCCTTTGGGGAGATTACATCAGATTGGTTCCACAAATTGCCAAAGGGAAGCGTGAAGACCTGGGAAGGCCTGGCCGAGATGTTTGTGGCCAGGTTCGTGACAAATAAACTGCAGCCATTAAGGGTGGATGCACTAATGGCCCTGAAGATCAGCAAGGATGAAGGCCTTAGGGCCTATGCAAAAAGATACTACGAGGTGTTCAATCGAATACCTGAATGCAACCAAGAAGTAGCAATCGTGTCTTTCAAGAATGGCCTGAAAGACGATTGTTCACTGCAGAAATCTTTGGCAAAGACATTGCCAAAGAGCATGGAAGAGCTCATGGCAAGAATCGAGAAGTATGCCAGAGCCGAGGAGGATACATCGGCCCACAAGGAAGTCAAACAGGAAAAAGGGAACGGCTCGCCGAAGCGAGGCCAAAGTAACAACGGATTCAGCAAAACAGAGGTAGAGTTAAGGGCCAAACAGGCAGTGACAACCATGTTCCGAATTCCAATTCAAAAAGTCCTAGGAAAAATTCGGAACCAGCCCTATTTCAGAACGCCAGCAAGGGAACCGGGAGAATTTATGGGAAGAAATATGGACAGACATTGTGCTTATTACAATGAAGACGAACACACAACATAAGGCTGCAGAGCCCTAAAAGCACACTTGGAAGATCTGGTAAGGCAAGGCCACCTGAGAGACCTTGTCGATGAAACTAGAACAAGAGAAGAACAGGCAAGACTGCCTCAGGCTCCAGCAGCCCCACTACCTCCGCAACCTCGGCCAGAAGGACCTCGGATAGTTAATGTGATTCATTCAAAAGTTAACGAGAACGAAGTCAGAGGAGAGACTCAGAGCGTAAGGCATCTGCAGCATGTCTACCAAGTCGGGGAAAAGAGACATCGGCCAGCGGAGTGCCAAGGACCGATGATAGCCTTCACCGAAGCCGATTCAGAGATGGTACAGCACCCACATAATGATGCCTTGGTAGTATCCCTCCAGGTTGGGGAGTGCCAAGTAAAACGCATCCTAATAGATCAAGGCAGCTCTTGTGACATCATGTACGTTAGATGTTACAAGGAGCCAGGCTTTCACCCAGACGACATGGAGCAATCGAATGGCCCGATGGTCGGCTTCAATGGAACGCCGACGTGGCCCCTGGGCGCTACAAACTTGGAAGTACAGGCCGGCACTAAGAAGATCAGGACAAAATTCATCGTGATTGATACGCCTTCTCCTTACAACATCATATTGGGAAGGCCATGGTTGCATGCAATAAGGGCAGTTCCCTTAACGTTGCATCAACTATTGCGGTTCCCAACAGAACATGGGATTGAAGAAGTCAGAGGAGACCAGCTACAGGCCAAAAATTGCTCCATGGCAGTAATGAAAACAACCTGCAGCATACAAGAACTAGGGAAGGTAGAAATTGAAGATGGGGATGTAGAAGTCCTAGATGATGTCGGCAAGGAGCCGGCCGAGAAGAGCGAGGAAACACTGAAGAAAATCCTCGTCCAGGAGGGCGATGAAGAGCGCTTCTTTCTTCTCGGCTCAGGCTTAGCCGAAAAAGAAAAGAAAGAACTGGAAGCTTTTTTAAGAACAAACATAGAGGTGTTCGCCTGGACACCTTATGAAATGCCTGGCATTGACCCCGAGGTTACATGTCACAGACTGAACGTCGACAGGTCGGCTAAACCTGTAATACAGTGAGCTAGAAGACCGACGTTGATGCATGTCGAAGCAGTGTAGAAAGAAGTAAACAGACTCCTAGAAGCCAAGGCCATCAGAGAAGTCAATTATCCAACATGGCTATCAAACACTATAGTGGTAAAAAAGAAAAACGGTAAATGGAGGGTCTGCGTAGATTTTACAAGCCTGAATAAGCCTGTCCCAAAGACAGCTTTTGTAATAACCCGATCCCCGAACAAGTTTTCTGATACATGTTTAGTTCTTGTTTTGTGCTTTCGGAGTGCTTACTGTGAAACCCTATGAGAAATTAAAGTTAAGTAAGTGAATCATATGTTTAAAGATGTCTATCTATCCAAACGAGAAAAGTATCTGTTCTCTGAGAATGTTTAAAGCAGGAATTGGAAGCCTTAGTGACTTAATTATCTGAAATTGACTTCATATATACGATCAACATGTTTTTTAGGTAATATTAAGCAATGTTGTGAAATTTCAATTTAGGATGATTAAACGATTGAATTTTGTCTTATTAGCTAATATATATATAAGTATGTTCTTGAGCCCTAAGCATGAGACTTAATTCACAAATTTTCCTGGGAGGAGAAAGGAAAAAGAAAGGGGAGAAACAAGGGAGAATTGAGAGAGATTGAAGCCAAGGTAAAGCTAAATTCCCTAATCTAACCTCTTCCATAATTTGGCATAAAAGTTCTCAAACTTGTGTGCTCTAGAGGGGTATGTTGAAGTTATGATAAATTATGTATTTTGAATCCAATTCAAAATTATCTAGTAGGAGCTTACATCTTGTCTCTTACTTACCAAAATGATGTTCATGCTTATGCCATGTTTTATATGTCTATGTATATGTATGTAAGTTAAGTTATATGTAAGTTAAGAGCCCAAGAATGAAATCATGTTATGAGCTTCAACTTTGTTCAAATTAGTTGAGTTGTATTCATGGGTTTAATTCAAGTTAAATGATGGTATGATGTGCCTTAATTACATGTTTTAGAACCATGATTTGGCCATGAAAAGATCCATCTTTGAGCCTTGAAAACATTCCCCAAAAGTTAGAGTTTTGTTGCAAATTTTCGGACCCAACAGGACAATCGCCGCACGTACGGCAAATGCTGAAATTTTGAGTTTTGGTTCTGTTTAAAAAGCACGTGTGGGACCTTAGGGCCGCACGTGCGGGGCCAACTGCCGCACGTGCGGGGCTTACAGCAGCACATGCGGCTCATTCTGAAAAACCCTGTTTGCTCCGTTTTGTGCGTAGAATCCTCTAATATTGTCGAAATGTGTGTTTGAGGTTGTTTTGATATTGATACGCCCCTTCGAAGTGAAGTGAAACAAAGGATAAATGGAGGAGAAAATATGAACTAATGTATAAGTTTTGAATGTGTGCAGGACACACTCCGGGAGGAAGTAACGCGTCGTCTCAATATCGTGAGTAGTAGTATTATTATCTGCCTTAAGTGTAGCTAATAGTTACCATAAGTGTTACACTCATGTGTGATATGCAATTATGCCATGTTTCCAAACATGTAAAGAGAAAAATGGAAAGATGAAAAAATGTTCATTCTGTATGACTCCGGAACCAAGTTATTCTATTATGGCAATGTGAAACAAAGTGCTACACGAAACTAAGTGCTACGACGTGAGCCACCTTTAGAGTTCGTGTGAGTCACCTCTTGAGTTCACATGACTCAAGGGCTTAATGCCACATGACTCAAGGGCTTAATGCCAACTTATCCAAGGGCCTTGTGCCACTATGTTCAAGGGCGTAATGCCATCATGTTTAAGGACCTTGTGCCACCATGTATAAGGGCTTATAGCCATCAAGAGATTATGTTGCAAACCACTATATTTTGGAAAGGGCCTAAGGCTATCATGAAATTAATACGGAATCAGACTAACTATATGTGTATCTTTTATACTATAACGTGTTATATTCCAAGCCAAGCTTTACATTATTTATGCATTACTACTCACTGAGTTAACTCACTCCGTGTTACGCCTCGTCAGAGGTAACCATCTTGGTGAACAGTCCTAGCCACGACACCTGTTTCTTTTGTCTACTTTTAAGGATCCAGGCACTATGCGAAGCCTTTTGCTTTTGTAAAGACTGATAAGACGTTGGCTTATGTTTTGTATACCAATGAAGGTTAAATGTAAAAATTTTCATGTTTTTGTTTATATCCAGTCACGGGGTTGGATCTGTAAATGTGTATAAGTGAACCGATGCCCAGAGTTCTAGTTTAAGTTTTATTTACTTATGATGGTGCATGTGTGTATGAGATGTGTGTATGAGATCCTGGCATCTTAGGTATAGCTCAATGGAGTTCATTTATTATAGTGTCTCTGTGACGTTTTTATGCTTCCGATAAGGCCCCATATGTTATGTATATCAGGTCATGTGTCTGTGTCCGAATGGGTCATGCCCAAACTTTTAGGGGCAGGTTTGAGGCTGTGACAAGTGGTATCAGAGCACGAGTTGCTATCTCACACAAGGATCCATTGAGCTTTAGGGTGTCTAGAAAAGCTTTAGGCATCTTGCATGGCATCCTGAAAGCATATGAAAAATTGATGGCAACGTTAAGTATACTCTGATAAGGCTAACAATTTTGAATATATCTGTTGTATATAAATGATTGTTGTGTAGGCTATGGCGAGGACTAGGACGGAGGAAGGGGAAGATGCAACTTCTGCACGGCTGGATAGAATGGAGAGAATGATTATGGAAATGGCAGAAACCCTACGACAACGACAGCAACCGCCTCAACAACAACCGCCACCACTACCAGTACCTCCACCGGTAGCACAAGATTTCCATGCCGAAGACCGGACCATCACTCTTACTAAGGAGATTAAAAAGATGAAATCGCCATCCTTTAAAGGAGGTATAGAGCCAATGAAAGCAGAGGCATGGGTGTTGGGAATAGAGAAATTATTTGAAGTTTTCCCTTGCATCGAAGCTCAAAAGGTGCAAATGGCTGCTTTTACCCTCGAGGATGAGGCACGAAGATGGTGGATGCTCACGAGAATGATACATCAAGGATTGACGTGGGATAGGTTCTTGGAATTGTTTTATGATAAGTATTTCCCTCAAAGTATGCGAGACAAGAAGGTGACTGAATTTGAAACTCTCAGACAAGAGAACAAGATTGTTGCTGAGTATGAAGCCCAATTTGCAGAGCTAGCCCAGTTCGCACCTCACATGGTAGACACGGATTACAATAAGGCACGGAAATTTGAAGGGGGATTACGGAGTGCTATTCTGGACCGAGTTAATATGTTGAAGCTGCCTACCTATGTAGATGTACTGGAAAGGGCTGTTATAGCTGAAGGAAATCTTGCTGCTCAAAGTCGAATTTCTGAATGGAAGGGAAAAAGACAAAACAGTTAATGGTCAAAGGGGTTAACTACTCCACCAAATAAGAAGCAGAATTCAGGGACTTCAAATGCTTCTACCCCCAGTCAGAATTTAATTCCCGTATGTGTAGAGTGTGGGAAGAAGCATCGTGGAACATGCTACCGGAAGTCTGGAGCTTGCTTTCAGTGTGGAAAACCGGGGCATGTGATAAGGGACTGCCCTCAAAGGAAACAGCAACAAAATGGCAATAAGGCTACTACCAGCTCAGTGGGGTCTGCACCAACTATCAATACCAAGTCAACTGTTAAGCCAACCAACAATAAGGACACAGTGAGACAGGGTAGAGTGTTTGCATTGGTTCCAGGGGACGTGCAGAATGCAGCAACAGTGGTGTCAGGTATATTTATGGTTCACGATCATCCTGCTAGAGTATTATTTGATTCTGGCTCTACTCATTCTTTCGTGTCAAAATTATTTGCACAACACTTAGATAAAACTAAAGAAAAATTGTCTTATATATTATATGTGTCCACACCTTTGGGAGACTCTATGCTTTGCACTTCTGTTTATTTTGGTTGTGAACTTGAGCTTGGGGATATCCGGGCATACGCCAATCTATTACCTCTTGACATGGCCTATTTTGATATTATTCTGGGAATGGACTGGTTGAGCGAATATGGTGCAACTATAGATTGCCTAACTAAACAAATCAGCTTCCATCCACCGGGTCAATTAGAGTCTACCTTACAGGGTCATGGTGTAATCTCTCCACCTTATTTGATTTCGGCAGCGAAGGCCTGTAAATTGATTCAAAAAGGGTGTCACGGGTATTTATGTAGTGTTTTGGAAGGGCAAGTAGTGAATGACAATATTGACACGATCCCAATTGTTTGTGAATTTTCGGATGTCTTTCCTGAAGAATTACCAGGGCAGTTGATAGACCGTGAAATTGAGTTTACCATTGAAGTAGTACCGGGAACTCAACCCATTTCGAAGACTCCGTATAGAATGTCACCAGTTGAGATGAAGGAACTGAAAATGCAGTTACAAGATTTATTGGATAAGGGATTCATTCGTCCGAGTGTATCTCTATGGGGTGCACCAGTTCTGTTTGTAAAGAAGAAGGATGGAACACTCAGGCTTTGTATCGATTACAGGGAACTTAATAAAGTAACAATCAAGAATAAGTATCCGTTGCCAAGAATTGATGACCTATTTGATCAGCTTCAGGGGGCACAAGTCTTTTCAAAGATTGATCTACGATCTGGATACCATCAATTGAAGGTCAAAGCTGAGGATGTTGAGAAGACAGCTTTTCGAACCTGGTACGGTCATTATGAATTTTTGGTTATGCCCTTTGGAGTCACAAATGCACCAGCAGCTTTTATGGATCTGATGAACCGCATTTTCAAGCCCTATTTAGATGAATTTGTGGTGGTTTTCATTGACGATATTCTCATCTATTCGAAAAGTATAGAGGCTCATGAGAATCATCTTCGTTTGATCCTTCAAACCCTCCGAGAGAAGAAATTGTATGCAAAGCTAAAGAAATGTGAATTTTGGCTACTAGAAGTGGCATTTTTGGGACACGTTATTACAAAGGAAGGAGTTTCTGTTGATCCACATAAGATAGAGGCGATTGTGAATTGGCCAACTCCTACTAATATGACTGAAGTGCGTAAACCCTTCTTCAACCTGGTAAAAAAGACCGCAGATTTCCTATGGACTGAAGAATGTGAGGCCGCTTTGACCGACCTAAAAAAGTATCTGACTACGGCCCCAGTCCTCTCAACACCAACACGGGAGGAGTTGTTTCAGATTTAGTGTGTCAAACACGCAGTAAGTGCAGTGTTAATCCGAGAAGAGCAGGGAGAACAGAAGGCTGTCTATTATGTAAGTAAAACCTTGGCCGACGTAGAGACAAGATATCTACCGCTAGAAAAGTTAACGCTGGCCTTAGTAATGGCCTCAAAAAAGCTGAACCACTACTTCCAGGCACACAAGATTGTAGTGCTAACAGAGCACCCACTAAAGTCCTTGTTGCAACAAGGAGACTTAACAGGAAGAGTTGCAAGGTGGGCAGTGGCCTTGGGTCAGTATGACCTGGAGTTCAGGCCCAGAACAGCGATTAAGGGCCAGGTTTTGGCCGACTTCGTGGCAGAATTCATGCCTGAATCCATCGAACATTGGGCTTCGTTGAGCCACGATGAACGAGGTCCCAACAAGCAGGGAAAATCCCAGCCAAAGGCCAAGGAACAAAGGAAGGAAAAGCTCGCACCTGCAAAGATCTACTACATCGGCGACTCATTCAGACTGTTTGTCGATGGAAGTTCAAACCGACAAAGAGCGGGGGCAGGAGTGCTGCTGATATCCCCAGATGTAGAAATAATAGAACAATCCATCCGTTTGGGGTTCAAGGCCTCAAACAATGAAGCAGAATGCGAAGCATTAATTGCAGGACTAAAACTGGCAGCAGCAGCAGAAGCAGATGAGGTAATAGTTTTTTGTGGTTCACAGTTAATTGTTAACCAGTCAACAGGAGAATTTGCAGCCAGAGACGAGAGGATATCGGCATATGCAAAAGAGGTCATCAGATTGGCAGCCCTGTTTCAGAACTGCCGACTTCTCCAAGTAAGCCGAGATGATAACAGCCACGCCGACGCGTTGGCTAACCTGGCAAGTTCAATATAGACTGGAAAAACAAGAACAATTATGATTGACTATATGTCGGGCCCGAGCATAGAACCACAGAACGCAAAGCAAGAAGCAATGTGCGTAGACATGGGGCCAAGCTGGATGGACGCAATTGTTGAATTCTTGAAAGAAGGAAAGCTGCTAGAAGATCGCAATGAGGCACACAAAGTCAGGTTGAAGTCGGCAAGATTCAGTCTGACTGGGGACGGACATCTCTACAGAAGGTCCTTCACTGGACCCCTTTTAAGGTGCGTACACCCTTTACAAATTGAATATTTTTTATATGAAATTCATGAAGGAATTTGTGGAAGCCACACTAGGGGCAGATCATTAGCCCATAGGGCCATTACCTAGGGTATTGGTGGCCCTACATGCAAAAAGATGCAGAAGCATACGTAAAGAAGTGCGAATAATGCCAAAGGTTTGCACCTTTGATTCATCAGCCAGCTGCTGACCTGAATCCAGTATCCAGCCCTTGGCCGTTTGCCCAATGGGGCATAGATCTGGTTGGACAACTTCCCCAAGCAACTGGGCAGAGAAAATACTTACTGGTAGCAACAGATTACTTCACAAAGTGAATAGAGGCAGAACCTCTTGCCAAAATCCGAGATGTGGACGTCAAGAATTTCATATGAAAAAACATTATCACTAGATTTGGCATTCCAAAGGCCATCGTTGTCGACAACGGAATGCAGTTTGACAGCAAACTTATCAAGAACTTTTGTGCGAAATTCAAGATCAAGAATTACTTTTCAACACCAAGTTTCCCCCAAAGTAATGGGCAAGCAGAAGCATCCAACAAAGTAATTTTGGATGGAATAAAAAAGAGGCTACAGGTAGCAAAAGGAAAGTAGGTAGACGAATTGCCCAACGTACTTTGGGCATATCGGACTACACCGAGAAGATCAACAGGGGAATCCCCCTTTGTCATGGCTTATGGCACAGAAGCAGTCATTCCACTAGAAATCGGCATCCTAGGGATCCGAACCCAGGGAGTTGAGAATGAGACCAATGACACACTCTTAGCTCGAGATTTGGATCTTTTAAAAGAACGAAGAGAGAAGGCTGCAATTCAACTTGCAGTATACCAACAATAGCTTGCCAGAGCTTACAATAAAAGGGTCAACCCAAGAGATTTTCAAGTCAGCGACCTAGTCTTAAGAAAAGTCGTCGGCAACAAGAAGGATCCTAGAGAGGGCAAGCTTGGCCCAAACTGGGAAGGACCTTATAGAATTACTTCGGTGTTAGGCAATGGAGCTTATCGGCTTGAAGACAATGAAGGCAAAGCAGTGCCAAGACCCTGGAACACTTGTAATTTGAAAATTTTCTATCATTAAGATATTCATTGTATTTTGCTGACGTCATCAATAAAATCTTTACAGAATTCCCCAAGACTTACGAATTTCATAATATTGTCTCTAAGTAATAAGAACCCGAGTGAAACTCAGGTTCACATTGGGGGCAGAGAAAAGGCAAAGATACAAAGTTTACCACTTGTTGAAATTTGTAGCAATTTACAAGTTGGTCAAACCGATACAAAGTTTACCACTTGTTGAAATTTGTAGCAATTTACAAGTCGGTCAAATCGATACAAAGTTTACCATTTGTTGAAATTTGTAGCAATTTACAAGGTGGTCAAACCGATACAAAGTTTACCACCTGTTAAAATTTGTAGCAATTTACAAGTTGATCAAACCGATACAAAGTTTACCACTTGTTGAAATTTGTAACAATTTACAAGTAGGAGTTAAGCCGAGGTTACTGTTTCTCTTCGCTTGTTAAAATTTGTAACAATTTACAAGTCGAAGTGAAGCCGATGTTATTACTTGCAGACTTATGGCAATCTACTGGTTGGCTAAACCAAAAAAGATGCTTAACACTTGTTGAAATTTGTTGCAATTTACAAGTTGAAGTTAAACCGACATATGATCATCTATTGAAATTTGCTGCAATTTACAGGTTCAGGTAAAAGCTAAAGTATATTGTTTAAACCCTTGTTGAAATTTGTAGCAATTTACAAGTAGATCACTGTTTAACACTTGTTATAACTTGAGAAAAGTTTACTGTATATGCTAGTCCTCGTTGAAATTTGTAGCAATTTACAAGTGGGTTAGAGTGAAATTACTGTTTACACATTTGTTGCAACTTGAGAAAAGTTTGCAAAGCTTACACTGAAAAGTATATATTTTATACTTGTTGAAATTTATGAAAAGATTGTAGGTTAGTATCTTGCCGAAGTAAAACTTGCAGTTATTATACCCGAGGTATGTAACCCCGAGAAGATTGTGCAAAGGAAGAATTATACAAATCATGCAAAATATTCTAAGTATAGAACCATACAGAAGCAATGAAGAGAAATTAAAGACCAAAACATTCAGAGAAAAACAGTTGCAGTTGTATATAATGAAGGCACTATGGCCTAGCAAAAATAAATTGTTCACAAGTAACAAAGAAAGGCACATCGGCCATAAGAGAAAGCTTACATTGTTCAGAAAACAAAAGAAAGTACAAAAAAGAAAAGAGTACAAAAGACATTCAGGATTCTTCAACATCAGCAGATGGTTGGGCTGGGACCTCGGAGGACTCTGGTGGAACCTCGTCGATAACCTTTTCTGCCTCAATCTCAGCATCAATCTCTGCAAGCGTTTCATCAAGACTTTTTTCAGTTGGAGGAACGTCAGATGATGCTTGTTCAGGAATGGCATCCTTAACAACCTCCTCATCTTCCTTATTAGTCAGGTCAAGGACTTGATCTTCCTGAGAAGGAGATTTGGTCTCATTGGCACCCTTAGGCTTCCTTACTAAAGCATCATCATCATCTTTATCTTCATCCTCAGACTCAGATTCAGATTCTTCTTCAGTCTGACTTGGAGGAGGAGGAGGAGGAGGAGGAGGAGGAAATGGAAGAGGAATAGCATCGGCGTTGCGGAAAGGCGAGTCAGTAGGAAGATCAAGCTTTTTTATCAGGGACATCCAACCAAGGGAGAAGCTCCTGTTACATGCTTGCCTGACTTGAAGCTTGTAGTCTTCAGCAACGTCGGCCATACCCTGAGTATAACCTTTTTCGTCGGCCGCTTTAATTTCAGCGTCCTTAGTAGCCAGGGCTTCTTCAAGCTCCTTCTCGGCCTGGGCTGCTTTTTCCTCGGCCTCTCGTTTTTGAGCTTCGGCAACTTTCTTGATGGCCTCAACAGCTTCAGCCTTCTCTTCGGCTAATGTTTGAGCTTTAGTGGCAGCCTCGGCCTGATCTTCTAACTTCTTCATTTTTGATTGAAGGCCTTTATTTATCTTTTGAAGGGCTGCAAACTCCTTCTTCAAGTCAGACAACTTCTCCTTAGTCTCAAAAGATTGCATGGAGAAGGAATGAGCATGCTGAACAGCCTGCAAAAATGCAAAACAAAAATTTTTTCAAAATTTCACAAAGTATGAAAGGATGAGGAAAAGACAAACTACCAAGTGAAGTCACTTACTTGAACACAGCGTTGGAGCATAAATGCGTAATTTTCATGCTCACTCATTTCGGCGTTCTTTTCCAGATCGCCTGGGAGAAGAAGGGCTGTACTGAGTGCAACGCCGATGTTTATGTCATCAGCGCTATCACTCGCCAAAACAGGCTTATTCTCCAGAGTAATCGATGGCGTCCAGGGGACATTTGGTACTTTGGATTTTGAGGTCGTTGCAGAGGAGGACCTCGGCCTCTTTGATTTTGAAGACTCTAATGGCTGGGTCTCTGCGTGCCGCTTCCCAGCAAAGGGTTGGGATTTGCTGCTTTCAGCCAATTTAGAGATGGGCTGGGCATCCTCACTCTTAACTTCAGCATCCTTGGCCTTAGGCTGGGCCTTCTTGGTTCTCTTTGGCTTTGGCGGAGGCATAGTTTGGGTCGAAACAGCATCAACGTCGGTTGGGAGGTCAGCTAGGAGATCTCGGGCGACAGGCTTTGGGCGAACCATTTCGGCAGTTTTAACAAGTCTACGCCGGCGTTTGCGTTCGGGTATTGGTATTAAGTATAGGGCAGAAGTTGATGGTTGATCGGCTGGATCCGACGTTGACCCTTGATCTGTTCGGGATGTAGAAGTAGTTAGGGTTGTAGCAGTAGGGGGAGAAAGACTTTTCTTCTTTGATCTCGGAACGTCGGGTAAAGTCGACTTGTATATTGGAATAAAATTGAGAATAAGAGGCACTTTTCTCTTGTGAACTGGCAAGTCCAGCAGTTTTTTTAGGTCCTTACTAGGAACATAAGATTGGCGAAAAAATTTCAGCGGCTTGCGAACGTCTGCAAAAAGAGAACAAGACATTAGAAACAGATCGAATACTGGAGACTTAAAAAAAAAACAACAACAACTAAGTAATTGGCATTGGGCTTTTACCCTTGCCCTCTTTAACTGTTCGAGGAAGAGGGTAAAGATGAACATCTTCGTCTGGGCCAAACTCCTAATTTCCAGAAGCAATAAGATAGTCATCCCCAGCCCTTTTGTTGGAGTCTGGGAGGTCGGCTAAAATTTTGAATTCAATGGACCTCGGCTTGAGGTAATACACGTAACCTTTTTCTTTCAGGTTAAGGGCGCACATAGTATAACAATATTGGATATTGGCGAGAGTGATCTTAACATTCTCCTGTCGAGCTAAGGCTATGATACCATTAAGCACTCTATAAGAGTTGATGGTGAGTTGCATAGGGTTCAAGGTGTAATAGTGAATGACTTCACGAAAAAGGGAATTTAGTGGGAGCCGAAGTCCACATTCAACGAAAGCAACAATAGGAAAGGGCATTGTATCATCCGTGGGCATAATAGAATCATCCTCCCCAGCTAGTCTCAGGTGGACATCATCTGGGATGGAGAATTCTTGCCTAAAGAATTCGAGTTTGGTTGGGGTGTTTACCCTATGTCTCCACATGCCCATGGCGTCAATCTAAATATAAAGGGCTAGGTTTCAGAAGAAAGTTAATTCAGAAGGATTGCAAGAACCTCAGCTACAAATCTGGGTAATTACAGATAAGGCTTGTTTCAGTTTTTCCTAAGAATCAAAGGTTCTATAAACAAAATCCCAAACCTAAAACTATGAAGACGAAGATCAAGGGCACAGATCTGGAAAAAATACAAAAGGCAGAAAACAAAGACGAAGCTTCAGATTCAAGAACAAAAAATGGGCTATTAGAAACACGAAGATTACAAAGGGTTGAGGGCCAAGAACAGTGGTGAAACAATGCAAGTGTTCATGACATGTGCAAAGTCATAAAATAAGATGCATTCAGATGAATGATTCACAAATTAAATGCTTGAGCAGAATAGTAATAGCAAGAAATTCCAAAAATGATCAAGAATTGGGAAAAAAGGGGCCTGTTGCTTACTAGATAAAGTGAGGCCGGAATAAAGTTCGCCGAGGACAGACGATGGTTGAAACAGTAGCGAAAGCTTCGCAGGAATGGCAGGATGAAGACAGTTGCAGAGTTTGGAGCTTAGAGCAATGGTAGATTCGAAGAAGAAAGAGCTTTAGAGAGAGAAAAAGCAAGTAACTGAGTGAAAAGGTGAAAAGACAAAGGAGAAAGACAAGAGTTTGTCAAAAATGAGAAACGGCGGCAAAATAAGGCATTTATTGCGCCTAGAGCAACGCATGCGTCAGACAGCGTAGACGGATGGAAGACGGCTTATAAGCGCGTCACAGACACGGGCCAATAAAGATAAAACACGTAAGAGAAACGGTTGAGAAGTGATGCAAAACAGTTCATGCGCGTAAAAGAGTACATTTGAATTCTTGTTCTTGAAAGAAGACATGTCAGCTTAAAAAGAATGATCTCGGCTGAAGAGTTCTTATGCTGATGTACTGAAAAGAATTAACGATATAGGTTCCATCACCTCAGAATGCCGAGATAATAGAACCTAGGGGGCAAATGTGGGGATATATTTCTGAGTATCAACACGTGGCATGGTGACACCGACGTGTCAGCCGAGGTGCCACATGTCGTGGTAGTTATGCCGAGGTAATCTCGGAGTTGCCGAGGTTATCTCCGAAGATATCGGAATCCGGGATAAACGAATAAAGGTCAGGAGTCCTAGATTGGGAGAAGACTTCAGTTTGGATTAAGATGAAACCCTTAGAGAGTTCATCCTAAATTCACTGGGAGTTCCAGACTAGCAATAATCCTGAGTCTATTGGAGTTAGTCTCCTATTGGAACTAGGATTGTATTGGCTATAAAAGAGAGGCACCCCCATGGGTGTAAGGTATGTTTTTTAGTACTCAAGCTTGCCAAATTGAATACTTGATTATCTTTGAGAGATATACTGACTTGATCGTCGGAGTGCCCCTGGGTGGAGGAACTACCGCCAGAGCCTTTTCTTTCTGTGCAAGACAGTAAGGTGCCATCTATTCTGCCTGTGTTCTACAGCTGAATCACTAAGGAGGGCAGTGTGGTCGGAAAATCACTCACACACTAGTTATGACATTATTATTGACCCCACTCATTAATCACATTACAAATATCTAAAATCTCTTAAATTATGTCACATCATCAATTGGTATATTAGTGAGTGGACTAATTGGTGCATATATTATTATTTTTTTTCAATAGTGGTTGTTAATCGTAATTAGTGTATCAATTAATATATTAATTAAGACACAAAATATACTTGGAGATTTTGCTACTTAATATAGTTTTACCTAATATTATATATAATTGGTGTTTTAGTTAGTATAATAATTAGTATTAATAGCATTACTGGATTTTTTTTAACAAACTAGTTTCAAAATCAGAATATGGAGACAATGGGCGCCTACACCTTTCTCTTCTATTCGAGTAGTTATTTCGTTTTTCAAGAATTTTGAGTTAATGATATGTCTAAGAAAAATGATTCAGACCCCCACTGGGAGTGACCCCCAAGACCCTTAGTGGGTTGTGATTGGCCAAAATTTTTTTTTCTCCTCCAATCATCAATCCCCATGTGTGTGGGTTGTGATTGGCCAGATTTTTTTTTTCTCCTCCAATCATCAATCCCCATGTGTGTGTGGAGGGTGGTAGAGGCGGTGGGGTCTCAATCAGGTCTCTATGTCTAATTAATAATAAGGGTTTTAAGAATTACGTAGTACTAAAAATAAGAAAGTGGTGGAATGAGTTTTGAATTATATTTTTAATGATAAGTTGTTAAAAAGAGTTTTGAAAGTTAAAAATTTGTTTGGTTATAAGTTTTGAAAATAGTTTTGGAATGATTTAATTTTTAATTTTTTTTTTTTCATTAAATAGATGAGTGTGAGAGAAAGTCTTATTGATTGATGTATAGACTGTGAGAGAATAAGAGAGGAGAGAGAAAAAATAATTGATTGATTTATAAATTATAAAAAAGAAAAGAGAACGAGAGAAGAGAGAGAAAATTGAGCTTTAAGTTGTATTTTAAAATTTTGTTAACCCAACAATTTTTATTTAAACCAAACGTAATCAATATGATCTCATTAGATGTGTATATAGTAGGGCTGGGTATAGGGTTATTCGAACCGTCCAACCCGTTCAATCCGAACTGATCCGCATACAAATAGGCAGTTTCACAGACATAATGCAAGCGGATGCGGTTTGAAATATGATATGATTGCGGGTTGCGGGTTTAATCTGCACCTGCAAGAACTCGCCCGCACTTGAATTTTTTTTTAAAAAAAAAACCTGAACCATTGTTATTTTATTATTGCATTTTGAATGAATGTAAAATTTAATGAATAATTACTTTTAGGTAAGCTTATAATTTTGAATGATTTTACTTTAATTGTTGATTAAGGCCGAAATGTACATCATTGAGGTCGTTAATTAGAATCTTTTAACTTTACTTGCTGGTCAAACCGTGTATTTTATGTGTGTTGAATGTCAATCAGGTTGTACATCGTCGAAGCATAAAATGGGCAAAAAGACAAAATTTGGAGAGAGTTGACTTTTTCTGGAAAAGTCAAACTGATGTTTTAAACCTGTTTGGAAGTGAGTAGAAGTATAAATAGAAAAGGAAAAGGCTTTTCTAGGGTTCTGAATTTGTTTTGACTAAAGGAGAGAGGTTAGGGTTTTGGGAAGAGAAAGAAAAAAGAAGCTTCAAAGATGTCTCCAATGGTGATTTCTTCTCCTTCTACCTCCTTCCACTCCTCCATGAGTGGCTAATCTTCTTTTTCTAGGGTTTTGATGAAACCCTAGCCATGTAACTATTTTGTTTTCCTTTTGATTCTCAATTATGTAAAGGTTTGAACCATTGTATGGTGTTTTAGAAATTATTTATATATAATTTTCATTATTTTTTCAAATATTTGACTTTCTGTGATTGTTGAATGTTATCCATACATGAGTTTTCTATTCTTTCACATTCAGGGTATGAAACGAATTATACTACGAGGAACGAGTCGTGTCACTACCTTAGTTTAGAGTGCACGGTTCGTACTACCTGAGATGGTTCGTGCCCGTACAATGAATGTGATGATTTTCTTGTTAAATGCTTTGAACTTGTAGTTACAAAGCATTAATCTGTTCACACCCTAGGATAATTGATTTCAATTGGAAACCCTAATTACGTGGCTAGTGGTAGATTCTTTGCCCTAGTTTTTTCCTCAATTCAGTAAACCAATTTCATTTATTATTAATAATTTAATTCCTTAGTTTAATTTATTTATTATTAAATTAGGTTATAATCATTCAATCTTTTTATCAAAATTAATTTAGGAATTTTTCAATTAATTTGTTTAATTTCACAATAGTCCCTGTGGATCGATACCTGGACTTACCATTATTCTAATTGAATTTAGTATAGTTTAGTATTTAATTTTGGTGTGTTCAACGACCCATCAATTGTATTGCTGGGTAGTAAATAGTGAATGAGATTGATGATCTAGTTTAGGATTTTGAAATATGTGTTTGTGTTAGTTTATGATTTGATTTAAAAGTTTAGGAGTTTGAATGATTTGTTTGTGTTAGGAATTGATTTTGTTATATTTTTAATTTTATAAGTTGTAATTAATTAATTATTAATGTTGGAGCATCTTAGAAAATGGGAAGGAAAATGGCCTAAAATAAATATTTACAAAATGGGAAAAGAAATGCTCCAAAATAAATTTTTAAAGAAAAAAGTCTAATCTGCAAACCGTCCGCAACCGGCTGCACATCTACGAATCTTATCCGCACAATCGCAACCCGCACTGCGGGTGGTTGCGGGTTGAATTTTCTCCAAACCGCATACATGCGAATCGCAACCTGCACTACAGGCGATTGTAGGTTACATTTTCTCCAAACTGCATACATGCGGACAGGTCCAAATCAATCCACAAACTTTCCAAAATCGAACCATGACCACTTTAGTACATAGTCACATGACCACCTTTACCCATGTAATAACTTCTCCTCCTATTTATTTTCGAAAAATTAAAGAATAACATAGCTTTTCGTTCAATGAAAATTATATAATTCACTAGTTGGGTTGTATAATTCCCTAGTTGGGTTGTTGTAACAACCCTCGTACTGATTACCGTATAACCACTGAATTATATACTGATTACTGCTAAACTGAACTGATAATGACTGATAAGTGAACTGGATGAACTACTGGACAGACTGAATGAAACTGAAAACGAAATTGAATGAGTTAACCTATTGAATTGCATTTTTATCTGTTTAATTGATTTATCATCTGTTTGTGTTTATGTGTTTAAACTGTTAATTGAAGGCCTTATCGGCGGCCGATTTAGGAACCGTTTTGTGTTTTATAATCAGTAGAATATTTGTGACTTAATGATATAATTATCTGAAAATTGATTAGGAATGATTAAATTAGATTGAATTGAGCTAATTGAGAACTTAGGCTTATTTACTATATTGCCCTTGAGTAGAGCCTTTGTTTACTATTTGTTTACTAATTATAGTGAGCCTCATACACTTGATCTAAGACTCTTTGCTCAGCCATTTCTTTTCTTCCTAACCGACCAAACAAGAAGAATAGAGTGAGGGAGAGAGTTTAGAGAGAGACTTGAGCTCACCTTGCCATTGTTGTGGAATTGCTTGAAGACTTGAAGGTTGATTGTCAAATTTAGCTTGCTAGACTTGAAATTAACACTCTAGGTAAGGAATTCATTGTCATCTTGTCATCTTTAAGCTCCATCTTGCATGTTTCATGCATCATTGCCATGTTTGAAGTTCAAGAATGTTGAATTGGAGCTCCATTGTTGCATGCATGTAGAGATTAGTGAATTTGGAGTTGACTTCATGGTTGATTGTACATGCATGTTCATGTCTAAGCTTTAGTCCATGTTTTCACTTCATTTTCCAACTATTGAGCTCATTAGAGCAAGATTTGAAGGTTAATTTTGGATTAAAACTCATACATTGCATGTGTGAAAGTGTTCTTGAAAATGGGTTTTGGAAATGGATTTAATTGACTCACCTTTGGGGCTTGAATTCATAAATTGGCTTTTGAAACTTGTTATACATTGTTTTGGGATGTATTCTCCAGAATTTGAGCCCAAGAGGTCGAGAATTGAGGTGAGAATGCTTGGTTTGAGCTAGGAAGGCAAATCTGAAATTCAGTTGGCTTCTTCGCTTCAGCGAAGGATTCCTCGCTCGAGCGACCAACGTTTTCCTCTGAGCCCCGCTCGAGCGAAGGATTGGTGGCTCGAGCGTAAAATCGCACATCCAGATTACTTTCTTGTTTCATCGGATCGCTCGGCGAAGGATTGTTCGCTCGAGCGAAGCCTTTTTTTGCAACCTCGCTCGGCGAAGGAAGGCTCGCTCGGCGAGACCCTGTTCAAGAACTTTTGAAAAGTGCCTTCCAATGTATTTTTGCATCCTCATCGCATCCTAGGCATTCTTAGGCCTAGTTTAAAGCATCTTAATGAGGATTTAGACATAGAACCACACCGGGAATTTAGGGATTTAATTATCATCCTTTCCAAGCTGTAAACTTAGTGTGTGTTCTATTTGATTATTGCTTAGGGTTGACTCTCGGGGACGCGCTCTAGCTACTGATAGCCCAATCACTGTGAGTAACAGATTGTGTAAAGATATGTTCAAATGGTTTCATTTTGAATATTGAATCGAACTGTTTATTGAACTGATATTGTTTATTGAATGAATGTATGTCCTGTATTTCGAACTGTATTGTGGCATCCTTAGCACCCACTGTTATTGACTGTTACAGAGCTCTGTCGGTTTCCTTGTGGAACCATACTGATTGATGGCCATCATTATTGTTGGGTCTGTTAAGGCCCGGTCCTTTTGGACCTACTGTTTATAGGCTAATGGATGTACCACATATGACTGATTGATTGAAATACTGATTGACTGAAATACTGAAAGATTGAAATACTGTATAATGAATTGATTTCATTACTGTAAGGACATTCATTCATAACCTCTTTACGCTTTATGTTATTCACTGGGCTTTAGCTCACTGTTTATATATATATATGTAGGTTCTCAGCAACCAGACCGGAGGTAGGAGCGTGGGTTTGATCCCCAGTTTTGTCAGCCAGCCTGTGTGCCTCACTGCGAGGTTCCGAGACGCCATGCCATGGCTTGGGGTGTTTTTGTTTCCCCCACCTGTCTCCCTACTGTATTGTACTTTTTGTATAGACTGTTTGACTGTACTGTTATCGAGGGATTGAGTCCCCGTACTGAATGTCTGTATATGATTGTATAGAGTGTACTGTTTTAAACTGTATGAATGCATAAAATGTTTTTGACATACAGATCTTCACAGCTCTATGGACACTAGTTACTTACTGTTTTGGCTTCCGCCAGTCTCAGACTACGATTGGTATTCTTGTTCAGAGGCCTTTAATCTCGGATTCTTGGCGATTCCGGTGCTAAACCCATAGGGCCGGGTTTGGGTCGTGACAGTTGTACACTATTTATTGATAAGGGTGTGTTTTTTTTTTTTTTTTTTTTTAAATAATAAAATAATTTATGTATATAATTTAAATATTAATTATTAAAATTATAAACTTTTTCATGAATATGTAATTTTTTTTTCTCAAAATCCCACTGGGTGCAATTATCCCTTAAAGGAGACACTAAATTATAAAATAACGTATAAATTATTTTTTACGTTGTCCTCAATTAGGAAAATGTAAGGTGAGAAACTTGGTTGGAAATTGTTAGCTTTTCTAAATCAAAAAAAAAAAAAAAAATTCAGATTAAAATTTTTTTTAATAAAAGTTTTTACGACATGCTAATGCATGCCGTATAAAGTTATAATATTTTACGACATGAAATGTATGTCGTCTTAAGTACAAATATTTTATGACATATTTTTGTATGCTGTGAAAATATACATTTTTTACGGCATGCTTTTGCATGCCATAAAAAAAATTCCGGATTGAATTTTTTTTTTTTTGTGCAAAAGTTTTCATGACATTTTAATGCATGCCGTGTAAAGTTATAATATTTTATAACATGAAATGTATGTCGTCTTAAGTACAAATATTTTACAACATATTTTTGTAAGTCGTAAAAACATACATTTTTTACGGCATACTTTTGCATGCTATAAATATATGAATCAACGACTTACATGGTATGTATGCTGTTATTGACAAAACATTAACGGCTTGCAAAAAAAAAAATGCCGTAGAATGTACTAACTACGACATGCATTTAATGCATATCGTAAACATGATGCCGTGACTAGTTAGTTTTGTTGTAGTGTTTTATTCTTTTAAAAATTATATACTACATTTATTACTTTACTAATGAGGTATAACAACTTCTTATTTTTAAAAAAATGGTACTAAATATATCAATTAGTGTATTAACACTAGTTATGACATTATTATTAACCCCATTCATTATACAAATTACAAATACTAAAAATATCTTAAATTATGCTACATCATTAATTGATACACTAGTTAGTATACTAATTAGTGCATATGACATTAGTCTTTTCAAAATCATATACATTAATTTTTTTAAAAATTTTTTTTACGAGAAGTTATTGGTTCGTCTTGGATACCGTCACATAGTGCTTCAATAACATTATAATTGTTAGAAGGGTGGGACTCATAAATTTGGGTTGGATGATTGAAAAATATAAGGAGACATTGTTTCTGGTTGTAATCATGCTCTCCATTTTATGAAGCACAATTTTTCTTGGATAATACTAGAGATACCAAATATCTAACAAATAAATGATTAAATATCTCACATAGACTACACTCATGTGAGAAATTTAATTATTTATTTGGTTGAAAAACTAATGACCTATAGCATTTTCCATTTTTGTTTCTTTTATCCATCACCTATCTGTCCAGGATAGGAAGTCAATGCAGTAGTTAATAATACAATTTACAAATCACAAAAGAGGCAATGCAACTTTAAACATATATTTCTTCTTCTTTTTTTAATGGTTAAATATATTTCTTAAGTGGTCAAATTTATGGGAAAATCATTTATAAGTCCTATTAGGAGAACTTATGCTATGCGAAGTCCTGTATAGTTTCTTATAGAGTTTTAAGTCCTATTTAGATTGGATGGTGTTCCACAAGGTTCTATGAATTATGAATAAATGGTATTAGTGTACTATTATATCCTTTATATGTTTCCATATTAGAGGTTATTCTATCATTCAAATAATGGCAAAATCATATATAAGAAATTGAATTTTACAATAGATTATATCTATATGAATGTGAATTTCAAAATACACATTTACTGTCACGACTCAAACCCGCCCCTATGGGTTTAGCAAATGTAATCGCCGATGTCCGTGATTACGAAGGCACCTTGATAATATGATATCTGAGTCTGAGGGCTAGCGAAAGCCAAATTAGTAAATAAAAAATGTCCAATGAATTGTGACAATCTGTATACAAAATTTTTTTTCAAACATATCCACATAAACAGTACCCATATACATACATATACAATTATCCAGGATAGGGATCTAGTCCCTACCAGAACAATATAATCTGATCGGTCTATACAGGCATATATATAAAAAAAAAACTAAAACACCCTAGCGGCCTTGACGAGCAGATTACGGAATCTCAAAGTGAGGCGCAAAGGTTGGCTTGACAAAATTGGAATTTACCTTGATGCTCCTAGAAACGGCCCGGTGCCTGTACACCTACATATATATGAGTAGTGAGCTAAAACCCAGTAAAGAACATATGCGTAAAGGGGTTAAGAATGAATGTCCTTTCGATAGTGAAAACAGTCAATTATCAGTATATCAGTCATTCAGTCATAGCAGTCATAAGTGGTACATCCAAAAGCAAAAACAGTACAGTAGGTCTTAATAGACCGAACAGTCAATTGATGGCCATCATATTAGTAAACAGTAGTGGTTCCAAACATGGGAACCGACAGAGATCTCTATGAGCGATATGATGACTGATGCGATAAAGAAATTGCTATGGATGCCACGAATACAGTTCGCAATTAAGACAAGCATTCATTCAGTAAACAGTGTCATTTCATAAAACAATTCAGTCATTCATTCAGAAAGTAATCTTAATTGAACATATCTTTACAACATTGTTACTCACAGAGTTCTGGGCTACAGATAAGCTAGTGCGCGTCTCCAGATGCCAACCCTAAACAGCTACAGGATGAACACACACTAAGTTACACATTTGGGAAACAATAACTTAGTCCCTATCTTGACTCAGTGTGGTTCTATAGTATTATCCTCATTAAGATGCCTTAAACTAGGCCTAGGAATGCTTAGGATGGAATGAGGATACAAAGATGCACTTTAAAACACTTTTCAAAATTTTCAGAAAACAGGAGTTTCGCTCGAGCGTGGCTTCCTACGCTCGAGTGGACATGTTGACAAAGGGTCTCCGCTCGAGCGTGACTTCCATCACTCGAGCGGACTACAAACTACAGTGAAAATACTGGATGCTCAAAATTCACGCTCGACGGGCGCTCGACCCCCGCTCGAGCGTGAGACACAAGTCCTCGCTCGAGCGTGAACTCTCTCGCTCGAGCGGACTGTAAACTCATGCAAAGTACTGGATACACGCATTTCACACTCGAGCGTTACTTTCCTCGCTCTAGCGGACTGCATGATCTCAGATTGTACGCTCGAGCGTGGAGTTCCTTGCTCGAGCATGGGTCCAAAATCTGGAAATCTCATATTTGAACCTCAAGCTCAAAACCAAGTTTCAATGTACCAAAATTGATCCTCTTGGGCTAATTTTCTAGAAAACACTTCAAAACCCATAATATTACATGTTTCAAAGCACAATTTGTAAAATCAAAGCCCAAAGGTAGTTCAATTAAACACAATTTCAAACCAATCTCATGAACATGATGTAAAACATAACATGCATGGATTTTAAACAACTCAAGCTTCAAATACATGCTCAAATGAGCCATTTCTCCATAAACAAGATGAATTCATGGTCCAATGCAAAAATATGAACATACATGTGGAATTTCATGAACAATACTCTTTAAAACTCAAGGATGGCAACATGCATGCATGATTTATGCTACAATTCAACATTTTAAGCAAATTCTTGACTTAGACCGCTAATTAGCCATGGACTATGCAAGATACAACTCAAATACACAAATGAGAGGATGAAACACCAACCTTAAGTCTAGAATGCAAGATATACAAGCTCAAGTGGCACAATTATCCTTCAATTCTTCTAGTTCCAAGCCAAATCTCAAATGGAGCTAAGGTTTCTCCTCTCTCACTCCCTTCTACGGTTTGCTCTCAAGAAATGGCTGAAGAAATTATGTCTAAGTGTGATAAGGCTTCAAGAGTGTTAGCATAGTGGCCTACTAGCATGGCAAGATGGTAAATAAGGCTAACTCTTATAATTTAGCTTTATTTAATCTAATTCAATCATACCAAATCACATTTCAAATAAATATACCATAAAATCACATTAATTCTAATTAACACAAAGCACTAATCAATTTCAGATTCGGCCGCCAATAAGGCTTTTAATTTGCAGTTTAAAGCATGAAACGTGAACAGATGCATTTAACAGTCAACAGATAGAAATGCAATTAATTCGAAATTTCAGTCTAATCAGTTACTTATCCAGTTCAGTCACAGTTTAGCAGTAAGCAGTGGTATTATCAGTAAACAGTTGTGAGGGTTGTTACAGTCTCCCCTCCTTATAAAGAGTTTGGTCCTCTAAACTCGAATTACCTTCATTCTGGAAGAAAATAGGATTCAGTGGAAACAATTTAGGATACCATTTCATCATATCATGTTCCCTTTCCCAAGTGGCATACACGCTACCATGGTTTTGCCAGTCAACTTTCACTAACGGAATCTCTTTGTTCCTTAACTTCTTGATTCGTCTATTCACAATCTGAATAGGCCGTTCTTCATAAGTGTAGTCATCACTTAGCACTACACGGGTAGGCTCAATCACATAGAAGGGATCCCAAAGATAATCGCTCAACATTGAAATACGGAAGACAGCATATGTTCCATTTCAGGAGGAAGCGCTACTTGATACGGCACCGGATTGATTTTCTCAATAATCTCATACGGTCCGACATACCTCGGCACTAGCTTACCCTTGACTCCAAAACGAGTCTGGTCTTTCATCGGTGTCACTTTTACAAAAACATGATCACCTATTTCACATTCTCTTTCTCGTCTGCGGACATCCGTATAACTTTTCTGTCGGCTCTGTACAGTTTTCAATCTCTGTTGAATCAATTTCACTTTCTCGGTAGTTTTATAGACAATCTCGGGCCCAAGCAAAGGCCCATCTCCAACTTCTGCCCAGCAAATCGGAGATCTGCATTTTCTGCCATACAAAGCCTCGAAAGGCGCCATACCGATGCTTGAATGAAAGCTGTTATTGTAAGAAAATTCGGCTAAAGGCAAATGGCTTTCCCAATTTCCCTGGAAATCAAGGACACACATTCTCAGTAAACCCTCCAGAGTCTGGATGGTTCTTTCTGACTGACTATTTGTCTGAGGATGGTATGCACTACTCAGTCTCAGTTCAGTACCCAATGCTGTCTGTAAGCTTTGCCAAAATCTCGATGTAAACTTCGAGTCCTTATCAGAAACAATGGACATAGGTATTCCATGCAATCTAACAATCTCATCAATATAGATTACAGCCAATTTGTCCGCAATATAAATTGTTTTGATAGGTAAGAAATGAGCAGACTTAGTCAGTCTATCAATAATAACCTAAATTGAATCCATACCTTTACTGGAGCGAGGTAATCCAACAATGAAATCTATAGTGATATGTTTCTATTTCCACTCTGGTATTGGTAAGGGTTGCAGTAAACCTGCGGGTCGTTGATGTTCGGCTTTAACTTGTTGGCAATGAAGACATTTCGATACAAAATCGGCAATCTCTTTCTTCATTCCCGGCCACCAGAAATTCAGTTTCAAGTCTTGGTACATTTTCGTATTTCCTGGATGGATAGACAATTTCGAATTATGGCCTTCTTGCAGAATTCTTCTTTTCAGTTCAGAATCACTCGGTACACACAATCTTTCTTGAAATTTCAACACATTATTCTCAAATTTGAAATCCAGCCTCGATTTGGATTCCCGTTTTTCGATGATCTTCTTTAAGAAGTCATCATGTTGCTGTTTCTCTTTAATCTCTTCAATCAGTACTGGTTGAGCAGAAATAGCAGCTATTGTTCCACCTTGTTCACGCAAAACAATCTCAATTTCAAGTCTTTCAAGGTCACATAGTAACTCTTTCTGCCCGGTGAGTAAACAGGCTAAATTCCCAATCGATTTCCGACTCAGTGCATCAGCAACGGTGTTAGCTTTTCCTGTGTGGTACAAAATTTGCAGGTCGTAGTCTTTTATTAGTTCTAACCATCTCCGCTGCCTCATGTTCAGTTCTTTCTGTGTGAAGAAGTATTTCAAACTCTTGCGGTCCGTATACACCTCACATGTTGCCCCATAAAGGTAGTGACACCAAATTTTCAGTGCGAACACTACTGCAACAAGTTCTAAGTCATGGGTCGGGTAGTTCTTTTCATGCGGTCTCAGTTGTCGGGAAGCATATGCAATAACTCTACCGTTCTGCATTAAAACACATCCCAAACCCTTATAAGAAGCATTACTATATACAGTATAACCATCCATACCTGAGGGTAATGTGAGAATCGGTGCAGTCACTAGTCGAGTTTTCAACTCCTGAAAAGCTGATTCCCTCTGATCGGTCCAGTCAAATGATATCCCCTTCTGAGTCAACTGTGTCAGCGGTAGGGTAATTTTGGAGAAATCTTTGACAAACCTTCTGTAATACCCGGCTAAGCCTAGAAAACTTCGGACTTCGGTAACATTTGTTGGTCTAGGCCAGTTCACTACTGCTTTAATTTTCTGTGGGTCAACTGTAATGCCATCCTTACTAATCACATGTCCCAAAAACATCACACTGTCTAGCCAAAATTCACATTTAGTTAGTTTTGCATAAAGTTTCTGTTCTCTTAGGGTCTGCAAAGCAATGGTCAAATGACGTTCATGTTCTTCTGTGCTTTTGGAATAAATTAAAATGTCATCTATGAATACAACAATGAAGTCATCAAGGTATGGTTTGAAAATTCTGTTTATAAGGTCCATAAATGCAGCAGGCGTATTAGTAACTCCGAAAGGCATAACAAGGAATTTGTAGTGTCCATACCTCGTTCGAAAGGCAGTCTTTTCAATGTCCCTTGTCTTGACTTTCAACTGGTGGTATCCAGATCTAAGGTCAATCTTGGAGAACACTTGGGCACCCTATAACTGGTCAAATAAATCATCAATGCAAGGCAATGGATATTTATTTTTCACTGTTACCATGTTCAGTTCACGGTAGTCAATGCAGAGTCTAAATGAGCCGTCTTTCTTTTTCACGAATAAGACTGGCGCGCCCCATGGTGAAGTACTGGGCCTGATGAACTTCTTATCTAACAGTTCTTGCAGTTGAACTTTCAATTTCTTCAGTTTGGTATGTGCCATTCTGTACAGAGTTTTAGATACTGGCTGTGTACCCGGAATTACATCAATGGTGAACTCAATGTCCCTATCAATCAAATCCCCTAGCAAATCATCTGGAAAAACATCTGGGAATTCTCTGACTATAGGAATACTGTTCACATCAGTGTTAGCATCAGTAGGTACAGTCAATACAGAACATAGATACCCCTTACACCCCTTTCTAATCAGTTTAAAAGCTTTCATGGATGAAATCAGATATGGGGGAGGTACTACTCCAACTCCATTAAACACGAATTCAAGCAATCCAGGTGCACGAAAAACAACTTGTTTTGTTACACAGTCTATGGTGGCATGATATTTTGTTAACCAGTCCATTCCCAATATCACATTGAAGTGATCAATATTCAGAGGCAGTAAATCAATATACAAATAAACATCCCCAACAATAATCTCACATGCAGGATACATATAAGCACAAGTCATAGATCCCCCAACAGGTGAAGATAAAGCTAACAGATAGTTCATAGGTTCTAGTGGTCTATTCAATTTTCGCGAAAAAGCATACGATACATATGAATGTGTAGACCTCGAATCAATCAGAACATAAGCATTTTGAGCACAAATCGAAAGTATACCTGACACAACGGTCTCGGTATTCTGCACATCTCCTGGTATGAGTGCGAACACTCGGCCTTACCTCATAGGCTCCTTTCCAGTGGCTTTAGGGTTGGGTTTCGATGCAGCAGTTGATGCTGCGGCGCTAGCTGCAGCTTTACTATTGCTCGGAGGAGTGGAAGGGCAATCTTTGACCATGTGGCCCACCTTGCCACACCTGTAACAAGCACCTAAAATTTTATGACAAACCCCTTTATGTTTCTTACCACATTCAGAACAGGGCGGTATGGAACTATTTCCTTGGCTGGAACTGGTTGTTGACCCCGTATTTTGCTTTTTGTTCAATGGGTTGTTTCTGCCTTTCTTGAACTTAAAACCTCGTCTCTTACCACGCCATTCCGACGCCGGTGTTTTAGTCTGTTTCAATGCTTCAATATTTGACTCAACCATTATTGCTCGGTCGAGAACATCCATATACTTAAGCAGTTTTAGAACATTTATTCTGTCAAGGATTTCAACATTAAGGCCACCTTCAAACTTTCTAGCCTTTTTGTAGTCAGTATCAACCATGTGCAGTGCATATCTGGCGAGTTCAGTAAACTTTGATTCATACTCTACTATCGACATGGAGCCTTGTTTCAGTTGTTCAAATTCAGTCACTTTTTGGTCCCTGACACACTATGGGAAGTATTTCTTGAAGAAGGCTCCCTTAAACTGAGCCCAAGTCATAACTGTGTCGGTGTTACAGACAAGCATCCACCACCTTCTGGCCTCTTCTTGTAAGGTGAATGTAGCCAATAGCATTTTGTGTGCTTTAGAACATGGAAAGACTTCAAATAATTTTTTGGTTTCTAGCACCCATGCCTCGGCCTTTAAGGGTTCAAGGCCTCTCTGGAATGATGGCGGTTTCATCTTACTGAACTTTTGTCTCAGAGCAATGATGTCATCATTCACATTTTGTTCCGGCTGTATCGGAGGAGGTGGGGGCTGTTGATTTTGTTGTTGCTATTGTCTTAGGGCCTCAGTCAACATTTCAACTGTTCTTTTTAATCTCGTCATTTTGGCGTCAGATGATTTAGTTTCATCAGTAGTCCTTGCATTATCCATTTCACTATATGCAACACAGTAATAATAAATATAGGAAGTTGCATACTTTAAACATATTAACACATTAGCACATAAATTCATGTCATGGCCACACATACTTTTCAATGCTCATGCAATGCCCTAATCACTTTCTAGGACATCCTATAGCTCATTTGGACACGTGTGTGTGGTATAACTCTTGGTTTAAAAACGCTCTGATACCACTCTGTCACGACCCAAACCCGTTCATATGGGTTTAGCACGGTAACCGGCCAGTAATCCGTGATTACCAAAGGCCTGCTTAATAGTAATAACAGTAACACAAAGTACAAGGGCTGGCGGAAGCCAAATTAGTAAATAAAAGATATCCAATGAGCTGTGACAGTCTGTATACAAAAAGACTTTTCAAACATATCCACATAAACAGTACCCATATACATACATATATAATTATCCAGGATAGGGATCTAGTCCCTACCAAAACAGTACAGTACAGTCAGTCTATACAGGACATATACAAAAGGGGGGAAAAACTAAAACACCCCAAGCAGCCGCAGCTTGAACAGTTCTAGAACCTCAAAGTGAGGCGCAAAGGTTGGCTTGACAAAACTGGAGTTTACCCTAATGCTCCTAGCAACGGTCCGGTGCCTGTACATCTACATATATATGAGTAGTGAGCTAAAGCCCAGTGAATAACATATGCGTAAAGGGGTTAAGAATGAATGTCGTTTTAGTAGTGAAAACAGTCAATTATCAGTATATTAGTCATTCAGTCATAGCAGTCATAAGTGGTACATCCAATAGCAAAAACAGTACAGTGGGTCTTAATAGACCGAACAGTCAGTTGATGGCCATCATATCAGTAAACAGTAGTGGTTCCAAACATGGGAACCGATAGAGATCTCAGTGACAGTAGTAGTACAGTACAGTAACAGTAAATTTCTATGGACGCCATGAATACAGTTCGCAATTAGGACAAGCATT
The DNA here is from genome assembly GCA_025200525.1 of Camellia lanceoleosa. Lineage (NCBI taxonomy): Eukaryota > Viridiplantae > Streptophyta > Magnoliopsida > Ericales > Theaceae > Camellia > Camellia lanceoleosa. Next base: position 29,659,501 of record CM045762.1, on the reverse strand, counting down.
CATTCAGTAAACAGTGTCATTTCATAAAACAGTTCAGTCATTCGTTCAGAAAGTAATCTTAATTGAACATATCTTTACAACATTGTTACTCACAGAGTTCTGAGCTATAGATAAGCTAGTGCGCGTCTCCGGATGCCAACCCTACACAGTTACAGGATGAACACACACTAAGTTATACATTTGGGAAACAATAACTTAGTCTCCATCTTGACTCGGTGTGGTTCTACAGTATTATCCTCATTAAAATGCCTTAAACTAGGCCTAGGAATGCCTAGGATGGAATGAGGATGCAAAGATGCACTTTAAAACACTTTTCAAAATTTTTAGAAAACAGGGGTCTCGCTCGAGCGTGGCTTCATACGCTCGAGCGTGACTTCCGTCACTCAAGCGGACTACAAACTACAGTGAAAATACTGGATGCTCAAAATTCACGCTCGACGGGCGCTTGACCCCCGCTCGAACGTGAGACACAAGTCCTCCCTCGAGCGTGAACTCTCTCGCTCGAGCGGACTGTAAACTCATGCAAAGTACTGGATACACGCATTTCACGCTCGAGCATTACTTTCCTCGCTCCAGCGGACTGCATGATCTCAGATTGTACGCTCGAGCGTGGGGTTCCTCGCTTGAGCGTGGGTCCAAAATTTGGAAATTCCAGATTTGAACCTCAAGCTCAAAACCAAGTTTCAATGTACCAAAATCGATCCTCTTGGGCTAATTTTCTGGAAAACACTTCAAAACCCATAATATTACATGTTTCAAAGCACAATTTGTAAAATCAAAGCCCAAAAGTAGTTCAATTAAACACAATTTCAAACCAATCTCATGAACATGATGTAAAACATAACATACATGGATTTTAAACAACTCAAGCTTCAAATACATGCTCAAATGAGCCAATTTCTCCATAAACAAGATGAATTCATGGTCCAATGCAAAAAATATGAACATGCATGTGGAATTTCATGAACAATACTCTTTAAAACTCAAGGATGGCAACATGCATGCATGATTTATGCTACAATTCAACATTTTAAGCAAATTCTTGACTTAGACTACTAATTAGCCATGGACTATGCAAGATACAACTCAAATACACAAATGAGAGGATGAAACACCAACCTTAAGTCTAGAATGCAAAATATACAAGCTCAAGTGGCACAATTATTCTTCAATTCTTCTAGTTCCAAGCCAAATCTCAAATGGAGCTAAGGTTTCTCCTCTCTCACTCCCTCCTACGATTTGCTCTCAAGAAATGGCTGAAGAAATTATGTCTAAGTGTGATAAGGCTTCAAGAGTGTTAGCATAGTGGCCCACTAGCATGGCAAGATGGTAAATAAGGCTAACTCTTATAATTTAGCTTTATTTAATCTAATTCAATCATACCAAATCACATTTCAGATAAATATACCATAAAATCACATTAATTCTAATTAACACAAAGCACTAATCAATTTCAGATTCGGCCGCCGATAAGGCTTTCAATTTGCAGTTTAAAGCATGAAACGTGAACAGATGCATTTAACAGTCAACAGATAGAAATGCAATTAATTCGAAATTTCAGTCTAATCAGTTACTTATCGATTCGATCCTGATTTAGCGATGGCGGTGGTATTATCGATGTGATGGTGAGGGTTGTTACATTTACCCTCAATATTAGTTGTTAATATCATAAATAATGACAAAACCATATATAGGAAATTGAATGTTACCATAGATCATATCTATATAAATGTGAATTTAAATTTCAAAATACATAAACAAGCATCATTTTCACATTCAATTTAAAAAATAAAAAACCTAGTAAGTTTGCGAAACGTAACGTGACACGTACGTAAACATTGAATACAACAATGTCACAACACAAATTCAAAGACAAATACAATCAAACGTAACACACACAAAACATGCAAACATTGTAGATGTGGGTTAACATCAGACCATCAGTTAATCCCATGAAAACAAACAAGTAAAAACTGAAAATTATCACACAATCACAAATGGATTACTGTTGAATCTATGCATTACGATTGTTACAGATCAAAGAATCAAAGATTACATATCATACAAACCCAAGATTCCTCAAAAACCCAGATGAAATTCGTCAAAATTTCTGATTTTTTCACCAAAACAGCAAAGTTACATATCAAATTGAAGAGTGTGGAAATAATTATCTGGTCAAAAGTAGTCTGGAGTGATTGTTTCTCAGGAAAAAATTAGAAAATATGAATCGTTGATGGGATGTAAGGAAGAAATTCAAAAAAACAAAAGAGAGAAAGAGAGAATTTTTACGCTTTTGATGAGGAGTGAATGGGATTTGAGGTGATATTTTTAGCTTTATATATGTATATATATATATATATTTATATTTATATTTATATTGCTAAATTGGGTGGCTCTGTTGTGTACGTTTTTCAAGGGGTACAAGAGGAGATGAGGTGTCTCATGGGTGGGTTATGGGATTGAAGAAGGCTTTGTGCTCTTGCATACATATAAACCAGCAACATTTTTACATTTAATTAAAAAAATTAAAAACTCATTAAGTTTGCGAAACGTAACGTGACACGTATGTAAACACTGAATACAACGTCACAACACAAATTCAAAGACAAATGATACATCCGGACATTGGCACATTTTCATTAGCCTCCAATGACGTTACATTTAGATTGTAATGTTAACCCACATCTACAATGTTATCATGTTTTGTGCGTGTTACGTTCGGTTGTATTTGTCTTTGAATTTATATTGTGACGTTGTTGTATTCAGTGTTTACATACGTGTTACGTTATGTTTCGCAAACTTAATGGGTTTTTAATTTTTTTTAATTGAATGTGAAAATGTTGCTGGTTCATGAAAAATGGTACATCTATACATTGGCACACTTTCATTAGCCTCCAATGACGCTACATTTAGGTTGTAATGTTAACCAACATCTGCAATGTTGACATGTTTTGTGCGTGTTACGTTCGGTTGTATTTGTCTTTGAATTTGTGTTGTGACGTTGTTGTATTCAGTATTTACGTACGTGTCACGTTACGTTTCGCAAACTTACTAAGTTTTTGATTTTTTAAATTGAATGTGAAAATGTTGCTTGTTCGTGTATTTTAAAATTCAAATTTATATTCATATAGATATGGTCTATGGTAACATTCAATTTCTTATATATGGTTTTGCCATTGTTTATGATATTAGCAACTAATATTGAGGGTAAATGTGTATTTTGAAATTCACATTCATATAGATATGATCTATAGTAACATTTAATTTTCTATATATGGTTTTGCCATTATTTATAATATTAACAACTAATATTGAGAGTAAATGTGTCAACAAACTTTCCACAGAATTTATGGAAACATAATTTTTGTAGTAGGATCATATGTAGCATAAGTCTTCTTAATAAGACTTATAAATAATTTTTCCCAAATTTATAAGTAAATAAAAAAAAGATTCTGAAATTAATTTTAGATTCTATTGGAAAAACGTATACATTAATTTTTTTTTAAAAAACTTTATTTTATTTACAATATAAAAATATAATCTAACCTAAGGGAGAGGATGGTGAGACTTTGAAACCCAAATATAGAATCTAGCAAAGAGAGTCCTTACCACTTGCACTACCCCTTTATCATGTATACCTTTGTTTTGTTGTTGGATCTAGTTAACAAAAATTGAGGAATGTTGTTTGTTTGATCTAGTTAACAAAAATTGAGGAATATTATTGTTTTGTTGGTTGTTTTGTTTTGTTGAATCGTATACGTTTGTTTTGTTGTTGGATCAATTTTTTTGACCTTACTGAGGAAGTGTGGTGAGAATAAATTTGCTCTCCTGTCCTCATCTTGATTATAGTTATATATAATATTTTTTAATAAAATAAAATAAAAATATTATATTTAATATTTATCTTCACTCATTTATTTTGACTCTAGTTAACTATAGATTATTATTCATAATAAATATTATTTGAGTGGTAGTAGGGAGGACACTTATGTGTCTAATTGAGTAAGATTTTATATTCGAGTTTGTGGCCCTCATCTTGATTATAGTTATATATAATATTTTTTAATAAAATAAAATAAAAATATTATATTTAATATTTATCTTCACTCATTTATTTTGACTCTAGTTAACTATAGATTATTATTCATAATAAATATTATTTGAGTGGTAGTAGGGAGGACACTTGTGTGTCTAATTGAGTAAGATTTTATATTCGAGTTTGTGGAGAGACGTTGGTTTCATTGTAATCAAACTACTAAAATATAAGCCGTTGTTTTGAGCAATATATATATATATATATATATATGAAATGTTAGGGATTTCAAATGTTCTACCAAATGTCTCACATGGGTGTGTTAACATTACTCTCTATATATATGCGTGTGTATATTAATATATATGAAAAAAACTATGGAATACATCTTTTAAAGAGTGTGTACCATATGTGCCTTATAACTAAAAAAGAAAATAACATAACCACATACTTTTTGAGTTATAACTATAAAAATAAAAATAAAAATAAAAAGCTATAATCAAACACTACATAAGGTATAACCAAAGATTTTATGAGTCATAACTAAAATATTGTTATAATTAAAAAAAAATTGATTATAAGTAAAGAAGAAAATGACAAAACTTGAAGTGCATATGGTACATCCTTTTCAAAGAGGGTTTATAATATAATTTCCCAATATATATATATATATATGTATATATTTTTTCTAACTTTTATTAGTATCCCTAATTTAAAGTTACAAAATTATTCTACCTTCATGCCGCCGTTTCCTTACCCCACTCTTGATATGATATGGGGTAGGGCGAGACACTACAAACTTATCCCGTTATCATCCTAGTAATATCATAAAAATTATTAGAACATCGAAGAAGACAGTTAAAATTATATGACAAAAGTAATAAAAATGAGATCCAATTTTATGTGTTAAGTATGTTAAATGAGGGAGTGAATAAAAAATTTAAAAATAAAAGAAATGCCTTTTCTCCTCCTGTTCTCTTTGTCTCTTTTATCTCTTTGTCTACTCCATCTCTCTCTATTGCCCTGGCAAAAGCTGTCCCCACTCCCACTTTACTCTTTCTTTTTTACTTTGTTAGTATTCTCTCCATTGTTTTTTTTTTTTTTTTTTTTTTACTTTTATCAACACAATAAAAATTTTATTAAAAATATAAAATTAAAAATACACAGAAATGAAATGTACTGAGAAAGATTTAGAGAATTAAAATTCTCTTACTACTGCTGCTCATATCTACACAATTAAACCTTCGACTTCAAGATATCTTTTTTAAAATTTTTAAAAAACAAAACAACAAATACAATAAAAACAATAATTAAGTAAATCTTAACTACACAATACTAACTTTATTAACAATGCAAGTAACAAACTTTGTTTTAGGGAGCCATATTGGCCATCCCTTTGGAGCAAAATAAAAAAACAAAAAATTATTGTTAACTCTCTGTTATATAATGACTTACAATTCAATTCTTTGAAGAAAGTTTGTTGGAGACGTTCTTACAAGTTGTCATGGTGAGGAATGATAGTATCATATAAATTATTAGGGTTGGCCATTGATTTGGAGATCCTTCATTTATTTATTTATTTTTCTTTTCTATTTTTTTAACATTTATTTTTTATTGTGTAGATAAAATTTTAACAGTTCGCAATCATAATTTAACATCAAAAAGAATATTTTAAGAACGTAATTATTTATTAATATGGAGACAAGTTGTTAAGGGTAAGGGTTGCATCAAGATGGCGTTAGTGCCATGTGGTATTAAATAATTGGATGTCAGTTTGTAATTGGACGTCATTGAGAAAAAAAAAAAAAAAAAATCAAATATTTTAGAAAGTAGAAAATGAGGTTAATTACGAATATTGCTCATGAGGTTTGCCTAAATGCTAATTATCCTTTATAGTTATGAAATTTGCATCATTTTTTTTTAAATTTCTAATTACATAATAAAAAATTACTTTATTAATTAATTATTAAGTTAATTAATAATTTTTAATCATGTCAACAATATAATTGAGTTAACAATTCTGATAATTTAATTATTATATAGAAGGATAGTTAAAATTTTATTTTTGTGTCAGTTCTGTTAAATGATTTATTTTTTTAAAATATTTATAATTTTGAGGGTTAATTACACTCACCTTACTTGAGGTTCTGACAATTACATTGGCCTCCGCTGCGTTTTTTTTTTTATAAAAAAATTACACTAACCTCAAAGTTTACTTTTGATTTGTATATTCCTCCAATTCGTTAGTTGACCATTAGTTTGACTAACGGTTTTATTTCTTTTTGTTTGTGAAAGTTAGTAATTAATTATTTGATTAGCAATATAGGGATTTCAGTTTGATTTGTATAACATTTGAAGTAGTTATATGTAAATTAAGAATAAAAGAAATCAATTAATCTTTTTTAGGTAAACAAATTAGTATATTGAAGCCAAGTGAAAAATACAAGAACTTCTATGTATGTAATGCAATAAATTATATATATTTTTAATCAAACTATACGAGTATTTAAAAAAAGTATTTAATACTACTCAAATAAATACATGTAGTGTCTCAATTTGATTTTTATTAGTTTAGACAGCAAGACTCGTCAATTATAGGTTTTTTTTGGAAACATATCATTTTATGTATACCATATACAAGTTATAACATTTATGATATTGATTACTACAAATATAGTAACCAAGATGGTGTACCATATATAAGTTATACCATTATAGTGTTAATTGCTACAAATGTATTAACTAATTTTTTTAGTCATAATTAAAAGAAAAAAAAAGTTATAACCAAACACCATATAAGATATAATTAAAATAATAATTGCACATTTAATGAATATCAATAGAAATATCTATAATATTAAAAAAACTAAACTAATCTTCTATTAATGTAGTTAGTCACACATGGGAGGTCATTGTAATTTTAAAAAAAAGAAAGGGAGGCCAATATAATTATCAAAAATCTCAAGGGAGGTGACTGAAATTTAGGTCTCGTTTGAAAAGTAGTTTGGAACTAATTTAACACACTAAAAGAGAAAATATGCACACACAAAAAAAAGACAAAATAAGTTAAAAAATTAATAAGACAAAATGTCACATCCAAATTATAATCATTTCATTTTTTCTTTAATAAAATTACAAAAAAGTCAAAAGTTTTTCCCAAATAAAAAAAGTCCAACTAAAAAAAGTTTTAGACTTCATTTGGCAACTATTTATTTTAACTTAAAAGTGAAAAAGTCACGAAAAAAAATAAAAAAGTCAACAAATTATAAAATTAAAAAAAGGGTCTCCATTTGGTATTACTTTTAGAATTGTGATTTGAGTGTGAAGTTGTGTTTTGAAAGATAAGTTTTTGAAATGAGTTTTAAAAAGAGAAAATTTGTTTGGTTATGAATTTTGTATTGTATTTTGAAATTGTTTTGGGTTTATTTTTTAAAAATATTTAAAATTTTCTTAATTTTATTTTTTAGGGTAAATATTTTTTATTTTAAATATTTATTTATTTTTTTAATGTGCACTATATTTACTATATTTTTGCGTTGTATTTTTTAAATATTTTATTTAAATATTTACAATTTAAAAAAAATATTTTTTTATTTTAACTATTTTCTTATTTTTTATTTAAAACATCTTATTTCATTTTTTATTTTTTATTTTTTAAAATATTTAAAATATTTAATTTTTAAATTTTAAAAATTTTGAATCACCCATATATATATATCTAAATCGTAACAAACTATTTGGCTAATACTTAAAAAAATAAAAATAAAAATTTTGAAAAAATAAAAAATATTTTTCTTAAAAAATAAAAATAAATGAAAAAAATATTTTTTTTCAAAAAAATAAAAAATAATTTTAAAGAACAAAATAATAAAAAAATATTTCTTTTTGTTTTAAAAATAGTGTTTTGAAATTTTTTTTGAAAAAAGTTTAGTTATGAGTTTTAAAAAGAGTTTTGAGTTAAGTGTTTGGTTATGAGTTTTGAATTTTTTTTATTAGAATTATAATTCCAAAATAAAACCGAACGCTACCTTTATTTTTTTTTGTAAAAAATTAAAAAATCAACCTAAATATATTAATTTTTTACATTATATTTTAGGCAAAAATTAAAAAATTATTAAAATAAACGAGGTTTTCTCCAATTACTCTTGAAAATAAAAGTAAGAAAAGGGTTACTCTATATTTTATAGACAAAGTGTTTTTTTTTATTTTTAATTTACATTTTTTAATTGTGGATATGAATAGAAGATTAGTTATTGCCTATTGGGGGTGGATGAAGGGTCACTCTCCTTTTCTTACCTAAATTTTTAAGGAATGAATATTGCTATTCTGATAAAAAAAAATTAGTTTCATTTTTTAGATTTAATGATGTGAGATTCTATTAAATATTTAAATAAATTTACTCTCTTATTTATTTTTTAATTATTAATCAATTATAGATACAAATCAACCAATTAACTTATTAATATATTAAATTTTAAAAATAAATCAAAGGAATAAACTTGTATATCCTTGCGTCAGGAAAAGGGGAATGCTACTTTTTTTAGGTAGGAATGGGAGTTATGTGGTCAACTAACATAGAGATTGGATGCCACGTGTGATGTTATAATTAGTGATGGGTCCTAGTACTTGTAACTGTCAAAACACAACTTGTTTCCTGCAGCTTGTACGGGCTCTTTTCTATTGTGGCCCAACTGATCTAGTCCAAATTCTACACTTCTTTAGTCCAGCCCACTTGTTTAACTTGTCATACTCATTGTCCAATCAGACCCATTCTCTAGCCCAAATTTTGTTTATCCCAATTTTTCCTCCATTCATTCATTTTGTATCTGATCCAAAAAAATTAAAAATAAAAAATAAAAAAATTCATAGTTTATGCACTTTTTTTTTTCATTCATTCATTTCTAATCCAAAAATAAAAATAAAGACCCATTCTCTAGGGTTACATTGGACTTATAGATAGTCTATCAAAAAAGACCACTGGTAGCAGGAACTGAACCTAAGTTTTGAAGGTAAAGAGTCTGATCCTTACCAACTCAACTAATGCACCTTTATTTAAGGGGTTATGCCTATTTTTGTACAAATTTAAAAGATGTATATTCTAACATTTTTTTTTCTTGCGTTGGCAAGATCTTTTCTAGTAACTTTTTAAATTTTTATGAGGTAAAAAAGTTAATATATTTGAAATGATTTTTTTGATTGAATAAATAGTTATAAGACTTAGGGTTGGTTTGGGATGTTCTCAAAAAGTGCATTTTTTGACTTATTGGTTTATATAGGTTGGGTTTGATATGATGTGTTAGAGAGGTGATGTGAAATAAGATGATGTGACTTAAATAGGATAATGACTTTTTGACTTTTTGTATTATTTAGGTCATGCCAAACTTGGCCTTATATTCCCTTCAGTCTTGTGAAAAAATTTATGACTCATCAATTACTATGTTAAAAAAAAAAAAAAAAAAAAAAAAACTACTATGTAATTGAAAATGATACTATTATCACCTTTTATAAATCTCAAAAGGGACAATTCTATTATACACATTTCATACCATATGCACCTTTAGTTATGTTATTTTCTTCTTTAGTTGTAACATTATTTTGAGATATTTGGTTATAACATTTTTGTGTTTGGTTATATATATATATATTAGATATGATTCAAAAAATATAGAGTTATATCATTTTCTTTTATAATTATAAGGTGCATATGGTACACATTTCTCAAATAGTGTGTACACACACCTCTCAGTCTTTCCCATATGATAAATTCATAACTTATGAGTGAGTTTTATTACAAAATACTTTTGAGTTTGTTTAGCGTTTTTGGTTTGTTTGAATAAGAAACTATATTGTCATACTTGTACAAATACTGGTACAGATACAAATAGGGTTGCATATCTATTGGGTACATAAAATACATATTTTATACATTCTTTAACTGTTGGATAGTCTCATGATGGGTAATCACTAAGCTATGGAATATTAGTGAAAAACTTGACCTCGATCTGAAGTCGTGGGAGGGTTAGTCCATTTCTTCATGTTTTCCTCCAAGAATTGCTTTAGCCCATTGTTTGTGATGTTTTGCCAGGCTGTAGCTTTTTCTCTCAAACATGCTAGGATGCGGGTTTTTTTTTTTAAATTCTTTTTCGTCTAGTGTTTTTTTATGGGTAAAAGTAGAGATGTGAATATGGATATTGCTTTATGTAAGCATGAAGCATGGAGATGACAGTGGGGAGAGAGATGCAATTGACTTATTTTTATTTTGGGAGTTGCAAATTTGATGCAAGGAAGTTTGGTTGTGAAGAGATAATGTTGTAGATACTGATTTGTGTAGAGTCTTGTGCACAAAATGATGTTGTCGTCATGACAGTAAACTGATTTAGCTCCCTAGATGTGTTGACAACACATATATTAGGGACACATAGGTTGTAAATGAATCGCGTTTAGTAGTAGTTTATTCAACATGGCTTGAAAACTTAATGAATTTCAAAATTTGTGTAATTCTTTCAAGTTAATCTTAAATGAGTTTTAATTGAGCTTATAGTGAGCCAACTTAGACAGCTTGATTTTTTATAATGCATATGATTGAGTAGAGCCGAGCAGCAAAATTTTCAAACTCTACTTGGAAATTCACCCCGAGTTTTAAAATGTGTTTAAACTTGACTTGACTTGTTTACCTAATAAGTTAATTTCTAACAAACATTTAACAAGTCAAGCTCAAGTAATTTGTCTGTTGTCTTGTAACCCTAACTACACAACATTCTATTCACAATTTATGTAAAAATTATGTGTCTGTTGCATTGTTGGTTGTGCAATATTTGGGTTTGTTAGGTTTGCTGTTTCATTTTGTTTGGTTGGTGGATAAATCAAGCACACCCTTTGATTGGTAAAAAGTTTTTGCATGTGGATTTTGGGAATAGAAATGTTTGAGGGCTCGAAAAGGAGGGGCTCAAATGGCCCGAATGGGTGTTCACCGAACGTCCGCCCGGACGATTGGGTGAAAACTTGTCTACTGCGGTTGTCACCTTTGTCGACCGCGGATGTCAGCCTCCTTGCCAAACATCCGCCTAGATAACCGGCAAGATAAATTTTTACTATTTGAGCCAAACTTCCTCTCGGGCCACCGAGCATTGCTCGTTTGGGAATCTGATCACACTAGCAGATGAGTGATGAGAGCCATGGCTTACTGTGAGAGATTTGTTTGATAGGAGAAGGATACCATGCTTACATCATGAATTGCTGGATCCCTATAAGGATTTGGATAATAAACTGCTATATAAATTTTATAATATTTTCAATTTTTTTTTGGTTAATTAATGTGTCATACACTACAAAACATTGATACTTGAAATAGGATTCCCTATAATAATATTGTAAATGCCACACTAATTAATAAAAAAAATATACAAAATTTATTTGTATAACATTACTCTTTAGATATATATATATATATATATATATTTGGGTGCTAATATCAACAAAATTCACGTGGGTAGAATGAGAATTATTTTTAAATTTCTTACTTTTATCATAATTCAGCTTCTCTTCGGTTATTGAGTTGTCCAACAACTGACATGAGCCTGACCGATTCCATGACAGTTAGAGGTGGTTTAACCAAAAAGCAATTTAAGAGCATTTCCATCAAATTTTATGTGATAACTTACCATGTCATATTTAATATTTCTTTAAAAAAAAATTGTCATTTATCTAAGTAGTATTTCGCATTGTCCTATGTATGTCATATTTGACATTAGCAAGGTGTCAATTATTTATTTATTTATTTATTTTTCTTTGTTTATGTAGGCCCCATATTAAGAGGGTTTTGTCAAAATATATATTTATAAAAAAACAAACAAATTGAAGTAAAGAAGGAATTTGCTTATTGACTAGTGTTTATTTTTAGAAATGTCAAATTACTAATCCTTCAAGTTTACAAATTAAAAAAAATCTTATTTCCTTTAACTATAAAATAAAAGATGTTCACATTGTTTTTTTTGGAAGCCATTATTACTGATTGAAGAGCTCCATAAAGAAAATAAAAAAATAAAAAACACAAGAATTTGGCTTAAGAAATTCAATTTAACTTCTTTTTTTTTTTTTTTTTTTTTCTCTCAATGTGTTTAGTTCGAGGGTTTGATGAGGGATTTAGGAGGGGGGAGGGGAGGAATGTAGATGAAATGTAAGTGAAATATAACTATATTTCACACACCTTTTCACACTTTTTCTACTTCTCTTTTCAAATCCCTACACAAATTCATGAACCAAACAGTCTTACAAAATCAGGTCATGGTTCATAAACTGTTAACATAACTCAATTCATAATCAAAGTGGGTGTTTGAGAAGTGGCTATTTTAATGACTTTTTGACTTTTTGGCTATTTTAGTAGGCTATTTTAATTTTTGTGTTCGGGAAGATATGATAGATTTTTATTTGAGTTAGTGTATTAAAAAATGTGTTAAAATGATGTTCGAGGTTAAAATGACAAATTTGTCCCTAACTTTACATTTTCCAAAATTAATTTGAATGAGAAAAATTGTAATTTAGCTACCTGTCACTGTGACAGTGGTAGGACTGTCACAGTGAGAGCCACTGTCGGCCTATTTTTTTTTTTTTAAATAAAACTTTTCGTTTAGAAGCTTTTAGGCTAAAATTGTTTTTGAGGCCATTTTAGCCCCAAATCTTAGTTACCAAACATTCCCAAAATATCCAATTAAAATTCAACAGAGACACACAAATAACAGACAGACTACAATATCACGCTTGCACACAAATGATCAAAGGATGGAATGCAACATCATGATGGCTTTCTATACATCCCTAAAAATCGCCATGCCATAGTTCTAGACATTTCAAAGTCACTAATGTGACAAATACTCAAATGCACAAACTAACAAAAAAAATAAACATCCGATAAGTAAAAAGGTAAGAAACCGTGATTGATTAGTCAGTCGCCACAAAGTACCAACCTCTATGAATCTCTCTATGACTAGCCAAGAACATAGTCAAGAACATACACGAGTGCCAGGGAGAACGGATAGAGGAAGAACGCCACCAAAGGTGTCCAAAGAGGGAAAGTGGTTCGGAAGCTAGCAAATGCACCCATGGTGAGGCAAACGACTAGAATAACCAGAACTTCTGTTGAGAACTCCCATGTCAATCCTCGGACATAAACCAGAGCTAAGAAAACTGACAAGCAAATGACGTTGTTCATGGTTACTGCCCCATATAACTGCAACAGAAAAAACTCAGAGGTCAGGGTATTCAACAATTTCAATTAAATTTATAAAAAATAATTCATTTTTATCTATATCTATCCTTCACTTCCAATAAATCATCTAATTTAAACTCTTAAATCAAAAACACAAAACAATTAAGATATATTGATACAATTGTTTCAATCTAAAACAAATACTAAATATATGGAGTTCTCAATTGTTTTCGAAGAGTCACACGACTTCTACCTAGTTTTGATGGAGCTTGAAGGCAGTGTTTCTCAATTTCAATATCTTAATTCAACATAAGCTACATTTACTAAATGTGCTATCTTTCAGGTATTATCTTTTTCTTTTTCTTTTATATGAAAGTAGCTTTTTTGGTTTTCATATGAGGGTACACTATTACTACTTTATCAAAAACAGAATTGAGAAAATGAAGTGTAGAGACTGGGTGCAATTTGGATGTGTCCCACACCGCCCAACTACAAATTTATTTCATTTACTTCACTTTCTAGACACGTAGTGTTTCTGATGGGGGAATTATATCCAAAATTAAAAGAGATTGTATGTTGTGGGTGGGTGTGCAAAGTTTAAAGTGGGTGAGTTCATTGTTTAAGATTTTTGGTATAGATATTCAAAATATGTAAACTTGGGTGTTCAAATTCTAAGGAGTAGGCTATTACATATATACACACAAATAAAAACATAGAGTATTGAATTGAATACCCTTCCCCTAATGTACTGCTGCCACCGATGGAATACAAATAAAAAAGGGAAAACAAACCTTGGAAAATGTTAATGAGGCTAATCTCATCCTTTTCTGGCTAGCAAAGATAATAGTTGATACTGCCTCACTAGAGTTGGTAGCCAAAGGCAGCGCAATAAATGAGACGAAGAAAGATGGAATGCTTGTGGCATCGGAGAAATTATCAACAGCATCTACCAAAGGATCAAAGAATGCAACGCAATGACAAATTCCCACCACCAACATCAACACTGCTTTAAGAGAGGTCCACTTGGGATTTTCAACACCCTCTAAGACTTCGTCACTTTGATCCACACTTTGATCCCCCAAAAGATAGTGTTCTCTCTTTGTTTGCTGTAATTGCCTGAACATTAATGATATCATAATCTGAGAGCAGTGTTGGGATTCGGAATCCTGCCCAAGACCTTATAGAAATTATACCATCCAGAAAAACACACCCACACTCAAGGAGACACAATATTTTACGTGGTTCGGCCTCAATGCTTGCGTCCACGGGAGAGTAACCGGTTTGCACTATAACAATAGGGAGATTACAGAAAGATTACAATAGAGGAGGAGCTCACACTCTCCTCACTCAGTCACTCTCCCGTCTCCCTCGCTCACACCGAGGGAGACGGTCTCTCCGCCTCACATCTCGCACACCCTCTTTGACTTGCTCACTTCTTTGGTTCTCACTCTCTCAACACTCCTCTCACCCGTCCATTTATACACTTAACAGAGAGGTGAGATGGAGAGGTGTTGGCTGGCTTCACATGGCTAGCTTGTGCCACAATTTGCAGCACATGACATTCCCTTTTGTGGTTGGCAACCTACCCTACCATGTGGGTTAGTTGGTGTCATGCTTCCCATAAGGCTTCCAACCTTGGTGCCATGCTTCCCATGAGGCTTCCAACCTTACTTTGGTTGCCAACCATGGGTTGATATCCTACAAATCACCCCCTCAACCCATGTGAGGTGATCCATAGCACACATTGCTGCTAATCTTGTCACACTCAAATTTCAGCATAGTTAGCTTCTCCTCACTGAGACGCTGCATCCCTTGAAAGCTAGAGATAATACACCAGAGATACAAGAGGAGGAGGGAATCCTACATCCTCAACTCAACTCACACCACTCTCTGATTTGGAGAGAGCCTCTGCTCCTATCTTCTACAGATCTCTTCCATGCTTCCTGTCTCGGATGTCTTCAGCATAGTCTGCATCTCCTCACTGAGATACTTGCACCCCCTGAAGCTAGAGATAATACACCAGAGATACAAGAGGAGGAGGGAATCCTACATCCTCAACTCAACTCACACCACTCTCTGATTTGGAGAGAGCCTCTGCTCCTATCTCCCACAGATCTCTTCCACGCTTTTGTCTCGGATGTCTATACCTGCTATGCTTGAACTTGCGTAACCAAGATATCCGACACCCCCTGATTGGATGTCCTGCACCCCCTGCTGGGATGCCCTTGACTGTCATGCATTACCTCGCAGGACCAGTCATTGGAGCAATAGAAAACTCGTCGTTTTTCTCATCAACGTCCTCTGTCTTCTTTGTTCGGAGCTTTTCCTCTGAACTATCAGCCTTTGTCCTCTGCCTCCTGGCGTTTCCACATACGCTTGTTGTCTGTGCCTTTACAATCCCTGATTTGCTGTCCAGTAGATTGATGGTTGACAGTAGCTTCATCTGTCAAAGCATCGTCAGCTATGCAATTCCTTGCATAGTGCCCGTACCCATGGCTTCTGGTCTCCCTGCGTCGAGCTCGCCTGAGAGATCCGCATCAATTCTATCCTCCGCTGCCATGGAAGAAACCACCATATAAGAAAAAAGACTTGCCACTCGTTGGCGCGCACTCTTGCGTTTGTCTCAATTTCTCTGTCTGGAAGTTCCTGTGAACTTTCAACAACCCGCCGCGACACTCATGCGACCTTTGTACATTCTTTGCATTATATGCGCATTTGTGCTCCCCGCTTAGTATGCTCCTCTGCCTATTGTTCTACACGCCCACGTACTACCAAGATTTTACTCAGATAGCTCAAGAGTCTACGGATTTCGAGCTCGAATCGTTGCCAAATCATCTATCCGTCGATGAATGGTCTTTTTGATTGATTGAACCAGCTCTTCTGATCAACACCGGAGATAATCATCTCTGCAATCCTCTAATCGCCCCTACCAATCCTGATCTCCCTCGATCTGCCATTTAATCAAGCCTGATCTTCTTTAGTCTTCAATGATCTATCTCGAGTTGTATCTGGTTGTCCAATCTGGTCAGAATCTGTCCATTCTAACATCTTCAGTGAATCTGCAGCGTTCCACAATATCCGGTAACCTCCCTTCGAGTATTAAAGATGACAAACTCCCATGTTTTAACAATCTTTAAAAAATCGTTCAGAATTTCACCATTCTGACCTCGCGACTGCGTCCGGAACGGTCCGATTAGCTAGGACCAACCTTCGCTGCATTTCCGGAGACCTCACTGAAAAATATCCCCGAAAGCTGGGCCACACCACAATTTTCTGAAAATTCTGGGCCAATTGCAATTTTCAGAAGTTCAGGAAATATTCCGTGTACCAACAGAATATTCCGTCCGCTGCACCTGATGTCGTCCGTCCCCTTAATCTGCCTTCTTTTTACAGAAACTCCGTCTTCAAAATCTGACCATACGGATGTGTCCGGAATACTCCAAATAGTCAGAAAACACTATTGGATCACCAAAAACGGACTCCAAATGGCTTCGATCTAGCCAAAAAATTTTGTACGCCTCAGATCTGCGGCTACGACATAGCCGCGAAGCATTGGATCTGACCTCCTGCGGCTGTACCATAGTCGCGTCTCACCGATCCTGCGACTCGATGCCGACGCGTGGCAAACACGCGTGGCGACCACGTGGCGATCCTCGACCGCCCACGCGTTGCCACGTGTCACTGACGTGGCACGCCACGTGTCATTGACGTGGCACGCCACGTGTCCCTGACGTGGCCTCTGGCTGGACCGCCACGTGTCGCTCACTGGTTGGACACGTGGCGCTGACGCGTTGCTGCCGTGGCACGGACGTGGCCTGCGCGTGGTACACGCGCGTGTGATGCACGCGCTCTCTCTTCAGTCGCCTTCTTCCTCTGCGCGTGCGTATGGGCGCGTGTGAGCACGTGAGAGCACGTGAGAAGACGCGCCGGTTCACTCCTCGGCGCGTGGGGCGCGTGCCGCGACTGAGCCTCACGCGCCACCTTCTAGAGGTGCGTGAGTGCGCGTCTGTGCTCCGTTTGGGGTGTTCTTTGCATGGTTGGACTCCTCTCGTCGAGCCCTTGCTCCTAGTATGCTCAAAACCTGATTTCGAGCAATCCAATTTCTGGGCAGATTCGAAACATCACGAGTTTTTGTTCCGAAACGCCACCGACGAGGCTCTGATACCAATTGTTGGGATCCGAGATCCCGCCCAAGACCTTATAGAAATTATACCATATAGAAAAACACACCCACACTCAAGGAGACACAATATTTTACGTGGTTCGGTCTCAATGCCTACGTTCACGGGAGATTAACCGGTTTGCACTATACCAATGGAGAGATTTAAGAAAGATTACAATAGAGGAGGAGCTCACACTCTCCTCACTCAGTCACTCTCCCGTCTCCCTCGCTCACACCGAGGGAGACGGTCTCTTCGCCTCACATCTCGCACACCCTCTTTGGCTTGCTCACTTCTTTGGTTCTCACTCTCTCAACACTCCTCTCACCCGTCCATTTATACACTTAACAGAGAGGTGAGATGGAGAGGTGTTGGCTGGCTTCACATGGCCAGCTTGTGTCACCATTTGCAGCACATGACATTCCCTTTTGTGGTTGGCAACCTACCCTACCATGTGGGTTCGTTGATGCCATGCTTCCCATGAGGCTTCCAACCTTGGTGCCATGCTTCCCATGAGGCTTCCAACCTTACTATGGTTGCCAACCATGGGTTGATATCCTACAAGCAGTACTAAAAGCTAGAGAAATTCAACATGGCACGAGATACCTTGTGGAAGTCATCAAGATATTTCATCGTGGTAGGACCAGCCTCACGAGAAGGAGCTCCAGCCTGCTTCGCCTCATCAAGCCATTTTGAGATTCCATTGATGAACTCACACAAATCAATTTTATAATCATTAGAAGTATCAAAATCATTCATCACTTTCTTCACAGCATCATCCTCTTTCAAGTTAATCTGATCAAAGTTAATCTTATCAAGCCGCATCCCTCCAATCAAAGCTTTCAATTCAGGCTCTGAAATAAATCCATCCTTATCCCCGTCATTTGTGTGAAATAGCCTGCCAAAAATCCATTTAAGAGTCAGAAAATATGCCAGTCCAAGTCTAAAATTTGTGAGTCTGCAATCAGAATCTTCAGTGGGAAGTATAAAAGAAACCAACTTTTCTACAATTTCAGTATTAAGCTCACCATTGTCCTTGATGAACCTTCCCAGTGCACGCATCCTTAGATATTTCAGAAATCCTGATATTACATGCTTATGCTTCGCATAAGCAAGTCTTCTCCTCTGGATCCATGGCTCAAAAACCTATATATAGAGAAGGAAAGTTAAGCACAGATAGGGAAAACCCGAACAATTCGGTTAACAGGGAAGAAATTTAACCAGCTAACTACAAGTAGGGATGGAATCCACTACTCAACACGACAAATAGGAGTTCACCATACCTTGGCGATTAAAGTTCAGGTGACAGGTGAGATAATATGGCCTTTGATAACAAGGTTTCCACTCTTTTGGAAGAGGAAAGCATGTAAATTAAAACACCAAATGTAATCTATACACTTTCTGATGACTTAATTAACAAGAGGTTTTGCTTGCAACCAAGACAAGAGAGGCAAAAAAAAAAAAGGCACCCAACATTACATTTTCTAGAGTGAAGTATGGAAGGCAGTGTTACATGTGACTCTCCTTGTTGGATTCGCATTATGACAAGGGTAAGGGTAAGAAATATGTACCCAACACCCTACCCAAATTAGGTACTTAGATCCTCTAAATTTTAAACAATGTTTGGAGAAGAAAAAACTTGAATTTGATAGTAACGAAATAAGGAAATGGCTTCTCCTCAACTAGACCAGTTCACACCCGATACTCATTTCCGAGTCCATGTAATAGCTATAACATGTTTACATTATCTAGTGCTGTTGTATTATTGTATTGTTCAAATTTGTTCATGATATATGTACACAATAAAGTTGAACATACTTGCAATATTTATGTTTCAAAACTTTTTTAGACATGAGTTGAACAAATAAATGCTGTAACCTAACTTTTTTGTATCCATGTATTATTTCAATTTATTCACGACAAAATAAATAAATGAACAAAAATATTGAGTATACTGCATAGGGCAGAAAGATCAATGCTGCATAGAAAATATATTTTACCTGATAAAGACAATATGAAATCAGCATACAGACAGAGACAACAAGTGCAATCAAAGACTGCCAAGTGTCTTCCTGAAGTTGAATTCATAACTTGTGGTATCTGGACAACAAGAAATGGTATTACAGATATAGCCATGATCCTTGCAGCATAGCTAGTCCAGATGTCAGTAGTGACACCAGAACCTGCAAAGATGAGAGTAACATATGTGGATTATGTAATCCATCAATAATCATTAGCCAAACATTCTACACTTAAATACTTTCTAACTGGGATGTCAAAAATCTAAGAAAATAAACAAGTCAATGACGCGTACGAAGTTAAACATGCATTCGATTATCAGTGATACTCTTATCACAATAGAAAGTACTATGATTATGGCATCCAACTGTAAACTGTCACCTAAATAAAATCAAAATAAAAAGCAAACAGCTAGATGCACAAAAATTTATTTATTTTTTGGATAAGTGGAAAACAACAAGTATGATGATGATATCAAATAAATCATAATTCATGTATTCATGCACCATAACTTCACTTTAGGCGTGCCAACATCACCCATGTGTTTTTGGTTACCGAGAGAGAGAGGGAGAGAAGCAATTCGAAGTCAGAAATAATAGTTTTTCTTCAAACAACACATGATTTTCGTGCATAGGAAAAGAAAAAATGAGTAAGAAAGTCCATGGACATACCAGTTAAACTAAATTTCTTTGTATCTTTTCCATATATTGCAATTGAATCGTGCTGGTCACACTTGCCGACAATAACACAAGTTTCCCATATTACAGTTAGGAGCATGACTATAGACCCAGCTAGCAAGCCCATTCCAACTGAGACCTAACTTTGAGCTGTTTCTTTAGTTCCAGAGAGTCCAGATACTGGAGAAAAACAATGGATTAGAATGGAAGCATTATAGAGAC
Organism: Camellia lanceoleosa; assembly: GCA_025200525.1. NCBI lineage: Eukaryota > Viridiplantae > Streptophyta > Magnoliopsida > Ericales > Theaceae > Camellia > Camellia lanceoleosa. The sequence goes on along the minus strand of CM045762.1, from coordinate 29,639,185 downwards.
CAATCACAAAGCATATAATGTATATTGGATTTAATCAAAGAAACTTTGAAGCAGAAAAGACACAATTCAATGTAGGCCTTACTGAAAACATGAACTTTACTTGACATTGCATAATCAACTGGTCAGTCCAAACTACAATCAGTCTGAGGAAACATTGGACATGAAGGGTGTCACGACCCAAACCCGCCCCTATAGGTTTGGCACCGTAACCGGCCAGTAATCCGAGGATTACCTACGGCCTCTAAACAGATTAACAAAATATTAGGGGCTAGCGGACGCAAATAATAATATACAACATCCATTAAGCTGTGCAGACTTATATGAGACAGAAAAATTTTAAAACTTTTTATATATACATATATACACATTGAAATACAATATTACTCCCTTGATTAAACTTGTCCTTTCAAGTCTTTATAGTCCGAAGTTCTACCATGATTATTCTTTCTCATTTAATAAACTGGGTTCTTATTTCACGTATTCTTTCATTACTAAGTCCTTGTTTTCCAAATAGATTGATCCTATACTTGGCTTCTTAAACAATTACCACAAAATTATTGATTCAATCTTTAACTAACTAATCCATGTTGATTAGTAGCTTATTAATCTTTATTGAGTCATAAATCATGTCTAGAATGCATTGGAAAGAGATGAGGATAAAAATATGAACTAAATGCAACTTTTTAAAATGTGCTGAAAATGGGGTCTTCGCTCGAGCGCTACTTTGGTCGCTCGAGCGAACTGTAAAATTTGAAAAACTACTGGGAGCTTGATTTTCACGCTCGAGCGAGACTTCCCTCGCTCGAGCGAACAACGAAAATTCTGAAATTCTAAAATTGAAATTAAAGTTCAAATTTGGTATTTAAAGCTTCAAAACATGCACTTTAATATACCAATATAGAAAATCATTTATTAAAGTCATAAATTGCTAAATCACTTATTCAAAAATCATTTATTCAAAATCATACCCAATTGCCAAATTTAGTTTGAAATCATTTTCTCCATAACAAGCCAAATCCCAACTCAAAATGATTAACTTCTAACTTAATCTCCATACATTGAACAAGACTCCAAACTCTCATTTTCTTTTTAGTTACATAAAATTGATTTCAAGCTCTTTCTACTTTCCTTTCAAGCATGAAATTAAAGTCATAAATTCCTTAGGAAATTATTCACATACATGAAATTGACATAAAAATTACTAGTTTTATACTCTTATAAATTTTCCAACTAGTTTCCATAATCTTAAACTTAACTTAATTTATAACCTCAATTTAATTCATAACCATAGATGTCCCAAAATATGTTTAATTTAAATAAAAAGTATGGATTAAAATCTAATTATAAAATCAACACTTTGTCTGATATTAGGATTAATTCTAATTTTCCATAAACTTGATGTTTATAAAACATTTCATTTTTCTTTTCAAAATATAAGATTGAATTAATCCAAATCCCTCAAAATCCATGATGTATGCAATACAAATAGGTCCAATTTTATTATTAATAACAAAATCAACTTAACTTAATTTTTAACCAAATACTTAATTTATAATCATGGGTGTTCTAAAATGTATCCAAATTGAATAAAATTCTTAAATCACATCACATGCATGGATTAAATAAAAACCCAATTTCATCTTAATTCCATAAATTTAACCTCAAATCTCAAGTATTAGAGGATGTTTCTACCAAATCAAGCCAAAGATAATTAATTTCTAACTTAACTCTCATAAACTTGATTTTAACTCCACTTCATCATTTTCTTATCAATTTCATTCTAATCTCATAAAATTGGTTTCTAACTCTTTTCTATCCCCTTAAATTATGAAATTGAAATTATAAAACTCTTAGAAAAGTATTTGCATGTGTGAAATTATAATAAAAAAAAAATCAAACCATCTACGTCAAAATCCCTTTAACTCAAAATTAAGCTCAAAATGTTCATGAATTTATAATTTACCAAAACTTGTTCTTCTTATAACCAAACATGAAATTAATTCCTCAAATCTCTTAATATTCCATTGATGCATGTCAAGTTGAAGCCCAAATTCATGAGGAAAACACAAATTAAACTTAAAATAATTAATTTCCAATTTATTTCCCATAATCTTCCACATGCATGCAAGGATGAGTCTTAATTTGTAAAGAATAAAATAAATCAAACTCTAACTAATTAATTTCCAAATATATATCCATGATCTTAAAACATAACTCAAAATTTCTTCCAAATCATGTGAAATTGAACCCAATTACCTTTTAATTTCAGCTTGCAAGTAAATTGTCTACAACATTTTAAGTCTCAATTTCTTACCTTAAGTCTTCAAATTGATGAATTTCTTGGCAAGTTCTTGAACTCTCTTCAATTCTCCACTTTTCCTTTGCCTTTCCCTTAGCTTTCTTACTCAATTTTCCCAGCAAAACAGTTGAACCCTCTCATGCTCTCTTTACCTTCTCTCGGTCTCTCTCTCTCTCCCTCAGCCCGTGCTCTTTCTCTCTCTTTATTTTTCTAACTTTTGATTCCAGCCGAGTGAAAGAATGGACTCCCCCTTATTGACTTCATTCATCCATCTATTCTTTTATTTTTATTTTATTTCATTTAGTGGGACACTTGGCTTTAAAGCATGAATCCATATGGTGTATTTATTATTTCCTTAACTAATTAATCTTGATTAGAATATTTAATTGAGATTGAACTTTAATTATAATTAGCTTAATTAAATACAATCTAATTTTAATTAATCGTAGTCATAATTTAATTAATCATAACTAATCACAAGTTCTACATAATTTATTTTGTCTAATTGACTTCCATTAGAGCCCAATTAACTATATTTAAATTTATCACTCCGAATCAGATTTTTAATCAAACTCTCAAAATGCTCCAAATATTAAATTGAATTTATTGCCATCATCAATTTTGATTTCCCAAATCATTTAGGTCTTTAATTTCTGATCAGACTTAAATTTCCATCAATAAATCACATATTCAACTTAGACACTCCATAACTAAATTTAATTCACAATAATCACAATTCTCAATCCTCATAATTTAATCAACTCCAATTAGGACCTAATTAATCAAATCTCAATTTCACTAAACTGAATCAAATATTTAATTAAACTCCCAAATGGGTCCGTAATTAAGATTAAATTGATTCAACTTTTTAACTCCACTTCCTTAAGCCACTTGGACCCTTAATTTCAAATTCCAAAATAAACCTTCAATATAATCATATACGTGTCAGGTTCCACAATTCTCATAAATTCCAAATAAATTATAATACTCGGCAATTAAATCTCAAATTCTCTTAATTAATCAAGTATTAATCATTATACGTGATGGGGTTGTTACAAAGAATATATGCACGCTTGACATTTTTTTTTCATTTTTAATTCGGAGACGACATGCAAGACATTGATAAACAATTGATGGAAAAACCAAGAAGTCAAACTTAATGCTCCAGAAAGATTCCTCTTTGAATACTCTTAGATTGATTACTCCCTCTAGCATCTCAGGGGAAAAAACATGCAATTATGCATTCATGTTTTATAATCCCATATTATGTGTGATACCATACCAGTAGAACATAATAAGGCTCACCATTTGTAAAAGATACACCAGTTGTATATCTAACATAGTCATCAACATGATCTACTCCCTGCATCCTCGACCTAGATTTTCCCTTCCACGGTATTCTCATGCCACATAACTAATTTGAAGTTCACAAACTAGCTTTATTAGCTAATTGAAACCTCTTATATTCTAATGCTTGCCTTTATTTCATCCATCAAAAGAAAATTAGTTACAAAAAGTTTACCCGAAGGCCAAATTTTCTAATTGGAGAGAATCATAAAACTTCTTCAACTAAATTGAGATATTGAAATACATTATACAAGGCAAATGAAATAGAAATAAATTTTTATGCTTTTTGTTTTATCCAAACAATTTTTTTTTTTTTTGGTAATGATATATGAAGGGCTCCCAATTTAAAAAATTTGCCTTAGGTCCCTAATAACTTAGGGCTGACCCTGATGACAAGAAGAATAATGGCATGATTAAACAAAAAATGCAAAGTTAAGTTTGAAGCAATAAACTCCTAATCAAGATCAACTGAACTTAAATTTTGAAGAATTATTAGGTTAAAAAATGAACATATATATATATATATATTCATACATTGAAGAGGAGATCCACAATTGCCATTAGTAATTTTCCAAATCCTGTATCTCATAGCTTAAACAATTGTTAACAAGAGAACTGAAGCAATTATTTGCCACCAAATCAATATAATTACCAATTGACACCTTGAAAGACTTTAAAATTGTAAGTTCTGTCACCCAAAAAAAAAAAATATCATACTTTCTAAGAGGGTAATTTATATGAATATTGGGCCGAGCTGGGCGATAGGCCGTTATGGGTCACAGTACGAAGGGTTGAGCAGAAAGGCCTCAAAATTAGTCCGGTCCCAGAAGGACTTAAAGTTAGACCGGTCCCAGAAGTGCCTATTGTTATCTCGGTCTGGGAGAGCGCTGCGGATAGTTCGGTTGCTAGGTCGCCACACTCAAAGTTAGTCCGGTCGCGGTATAGCGCAGCTAGCTCGGTTAGACCTAGCTAATTGTTAGCACGGTCTGAGCAATACTATGGTTAGCACGGTTTGAGCAAGAAGAGTCGAGGTAAGAGCAGTGAGAGGAAGAATCGAATTAACGATAGTTCGGTCTACTCTGTGGCTCGGCATGGCCATGCTTACCTCGGTCCTATTAGAATCCGACCATGGTAAAACCATCTCACTTGGTTTAAGCAGTGAGGGGAGTGTTGAAGGATAAGTATTATCTTTCAGGAATGAGAATCCTAGGAGGACTCTACATGGAGGAGTAAGAGTCCTACTAGGATTGCGTCACACGGAACCTACAAAAGCTCACAAACATCACCTATAGAGAGGTAACACAACTTTGATTCCCGAATACACAGAGCTTTTGTCTACTTGTCTATTTTGCTGACTTAGGCATCAGAGAGGTTTCCGGCACACACCCGCCGGCTAGCTCACGTTTGTGTTTTCAGGAAGTAAAGCGACGACGTTCGGAAGAGTGCAGACTTGATCAACAGGATTATACGAGAGGTTTATTTCTTTCCCGTACACTTTCCACAAACAAGTTGAAAAATAAGAAGAAGAATAAAACACAATTCAAATAAATTTTCATTTAGTAAACATCTCAATTTCACCATGCTAAACATCACCACTTGAAAGGTTTCTATAGAACCAAATGGCAAAACGAAATAAAGATTTTTTTTTTTAAATGATCTAATTGCCATCCCAAGACCTTCATGTCTGTTCAATTGAGAAAATGTCCGTGCTTCAATTTTTAGGAGTAATGCTATACATTATACAAACAAAAAATTGATTGGCTCATTGTGAACCTTTTACTTCAAAACAAAACACCATTGAACACATCATTCTTACAAAGTTTTTTGTATGAATAAAATTTTCCAATTTTCAGATTTCTATAAGCACAGGGTTCCAAAAAAAAGAAGGTAAATTACACTTTGCCCTCCTAAAATTTCATCCATTTCTCACTTTGGCCCTTTAAGTTTAATTTTTCCCACTTTAGCCCTTTATGTTTGCAATCCTTCCCACTTTGGCCCTTCATGTTTGCAATCCTTCCCGCTTTACTCCTAGGCTAATTTTCATCCAAAAGACTAACAGAATATGTCACATCACCAACAGATCAGCTCCATGTGTAATATAAAATATTCACTAAAGATGCAAAAAATAAAAAATAGAAAACAAAAAATTGAATTTTTTTTAGTCTTTAACGAACTTTTTTTCAAATTTATTCATAAACATTATTATGTTATATAAAAACAAATTTAACTAAAAACGGAAAAAATTCACTAAAAATGAAAAAAAATAATAGTAAACTTTTCATTTCAGAATTGACAATACAAGTGTTTGAGTCAATATATTTTCATTTTTTTTCTTCTTTAGTAAACTTTTTTTTTCTTTTTTTAGTTAAATTTGTTTTTATTTTTTTAGGTGCATCTATAATGTAATAATGTTTATGAATAAATTTGAAAAAGAAAAGTTCATTAAAGACAAAAAAAAATTTAATTTTTTGTTTTCTATTTTTCATTTTTTTCATCTTTAGTGAATTTTTTACATCACACATGGAGCTAATATGTTGATGATGTGGCAGATTCTGTTAGGTTTTTGGATGAAAGTTAGTTTAGGAGTAAAGTAGAAAGGATTACAAACATGAAGGGCCAAAGTGGGAAGGATTATAAACATAAAAGGGCCAAAGTGAAAAAAATCAAACTTAAAGGGTTAAAGTAGGAAGTATTGCAAACATGAAGGGCTAAAGTAGAAAAAAATCAAACTTAAAGGGCCAAAATGAGAAATCGGCAAAACTTTAAGGAGCAAAGTGTAATTTACCCCCCCCCCCCCCCCCCAAAAAAAAATGCAAGTCAACCCATACAACTATGAGGCAAGTTGAAGCTATATTCTTCAAAAATTGAAAACAAATTCGATTCGAATAACTACAACAAAATGCACTGTCAGTGATCAAATAGTCACAAAAAGTTGTAGAAATGGCGACCAAAAGTTTTTTTAGTCAGCAAAAGTAAAATATTTAGTTACTAATTTTTTTTAGTCGGAGTATATTGGTTATTGGTGACTAAAAAAAAATTTAGTTGCCAAAAATGCCAAAATTGGCGACAAAAAAAAAAATTTAGTCGCCTTATATTGAGTTTTGGCTACTAAAACCAGTTAGTCGCCGAATGGAAAATAAAAAATTATTTTTTACCATTGGCGACCAAACTTTTAGTCACCAAAAGTATATTTTCAGCAACAAAAAATAATTTTGGTCGCCGTATATTGAGTTTTGACTACTAAAACCATTTAGTCGCCGATTGGAAAATAAAAAATTATTTTTTACCTTTGGCGACCAAAATTTTAGTCGCCAAAAGTTTATTTTCAGTGACAAAAAATAATTTTGGTCACCGTATATTGAGTTTTGGCTACTAAAACCATTTAGTTGCCGATTGGAAAATAAAAAATTATTTTTTACCTTTGGCGACCAAAATTTTAGTCGCCAAAAGTTTATTTTCAATGACCAAAAATAATTTTGGTCGCCTTATATTGAGTTTTGGCTACTAAAACCATTTAGTTGCCTATTGGAAAATAAAAAATTATTTTTTACTTTTGGCGACCAAAATTTTAGTCGTCAAAAGTTTTATTTTTAGCCACGAAAAATAATTTTAATCGCCAAAGAACTCAAATTTTTGGAGAGCGACATTTCAAATAATTTGGAGGGATTTACAAAATACTTTCAGCGACTAAAAAATTTTAGTCGCTAATGGTGCAATATATATATATATATATATATTTGGTTTCTGAATCACAAACCAGCGCCTCTTCTCTCTCTCTTTAGCGTTTCTCCCTGTCACGCCCCACGCTCCGTGACAACGCCGTACACTCATTTAAGTGAGCATGCAAGGCTAAGAGTCCAACACATAACCAACAATGTAAAATACTCAAATTAAATCCTAAAATATCATAATGCTAAAAACCATACAAATAGATAATTCTTATCATATGAAATTGTCCACCAAGTCCACTAATAAAATAAAAAAAAAAAAAAATCTAAGTACTTAAATCATAGTCTTACGCTCAGCACTCCCACAAGTAAAAACCCCGCGCAGCTTTACTCCTCAGTATCTGAAAAAATAAAATAAGAGTAAGCTAAACAGCCTAGTAAATAACCAACCATCACTGCTAGCTGGATCAAGTATACCAAAAAAAAAAATAGTCGATAACCGATAAATATATTTTTTGCTACCATTCAATAAATGAACAATTATTTTGTAAGATGGTTTCATAGCTAAAAATAAACAGTGTAGTAATACATTTTAATTGAAAAGACAATGAGGTAATTCGACGAAATTTCGTTGTTCAAAATTGATGGTTTGATATTCAATGGTTCAATGATGCGATTCACAAAACACAAGTCTTGGTGACTACGGTCACTTAGCCCGTGACAAGGTCCAGAACTACACATAGGCCAGTGGTAAAGCCCTAAAAGAAACTAGTTTCTGTGTCAATAAATAAGCCCCATTAGCTAGGGTCCAAATCATAATCAGACTAGAGTGATGTTCAAAATTCAAACAATACACAACTTTAAATAAAATATTTGATATTTTTCAGAATAAATATTTGGTACAATTTTCAGAATAGTTTCACAAAATATTCAAATAACTTTCATAATAATATTCGATATTGTTTTGTACTTGACCCATATTTTATTTTAAGAGAACATGAAGGCTATAAATAAATATTTATAATTTTAAACGATTCAGTAGGAATAAAAATGAACTAACAGTGATAGAGGGTTACTTACACCAAACACTTAGAAATAATATTCCAACACCAACTCCAAACACTCAGCTCCACCACTTCAATCACACAAACCTAATAAACAAAACCTCAAATAAATTAATATTTTTACGTGTTACATACACTCACAAAAGCCCCACCATATTAGATTAATGTATTGCTTTAATATCCAAGTGATTAAACCATTCAACCCAACTTTATAGCCAAACACACCCTTACCCATGATACAAAACTCCATTGTTTCTATTACCCACCCAAAGTTACACTTACACATTGTACCCAATTCTCAAAACCTAAGTAGGCACCTATAGATCTTCCAAATCCCCTTAATGCATTGATTATTAAATTCCAAAACATAAACTTAATAATTAACAGTAAAGACAGATTTTACCTTAACCAATGGGTGTCCCAAAATCACCAACGTGCTGCCTCCAATCCCTATTGTAGCCTCACTTGAACCTCTCTTCTCTTTTTCTTTTCTTTTTTCTTTTACCTTCTCAAACCCTAGCAGCCTATGGAGCAATTCCCAGCCTCTGTTTTGTTTGTTTTCCAAGACTTAAAGACACAACAGGTGGGCTTATTAACCTAATTTCTCAAAGTTACAAAATTACCCATCTAAGTAATAGAAAATATAATGCTATCTCATAATTAATTCTTTGATATTAATAAATGACCCATATAAATTAATTTAATTACTAATCTATCCGATAAAATAATCCTACACACAACTTGGGTTTTACACTCCCTCTCCCTCTCCCTCTCCTTCTCCGCTGCTTCTCTCCCCAGCTGCGCCTCTGCCGCTCCCCCTCGCGGTCGCGAGCAACCGGAGCACCGATTCACCTAGATTTGCCCTATTTTCTCTCTGTAAAATCTCTCTATATTCGTATATCTGTCTATCCATCAACGGTGAGACCGACGACGTGCCGGAGATTGCAATGGCGATGAATCAAGAGTAGGCGAGTCAAAGGAGCGAGACGACAGTGATGGCGGCAATGATGGGTAAGGTTAATGGTAGCAGTGGTAACGGGAAGGCGCCGATGATGGATTTAGGAGAGAGAAATTCGCTGGATATCGATAAGGATCTGCACAGCTGCCAGCTCGCCGTGTATGGCCGCAAGACCATGAGGCGGCTTTTCGCCTCTAATGTTCTTATCTCTGGAATTAATGGGCTCGATGCTGAAATTGGTGGGTTGTTATTGATTGTGGATTTGCATTGATAGTTAAGATGGCTAATTTAAAAATTTTAAACTATTCAATTGATAGATTTTGGGAAGTAGTTTAAGTATTGAAGTGAAAATGGTGGTCTAAATTTTATATTTCTGTTTAATTGGATGTTTTTATGCTAGAGATGGGCATTAGGATAAGATATATGCTGGGTTGAAGGGATTATTTGACCTGCTGATTTTGATGAAATGGGGCATGTGCATCTTGCAACAAAGAACCTTGTTCTTGTTGGTATCAAGTTTGTGACCTTGCATGATGAGGGAATTGTGGAGTTGTGGGACTTATCCAGCAATTTTATCTTTTCTGAGGATGATGTGGGGAAGAATTGAGCCCTTGCTTCTGTCCAAAAACTGCAAGAACTGAACAATTCTGTGGTTATTTCAACTTTAACAACTGAATTGACTAAGGAACAACTTTTTGATTTTCAGGTATAGCGCTTTTAGCAATTGCTAGGTCCAATTATTATGTTTATTTGATTACAAGTTTTTTTTTTTTTTCATTGCTTTTTTATTTGGAATTTCGTATATAGTACATATCTATTAATAATTAAATGTGCACCCTTATAAGTACTGTTTAGTGTTATCGTCAACTGTTTCAGAAAGAGAAGAAAAATATGATTTTTCTGACTTCATTTGGGCTTGTGATTCTAGAACTAATGTGGATACCCATTTTAGATTAACTGTCTCTGTCTAGTTTGTTCTTGTAGTTTTGTAGTGTACTATGCAATTTGGTAAAGCCTACAGAACAATCAAATGCTCTAGTCTCTTCTATGCATGTGTGTCCAAAGGGAGTGTGGCCACCATCAACATGCCAAAACATGCTCAATTAGAGTGTCTTTATATATATATATATATGTATATATTGTAAACATTTTTAAAGCTAAGAGGGTAATTTATATGAAAATTGGGCCGAGCTGGGTAATGGGCCGTTATGGGCCACAGTACGAAGGGCTGAGTAAAAAGGCCATGAAGTTACTCCGGTCCAAGAGAGGCTTGAAGTTACTCCAATCCTAAAGAGCTCGGTCAAACACAAATCTGGACAAGCAGCTTGGTCGTACCATATCGAGCCGAAGTGTTGAGATAGCCTTGTGATTAGATCGGTCATTGCGATTTGACTGAAGGCAGTTAGTCCGGTCCAAACTTGTTAAGGTTAGTTCGGTTTCAGCAGGAGAAACCGAGATACAAATTGTAAAAGGAAGATTCGAGCTAAGCAGAGTTCGGTCGTTTCTGCCTGTGTAGTATGGCAGTGTTAATTCGGTCGTATGGCAATCTGACCATGGTAAAACCATCTCACTTGGTTTAAGCAGTGAGGGGGGTGTTGATGGATAAGCATTATCTGTCAGGAATGTAACTCCTAGGAGGATTCTGCATGGAGGAGTAAGAGTCCTACTAGGATTGTGCCACATGGAACCTATAAAAGCTCACAACATCACCTATGGAAAGGTAACACAACTTTGATTCCCGAATACACAGAGCTTTTTGTCTATTTGTCTATTTTTGCTAACTTAGGCATCGGAGAGGTATCCGGCACACACCCGCCGGCTAGCTCACGTTTGTGTTTTCAGGGAGTAAAGCGACATCGTACGGAGGAGCGTAATCTTGATCAACAGGATTATACGAGAAGATTTATTTCTTTCTCGTCCAAAAGCCTAGTTGCTCTAGCATGCTGATAGATTTTGTACTCGATCATGTTGGCTGATTGTGATGAGCCCCATATTTTGTAACTATGATGATTTCTCGAGCTGCAATGATTGTGCATAGATATGGGCATTGCTGCACTTTGGCATGCGTTGCATTATTGACCTTGCTTAAGGTATTTATTGGGGAACCCAGTACAATTAGGTGTCAAAGGTGCTACTTTGTATTTGCTGGTATGTTGGAATATGCAGAAATAGCTTTCTATCAACACTAAAAGAGCATATATAATTTATTAATCTGTTCCAATATTCTATTCACTAATTTATCTTGGATTGAACTGAGTGCTGAAAGGGGATTTGTGCAGGGCCACAAGTTATTGGTTAATAAAGTTTGTTGTTAATTATCAATCACTGAATATTCTTTTATTAATCTTACAATGTCTAAGTATTCGTACAGGTAAAATATACAAGAGCCAAACTAGAAAGTTTGTTATTGCACTCCACGGGCTTTGTTAGTTGTAACCTTCTTGGTTTCCTCATTTCTGACATTGTTTCTTCTATATTCACTATATTGTTTCAAATGTTTTCTGTGTTAGTGGGACCTAATTGTGCTTGTATCCGTATAATCTTGATGGGATTATATGCAGAGTATAATATATCTAAATTATTAATTTTAATTTTAGAATAGTTATAATTTGCAGAGTATAATATATCTAAATTATTAATTTTATAATTGTTATAATTTGAAACGTCAATTTTATAATTGTTATAGTCGTCCAAAAGGAATGGTTTCTCCTGTCAGTATAATTCTAAAATGAGTTTTACTCTTTCAAATACATTAGTAGTTCAACTATTCCTCATCATTACCATGCATGTGTCACCTGAATGTGTGCAATGCATGTATACAATTCCGAATCATTACTCTTTGTTTGTGCAGATACATGTGTAGTTTGCCATGAATTTCTACTGTCTGTGGCACCTTCTACTCACCAACTGTTTGATGCAATGCCTAAATGAAGCTTACACTTTGGTGTTTATTAATAGAAACAAAATGTCTATAATAAAATTAAAATATATTCTTAAGTTTTATCGGGCGTGCTTTCAGGCACGCGTTATTCCTAGTATATATATATACATATTCTGAAATTTTTATGAATGTTTTTCACTTATTAAAAATTGTTGGGCTTGTTTGAAATTTTTATGAATGTTTTTTGAAATTGTTGGCCTCTCATAAATTTTTTTATGAATCATAGTCTCATAAATTCATTCCGCAATGTTTATAATGTTTCTTTTGATCGTTCCAATTCAATAATTAAGAAGAAGGATTAGAACTTGTAGATTGCTGCTGGAAAGAATGTGGTGAGGAGAGAGAATATAGAGACCGCCATGAGGAGTGTGATGGATGGCGGTGATGATGACAGAGAAGGCTAAAGTGCTGGGAGAGATGGCATTGAAAGCTGTTAAAGAAGGTGGATCATCTCATAGAAATTTGACGGTGTTGATTGAAGAGCTTGAGCAACTAAGAGATTAAAGGGCTAAGGATGATTGAGGGTTATTACATTGTCTATGTCTCTATTCTTCACTGCTTATTACATTTTTGTGACGATCCCGTCACGTATAATATTTTATATTTGGTTAATTAAGAAGATTTGGGATTTTAACTAGTCATTGTCCTAATTTAATTTGGGATTTATGAGAATTGTGAAATCTGATTCGCATATGATTCTATTAAAGATTTATTTTGAAATTAGAAATTAAGGGTCCAAATGGCTTAAGGAAGTGAAATTAAGAAGTTGAATCAATTAAATTTTAATTACGGACCCATTTAGGAGTTTAATTAAATATTCGATTCAGTTTAGTAAAATTGAGATTCGATTAATTAGGTCCGAATTGGAGTTAATAAAGTTAATTAAATTATGAGGATTGAGAATTGTGATTATTACGAATTAAATTTATTTATGGGGTGTTTAATTTGAATATGTAATTTAATTGACGGAAATTTGGAGTCTGATCAGAAATTGAAGGCCTAAATGATTTGGGAAATCAAAATTGATGATGACAATAAGTTTAATTTAATATTTGGAGCCTTTTGAGAGTTTGATTAAAAATCTGATTCGGATTGATAAATTTAAATATAATTAATTGGGCTCTAAAAGAAGTCAAATTAGACTAACTAAGTGGGATTTGTGATTAGTCATGATTGATTTAATTATGTGTTAATCAAGATTTATTAAGACTACGTGATGCTTAATTAAATTAATCCTAAATATAAATTAAATTATGGAAGAATCTAAATTTAAGGATGTATGTGGGTGTGGGTGTGGGTGTGGGTGTGGGTGTGGGTGTGGGTGTATTGAGCAAACCAATGGTAGTGGGTGTGTATGTATGAGAGTGTTGTGCTGGAATATTTTGTGTGTGTGTGTGTGTTGACGTGTGTGTGTGCACGTGTAAGGCTGAGGGCAAAAAGGGTGAGTATGTATTTTGTAGTGTGCTGGAACTCCAAAAAGGAGTTTATGTTCTTCTAACTCAAATATTGTCCTGAGAAAAGAATTAGGGGGGGAGAGAGAGAGAGAGAGAGAGAGAGAGGGCTTCATTACCTATATATATAGAGATACATATTGTAGTCATCCTGCTGGAGCAAACCGTGGAGAAGGAAGAAAGGAAGAATAAAGAAGAAGAGGGTTTTGTAGGATACCAAAATTGAAGTTAAAAATTATGAAAAATTCATCTTAAGATAAGAAATTTCATTCTCTTTCTAGTGTTGTTTAAATAATGTAAACAAAAATTGTTCAAGGTGAATTTTGAGAGGATTAAAAATGAAGATTTGAAGATTGATTATATAAATTGATAGGAATTGGGTTTTGCATCAAAAATCCAGTTAGGTTGAAGAATATGAGTTATGATTCCTTAAATTTGTTAAATTTGGGTTCAATTTTGAGAATCATTCTTAAATTGAGTTCTATGAATTACATGCAACAAGAAATGTTTGAAGATTGGATGCATGCAATGGAGTATATAAATGATTTTGAAGAAAAAGTTATAAAAATCATGAGTTCATGAAATTATTAGTTTAATGATCAATTTGATGGTTGTTTTGGAGATTGAGATTTGGGTTAATCTAGGTTTGAATGTGATGTAAAAATTGGAGATTTTGGTGTTAGGAAATTTATATGTTGAAATTGATTTGATAAATGGTGGATTGGGTATCTCTATGTTCTATAAATGATTTTGGAGGAATTTTTTTAATGATTGAAGTGGTTTACCTAAATTGTTGAGTTTATGAAAATGTTGATTTTTGACTTTTGTGGTTTAATTGATGGTGGTATTGTGCATATAAATTGGTTGGATATTTAAAAAGGTTAATAACTCGAAAATGTAGAAAGGATAGGTGTTGTGGAGATTGGATAACAAGTTTGTTTGGGTGACTTGAAGTTGGAGGAGTTCTTTAGCTTGTCATTCCATAGCATGTCTTTTTAGGATCAATTTTGTAGATGTTGTAATTTTCATTGAAAGCTTTTCCTTAATTTTAGATCTTATTTACTAATTGTTAGGATTGGAGGAAGGCGTCTCTACACCGCTTGGTAATTAAATCGTAGAGTTTCAAATCTATGCTTTTGCTATTTTGGAGGTGAGTAGTATACTTACTATGGAAATTTACCTTATCTCTATCTTTAATACAAAGTTTGAAAATATTTTTGAATTAAAGGAAGTAACACATTTCATCATGATATATGTATAAGAAGAAAATCTATAAATTTATTGAGGTCAAATGTTGAGTTTAAATAAATATATGATTTCATTTGTATAATGAAGTACTAATTTTTATGAGAATTTATTTAAGTTGAGTCCTTCAAAGTTTATGATGATGATGATTAAATGACAATGAAACGTCATGCGAGAGTATTTGTTTTTATTGATCATATAACCGTATATAGTCTTTGGGCCCACAAGGGATGAAATGCTTTGGGGTCCTGGAGACCAAAATGTTTTAAGGACCATAAGGGTCATTGTACATAAGGGGTCCTAGGGACCGAAACATTGAAATGAGAATTGAAGTGCTACGATGACATGGGTTATGTTCCTATGGTTATGTTTTGGGTCACGGTACCATCACCACCTAAGTCGCAAGGTAACGCGACCCTAAGGCTATGTAGTGGTTCGTATGATGGACATAAAATCTTAATGTATTGAAAAGTTGTATTTTTGTTTACTTTCTTTATTCAAATGTATTTTTCCTACATTATGAGATTCTTTGGAAAAGTCTTGATAACGGTTTATGCAAAATTTTCTCAATTTTTATAAATTTCAGTTCAATTAAGCTCTTGTTTTTATTATCTTATTTTGAACCCAATTGGAAGGAGCAAGCTTTATAACTCCATTGGATTGATATACTCATTAGGCTCTAGCTCATTCTTTTTTTTAATTAAATTTTTTTTTTCAGGTTCCTAGACTTTTGTGTGGCTCGCCTCAACTTGGAAGATTAGAGCTTCTAGAAGATCAAATGTGAACATCTGGTAGTTGAGGTTTTGCTTAGGGTCACTCTAGGATGTAGTTTTATCCTTTGTTTTATGAAGTAGATTGATTGTAAATATTTGCTTTGTGAAGTTGGATGTATTGATGGATTCACGAATAGTATGTTTTATTTTGGGGGTAGTGGTGCATGGAAACTATCTTAGTAGCATGATGATATTTTTGTCTTTGAATGGATTATCTCATAGATGTTGACCAATCGAAGGGTCTTATGCACTATTGTTGATGTGATATAAGAATTATACAGGTGATTATTGTGTACAGGTGTTAGAAATTGGGCGCCCATGTGGCATAGCCCTTTGAGCTTTTTGAGCCTGAACCTCTTGAACCTTATCCATGCAAGTTTGAATTTTAATTCAAACTTATTTGGATAACCACTCAAGATATATATATGTCTATCATATAATTGATATGATAAGATAGATATTTGGTTATATATCAGATATTGAATCAGATATTGAATGATACGTATATCAGATACGTTATGGGATTTTTACCCATAACCTTTTTTTCCCAGACTCTCCTCTCTCTCTGACTCTCTCTCAAAAACAACGATCAAGTCTTTTGCACTGTGAATTGTGTGGGTGATATTCATTCTGCAATATCACTCCACTGTTGGGTTGATTAATCATTCAGGAAGCACGTGATTTACCCACGAGGTTCTTCGCTAAAAGGTATGATCTAAACATTTATTCCGCTGCGTCATTTTTAATGCTTCATTGATTTACATTGGTATCAGAGCCTTAAATATGGGTATTTTCGTGCTTATTTTTATGCAATAAATTATGTGTATATTTTTTATATAAATATATATACATGATATATGTATGAATATTAATGGAGCAGAAAGATGAAGTGCACGGTTTTTCGCATTTTAACTCCATTAGATTGAGAGAGTGATATACCTCATTTTTATGTTCTTTAAATGTCATTTTTAATGCCATAAATGTTTTTATTGTGAAAAATGGAGTCCGACAGTACAAAAATCGGACCAGAAAACACCCGGGAAGGCGGCGCGTGTGATTCACGCGCTGTATGACGCCGCCCAGCAGCGCCACGCGCAACCACGCGCCCCCAAGCGCGAGCCGTCCCTTCCCTTCCACGCGCGCGCCGCTTAACAGCGTCAAGTCTTGATGAGCCGAGCCGAGCCATTTTTCCGCGCTGGCTTGGCTCTAAGGCTCTGTTTGTTTTTTTAATTCTGAATTGCGTTAATTGGCCATAATTTATTCGTTATAGCTTTGTTTTAAGCATGGTTGGTACCATCAGACTCAGAATTAAATTTTGTATCTTTTGAAAAAATTTGAAAATTTTACGAAAATAAAAAAATATTTTTTATGTGTTAATAATTCATTTTTTATGCTTTAAAATGATTCTGGTATTGCATAAATAATTTTCTGGGGTTGAATTTTTTATTGTGGACTTCTGAAATGTTTTACTATCTACTGGTAATATTGTCTCAGTTTATCAGTTTCTGGATTTTTTTATTTCTAATTTTATGTGTGTTTATTAGTTATTTAAAATTCCAGAAAATTTCAGAAAATTCCAGAAAATTTCAAAATGATGTACACTTTAATTATGGCATAATCTGAATGTTGAATACAACATATTTTTTGAATTTTTAATATGTTGAAATTAGAGGAGCATGATTATTTATTTATTTATTTATTAGAATTCTATTATTAAATGAATATAGCATGAGTTATTTGTAAATTTACATTAAGATGCTATTGTATGGAATTTATCATGCTTTGTATATGCCATAGTCAGTGGGAGGTTATTCGGTTGAGAGAAATTTTTGTAGATTAACTCCCGAAAACTAATATTTTGCGCATAAATTAAATTAAATTTTGGATAATTGTCACCTGTGGCGCAAGAGATGATTACGAGCATAGCGGATTTTCGATCTTGCGACTTGTGTAATATTGTCACTATTTAATTTAGATTTTTGCGACAAAATTATATTATGCTAATCAAATTAATCCTAATGCGAATTTCTCTCTAAATTAATTCAGCTTATGGAAGTTAATTTGGTTGACCTAGACTTAGTAGAGATGTTCAAATATGAACAAACTAATCCCATTCTTTAGATGAGCAAAAGTTTTGGAGACTTTAGGTCAAACCTTAATTGGCCAAAGTAAGGAAACATGATTCAAAGTCGCCGTGGTTTTGTTGCCTTGTTTGGCACAATAAAAATAATGTGTGCGCTATGGTTAGCGGCATGCTACGTAGTTTTGGTTGGCGAGTTTTGGAGTTATGAAATTAGTAAGCCCTCAATAGATCTGTATATGATCTTGACTATTGAGCTGCGCGGATTGACTTTGTAATTTGACTTGTAAATAATGTTACATCATTGGATGAAGTAACATTCAAGAGTCACGTCATTCAAGAAATGCGAGCTTAAATAAATTAGTCATTAAATATAAGACGAGTTGCCAGTATGAGCAGTGTTTTGCTCTCTACCCAATTATTGGGAGTGGATGGAGCAAAATTTCATGCACTATTATAGTGTGCATTGAAATATCACATGAAGTTAAAGGATTAGCGCTTAGAAGCTGCAAAATCTATTAACACTAAGTGAAAAGATTAGCTCTTAGTGGCTGCAAAATCTATGAGCATTGCCAACTTGTCTAAGTCAGGACACTTACTGTTTCCACACTTTGGTGTGAGACATGAGGAGGGGCTTCTTTGTATGATTCCTTAGCTAGGCTAACGTTTTTGAATAACATTTACCACTAAGCGCAAACGTTGCAGCATAGTAATGAAAAGGTCAAGGCCGACAAGGTTGTTATGACTCTAAGAATTTGACGCATCGCTTGTGAGAGCATTGTGTTGAATTAGACTCTTTAGCCTAATTCCCGCTTAAGTTACTTCAAGAGCTGTCAAAGATTGATAGCTTATTCTCTCCTTCTTATGAATAGTAGAATTAATTGCAAGTAACTATGAAGCGAGAAATAGATATGGCAAGAGGAGTATCGTCATTTTTCAACTAGATGCATTAAAGTGTATCGAAAATAAAATTGACTTGAAAGTGCAGGGGATTAGCACTTACTAGTTAAATTTGCGATTTAGGTGCACTTGAAATCTCCATGACATCCTTTTATGATCTAGTAAATATGAGTTAGTTGTGAGTCATTACCTAGTTGGGCCTAAACCTTTAAAACTTGTCTTCGAGAACTCACTCATAAAGATGATTGGAATTAGTTTATGACATTGATCATGAACCGGTGGCTTATTATACTTAATCACATTAATGAGATGATGACACGATGGTTTGAGTAGGCCTTCTCGGGCCCACTCGCTTATGACATCCTGTTCTCATGTGAATATGTAACTTTGTTCGCAATGGTTGTGCACAAGTAAGTAGGAAAGCCGTAGAAGGTCATTTGTATTGGCGCATTTAGTCCACTATGATATTTGTGACTAGATATGTGTAAAGGTATGATAGCTAAGCCTCAATCTCGACACATTTATAGATTACGATATGCATCTAAGTCAAGACTATTTGATCTCTCATAAGTCAAAAGTTGTGAGATGATTTTTGACATTGCACATATGAGGTTGAGATCAATCAGAAAATAGCTTTCGAGCTTGTAGTTTTGACCAAGGTGGCGAGTATCTATTTGAGTTATTTTAGAAAACTCTGTGAAGAGAAATGGATGCTTAGAAAATTGATTATTCCTAATACTCAACAACACAATGGTGTAGTAGAGATAAGGAATTAAATATTGTTAATGTTAGGTGGATAATGGCGCAAAATGTTTCCCAATTAGGAATTGCACTAGTTTGCTGCCTATATTCCTAACTAAATGCCCTCCATATCAGATTTTACACTCCATTTGAGTAATGGATTAGCGGAGAGCCATCTATGGGCGATCTGTAACCGTTAAGCAGCTTGTCTTTATTTTACTTCTCATAAGATTACGAAGTTAAGACCTAGGGTTCTATAGCGCATTATTGTATGTTGTCTTGTGAACACATAGGGTCACGTAGTGCATTATCGTATGCTGTCATGTGCACCCTCCGGGTCATGTGCACCCTCCGGGTCATGTGCATATAGGTAAGCAGCTTTGTGGGAGTGTAACTAAGTCACATAAAGTTTTCTTAGTAAAGGTGACGTGAATAGAGTTTTGGAACTCTATAAGATAGAGAATTCTTAGCATAGCGCTTTATGTAGCCTAGTTGAGAATGGAAAGAAATTTCCAATATCCTAGGGGCAGTGGGAGTGATATGCCTACTAATGGATTAATCCATTAGAGGAGAATACTCTACATTCTTAATTGCGTGGTAGCGAATGTGAAAATTTTCCATGTCATCACTGGGTGATTGAGAGGAAAACATTCATGATTGCTCCGCAAGATGATAAAGAGCCTAGGATAATGTCAAAGGCTCTAGTCTCATGTTTTTAGAAAGTGGATTAATGTTGCGCAGTTTAAGACAAAGTCTTTGAGGATTAACCATTTCTATAATTTGGTTGACTTTCTATTATGACGCGAAACTGTTCTAAAGTTATGCGTAATTTGGATAGTCATTGTTGAGGCATAAGGCTCGCTAGACACTGAAAAGTTGCACCATTGAGGAAAGTGTAGACCATGAGAAGACTTCCTCCTGGGGAGTGAGGTTATTTTGACTTCCTCCTAGGGAGTGAGGTTATTTTGACTTAGGCTATGATTGACATAAGTTCGGAACATTAATTTGTGGACATTGTGACCCAACTTCTCGTTGGAGAATTGGATAAGTAGATCCGTAGGGATTTACCTTCTGTTTTTATGGTAAAAAGTTAGGGCATAAAGGGTTGCTAGTTCCAATAAATCTTTTACAGCCTAAAACAGTTATCCAAATAGTGGTTCTTAGATTTCGTCAAGCCATGATAGGCAAACGATAATCGATGAAGACCACTGAGGCATGATCAATGGTCCAAAAGAAGTTTTTCCTTACTTAAGCCAGGAATTTATAGAGTTATCGCCACCTAGGATGGGCAGTCCTCTATTTTAGATATGATGGACATGGGTGATGTAATTTATATGCTCGGATATACGATCCTTAGGGATTGTTTTGGGAGAATTCATGTTTTGTCTTCGATGACTTACATAAGGAATATCCTAAAACGATTCTAGATGCAAAATCGCAAACCCATTGACTTACCTATCGGTAAAAGCTAGAGCCTTAGCTATTGAGTGAATCCTCGGATTGTCTTTAAGATAAACAAATGACCTATATTCCTTGATCTTTTCTTTGTTGTGGGAGCCTAAAGTACGCTATGTGGGCGTATTCAGCATAATAAGTGTTATCTTTGGTAAATGGTCAATTGAATTGTTTAGACATTGACCTTGCTCGTTAGATTGTGGATAGAATGCTTTACAAGTAGTATATTAATTTGCTCCTTGTAAGATTCTATGCGCTATTTGGGCGCATCTGCGCTAGTTGGGCACATCAAGAATGAACGCAAATTGGTCACCAAAATATCTTTAGAGAGGATATTGCGCAAGAGGTAGTGATCTTAAATCACTTCATGTGAGGCGCACATGGAGGATTCCATTGTATATGCTTATCGCAAGAGGTGCTGATAAGGCTTATGTTTGGAATCTAGAATTGTGATTTTGAATCACTTCATGTGAGGCGTACATGGTGGATTCCGTTGTATATACTTATCGCAAGAGGTGCTGATAAGGCTTATGTTTAGAATCTAGAATTGCGCAAGCTGTGGTCAATTTTTTTTAAAAAACGATCACTTATTTTGAGATGATGGGATGTTGACACTATTATGATTTGTGTCATAATGATTAGCAGATGCTGATGTTAGCAGGCAAGATTGGCTCACTCACACGAGCAATCGCCCTTGGCGCTTGAGAGCGAGCAAGGATGAGACTAGTGGTTTATTTTTGTTTGGAACCAAGAGAGACTAAAATTATCCACTACGCATGTCGCCTTAGTTACAACCAAGATGAGGTCGTGTTAAGGACCAAACATGGATGTTAGTATCCACTTTCCATGTTATGCCTGTTATGATTAGCCAGATGCGAGATCTCATTTGGCGCCTAGAAGGCTAGCAAATAGAAAATTCGGGTTAGGCGCTAGAAAGCAACTAGACTAATATCTGTACGGTGTATCGAGTATGACGTCACTCTTTTGGAAGAGTTACTCCACCGTAGCATGTATTCATACTACATGTGCTTGGCGACCAAGTAATGAGGTGAGAGAATGGATCCCTATTTCTTCATCGTGTGAGTCTTACGTGTTATTATTGATATGACTTTCATTTATGTACCCTTTTGTGACTTTTGACTATGTCATAAGGTAAGGGGTTGATATTCTGCTACTTTGGTATGTTGCATGCGGTCATGTATGATTCAGCCTTAAGGGACATCACTGGGAAAGCGGTCAATCCTAAACTAAATGGCATGAGTGCAAAGGGAAGATCATCTAGTATTACACCACCACTGTTGTATATTCATTGCCGGCAACTCACATCGCTTTGTATGAGAGGCGAATTGAGTGTGAATATATTGCAAGAATTGAAAGGGTCAAACATGCTCTTTTTGAGGGATTAGAGATGTTTTTTGGACCGGTGTAATTAGATGGGTCTGGGGTATATGAGACACTATTTTTGTTCCTTTTGGGTTGATGTCTCTATGCTGGCTCATTTTGAGTTTCTAGTATAGAGCTCCCACATGCAGTGTTCTCGCAATGATACGGTGCATTGGCTAGTATGAGATTGTTCATTTTTTGGGAGATTAAGATAGAGATGTGGCAGTGTCATGCCAACTCATGTGCGAGTGGGAGATGTTAGAAATTGGGTGCCCATGTGGCATGGCCCTTTGAGCTTTTTGAGCCTGAACCTCTTGAACCTTATCCATACAAGTTTGAATTTTAATTCAAACTTATTTGGATAACCACTCAAGATATATATATGTCTATCATATAATTGATATGATAAGATAGATATTTGGTTATATATCAGATATTGAATCAGATATTGAATAATACATATATCAGATACATTATGGGATTTTTACCCATAACCTTTTTTTCCCAGACTCTCCTTTCTCTCTGACTCTCTCCCAAAAACAACGATCAAGTCTTTTGCACTGTGAATTGTGTGAGTGATATTCATTCTATAATATCACTCCACTGTTGGGTTGATTAATCATTCAGGAAGCACGTGATTTACCCACGAGGTTCTTCGCTAAAAGGTATGATCTAAATATTTATTCCGATGCGTCATTTTTAATGCTTCATTGATTTACATGGTGTTATAGCATTGAAGTGCGCCCTCTTGGTAGGGGTTGTCTTGCCGATTGAAATAAGACATTCGAATGGCTTTTAATAGTTAAATTTTGTATATGGTTGGAAATTGAATGCTACAAGTTGTGGAAAAATATTTTTATTGAATGGTTGAGAATTGAATGAATGAATGAATAATTTTGTATATGCACAGGTTTCAGGTGGCGCAAAAAATATTACAAAACAAATTATAAAAACTAAATGAGATCTTTTGGCGACTAAACAAATATCACAGGTTGGCTTTTGGCTACTAAAATTTTAGTCGCCAATTGTGAAAAAGTAAAACTTTTGGCTATTAAACTTTTAGTCACCAATTGTAAAAAAGAAACTTTTGGCTACTAAATGTTTAGTCGCCAATTCTCAAAAAGTGAAACTTTTGGCTACCAAAAATTTAGTTGCCAAACATACATGCTCAATTGACTACTAAATAATTTAGTCGCTAAAAGTAAAAATATATATATTTAATTATTTTTAAAAACAATATGGCGACTAAAGTTTTAGTCACTAATACGTCACTTTTGACTATCAAAAAAATTTTAATCACCGATTGTTTCCCCGACAATCTATTGGCGACCAAACGAGCGACCAAATATATTAGTCAACAAAAGTGATTGGCGACTAAAATAAGGCTTTTTGGCGACTAAAATTCAAATCACAACAAATTTAAAACAAGGTTCATGATTTCTCAATAAACAGCAAATAAAATTTTAAATCTAAGATCAGGAACTTTCAACAGTAAAGCAACAAACACCATGTGTGCATAAAACTATTAAACAAGACAAATTAAAATTTATAACTAACTAACTACATCCTCTTAGAATCCTCAAACTTCTAGGTGAGGTCATTTTTTATGTTTTCAAACATTTTTACGTTATTCAAGGAATTTCACATATTCATTCTTTTTTTCTTTTTCTTTTTTTCGTTCATTTTCCAGAAACAGAGGTAAAAATGGAGATCAAAACGAAGACAAATAATAATAACGAGAATAAGCATGGTGTGGGGATATATTTTCTGAGTACCAACACGTGGCAAGGTGACGCCGACATGTCAGTCGAGGTGCCACGTGTCCTGGTCGTGACGTCGAGGTGATCTCAGCAAGGCCGAGGTTATCTCCGAAGATATCGGAATCCGAGATAAGCGGATAAGGGACAAGAGTCCTAGAATGAAAAGGAAACTCAACCTAGATGAGGGATAGGAGTCCTAGAATGAGAGAAGACTTTAGTTTTTATTAAGATAAGACTCTTAGAGAGTTTATCCTAATCTTACTGGGAGTCCAAGATTAGCAATAATCCTGAGTCCATAGAAGTTAGGCTTCTATTGGGACTAGGTTTATGTTGGCTATAAAAGAGAGGCACCTCCATGGGTCTAAGGTATGCTTTTATGCTCAAGCTTATGAGTTTAGCTATTGATTATCTTTGAGAGATATGGAGTACTGACTTGATCGTCGGAGTACCCCCGGGTGGACGAGCCACCGCTGGAGACTCTTCTTTCTGTTGCAGGTCAAACAGGTGCCATCTATTCTGCTGGTGTTCTCCAGTTGAGTACTAAGTTGGCAGTGTGGTCGGAAATTGACACGCACAATTTGGTGCCGTCTGTGGGAAAGAAAGAATAATAGATGGCCAATGAAAGAAAGAAGAATAGATGACCAATGACGGACAGAAGAATCAGATTTGAGACAACGCTCCTGCTGGGAGTGAGAGACCTATCAATCTCGACGTTGAAGGAGACGACCGTAACACAGAAACTCGTGACCAGAGTCACGGAGTGAAAGACGCGGCCAGAAAGGTAATGCACCAAAGACAACAGATCGAAGCGGATACTACAACGAAGATGACCTCCTAGTATGGAAGAATAGATACCTGCAGAGGAACGAAGACCCTTCCAGAAAGGATGCAAAGACAAGGGGCATGAGCACTCCCAAGGAGATAACATTCAAGTATAGAAGAACTCATCCTAAGTGAGCAGATCCCAGATTCCAGATCCTGGATCCCGGATCCTAGAAGACAAGATCTCAACCTAGATGAGTAGGTCAGAGAAGAGAAAAGCTCAACCTGAGTGAGCAAATCCAAGATTCTAGCAGACAAGATCTCGGCACTTAAGTCCGAGAAGAGAAGAGCTCAGTGAGCAGATCTTAGATCCCAGAAGATAAAAAAAGAAAACACACAAGGTTGGACTGCAGTTAGCCAGGTTGAAGACCTTTTATAAGGTTCGCAAAGGAGTATGTGGAAGCCATGCAGGGGGCAGAGAGAAGAGGAATATGTTTACCACTTGTTGAAATTTACAGCAATTTACAAGTTGGTTAAACTGATATGATGTTTACCACTTGTTGAAATTTGTAGCAATTTACAAGTTGGTTAAACCGATATGATGTTTACCACTTGTTGAAATTTGTAGCAATTTACAAGTTGGTTAAACCGATATGATGTTTACCACTTGTTGAAATTTGCAGCAATTTACAAGTTGGTTAAATCGATATGATGTTTACCACTTGTTGAAATTTGTAGCAATTTACAAGTTGATTAAACCGATATGATGTTTACCACTTATTGAAATTCTGTGTGAATTTACAAGTTGGTTAAACCGAGATGATGTTTAACACTTGTTGAAATTCTGTGTGAATTTATAAGTTGAAGTTAAACCGAGATGATGTTTAACACTTGTTGAAATTCTGTGTGAATTTACAAGTTGAAGTTAAACCGATGTGATATTTTACACTTGTTGAAATTCTGTGTGAATTTACAAGTTGAAGTTAAACCGAGATGATGTTTAACACTTGTTGAAATTTTGTGTGAATTTACAAGTTGAAGTTAAACCGAGGTCATATTTAACACTTGTTGAAATTCTGTGTGAATTTACAAGTTGAAGTTAAATCGATGTGATATTTAACACTTGTTGAAATTCTGTGTGAATTTACAAGTTGAAGTTACCGATGTCGTATCGGAAGAAGATTGGTTTAAACACTTGTTGAAATTCTGTGTGAATTTACAAGTTATAGTTAAACCGAGGTCGTATCGAAAGGAAGATGGTTTAATACTTGTTGAAATTTTGAGAAAAATTTACAAGCTGAAGTTAAGCCGAGGTTATGATAAAGGATGATGGTTAAAACACTTGTTGAAATTTTTAAGAAAAATTTACAAGTTAAAATCAAGCTTAAGCAATATCTGCGTACTTGCCGAGACTTCCAGGTTGTCAAAACTTGAAATATGGAAAACTGAAGTCTTGATAGAAGACATTGAGAAAGTGACAAGTTCTAAGCAACACTTGTGAAAATATTTGTTACAATATTTTCAAGTGTTAGGACAAGGCCGAGATGAGCAAAATTAGAAATTGTGACAGAGGTATTTTACCCGAAGAGATTGCACAGTCAAGGTGTACTTTGAAGACATGCAAATTATTCTAAGTGTAGAATCATATAAGAGCAGAAAAAAGAAGACATTCATTCAAAGAAGAAATTAGAGAAATGCATTTAAAGAAGAAATAAGGCACTTCGGCCTGAATATTGAAAAATAAATTATTCAGACTACAAAAATGGCACGTCGGCCGGATTAAAAGCATACAAAGAAGGACAAAGTACAAGGTACAAGGTACAAGGAGTAAAAAAAAGGAAACAAAACTACTTGGCATTAATAGCAAGATATAGAAGACAGTTGGGAAGACTTCTCAGCAGCCTTCTCGGCCTCGAGCTCAGCATCGATCTCCCGAAGAGTTTGATCAATGCTCTTCTCAGCGATTGGCACCTCGGAGTTTGAAGGCAAGGATTGAAAGCAAGAATCTGGAAAAAGACACAGAAAACAGAAACAAGAATGTAATTCATAATCAAGAATGGTGATGAAGCTATTAGGAAATCAAGACAAAAAGATTGCACAGGTGTGTCAAGCCAAGAACAGTGGTAGAAATCAACAGATGTGTGAACAGTGTGTATTCAAGAAGACGATTTGGAAACAACGGGTAAAACAGCAATGGTGATTAACAATGAAGCAGAGCTTCTTGGAAAGCAACAAGAAATAAAACCAGGAGGAACAGTGGCTTACCAGAAAGAGGGAAGCCGGAATGAGAATTGCCGAAGTTTGACGACAATGACAGAATGACGTAAGCTTCACCGGAGGAGAGGAATGAAGACAGTTGCAGAAGCTTGAAAGCTTAGAACAATGACGTATTTAAGCAAAAGAGCTAGAAAGAGAAAAAGCCAGAGGATTGAATGAAAAAAGAGAAAAATAGTCAAGAAGACGACAAAGTTCAAGAATAAAGCCAAGTGTACAAGCACTAAGTAAGTATGTGAAGAACAAGAAAGTAATGACCCAGACACGATGCTAGCAACAGAAAACGGATATGACAAGAACAGTGCTAGGCATTCAAACAATTCAAAACTTGAAGATAGACGAAAATAGAAGGCAACAGATGGCAAGTAAACAGATTCAGAAGAGTTATGAAAGATTGAGCTTAATAGCAAGTAAAGAGTTTATGAACCTATCAAGTGAAATGAACGCTGATATGAAAATTGCCGGAGTCAAATAGATGACTGGAAATCGGGAACTCACCAGAGAGTGTGAGTGGAGCAGTTGCAAAGCTCTTGGAGTTTACGAATTAATGGAACCAGAACCTCGGCTAGGAGGTGCAATTTCAAGCAGCTTGGAAACCATGAAACTTGATTCTTGACACCAGTGGACAGTAAAGTCCAGGGAACTTTGAGGTCGGCAAGTTGATCTCGGACAGAGGGGCACACAGATGAACGAACAGTGTAGGTTCCATCACCTCAGAATGCCGAGGTAATAAAACCTAGGTGGCAGTTGTGGGGATATATTTTCTGAGTACCAACACGTGGCAAGGTAACGCCGACGTGTCAGCCGAGGTGCCACGTGTCCTCGTCGTGACGCCGAGGTGATCTCGGTAAGGCCGAGGTTATTTCCGAAGATATCAGAATCCGAGATAAGTGGATAAGGGACAAGAGTCCTAGAATGAAAAGAGAACTCAACCTGGATGAGGGATAAGAGTCCTAGAATGAGAGAAGACTTTAGTTTTTATTAAGATAAGACTCTTAGAGAGTTTATCCTAATCTTACTGGGAGTCCAAGATTAGCAGTAATCCTGAGTCCATAGAAGTTAGGCTTTTATTGGGACTAGGTTTATGTTGGCTATAAAAGAGAGGCACCCCATGGGTCTAAGGTATGCTTTTATGCTCAAGCTTATGAGTTTAGCTATTGATTATCTTTGAGAGATATGGAGTACTGACTTGATCGTCGGAGTACCCCCAGGTGGACGAGCCACCGTCGGAGACTCTTCTTTCTGTTGCAGGTCAAACAGGTGCCATCTATTCTGCCGATGTTCTCCAGTTGAGTACTAAGTTGGCAATGTGGTCGGAAATTGACACATACACATGGCATCGGGAAGAGAGCAGAGAATGGGAAGGAAGAGGCCGCCGATGATACCGGGACCTAGAATCTCCAGCAAGAGTTTGCTGGAGCTAGAGAGGTAGGTGGCGGCGAGAAACATTAGGTAGCCATAGACGAGAACGAGGAAGATACGGTGGTGGTGCAGGGCAAGAAGCCGTAGGTCTGGTCGCAAGAGTCAGATGTGCCGAAGAGGAAAAGCGGCGGAGCCTGGAAACTGTCGTGGAGGCCGTTGGAAACAAGATCGGAAGATAAATGATTGGTGATGAGACGGCACTAGACAGTGGCGGAGAGGATGGAAAGACAGAGGGGGATGAGAGGTGGGTTGTTGCTGTTAGTGTCAGCCATTTGTTATCTTCTTTAGTGGTTGTGTTTCAAGTGTAGATATCTATTCATGTTTTATTATTTGAGTTACCGTATATAATTCCTAATATTATCAACTTTTTTTATTTTTTATTACGTAGGGTATTTTGGGTCAGTTTACGCACACCAAACTAAGTCTCTATAGCTCAAACAAGTTTTTCGAAACAGGGCTTATGTCCTGCGGTTCATGGCTCTAATATATGCATTTGCTGGCTAGGAGATTCACACCTGAAACAGGGCTTATGTCCTGTGGTCCATGGCTCCAATATCTGCATTTGCTGGCTAGGAGATTCACACCTGAAACCTGAGAGGGAGCAAACTTCCAAACTCCAATCATCACCCACTTGACCATGGTTCTAATATTTATCAACGGTAGTGCTCTGTACACAACTTTCAAACGTATCTTATGTAATTTATGTGTTTGGTTACACAAATCACATGTCTTGGAATAATTATAGGAGTAATAATTAAAAAAAAATAAAGATATAATTAAATAATTTTTAAATTATAATTATAATAATTAATAATACAATAAATCATAACTAAAGTTATAAAGATCATAATCAAATACATATATTGTATACACTCTAGAATTTTTTCTCATTTATCTACGTTATTCAAGTTTAAAAATTAAACCTGATATATCAATCAATTAAAATATTTAAAATAATATTCTCTGTCATATATTTTTTAACTATTAATTAATTATATCTATTTTTTAATTGGGGAAATTAGTAATATGGGGGAGTTAATGGGACCGAATGAGTGGCAAAGTGATTCATGGTTGAAGACCATGGAATTTTCAATTTTAGGAATTGTTTGTTTGTATCTTCCATTCCTCGCAACCAAGCGGACGACAAACTAGTCGGCAGGGGAAATTATTCAACCTATTTGTAGAAACTGACTATGGAGTTGATTTAATTTTTTATAAATATATTTTATTTAATATTATTTAAAAATTGAACGGTTTGAATTATTACAATAAAGTCCAAAATATTTCTCACGAGCCACACAACAATGACTCCAACTTCATTAAAATAAGGGATGGGTTTTCTTTCAATCCAAAATATGAATTGAAAGGTGTTGTCTTAGTTCGTAGAGATTATTATGGATCTCATTTTAATGATTCGAATGATTCATTTTATGAAATATTTTATGTATATTATCCATACACAAAAATTAAAGTCAATCACATAATCATAAGGTACTTCATATCATCATCTGAGATCAATTATCATCAGACGGAGCCCCCCTCAAACCAAAGCTTTTATGGCAACAACTACACACTTTTGTAGCATGAGGAAGAGAAGGTAATGCTCAACTTTCTTTCATTTTCTCAGCCTGTACGCCGTAATTTTTCCTGCACTTGGTTGAGATTCACTAAAGCAAGTTCTATTTATTAGGGTGACTCTATTAAAATCATTAATTTCTGTAGTTTACAATTTGATAGATGTTTTCTTGGAAAGAGCTAGAATTGGTTTTTCTCATCAAAATCAAGACATTGGAAATATGGATTTTTTATATGTTCTTTTTTTATTTTCTCATGTTATAAGTAAAAATTCATATGAAAACAATTGAATTGATAGGATTTATATGTAGAAATTTTATAGAGAATGATTTGACCTATTTACATCCATTCATTGGAAAACAAAAGGTTGATTGATAATTGCTTTCGTCACATTATTTTGTATGAGTTTTTTTGTATAATAATTTTATAAGCTTAGCATTTTCTTTAATTTAGTACGGGATTCTTACATATTTCAATTGTATTTTTCTTAATGACATTTAATGGAAATTGCTTCATCGATATTTGTGGGTTATTTATTTATTTATTTTATATAATGTAATTTAGATGGTTGGAATGAAGAGGCCATATCCTTTCCCTCCAGACAATCCACTATGAAACTGTCATATTTTCCTTTCAGTATCACTTCGTGGTGATATCTTCCTCTATCTACCAGTTTATTTCTACGTCAAATATCTCTATTATATATATATATATATATATCTTTTTTGGCGCACTTTCTAAGCTGCCTCCTTTTAGCGCACTCTCTAAGTCGTCTCCTTGGCGCACTATCCAAGCCGCCACCTCTGGTGTACAATCCAAGCCTCTTTGGGGCACTCAATCTTCTGTTGCCATCATCGTTAGGGCTGAGCAAGGAATCCATAAAATCTGTAATCCGATCCAGTCCAGTCCAATTCGATAGGTTTGGATTGGTTTTTTGAATCCGTGGTTCGGTTCCGGATTGAAGAATTAAAAATTCATAGTCCACGGATTGATTCTAGATTGAACCCCACGGTTCCGAATTGGAACCGATCCGGACCGTATACAAATAGTCTATATTTTTATTATACATCTTCCCTCATAGTATCTTCCCTTATTCTATATAAAACCTAAACTCTAACCTAAACCCGTCTAAAATCTTCTTTTATTACTTTTGTTTGTTAGTTTTTACTTTTAATTTATAATGGTCTAAAATCTTATGGTAAAACCAGTTTTTTTATGGTCGTTTAAATTCTAGAACAGTATATCGCTATTATAAAAAAACATGTTGCTATTGTGGAACTAATATAGTGCTATGTTTATGTTTTTATGAAATTAAAGTGTTATATATATATTTTTGTTATTTAATTATGTGAATCCATGGTCCTAAACCGATCTAATCCGTGTTTAAATGGATTGGTTGGGATTGGTTCCATGATTTAAACGGATTGGATCGATTCCAATTTTTCAGGAACCGTAGATAACGGATTGGTTCTGGTTTTACCCCAATCCGGTCCAATCCAGACCATGCTTACCCCTAATCATCGTTCAACACCACGTCATAAGTTATGTGTGTGTCACGTTTGCTGGTTCCGACATCTAGTTCTCTACATCAGTCTGACATGAACCCTTTAAACTGTTCTGACATTGATTCTGGTTAGCTCCTACGACAGTCCAACATGACCTTAAACTGTCTCAGCATTAGTTCCGGCCAGCTCCTACAACGGTCCGATATGACCTTAAACTGTCCCGGCATTAGTTTCGGCCAATTCCTTCACTGGTCTGGCATGACCATAAACTGTCTCCCTGCATTACCTCCGGCCTCTAATTTATCTCAAGCGCCCTTGTGTTCCCCGTTCAAACTTTGCAATCTATTTACTTTTTATTTTATTTAATTTTATTTCATGTTTTAGTTTTTCTCTCCAAACTCAAGATGTTTATACTCTTTGGGTTTGAAGGGGGATGTTAATATATATATATATAGTATATATTCCTAGATATATTAGGTATTGATTTCCTAGATATATTTGGGAATAACCATAGTTAGGTTTCTTATAAGATACTCTTTCTCATAGTTAAGTTTATAGTAGGATACTTTTTTTTAGCCTATATATACAGGCCTTGTATTGTATAGAATTAATTCATTACATACAATACATATTATTTTCTCTCTCTTTACTATTCTAACACGCAGAAAATGGTAAAAGAGAATGGCAATTTAAACGGAGATTTTCACACATTGGCTTCTCCTGCAACAGCATTGCCCCAATCTAATTCAAGGTATAAGCACCCCTCATTGTTTCAAACCCCATATACCCAAGAATTATCAGAACTTCAATCTCTACCACATCAAGTGAGATTAAATAACAAAAATCCATTATCAATTTTTTTGATACCTGATTTCATTCCAATCGCATCATCTAATAGTTCACTTGCATTGTATTTTTCAAGGAAGTGCTGAAGACCCAATTCACCATCCCTGGCCCCAAAAACAACCTTTATACAGCTTCTTTCCTCTGGCAAAGGCACGGATTGACCAAGCAACAACCACCATTAGCGGCTGCAATGGTGAAGTTGGTGAAAAACTTGACCTCGATCTAAAGTTGTAGGAGGGTTAGTCCATATCTTCATGTTTTGGCAGGCCAAGTTGTTTTCCTCCAAGAATTGCTTTAGCCCATTGCTTGTGATGTTTTGGCAAGCTGTAGCTTTTTCTCTCAAACATGCTAGCATGCGGGGTTTTTTTTTTTTAAAATTCTTTTTCATCTAGTTTTTTTTATGGGTAAAAGTAGAGATATGAATATGGATATTGCATTATGTAAGCATGAAGCATGAAGGTGACAGTGGGGAGAGATGCAATTGACTTGTTTTTATTTTGGGAGTTACAAATTTGATGCAAGGAAGTTTGGTTGTGAAGAGATAATGTTGGATATTGCCTTATGTAAGCATGAAGCATGAAGATGACAGTGGGGAGAGATGCAATTGACTTGTTTTTATTTTGGGCGTTACAAATTTGATGCAAGGAAGTTTGTGCACACTCTTGCGCACAAAATGTTGTTGTCACGACAGCAAACTGATTTAGCTCCCAAGATGTGTTCACAACACATATATTAGGGACACAGGTTGTAAATGAATCAAGTTTAGTAATAGCTTGTTCAACATAACTTGAAAACTTAATGAATTTCAAAATGTGTTCAATTTTTTCAAAGTTAATCTTAAATGAGTTATAATTGAGTTTATTGCGAGCCAACTTAGACAGTTTAATTTTTTATAATGCATATAATTGAGTCTAGCCGAATAGCAAATTTTTCAAACTTGACTTGAAAATTCACCACAAATTTTAAAATGTGTTTAAATTTAACTTGACTTATTTACATAATAAATTCATTTTTGACAAACATTTAAGAAGTCAAGCTCAAATAACTTGTATCTTGTATGCTATCTTGTAACCCTAACTACACAACATTCTATGCACAATTTATGTTAAAATTATTTGTCTGTTGCATTGTTGGTTTTGCAACATTTTGTTTGGTTGGTGGATGAGTCAAGCACACCCTTTGATAAAAAGTTTGAACGTGGATTTTGGGAATCTCATTACACTAGTAGATGAGTGATGAGAGCTATGGCTTACTGTGAGAGATTTGTTTGACAGGGGAAGGATACCATGCTTACATCATGAATTGCCGGATCCCCATAAGGATTTAGATAACAAACTTCTATATAAATTCAACCATGATACAAATCCCTACTATACCCCACCTCCATTACTCCACACACATGTATGAGTTAATGATTTAAAAAAAAAATAATTTTGGCCAATGACCGCCAACTGGAGGTCTCCCCTAGTGGGGGTCCCAAGCATTAGTGACATAAGTTTTAGGGTAAATTACAAATATACCTTTTGAAGTTTGCTTAAAGTATAAATTGTTTATTGTGATTTGAAAAATTATAAATACCTCCTTATTAGTATTTTTTATTTTACAGAATTAACTAAAAAAATGAAATTCATAATTGTTCTCCTATACAATAACAAAATTACATAAATTATTAATTAAAACATATTTCTAACATCATTAAAAATTTTAATTGACTTGATGATTTATTAGTATAAGGGACGATTTGTTATGAAATTAAAAATCTCAATAAGTGGAATGTAATTTCCAAAACTACAAGGAGTGATTCGTATTTTAATCAAATCTCGAGAATATATTTGTAATTTACCCTAAATTTTATAATATTTTCAATTTTTTTTGGTTAATTAATGTGTCATACACTAACAAAACATTGATACTTGAAACAAGATTCACTATGAAAATATTGTAAACGTCACACTAATTAATAAAAAAATATATATATACAAAATTTATTTGTGTGATATTACTCTTTAAATATATATATATATGCTAATATCAACAAAATTCATGTGGGTGAAATAAGAATTATTTTTAAATTTCTTACTTTTATCATACAATGGTTTAGTTTCTCTTCAGTTATTGAGTTGTCTAACAGTTGACACGAGCCTAACCGAGTCCATGATTGTTAGAGTTGATTTAACCACAACTTAAGAGCATTTTCATCAAATCTTATGTGATAACTTACCATGTAATATTTAATATTTCTAAAAAAAAAATTGTCATTTATCTAAGTAGTATTTGGCATTGCCCTATGTATGTCATATTTGACATTAGCAAGGTGTCAATTATTTATTTATTTAATTTTTTTTCTTTGTTTATGTAGGACCCATATTAAGAGGGTTTTGTCAAAATATATATTTATAAAAAAAACAAAAAAACAAACAAACAAATTGAAGTAAAAAAGGAATTTGCTTATTGACTAGTGTTTATTTTTAGAAATGTCAAATTATTCCTTCAAGTTAAAAAAAATAATAGAAAAAAAATCTTAATTCTTTTAACTTTAAAATATAATATGTTCATATTGTTTTTTTTGGAAGCCATTATTACTGATTGAAGAGCTCCATAAAGAAAAAAATAAAAAAGCCAAGAATTTGGCTTGAGAAATTCAATTTACCTTTTTTTTTCTCTCAATCACACATGACCTAATTTCTTAAAGCTGTATTTGATTCATGAATTTGTATAGGGATTTGAAAAGGGAAATAGAAAAAATGCGAAAGGTGTGTGAAATATCAAGCTAAATCCCTCATCAAACCCTTGAACTAACTCAATTCATAATCAAAATATCCAATTAAAATTCACACACAAATAACAGACAAACTACAATATCAAGCTTGCACATGAAGGATACACAAGATGGAATATGCAACATCATCATGGCTTTCTATATATCCCGAAAAATAGCCATGCCATAGTTCTAGACATTTCAAAGTCACTAATGTGACAAATACTCAGATTTACAAACTAACCGAAAAAAAAAAAAAAAAAAAAAAAAAAAAAAAAAAAAAAAAACACCAGTTAAGTTTAAAAGGTAAGAAACCACGATTGATCAGTCAATCGCTAGAAAGTACCAACCTCTATGAATCTCTCTACGACCAGCCAAGAACATAGTCAAGAACATACACGAGTGCCAGGGAGAACGGATAGAGGAAGAACGCCACTAAAGCTGTCCAAAGAGGGAAGGTGGTTCGGAAGCTAGCAAATGCACCCATCACGAGGCAAACAACTAGAATAACCAGAACTTCCGCTGAGAAGTCCCACGTCAATCCTCGGACATAAACCAAAGCTAAGAAAACCGACAAGCAAAGGACGTTGTTCATGGTTACTGCCCCATATAACTGCAACAGAAAAAACTCAGAGGTCACGGTACTCAACAACTTCAATTTACAAAAAATAATTCATTTTTATCTATATATCTATCATTCACTTCCAATAAATCATCTAATTTAAACTCTTAAATCAAAAACACAAAACAATTAAGATTTATTTATACAATTGTTTCAATCTAAAACAAATACTAAAAATATGGAGTTCTCAATTGTTTTCGAAGAGTCACACGGCTTCTACCTAGTTTTTGATGGAGCTTGAAAGCAGTTTTTCTCAATTTCAATATCTTAATTCAACATCAGCCACATTTACTAAATGAGCTATCTTTCGGGTATTATCTTTTTCTTTTTCTTTTGTATGAAAGTAGCTTTTTTGGTTTTCATATGAGGGTAAACTGTTACTACTTTATCAAAAAAAGAACTAAGAACATGAAGTGTATAGACTGGGTGCAATTTGGATGTGTCCCACACCACCCAACTTCAAATTTATTTCATTTACTTCACTTTCTAGACACTTTTTCTAGATACGTAGTGTTTCTGATGGGGGTATTACATCCAGAATTAAAAGAGATTGTGAGTATGTTGTGGGTGGGTGTGCAAAGTTTGAAGTGGGTGAGTTCGTTGCTTAAGATTTTTGGTATAGATATTCAAAATATGTAAACTTGGGTGTTCAAATTCTATGGAGTAGGCTATTACATATATACACACAAATAAAAACATAGTCAGAGTATTCAATGGAATACCCTTCCCCTTATGTACTGCTACCATTGATGGAACACAAATAAAAAAGGGAAAACAAACCTCGGAAAATGTTAATGAGGTTGATCTCATCCTTTTCCGGCTAGCAAAGATAATAGCCGATACCGCCTCACTAGAGTTGGTAGCCAAAGGCAGCGCAATAAATGAGATGAAGAAAGATGGAATGCTTGTGGCATCGGAGAAATTATCAACAGCATCTACCAAAGGATCAGCAAATGCAGCTGCGATGACAGTCCCCACTACCAACATCAACACAGCTTTAAGAGAGGTCCACTTGGGATTTTCAACACCCTCTAAGACTTCGTCACTTTGATCCACACTTTGATCCCCGCTTTGATCCCCTAAAAGATAGTGTTCTCTCTTTGTTTGCTGTAAATGCATGAACATTAATGATATCATAATCTGAGAGCAGTACTAAAAGCTAGAGAAATTCAACATGGCACGAGATACCTTGTGGAAGTCATCAAGATATTTCATCGTGGCAGTACCAGCCTCACGAGGAGCTCCAGCCTGCTTCGCCTCATCAAGCCATTTTGAGATTCCATTGATGAACTCGCGCAAATCAATTTTATAATCATTAGAAGTATCAAAATCGTTCATCACTTTCCTCACAGCATCATCCTGATCAAAGTTAATCTCATCAAGCCGCATTCCTACAATCAAAGCTTTCAATTCAGGTTCTGAAATAAATTCATCGTTATCCCCGTCAATTGTGCGAAATAGCCTGCCAAAAATCCATTTAAGAGTCAGACAATATGCGAGTCCAAGTCTAAAATTTGTGAGGCTGCAATCAGAATCTTCAGTGGGAAGTATAAAAGAAAACCAACTTTTCTACAATTTCAGTATTAAGCTCGCCATTGTCCTTGATGAACTTTCCCAGTGCATGCATCTTTAGATATTTCAGAAATCCTGATATTAGATGCTTATGCTTTGCATAAGCAAGTCTTCTCCTCTGGATCCATGGCTGAAAAACCTATATATAGAGAAGGAAAGTTAAGCACAGATAGGGAAAACCCTAACAATTCAATTAACAGGGAAGAAATTTAACCAGCTAACTACAAGCAGGGATGGAACCCACTATTCAGCACAACAAATAAGAGTTCACCATACCTTGTCAATTAAAGTTCAGGTGACAGGTGAGATAATATGGCCTCTGATAACAAGGTTTCCACTTTTTCGGAAGAGGAAAGCAGGGAAATTAAAACACCAAATGTAACCTATACACTTTTCGATGACTTAATTAACAAGAGGTTTTGCTCGCAACCAAGACAATGAAGAGGCAAAAAACGAGGCATTAGCATTACCCAACATTACATTTTCTTGATGAAGTATGGAAGGCGGCGTTACATGTGACTCTTCAATTCTCCTTGTTGGATTCACGTTATGACAAGGATAAGGGTATGAAATATGTATCCATCACCCTACCCGAATTAGGTACTTAGATCTTCTTCTAAATTTTAAACAATGTTTGGAGAAGAAAAAACTTGAATTTGATAGTAATGAAATAAGGAAATGGCTTCTCCTCAACTGGACCAGTTCACACCCGATACACATTTCCGAGTCCATGTAATAGCTATAACATGTTTACATTATCTAGTGCTGTTGTATTCTTGTATTGTTCAAATTTGTTCATGATATATGTACACAATAAAGTTAAACATACTTGCAATAGTTATGTTTCAAAACTTTTTTAGACATGAGTTGAACAAATAAATGCCGTAACCTAACTTTTTTGTATCCTTGTATTGTTTCAATTTATTCATGACAAAATAAATAAATGAACAAAAATATTAAGCATATTGCATGGGGCAATGCTGCATAGAAACTATATTTTACCTGATAAAGACAATATGAAATCAGCATACAGACAGAGACAATAAGTGCAATCAAGACTGCCAAATGTCTTCCTGAAGTTGAATTCATAATTTGTGGTATCTGGACAACAAGAAATGGTATTACAGATATAGCCATGATCCTTGCAGCATAGCTAGTCCAGATGTCAGTAGTGACACCAGAACCTGCAAAGATGAGAGTAACTTATGTGGATTATGTAATCCATCAATAATCATTGGTCAAACATTCTATACTTAAATATTTTCTAATTGGGACGGCAACAATCCAAGAAAATAAACAAGTCAATGAGGCGTACGAAGTTAAACATGCATTTGATTATCAGTGATACTCTTATCACAATAGAAAGCACTACGATTATGGCATCCAACTGTAAACTGTCGCCTAAATAAAATCAAAATAAAAAGCAAACAGCTAGAAGCACAAAAATTTATTTATTTTTTGGATAAGTGGAAAACAACAAGTATGATGATGATATCAAAAAAATCATAATTTATGTATTCATGCACCATAACTTCACTTTAGGCATGCCAACATCACCCATGTGTTTTTGGCTACCTAGAGAGAGAGAGAGAGAGAGAGAAGCAATTCGAAGTAAAAAATAGTAGTTTTTCTTCAAACAATACATGATTTTCGTGCATAGGAAAAGTAAAAATGAGTAAGAAATTCCATGGACATACTAGTTAAGTTAAATTTCTTTGTATCTTTTCCATCTATTGCAATTGAATCGTGCAGGTCACACTTGCCGACAATAACACAAGTTCCCCATATTACAGTTAGGAGCATGACTGTAGACCCAGCTAGCAAGCCCATTCCAACTGAGACCTGACTTTGAGCTGTTTCTGTAGTTCCAGAGAGTCCAGATACTGTAGAAAAACAATGGATTAGAATGGAAGCATTATAGAGACCAATCACAAAGCATATAATGTATATTGGATTTAATCAAAGAAACTTTGAAGCAGAAAAGACACAATTCAATGCAGGCCTTACTGAAAACATGAACTTTACTTGACATTGCATAATCAACTGGTCAGTCCAAACTACAATCAGCCTGTGGAAACATTGGACATGAAGACTATGCGCACGCTTGACATTTTTTCTTCATTTTTAATTTGGAGACGACATGCAAGACATTGATAAACGATTCATGGAAAAACCAAGAAGTCAAACTTAATGCTCCAGAAAGTTTCCTCTTTGAATACTCATAGATTGATTACTCCCTCTGGCATCTCAGGGGGAAAAACATGCAATTATGCATTCATGTTTTATAATCCCGTATTGTGTGTGATTCCATACCAGTAGAACATAATAAGGCTCGCCATTTGTAAAAGATTCACCGACTGTATATCTAACATAGTCATCAACATCATCTACTCCCTGAATCCTCGACCTAGATTTTCCCTTCCACGGTATTCTCATGCCACATAACTAATTTAAAGTTCACAAACTAGCTTTATTAGCTAATTGAAACCTCTTGTATTCTAATGCTTGGCTTTATTTCATCCATCAAAAGAAAATTAGTTACAAAAAGTTTACCCAAAGGCCAAATTTTCTAAATTGGAGAGAATCATAAAACTTCCTCAACTAAATTGAGATATTGAAATACATTATACAAGGCAAATGAATAAGTTATACATATGAAGAAAAAGTACGAAAAAGGTTTTGGGTAAGACTCAAACAAGATATTAAAGAAGACAGTTGTTCCTAAAACCACATTTATTTGCAATCAACAAAAAAATCAATAAAATCTAAATTAAATTGTTTTTCGTTGTGTATGCACCAAATATAACATTGCCTTCTTATTAAATCCATGACAAGGAGAATAATGGCATGATTAGACAAAAAATACAAAGTTAAGTTTGAAGCGATAAACTCCTAATCAAGATCAATTGAACTTAAATTTTGAAGAATTATTAGGTTAAAAATGAACATATATGTATTCATACATTGAAGAGGAGATCCACAATTACCATTAGTAATTTTCTAAATCCTGTATCTCTTAGCTTAAACAATTGTTAACAAGAGAACTGAAGCAATTATTTGCAACCAAATCAATATAATTACCAATTGACAGCTCGAAAGACTTTAAAATTGTAAGTTCTGTCACCCAAAAAAAATATCATACTTTCCACAAACAAGTTGAAAAATAAAAAGAAGAATAAAACACAATTTAAATAAATTTTCATTTAGTAAACATCTCAATTTGGCCATGCTAAATATCACCACTTGAAAGGTTTCTATAAAACCAAATGGCAAAATGAAATAAAGAAAAAAAAAATTAAATGATCTAATTGCCATCCCAAGACCTTCATATCTGTTCAATTGAGAAAATGTCTGTGCTTCAATTTTCAGGAGTAATGCTATATACATTATACAAACAAAAAATTCATTGGCTCATTGTGTACCTTTTACTTCAAAACAAAACACCATTGAACACATCATTCTTACCAAGTTTTTATATGAATAAAGTTTTCCAATTTTCAGATTTCTATATGCACAGGGCTAAAAAAAAAAAAATTGCAATATATTCTTCGAAAATTGAAAACAAATCCGATTTGAATCACAACAAATTTAAAACAAGGTTCATGATTTCCCAATAAACGGCAGGTAAAATTTTAAATCTAATATCAGGAACTTTCAACAGTAAAATAGAACACAAAAGCAAAACAACAAACACCATGCGTGCATAAAACTATTAAACAAGACAAATTAAAATTCATAACCAACTATTTATCCCCAAAAAAAATATATATATATTATAACTAGCTAACTGCATCTTCTTAGAATCCTCAGACTTATAGGTGAGATCGTTTTTATGTTTTCAAACATTTTTACGTTATTCAAGGAATTTCACTTTTTTTTTTTTTTTTCCTTTTCAGTTCATTTTCCAAGAAGCCAAACAGAGGTAAAAGAAAAATGCTTGGGAGCACTAATTAGTGCTCCCACTAATTAGGTGGCAGTGGGTCCCGCCAGTAATGATGTGATGTTTTGGTCTTGGAATTGTATTTTTTTTTTTTTTTTTTACTTTTTTAATGCATTAGTGCTATTAGTGGTGGTGTTTTTAGTGGGATGAATCATTGTTGAGAGGTAAAAATGGAGATCGAAACGAAGACAAGTAATAATACCGAGAATAAGTATGGCATCGGGAAGAGCGCTATGTACCCAACTTTCAAAGGTATCTTATCTAATTTATGATCATCTTAAGGGTCTTGCTATATCCCCCTAATTTCCCTCCCCCTAATTCCCCTAATTTCCATATCAAGTAAAAAAAAAAAGGAAACAGTTTCCCAAATTAGAAATTAGGGGGATTAGGGGGAGGAAAATTAGGGCTCCAAACCATTTTCCTTATCTTAAATCACATGTCTCAATATTATGGAATTATTATAGGAGTCATAATTAAATAAAAAAATTAAGATATAACTAAATAATTTTCTAATTATAATTAAAATAATATAATAATTAACAATATAGTAGGTCATAACTAAAGTTATAAAGATCATAATAAAAAATATATATTATAAGCATCCTAGAATTTATTTATATTATTATAAATAAAATAATATAAATAAAGATCATAACTCGCATTTGTATATATAAAAAAAATAAATATATAAGTATTAAACTGAATGTAAATGTGTGTTGATGAAAGGCTTATCCATATCCGATTAATTTGATTTTTTACAAGTATATTCTACTTAATATTATTTAAAAATTAAACGGTTTGGATTATTAAAATAAAGTCCAAAATAATTCTCACGAGCCGCACAACAGTGAATCCAACTCCATTAAAATAAGGGATGGGTTTTCTTTCAATCCAAAACATGAATTGAAAAGTGTTGTCTTAGTTCGTAGAGGATCATTATGGATCTTATTTTAATAATTTGAATGGTTTATTTTATAAAGTATTTTGTATATATTATCCACACACAAAAATTAAGTCAATCACATAATCATAATATGTTTAATTTGTTGTATTTGTATCCCAAAAAATGAATAACAAATGTGTTTTTATAAATATATTTTTTTTTTTGAATAACAAAACATGATAAATTGAATATGCTACTATTATCGGATCAATATAATTTTTTTGTAAATAATATGAACGATATATATGAAAAATCTTACAAATAAATGGTTGAGATTATTAACTTTGAATTCTTCAAATTTGATTCACTCCAAATCTTTGAAATAACTTACGAAATAAAATTTTAAAATTGATAATACTTTTATTTTATAATTATTAGTCTTTTTTTTTTTTTATCATATAAGATGTTACACAACTATTAAGTCAAATGCTCTGATTTGCTAATTATTAGTCTAATCAATAAGTTTACTTCTTTTTTTTTTTATGGAAAACACTATGGTACACATCCTTCAAATAGTGAGCCATATGTACCCTATAGCTAAAGAAGAAAATGACATAGTTTTATATTTTTTGAATCATAACTATAAATAAAATAAAATAAAATAAAATAAAAATTTGTCATAAATAAACATAACATGAAATATAACTAAAGATTTTATAAGTCATAACTAAAATAATATCATAATTAAAGAAAAAAATGACATAATAAGGAGTGCATATGGTAGGTACACCCCTAAAAAAGAAGTGTATATTAAAATTTTCTTTTTTTAATTAATATTTTAAAAGACAACATAAAATTTATCATGATAGAAGCAAATGCATTTACTAATATTGAAAAGAAAAATATTTGGAAACACTAAAAATAAAGTATTAAGAAGGGCACTAATGATGTGGCAGCAAGCCCTATCCACTTTCAAAATGATTAAAAGCATTCAAAATGTATAAAAATACTTTGAATTTATTGATGGATATGTCCTGATCTATTTATTTTTTTTGTCTTCTTTTATATCATAAAAATTTATTGATAAATAATATAAAATATTCTTTCAAGTAACACTTTAATTTTTCTTTTCCCATAGTTGACTATGCTGCGCCTGCCAAGTTTGTTTTTTTTCGGTTAATAACGATTTTTATAGGAAAATGTGTACCTTTCGACAAAAAAAGAAAAAAGAAAAAAGATGTCTATCGGTACTTCCAACGTGCGACTGTGTTTGACATTTTTATATCTATTTAAAAGGGGCAGATTATCCCTTCGGAACATCTGATGAAATGAGATTTATTAGAAAATTATTTTTTAATATTTATATTTTAATTAATTTATAATATATTTTTATATTTTAATAAATTTTATTATTTAAATATTCGATACATCAAATTTTAATTCTATATTTTATGAATAATTTTATCTTTATAAATATTTGTTAAACGTTTAACAAATTTAATGATATGAACATTCATATTTTACATTGTGGTGTTTTGAAAAGTTGGTAAAAAGTTGAATTTTTAACTATTTTAGTGACTTTTTTAACAAAAAATTGGGTTATTTTAGATAAAAAAAAGTTGACTTTTTTAGCTAAAAAAGTTGAAAAATCAAAAAATTGACATTTTACTAATGTTTCCAAAAGAGCTCACATAGCGAAGGGAAATGCTAGAGAGCTCTAAATCTGGAGCTCTAATTTGAGCTCTAGTGATGTGTCAAAACAAAAAAAAAAAGACAAAAAACAAAAAACAAAAACAAAAACAAAGCAAGGCACAAACATCATATCAGAGTGGGTCCCACCTTCCCATTAGAGCTATTAGTGCTCTTATATTAGAGCTCTAAAGCATTTTTGATTAAGTGAAATATGGATGAAGAGAGATTTATAAATAAATATTTTTAAAAAAATAATAATAAAATAAAAAATTGTCCCCATATTCCCTAATTTTTCAATTTTTGGTCGTCATGTGACATAAAATAACTTTTAAGTATGGTTCTTATTTTAGGGGTTATTTGGAATATCCTAAATAAGTGTAATTTTTTATTTTTTTTAGACTAAAAAGTTGAAGAAAAAAATATGGTTACTTGGGTTAACTTTTTGACTTTTTATGAAAAAAAATATATATTAAAAAATTGTATAAATTAATGTGTAAGAGAAGATTAGGAGTGTGAGGTGTCTAGCCATACTATCTCCGTAGCTGAATTGATGCTAAGAAATGATTGG
This sequence comes from Camellia lanceoleosa, assembly GCA_025200525.1. Taxonomy (NCBI): domain Eukaryota; kingdom Viridiplantae; phylum Streptophyta; class Magnoliopsida; order Ericales; family Theaceae; genus Camellia; species Camellia lanceoleosa. The sequence goes on along the minus strand of CM045762.1, from coordinate 29,594,701 downwards.
CTACTTTTCGGGCATTGCACTAGACGGTGCTGTTCGGCTCGTGGGGGCCATTACGGGTCCCATTTTGATAATCTGAACCGTTCAATGTGTAGAACTCGTCGAGTATTATATGCCTGTAAAAAATCACGTTGATCGGATATAGATAGTTATCTGATCAGATTGGTTTTTTTTTAATCGTTAACTACAACACCATCCATTTTTTGTATACAAAACTGATTTGATCATGTAGTTAGCGATATCCAATCAATGTGATTTTACATAGACATAGAGTACTCGATCAGTTCTACACATTGAACAGTTCAGATTATCAAAACGGAACCCGTGATGGGCCCCCACGGGCCGAACAACAGTATGTTAAAATTGCACCCCAACTGTCTAATTTTTCTTAAGAAACATTGTAATTTTGTATATAAAATTAATTTTTAATTTTTTTTTTTTTGGTGAATAGTGATAACTTTTTAATTTTTTAAGTAACTTTTTAATTTTTTGTCTTTTTTTGGACATGCTAAACTAGGCCTTAATATAAATAAATTTGGATCCTACATAAATTTTTTGTACATTTTATGCACGTAACATTATTTTATTCTTTGAAACAATAAAAAAAATTTAATTTATTCAAAATTCGATTTTAAAAATTAAAAAAAATAATAACCAAATTTAAATATAAAAAATTAGGTACAAAGTATTGTCAATGTATTATTGCAACACACGAAAGGTGTGTGCCCCCACTACATTAATTCGTTAACGACATGTCATTAATGGATGCTTAGGAAAGATAATTAAAAACTTTTTTTTTTTTTTTTGAGATAGGGAAGTGAGTTAAAAGGTAAGAAGTAACTTTTAACCCAATTCTCAAAATAAGCCTAAGGATTGAGGCCTCTTTTTGAAAAAACATAAAAAATTAAAAGTCAATTTTTAATCTATTTTAGATTATATCATTATTTTTTTACTTTTTTACGCGCTTTTTTAAAAAATGTTTTAAAAAATCAAAAAATCAATTTTTAACAAATTTCTCAAAGCAACCTTTAGAGACAAGCTAGGTAGGTGCAATGCCCCTGAGTTTTTCAAAGTTCTTCAATTAGGATTTTTAAAATTGCTATAATCTTAGGAGTGGTTTGGGATGATCTAAATAAGTATATTTTTTAACTTTTTACGAAAAGATGTGCAGAAAAATAGAGAAGTGATGTGATAGAAAAAAATAAAAAGATAAAAAATGTGTACTTATTAATACACCCCAAACAAGGCTTCAATCATAAAATCATGTAAAATTGTATTACAATCCCAATCTTACCAATGTTTATACATTATATTAAATTTGTTATGGTTTTACTAATTTTAAAATATATTATCATTAAGGATAATTTTTTATTTTATTTTCACATTTTAATAAAATTGGGATTTGGTGGCGTTTGTGGAGGAAGAGTGCCCACATGTGTGATTTTTGTCCAATTGGCGGCTTTTGTGGAGGTAGAGTGCCTGTGCCCACCACATTGGAGAGAGTATCTTGTGTGATTTTGTACGGGGACATGTACGGCGAGTAGAAGTTGTTAACTAGTTAAATGAAAGAAAAATTACACAAGGAAAAAAATAAGTTTCACTAATGTAATAAAATAAATTTTAAATTTTTTAAATATTTTTAATTTAAATTTAAATTTTTTTATTTATTTTCAATCAAAAAAAAATATTTTAATCATTAAATTCAATATATGTGTATAAAATGTCTAAAATACTTTTTTTTATTAAGTTTAATAAAAAAATATTATTTTTTTTATTAATTTTACTTAACAAAAATATGCGAATAGTTTAGATTAAAAATAAATTAAAATATTAAGATTTAAATTAATAAAATTAAAATTTTAAATTTATTTTGTTATAATGGTCAAACTTTAAAAAAAAAATCATAATCTATCTATACTATATATTAAGCAAAAGAGGATTTTTAACCTTCAAGGCCTGTGGAAGTTTCAATATTCCAATCTGAATTTTCTAAATTTTTTAATTTTTATTTAAAAAAAAATCTCAGCATTTATTGATTTTGTCAAAATCCCCCAATTAGCATTTATTAAATTTTTTTAATCCACATGTCTTTCTACATGCCTGCATTTATTGATTTAGTCAAAATCCCTTGATCAGCATTTAAAATCTCCTCATACAAATAATTAGAGATACAATCCGTATATAATTACTACAGTACCCTTTTCAACTTCTCCGATACACTATGGTTAGTGATAAGATTGTTAAATTATTTTTATAAAAAATCATAAAAAACATAATTTGTATATTAAAAAAAATCTAAAACAAATATAAATATCTATAATTATCCTGTACATAGCACGGGTGATAGGCTAATTTTTCTTTAAATGAATGGGGTTTAATTTGATAAACAAAAATGATTAGGAGCTCTAATTTGTGAGCTCTAGAGAACTCTAATTTATGGTGGGCCCCATGTGATGTAATGTTTTGGTCTTAATTTTTTTTTTTAATTTCCGCATTACTAAAGCTGTGTTTAAAGTCCCAACTCTAAAGCTCTATATCATCACTCTGTGATACAACTTAGAATAAATTACAAATATACTTCTTGAGATTTGATTAAAATACAGATTAGCTCCTATGGTTTGAAAAATTACAAGCACCCCCTAATTAGAATTTTTTATTTAACAAAATTAATTGAAAAATAAAATTCATAATTGCTCTTCTATACAATAATAAAATTATCTAAATTATTAATTAAAACATATTTTTAACATTATTAAAAATTGTTAGTTGACTTGATGATTTATTAATAAAATAAACAATTTATTATGAAATTAAAAATCTCAAAAGATGAAATATAATTTTTAAAATTACAAAAAATGATTCGTATTTTAATAAAACTTTAGAGATATATTTATAATTTACCTTAAAACTTAAAAATTAATCGATAACTTGTTTATTGTGTTGAACTCAATATTATTTTTGTAATTTTTTTTCTAAAAAATAAAGTAGATTGATGTGAAGTGATAACAAAAGTCAAGAACGAAGGTACCTAACGAAAAGAAACAAACAAACAGGTGTGGAGTAAGTAATAAAGAGGTGCTGACACATGACACAGTCTTTGGATTGCAGCATACCTCATTAACAAGTATTAACAAAACAAGTGTACACATGTGATTGCCTGTCAAACTTTTATTAATGAAATATATATGCCACCTTGTTATTTTGGGAAAGTTTTATGCATTTATTTTCTTTAACAATGATGTACACCAACTTCTTATTTTGGAAAAATTTTCAAAATTGGGAAGCGTTTGGGTGTGGAACCCATAAGGGTTGCCTACTATACGTAACTCCCGTAAATTTTTATAAATATTAGTAAATTGTCTTATAAAATTATGTAATTTAAATACAAATTTATATAAATTAATTCATAAAAATTTTAAAAATTTTAATTTAACATAAATTTTCATAAACATATGCAAGTTATTTCAAAAAATCACATAACCTAACACAAATATGCATAAATTAACCCATAAAACATGTAGTTAATTCTCACAAACTATGTAACTTGAGTCACAAAATATATAAATAAATGACATGCCGTATATCTTGCTTAGTCAAGAGTTTTCATTTACTTTTATGCATTTTTTTACTTTAATAATGTTTCATATATATTTGTTTTCACCAATCAGCAAATGTCAAAAAAATATTAGTGACTTTTTTTGTTACGATTTTTATATATTGTCGCTAAAACTAATAATTAGTGACGTTTTCTGTGATAAATTATTTAAACAGTCGCTAAAAGTTAAAAATGAATAACTTTTTTGTAATGATTTTCTTAAATTGTCCCCAAAACTTATAATTAGTTACGTTTTTTTAATAATATTTAATAAAAAAATATCATTAATTATCATAAAATCTATTAAATAATTAGTTCACTTATTCGATCTCTACATAATTACCCTTTGGCCCCCGTTTGTTTCGGAGTTAAATAGATAGGAGAGGATTAGGATGAAGGTGGAGTTATTAGTATCATGTTTGTTTGTAAAGTTGGGAAGGGGATTAGAATAGAGGAGGTGATATAGATGGAGGTTGGAAGGGAGATTGAGATGGAAGAGGTGGAGATGGAGATGGTATTAGAAAAATAGTGAGGGGATCAAAAAAAAAAATTTATTTTTTATATATTGAGAATTTTTTTTTAAATATTAATGTTTAATTTTTTATATTTTTTTATTTGTTTTATTATTTTATATAAAAATAATTTAAAAATTCCTACACTAACAACTATCATCAAAACAAACACAATTTTACTTAATCCCTTTATTAATAATCCTCTCACTATTAATTCCTTCCATTCTACCTCTGAAAACAAACGGGGCCTTTATTTGACCCTAATTATTTACTTTCCTCAAATTAACAAAAATTGTGTAGACTAAAAAATTACCATTGTTTTCATCTTCTTCCGCGTAAGCAATGATTCTTTCCATTTTCGTTCATTTTCCAGGCAACCAAACAAGCAGACATAAACAAAATCAAGATCAAATTGGGATCAGAAAAGGAGATTCGTACCGAGAATAAGCATAGCATCAGGAAGAGCGCCGAGAATGGGAAGAAAGAGACCGCCGACGATACCAGGACCTAGAATCTCCAGCAAGAGCTCGCTGCCATTGGAGAGGTACGTGGCGGCGAGGAACATTAGGTATCCGTAGACGATGATGAGGAAGAGGTTTCCGAGTACGGTTGTGGTGCAGGGCATGAATCCGTAGGTTTGATCGCAGGAGTCCGATGCTCGGAACTGGTTGAGGGGGAGGAGGAGGAGCGGCGGAGCCTGGAAACCGTCATGGACTCCGTCGGAAACCAGATCTGATGATGGACGGTCGGTGACGTGGCGGCCGTAGGCGGTGGCGGAGAGGAGGAGGAGGAGAGAGAGGAGGGTGGTGAAGAGGAAGGGCAGGGGTGTTCTGTTACTGTTGGTCATTGTGATTGTTTTGTTTAGTGTTTAGTGTTTGTGTTCGTTTGAAGAAGAATAGATATATATATATATACACCATAGCTATAGGATGGGTGTTTGGACCACATATAGGCCCGTTTTGGATAAATGTTGGGCTAAAAAAATAGACTGCTTTATTTAAATAGAGTAAAATGTAATATTAATTTTATAATTCATTGTAGTAAATTTATTTATAAAAATAAAAATTTTAGATAAATATATTATTTTATAAATTTATGAATAGAATTTAATGGATAATAAATTTCTAAAATAAGAATTATTGATAATTCATCTTAATCTTTTTAAAAAAAATTTTGTCTTTAATAATTATTTTTTTAAAATTATGTCAAACTTTTTTACATTTTTTTATCTGTCTCGGGTAGACCAAACTATAAAGTAATTTGATAGTTGGTTATGGGTAAGGCCTCGTTTGACGTTATGTTATTTTAACAAGTTTTGATTTTTTTGTCAAAATATTAATTTAAAAAAATTAATATGTTAAGAATGATTTTTTAATTTTTTATAAAAAAAATGTATAAAAATTTTTAAAAATATATAGAATATTTGGCTTTTTTAATTTTTCAATGAATTACTTTTAAGTTAAAATACACCCTTCCCAAACAAGATCTTATTGTAATTATTAGGCTTCGTTTAGGAGTTTAAATTTTAATTTAAAAGTTAAAAAATAACTAAAAATTAACAATTGTACAAAATAGTCAGAGTGCACTTTTTTCATAACAAGGTGTTGTTTGGCATGTGTTAAAATAACACATATTATTTTAGCACATTATCTTGATTGGGTTGCAATTATTTTATTTAAATCACATCACCTCTCTATCACATTACTTCAACCCCAATCCATATTTCACATCTTTTCGTAAAAAGTCAAAAAGTATACTAATCTTGCACTTCCCAAACAATCCCTAAGCTTATCATTCTAAACATACTAATTTATTTGAGTGATACTATATCTCTTAATATATCACTCTTATTTTGACCTCTAGTGAGGTGGAATAGAGAGATAGAGAGAGAAGAAGGATGATGAAGTGAGGAGTGGCATACATTTCACATCATTAGGGATGGATTAGGGTGCTCAATTAGAGCTCTCAAGCATTTTTTAATTTTTTAATTTTTAATTTTTTTTACCTTGTATTTTAAATACAAAATTAAAAAATTACTAAAATAACATATTCTCATGCTCATTAGGAATAAATTAGAGATGTTTAATTAGACTCATTTTTTCTAGTTATGACTACAAATATTGTAACTTGTCTATACTACGTTATTTTGAGTGTGTATTTCAGAACTACCATAATTTTTGAGATAGTAATATTATCCAAACAAAAAAAAATTTTATACAAAAGGTTGTCTCGCACTTTTCATTTTAAAGCAAAACATAAGTGATTAATTTATTTTTAAAATGTCAAAGTCTTTACCAAATTTTTATAAAAATGACGTGATAATATTATTTTTGTAAATAAAATTATTTCTATGGGTTTTCTATTTAAAATTGAAAGGTACACATTGACCATATATATGAAAATTTTGTACGCTTTTTTTTTTTTTTTTTTTGTATATTAGTTTTATTTTTGTGCAATCTTCTGCTGTTGAGAAAAAGATATCATGCCCTAATTTGATTAAAACTGCAAGATCTATCTCTTTGGAAAATTTATTAAAAAATCCCTTTTCAAATGTTTTTACCCAATTAGTTCATAAGATATTTTTATATTCTAAATCTTATTATTTAGATATTTGATCTACCAAATCATAATTCTCATATTTAAGGTATTTTATGAACATTTCTATCATTACAAATGTTTTTTGAACGGCTAGCAATTTGGTGATGTGAATATTTATATTTTACAATGTGAATATTCACATTAACGTGTTAACGTTCACATTAACGGTGTGAATATTCACATTGACGATGTAAATATTCACATCACGGAATATTCACACTGTAAATGTTAATATTATTAGAGGTATTTAGGTAACTGTGTCACCTATAGAACTTATTGGAACATAAAAAATAATATGGTCTAAATAGAACATAAGTAGGTGAAAATAAATTTATGAAAAAGTGTTCCTATCTCTTTTATGTTATTTTTGAAAAGTCAACTAAGTTTCAAAAATTAAATGGTAAAGAAGAATATTCCAATATATATTAATAGTCCAATTTGCTAAAATAATTTTTTTACAATCATCTTAAAGTGATTTTTTAAATAATCAATATTTAATTATATAAAAATTAAAGATAAAAAAACCACCCCTTTAATAATCTCTCTAATAAATGAGAAATGTAAATTTATTCACACACTTAACTTTGCTTGGAAAGTTAAGTTTTTAATTAAAAAGTTAAAAAAAAAATATTATAAATTATTAAATCATCCTCCCTCTTTTTTAACACATATTTTTTATTAAAAATATTAAAAAATAACTTAATTCTTCAACAAAATTTTAGTTTGTTTCACTTTTTAATAAGATAAATGTGGGACCACCGGAGTGAACAAATCGTTAGCTCGTTGAATGTTGAATGAGTGTGTGAGCCGCGTAAGGGGCAGAGTGAGTAATTTACATACGCGGCGTGCAATGGTGTAGCACGAGCCGGTAAACCAAAAAAACAAAAAAATAAATAAATTATACTAATCATCTCTATAATTTAAAATTTATATTTAAAAATATAATTAGTTCAAGACGGTTGATCTTTATGTGAAATTTTATACCAAATCGATAACATCACTTCTATTATATTGAGAATTGATACAAATTAAATTTTTTACTAAACAATATCAAGTCAAATGGTTCAACTCAATGCGGTTTGCGATATAAGAAATAATTTATATAAAAATATTAAATTAACTATTTGTACACTATTCCAGTACCCAATCCAAGCATTCACAAAAATATAAATAAAAGAATTAATAAATATTAAGTATTTAAGGCTTTACTGAAATAAAATTAGAAACAAAATATAATCTGAAAACCAAAATCTTGGCACCAAAGCAAAATCAAAATTTAAAACCATCACATCATAAGACTGAAAATCACAAGTCTAAAACATATAGGTAACAAAACTTAACTCAAACATATATGAGTGATAAACTAATAATTTATCATATTGCCAATATTTATTGTTAAACCTAGAATTTTAAGAAAAAATAAACAATTAAGTGAATCAATTGTACTTTGTACTCAACCAACTTTATTATATATTATATTTTATATGCAAAACTCTCGGTTAGTTTTGGTTTAATTCAGTGCACAAGGTGCCTAAACCGATACCATATTGAAAATTGATTTTTTTTTTAAAAAAACTACACAAACTAATTCATATTAAAAAAGCGACCAAATATAGTCGGTTTGGTTCGGTTCAACTAGTTTGGTTGATTTTTTAGGTTTTTCTTGTTGGAATTATGGTTTTATAAGCTTTTTTTTAGTCAACTTTAAGCACAAATTTGAGTGAGATCCACACGTCTTTTAGGGTAGGTCTAAATAGATGACGTGTTCCTTATTGCATCGCAAGTCACACGATATAAATGGTTCGTCAAAACTATTTATGAGTGAATGGGAACTTGACATCGTTTTTGGATTCGTGGAATAAAAAATTGAAGAGTCAAAAGTAGGTTTTCTTTAAATGGTTGCCCCACATTGAAACTTTAACAGAGCTTGTATGTGTTTATAAGTTCTAGGTGGCAACACTTGGATTGAGCCTCAATGAGCACCCCAAGTTTGTAAAATGAAGGAGTTATGGATAAAGTGGCCTTTGGCTCAAATCACCACGCACCAAGCCGTTGTCTGTCCACCCGGCCGGCTAGGTCGTGCCGTGCACGGGTATGGATCGGGTCGGTCCTAACATTAATTTATTTGAATTTTTTCAAATTCTTGCGGGAAAATTATTTAAATTTCTAAACGAAATTAATTTAATTTTTGTACTAAATTTTTTTGTTCAAATAGTGTCCTTTTCCAACAATTTAAATTGTTCTAAACTGTTTGAAAACTGCCCATCAGTTCTGGAATGATCTAAATAAGCACACTTTTTGACTTTTTACGTAAAAACGTGAAATATGGGTTGGGTTTGAAGTGATGTGGTAGAGAGATGATGTGATTTAAATGAGATGATGTGACTTAAATAGGATAGTGACTTTTTGAATTTTTTGTATTATGCCAACTAGGCCTTAAAACTGCCCAGCAGTTTCCAATAGTTCTAAAACTGTTTTGCACCTGTTCTAGTTTGAATTCATATCTGTTCTACTTTGAATTCATACCTGTTCAGCCTTATAAATACCAGGACTTCTCCAACAGTTTAACATCTTGAAAAATCCAAATATTTTCTTGTTTCCTCCCAATTTTTCTCTCTTGCATAGATATATTATTCATGTTATTTTTAGGAAAAATTCTGAGAGTATAGAGCACAGGCTTGGTTCGTCGTACAGATTGTTTGGAGTGCTACTACAATCTGTGTAGATCATTGTATCCTAGGAGATAGACGTCATTTATCCGTAAGCACCAAAGCGGGGTGAATCTGTCTTAAGGACAGAGTGTCACACACTTGATTTGATCTATTTTGTACTTTTTCATTTCGGTAAATAAATTATATAAGTAATTTATTTTTATTTGTTTGATTTGGTTTCAAGTTATTTATTTTACACAGAAGATTGTTTCAGTAATTCTAAGACAGATTTGAATTATTCTATTTATACATAATTTTTCCTTTGTTTCCTTTTCTTTCTTTCTTCTTTTTACAAAAAATATTTTATGTGGTCTTACAAAGAAATATTCTGATTGAAAAATACAAATAATAGCAATATATTGTTTATTTTCTTGGGAGACTTATTTATGAGTCATTTTTCAGACACTTATGGTAGGCTAAGTCTTGTGTAATTTCTTATAGAGTCTCAAGTCCTATTTAGATAGGAATGTATTTCACAATATCCTACAAAAACGTAATGTGGCGTGACACTTACATAAATGTAATGTAACGTGACACCTACATAAACGTAACGTAACGTGACACCTATATAAACGTAACGTAACGTAACGTGACACCTACATAAACGTAACGTAACGTGACACCTATATAAACGTAACGTAACGTAACGTAACGTGACACCTACATAAACGTAACGTAACGTGTCACGTTACGTTTCGCAAACTTAATAAGTTTTTATTTTTTTAAATTGAATGTGAAAATATTACTGGTTTATGTTGGTGTCACGTTACATTTCATATAAATATGATCTATAGTAACATTTAATTTCTTATATAGGAAATTGAATGTTGCCATAGATCATAGGTGTCACGTTACGTTTATGTAAGTGTCACGTTACGTTACGTTTATGTAAATATGATCTATGGTAACATGCAATTTCCTAGGAAATTGCATGTTACCATAGATCATAGATGTCGCGTTACGTTTATGTAGGTGTCACATTACGTATAGGTGTCACGTTACGTTACGTTTATATAGATATGATCTATGGTAACATTCAATTTTCTATATATGGTTTTACTATTATTTATGATATTAACAACTAATAATGAGGGTAAATGTGTCAACAAACTTTCCACAAGACTTATGGGAACATAAGTTTTTTAGTAGGACCATATGTAGCATAAATCTCCCTAATAGAACTTATAAATAATTTTCCATATTTTCTTTAACAACTAGTACTAATATATTGGTAGTCATTAACAATTCAAAATATTTACTTGTGAAATTGGTCAAAAATTAATTTTTATTTTCAGAAATAATTTTTCAGTTTTCATTAATTAAAATTCTGTTTTCAGTATTTTAATTTTTGAAGTGTTACAGAAATAATTTTATGTATGAAATTAATTTGTTTAAATAAAATTTTATTTTATTTTCAAATTAATTAGAAATAAAAGTTACAATTCTTGTTCTTTTATTTTTACAGAATTTAAATTCTGTGTTTATGGTTTAATTTTTTGTGTAGTATAAAATTCTAATTCTAATTTTGTTTTATAATTTAGAATTCATGGCTATTAAAACTGATGCTCAAACAAGTATTGATATGGTGATTGCCATTGCTCCAACCCCTTCTCCTGTTGTGATTGTACCAGTCAATCACGGTGACAAGCCAAAGAAGTTCTTAGGAACTGATTTTAGAAGATTGCAACAAAAAATGCTGTTCTATCTTACTACATTAAACCTAGCGTATTTCCTCCGTGAGAATGCTCCTACTCTAAACGAGGATGAAACCGACCGACAAGTAGTTGCTACGGTCGATGCCTGGAAACATGCTGATTTCTTTTGTCGGAATTACATCTTGAACGAACTTGATAACACATTGTACAACGTCTACAGCCCAATCAAGACGACAAAGGAACTTTGGGAGTCTTTGGAGAAAAAGTACAAAACATAATATGCTGACTCAAAGAAATTTGTAGTTGGTAAATTTTTGGATTTTGTGATGACTGATTCAAAAACTGTAATCAGTCAAGTTCAAGATCTCCAACTCATTCTGCATGACATTCATGCAAAAGACATGTCTCTCAGTGAATCTTTCTAAGTTGCTGCCTTAATTGAAAAAATTACCACTAGGCTGAAAGGAATTCAAGAACTACCTCAAATACAAACGTAAAGAAATGACTTTGAAAGAATTCATTGTGCGTTTGAGGATTGAGGAGGATAACCGCAATTCTGAAAAGCGGTCTAGTAAGCATCCAATGGAGTCTAAGGCAAATGTGGTAAAACATGCTCTAAAAGCAAAGAAATAGTAAGTCACGATACATTCATCGTCGATATAACACTGTGAGACAATTACTCTCTAATGGAATTATTTACATTGAATATGTGAAGTCTAAAGACAACATAGTGGATCTACTAACCAAATGGTTAGCAAAAGAGTTAGTTGAGAATTCGTTGAGGGGAATGAGACTTAAGCCTATTAAATAAGAGTTATTACAACGGCAACCCAACCTAGTTGAGTAGAGATCCCAAGATCTAGGTTCAAAGAGACAACTGAGTTATGTATGACTCAGAAGGATCACTGAGGAGTCAAACTCCTACCTATTTTTGTAATGAAATAGTGATGTCTGCAGAGTTTTAGGTTAAGTAATACTTTTAATGATTCTTATATCTAGAAATACCTAGTGAAGTATGACATAATACTCTTCATAAGAATCACTTATATGAGTATGAACTAGGCCAGTTCTATGAGATTTGTGAAGGGTTACAATTCTCTAGAGCACTCATGAAATACCAAGTTGTTTAGGGCCAAAATGAACACAATAGTGTGAGCTAAACTGTGTCTGGTAATATACTGTGTGAGTTCTATTGTCTTGGTTTACACAAATGGTTGAATAGGTCAAGACATCATGTTCACTAGTTAGCTAGTAAATCTAATACTATCTCACAAGGAAAGGTTCAAAACCTTTACCTATCATTTTCAGAATATTTTCAATTTCTGTACTTTCTATAATTAGATCATGTTGTTGCATTTTCTCTCCATCAAATTCAATTCATGGAGGAAATTGTTGGAATTATGGTTTTATAAGCTTATTTTGGGCCAACTTTAAGCCCAAATTTGAGTGGGGTCCACACGTCTTTTGCGATGGGTTCAAAAAGGTGACGTGTTCCTTGCCGCATGGCAAGTCACACAGTGCAAATGGTTTATCAAAATCATTTATGAGTGAATGGGAACTTGACATCATTTTCGGGTTCGTAGAATAAGAAATTGAAGAGTCAAAAGTGGGTTTCCTTTAAATAGTTGTCCACATTGAAACTTTAAGAGAGCTTGTATATGTTTATGAGCTATAGGTAGCAACACTTGGGTTGGGCTCCAAGGGGCACCCCAAGTTTGTAAAAGGGAGGAGTTATGGACAAAGTGGCCTTTGGCTCAAACCACTATGCGTGCGCACGCCGCCATCAGATCGGCTGTGCCAGGCGCGGGTATGGGTTGTGGGTTGGGTCGATCCTAACAAAAATTTTTGGACAAAATTTATTTGAATTTTTTCAAATTCTTGCGGGAAAATTATTTGAATTTTTAAACAGAGTTTATTTAATTTTTACGCTAAATTTTTTTGTCCAAATAGTGCCCTTTTTTAGTCCATTTTCCAACAGTTTAAACTATTCTAAACAGTTTGAAAACTGCCCAGCAGTTCCGAACAGTTTCAGACAGATTTAAAACTGTCTAGTAGTTTCCAACAGATTTAAAACTGTTTTGCATCTGTTCTAGTTGAATTCATATCTGTTCCGGTTTGAATTCATACCTGTTCGGCCTTATAAATACCAAGACTTCTCTAGAAGTTTGACATCTAGAAAAATCTAAAAACTTTCTTGTTTCCCTTCAGTTTTGCTCTTTTGCATAGATATATTCTTTATATTATTTTTAGAAAAAATTCTGAAAGTATAGAACACATGTTTGGTTCGTCGTACAGATTGTTTAGAGTGTTACTACAATTTGTATAGATCATTGTATCCTAAGAGATAAATGCCTTTTATCCGTAAATACTGAATCGGGACGAATCTATCTTAAGGACAGAGTGTCATACACTCGACTTGATCTATTTTGTACTTTTTCATTTCAGTAAATAAATTATGTAAGTAATTTATTTTTATTTGTTATTTGATTTCAAGTTATTTATTTTACACAAAAGATTGTTTCAACATTTCTTACATCTTTACTTGTATCATTTTGGTCCATGACCTTTCAATTATGATATATTTGATCTTGAATTTTAAATCTCGTTTTAAATAAGGATAATTGAAAATATCGTATTCAATTTTAAGAGTAAAGTCGTCATTATAAACTAATTTGACAAAAATAAATATCCAAAAGTTTTTTTTTTTTTAATTTTTTAAAAGTATTTCTGCCCACCAAAGATAAAATTATATAATAATGATAAATCTTTTACATTTTTATCTTTTTACTAAATTAATTTTTAGTTTGTGTGTAGATGTTGATTATGTAAGAGCATCATCATCAAGCTCATTAGAGCTTTCTCTTGGCTATTTTATAGCACCAAACTATAGAAACACATTCTATCAAATTCAATTATTGACTACCTACTTTAGTTAAATATCAAACCACTGGTTACATATAATTAGGAAAAGAAGACTCAACAAATGAAATAAAGAATAAAGAGTTTGTTGGAGAATATATTTGAAAAGATGGTAAGCTAAAACAGAAAAATAGACTTAGTTAAAATTTAACTAAAAATTTGACTATTTTGATGGAGATGCACTAGTGGATGGTTATTTTTGTTAATACTTTTGGATGGTTAACCATGTAATAAATGGTTGTTTTTGTTAACAGGTATTTTTGGATAGTTATCATGTAATGGATGGTTATTAAGTTTTTAATGTATAATCGATATACTTAATATATGAAATGTTTTTAGTTTTTGAATTTTTTAATTTAATAGATTGGTTTAATAATGATATCAAAATTGCCACCATGCTTGACTTTTGAAAAAATAAAAATTAATTTAATGAAGATAAATATCAAAAAACAAATTTAATTTAAAAAAATTATTTATACCATCCAATAATGAGATTTTAATTTTTTTTTCACCAATTTAATTTTTAATTTCTTAGAAAAAAATTATGAAAATAGATTTTGAAAACCAAACCAAATGAAACTTTATAACCAAGAAAGTACCAACATTATTTATTAAAAATAAGGCTATTACATTTCAAAAAATATACAAATATACAAATTAACCAATACAAAAATATACTTAATCTCATTATTTATACCATCCAATAATGAGATTTTAATTTTTTTTTTTTCACCAATTTAATTTTTAATTTCTTAGAAAAAATTTATGGAAATAGATTTTGAAAACCAAACCAAATGAAACTTTATAACCAAGAAAGTACCAACATTATTGATTAAAAATAAGGCTATTACATTTCAAAAAATATACAAATTAACCAATACAAAATAAGTTGTATAACTACTTTTATCCTTAGAATGGACAGTTTGCAAAGGAAATATCTTTTATTGTCCTTATTTGGAACAAAATTTAAAATTTAAAATCAAATGTATCACAATTAAAAAATTAGTGACCAAAGTGACACAAACTCTGAATTAGAGGAACTATTAGGAGAAATTATTCATTGCCTTAGAAACATTGTTCCACACCATTTATATTTGGACAAGTATCTATTTGTCTCCCCATAAGAGACAAGTAGGTAGTGGGACTTACTATTTCAACCAATAATATATAAATTGGGATACCACCTAGATTTGCTCCTAAGACAATAAATAATTTCTCGATTGTTAATGTAATTCGTCCTAAAAAAAATGAAAGAATTATTGAACAGTGGGGATCAAAAAACTATTTTCAAAAAAGTAAAAAAATGTATGTAATTATAATTATAATTACTAATATTTATAATATTTATCATACTTTTATAAATAATTTTTCAATCTCCACTATCCGGTAGGTGGCTCTAAAAACAAAGCAATAACATAGAGCTCTACCCATGTGGTAAGGAAAAAAAAAAAAACCACACGTCACATGACAATAACACACATCCCAGGTGGGTTTTACCCGTTTAGAGTTTTTTTTTTTAGAGCTCTCAATCATTTTTTTTTTTTTAAAAATAATAAAATTTGGGGTGCTTAGGCACTACTGTGCTGCCCTATGAGCTCATTTAAGGATCCGTTTTAATAATTTGAACCATTCACATATTAAAATACATTGATTAGAACATACTTATAAAAAATCAATTTAATTGAATATCGTTAACTCTTTTGTCCACTTACATTTATATTCATTTTAATACTTTAAATCACAATATCATTTAATTTTGTAGATATAAATGTGAGTGAATGAAAGAGTTAACTATATTCAATTAATTTGATTTTTTTATAAATATATTATACTCAATATGTTTTAAAATATAAATAATTCAAATTATTAAAATAAAATCCAAAATAAACTTATAAAGTAGCATAACAGTACTTGTTGTGCTCCAGCAATTACCCAAATCCAAAAAGAACATCAGAGTCTTTTGGGAAGTAAAAAAAAAAAAGTCAGTTTTTAGCTTTTTATCTATTTTGGGTCACATTACCTCTTACATTTTTTATTCATAAAAAGACAAAATGGACTAAAAAAAGCCAAAAAGCTAACTTTTTATCAACTTTACAAAACACCACACTGTCTAGTCTGGATCCTCTCCATCTTTCCTCTCTTGCCTCCCCACCAAGCAACGGTTCAGATTGGGCCACAACATCCCATTCAAAATGTGTGGCTGAGATTAGTTTAAAAATAAAAAAAATTAACTCACTGACAACACGTCTCACCATTCACTCACGCTCTCTCTTTTCTCTCTCTCTTTCTCTCTCTCTCTTATTTCTAATAAAAAATTTAAAAAACTATTTTAATATTTTTCATTTTATTTTCATAAGATATACGTCCTTTGTCCCAAAATTCAGTCCTTTATTTTATTTTTTATTATCTCAAAATATTAGTCTATTTTCAAAAATTGAGGATAAAAATAATATAATTTTTCTATTTTGCTCCTTTTTTAAATTCATTAATAATATAAAAAGTACAATTATGATAATTGATATTTTTCAAAAAATATATCATCAAAAGATAATTTTTAAAATTCTCAAAAAGAATCTTCATTCTAAAAAAAATCATATAAAAATAATGAATTTTAATTTAATTTTATTAACCAAATGAGTTTATAATTTTTTTAAAGGAAATAAAAAAAACACACAAATTCAATTTGTGCATAGGTGCAAATCAAATATGTTTTTATTTTCTTTAAAACACAAATTTAATCTATGCATAGGTGCAAACCAAATACACTTTTTCTTTATTTTAAATTTTTATTAAATATATTTAATATTAGTCTTATTTCAAAGGTATATTTTCAATGATACTAATTTTATAAAATTAGAATTTTATATTAAAAATTATATATATATATATTTATGTTTTGTGAAAATAAAATGAAAAAAATTAAAACAGTTTTTTGAATTTTTTATTAGAAATGATAAAATTAAAATTTTATATTAAAAATTATATATATACTCTCTTCGTCCCAAAATAATAGTCTATTTTGAAGAATTTAACTTTTTTTATAGTACATTTATTGCACTTTAAAAAAATTAATTTTTCAAAATTACCCTTTGATAGTATAATTTTTGGAGAATATTAATTGTCATAATTGTACTTTTTATATTATTAATGAATTTAAAAGAATGACAAAATAGAAAATTTATACTATTTTTGTCCTTAATTTTTGAAAATAGACTAATATTTTGAAATAATAAAACGGGTAAATTACACTTACACCCCCTAAAGTTTGGGTTTAATACATATCACCCTTGACGTTTGGAAAATTATACTAACCCCTCTGTCATTGTAATTATTTAGACGGAATGAAGATATTGAACTCATGCACTCTCTTTTTTCATTCTTTACTTTACTTTATTTGCTCTATTATTTTTTTCCCTTTTCATTTGCTTTACCTTTTTTTTCAATGTAATTTTCTCTTTTTTTTATTAAGAGTTATTGCCTTTATATAAGTAAGGGGGTTTGTGAAATGAGACTATTAATTACAGGGGTGCGAACGTAATTTTCAGAACGTCAAGGGATGCAATGTAATTAGACCAAATCTTAGGGGGCTAGTGTAATTTATCTTAATAAAAAATAGAATAAGAGATTAAATTTTGAAATGAAGGAAGTATATCTTAAGAAAGTTAAATGAAAAAAATTATAAAAAAAATTAATTTTTTTATTAGAAATAAGAGAGAGAGAGAGAGAGAGAGAGAGAGAGAGAGAGAGAGAGTGTGACTGAATAGTGGGACGTGTCATTAATGAGTTAATTTGTTTTTTAAAAAAAAAAAAAACTAATCTCAATGGCACATTTTGAACAGAATGCTGTGGCCAAATTTGGACCGTTGCCCGGTGGCGAAGAGTGGATCCGGACTCCACACCGTGTGCTTGACGTTTGTCCTTTTTTTCTAATTTTTTGGACTTTTGTACGGTTAACAATGATTTTTCGAGGGAAATGATTTCAAAATCAGAATTTGGAGACATTAAAGTAATGTCGCTTTCCAACAAAAGAAAGAGCGGCAATTTGGCAAGATATTTAAAAATTAATTTTTAATTTATTTCAAATTATATATTTTTTTTATATATAAAAAGATAAAAAAAATTAAAAATCCCCTTTTAACTAACTTTTCAAATCACAAAGAATGTATTTGGTAACGTTTACATTTTCAATTTATATTTACAAAAATTTTATAAATTGCTTTTTGTTTATTTTTAGAAAAACATAAACTACAAACGCGTTTGGTAATTGACAAAATATTTAAAAAAAATTAAAATATAAAAAAAAGTGAGAAATGGCAAGTGGTGGCGGAAGACGGTGGTGGAAAGTGGTGACGGTAGGTGGTAGGTAGCTGGTGGTGGCGGGTGGGTGGTGGTGGTTGGTGGGTGGGTGGGTGGTAGTGAGTGGGTGGTGGGTGGTGGTGGTGGTGGTGGCGGCGGGTGGTGGTGGTAGGTGGGTGGCAGATGACGGGTGGTGGTGGGTGGAGTGGCGAGTGGTGGTGGGTGGGTGGGTAACGATGGCGGGTGGTGGGTGGCCGGGTGGTGGTGGGTGGTAGCGGATGGGTGGGTGGGTGCGGTGGCGGGTAGTGAGTGGGTGGTGGTGGCGCGTGGTGGGTGGTAGTGACAGGTGGGTGGCGGATGGCGGGTGGTGCTGGGTAGGTGGCGGGTGGTGGTGGTGGGTAGATAGATGAGTGGGTGACGGTGGCGGGTGGGTGGTGGTGGCGGGTGGGTGGTGGTGGTAGTGGTAAGTGGCTGGTGGTAGTGGCGGGTGGGTGGCTGGTGGTGGTAGGTGGTGGATGGTGGTGGCAGGTGGGTGGTGAGTGGTGGTGGCAAGTAGGTAGCTGGTGGTGGTGACGGGCAGTAGATGGTAGTGGCGGATGGTGGCTGGTGGCTGGTGGATGGCAGGTGGATGGCGGTGGTGGCGAGGGATGGGTGGTGGTGGCAAGTGGTAGGTGGTGGTGGCAGGTGGTGGTGAATGGTGGTGGTGGTGGTGGGTGATGGTGGCGGGTGGTGGCTAGTGTTGGGTGGTAAAAAAAAAAAACTCAAAATTCAAAACGAAAACACATTTTTTGTATTTTCATTTTTTGGCCAAATTTATAAACTGAAATCACTGATTTATAAATCAAAAATTTTACCAAACAAGTTTTTATTTCAGTTTTTTAAATTTTTATAAATATAAACAGAAAATTAAAAACGTAAATGTTACCAAACGGCACCAAATTAATTTACTTAGTTGAATTGTATGCCATTTAAAAACTTGAACTCTCTACTCTCTTTTTTTTTTATAACATTTTTTAAAAAAAAATTAAAAAGTTTAATTAACTTCTTAAAATAACATAGGTAAATCACAAGTACACTCCTTGAGATTTGTTTAAAATACAGATTACTCTCTGTGGTTTAAAAAATTATAAATATCACCTTATTAGAATTTTTTATTTAACATAATTAATTAAAAAAATAAAATTCATAATTACTCTCCTATACAATAATAAAATTACCTAAATTATTAATTGAAATATATTTTTAAAATCATTAAAAACAGTTAATTGATTTAATAATTTATTAATAAAAAGAACGATTTGTTATGAAATTAGAAATTTCAGGGGATGGATTGTAATTTTCAAAATTACAGAGAGCTATTTGCATTTTAATCAAATCTTAAATGGTGTATTTGTAATTTATCCAAATAACATTAATACGGGTACAATAGTTTTTTTTAAAATAATAATAAATTGATTTATTACTTTACTGATGGAGTATAACAGCAATGGCTTTTTGAAATAGGTTTGATTTTTTTCAAGTTAAAAGACATCATAATTTGAGATAGTGTTTATGTTTGGTAAATTTATTTTGGGACCAATTTTGTAATCTGATCGTTTATTTTTCAGAACTCATTAAATAGAATATTCATCTAAAAAAATTAAAATATTTGATGATTTGAATGAAGTTTATATTACAAAAAATGAATGCTTATTCTTAAAATTATATTTGTCATCCTTTTATTTAAAACAAATATGATTCAAATATATAATTATCCACGTCCAATCATATAGTTATTTATTTTTTTTTTTCTTGTTTCAAGTTTTTCCTAATTTACTTGTAAAATTCATTTTTATTCAAAATTAGACAAAAATGATATATTGACAGCCACGTAATATAAAAATATTTTATTAATACAAACTTAAATTATGATATAATAATATATTATTTATGTTATGTGATAGTTATCGTGACATTTTCTGTATAATTTTAAACAGAATTTAGCTTTAAGAGTAAAGTGAGAAAAACTTTTAACATGAAAGGTTAAAGTGGGAAAAAAATAAATTTTAAGGGCCAAAGTGAAAATGTAATCAAATATAAAAAGGATAAAGTATAATTTACGCTTAAAAATTTATCTTAAAAATTTTATTTTTAATTACAAACATATTACTATTTTGCAGAACTGCATTAGAGTGTATTTCAAATTCAGAAGTTTGCAGTACAAAATCTATGTTACGCTTTCCTTTAGCACGCAATAGTGATAGTTGAAAAAATCATCACTTTTGCTATGTGGATAAAAACCTAAAATAAATTTTGAGAATGGGTTTTTTCAGTGAATTTTTAAATAACAACTTTCCAAAAAAAGGCTGTAACTATTGAAATCATAATTAAAAAAAATTGAGTTATAACAAAATATTACATGAGATATAACTAAATAACTCTTCGATTATAATAAAAATAATATCATAATTAACATCACAATGTGTCGTAATTAATAATATAAAAATTATAACTAAAAGATATATATGATATGCACCCTAGAGGGAGTATGTACCATATAATTTCTCATGCATATGGGGAATCAAAAAATTATAAATAGGTGAAATAGTGAAAAAAATATCACCCTGGTTTAACTCAATTTTCCTTTCTTCTCTTTTTTTTTTGGTGGCTTTTTTAAAAAATATTTTATGCAAATTTTTATTTTTAGATTCGTTTAATCTAAATACATTTAAAAATATAATATTTTTTTTTTAAATTTTTTTTTGCCAAATACAAAAATATATATATATATATATATAAAGTTAGAACTTTTTCATATTTTGTTGTATTCAATTAATTTTTGAGAAAAAAATTGTATAAATTTTATACTTTTTAAGTGTATCAAGATTAAGTGAATATAAAAAGTAAAAAGAATTAATAAAAAATTTAAGGAAATATTAAAAATACAAAAATATAAATTAAAAACTATTTTTGAAAATTCCAAATCAAATGTATTTTAGCGGTGGTGAAAATTTATTGTATGCATTATGTAAGTCAGTGGAATAGTCTCCTCGCTCGGAACGGCTAACAGAACACCCTGGTGATCTCTGCAAGAGGCGCTACCTTGGACTTAAGGAAGGGTAGAGAGGATTTTTCTTTAAAAAAAAAAAAAGTCAATGGAATAGTCAAAAAAAATTATTTTTTCACTAATCTCAGTAATTTACAATTCCTTTATTACTATTCAGCCTAAAAGGCCAAAAATAATTATAAGAAGGTGGAGTTTAACTTCTTCTTTTTTTTTCTTTTTTTTTTCCTTTTTTTAAAAATTCATTTCATATAAAAAGTTATATTCCCACCATATGTAATTATTTTCTCCATGTTCAACGGTCAAGTAATTCCCTCTATATACTATCTATTATAGGTATAGTAATGTTATATAAACAAATGTAATGAATTTATTTTTAAAATGTCATTATCATTACAAAAATGACGTAGTAATATGATTTTGTAAATAAACATATTGAAAGATACACATCTAATCTGGAATACAAATTTTTTGTATGTATTTTTTATTTCTATATTAGTACCTTATTTGTGTGCAATCTTTGTCGTTGAATAAAAAAATTATTGTTCTTGAGAGAAAAAGATAACATGTCTTAATTTAATTTTTATTAATTAAAATGGTAAGATTTATTTTTGTAATGTTATGTTTGAAAAAATATTAAGAATCAAAAATTAAATGGTACAGAGGAATATTCCAATACATACAATTAAATAAGAGTTCAAATTTTCTAAAATGATTTTTTTAAATTAATATTTAATTCAAAAAAATGAGTAGTATAAAATTTGTTCACACACTTAAGCCAATTTGACTAGTTAAGTTTTTAACAAAAAAATAAAAATAAAAATCACTATAAATGATCAAATCATACTCTTTTTTTATATATATTATATATCCTTTTCTAAAAAGATTTTAAAAAAATTCACTGAAAAAAATCAATTCTCAAATCAGCTCTTAAATTTTATTTGGAGTGAACAAATTATTACGAGTTGAATGTTGAAATTATCTTACGGATCAGGAAGACTAAGGATGTGTAGAAAATCGTGGAAGACCACATAGCCATATGATCATCCAATGAGATAATGTCATTTTTTCATAATTTTCTTCTTTTTAACACCATATAATTCTTAACTCCTACCATTAATTCAATAAACCACCAACATGAAATTCTCCTCAAATAGAATAATTACTCCATTCAATGGGATCAAGAGTCATTGCTGTGCAGCTTGTACAACAGTGATTGTCGTACAGCTCATTAAAATTATGTTGGATTTCATTTTAATGATTTGAACTATTCAATTTTTAAAAAATATCAAGGATAACATATCTGTCAAAAATCAAATTGATCAAATATCGATAGACTTTTCATTAACTTGCATTTGTATATATAAAAAAATAAATATATAAGTATTAAACTAAATATAAATATAAGTTGATGAAGAATCTATCTATATCCGGTTTATTTGATTTTTTATAAAAATATTTTATTCAATACCATTTAAAAATAAAATAATTTAAATTATCAAAATAAAATTTTACGCAACAATTATTGCTATACAAGTTGCACAACGACTACAACCCCCATTCAACGTGTGAGAGCCGCGTAAGGGGCAGAGTGAGTAATTTATTTACGCGGCGTGGAATAGTTTAAAAGGACCCGGTTGTGATCCCATCTTTGAAAAACCGTGGGCCTCTGATATTTCGTGATGCTACATGTCCCATTCAGCAGATTAATGAGTGTATTAATATATATGATAATATTATTATTGATCATATTTATTATATAAATTATAAATATTTAAAATTTTAAAAATTATATCATATCATCTGTTAATACACTAATTCATATATCTATTAATGTATATAACATTATTTATGATATTTATGTGTATTTTTTTGGGGGAGAAACGGTTGTATGGTTAACAACGATCTATTTTCAATAGTGATTGTTAATCATAATTAGTGCATCAATTAATATATTAACTAAGATATAAGATATACATATAAGTTTTGCAACTTAATATAATTCTACCTGATATTATATCTAATTGGTATTTAGTTAATATAAAAATTAGTATTTATAGCATTACTGGATTTTTTTTAACAAACTAGTTTCAAAATCAGAATATGTGGAGACAATGTGCGCCAACACCTTTCTCTCCTATTCGAGTAGTTATTCTGTTTTTCAAGAATTTTGAGTTAATGATATTTCTAATTAATAGCAAGGGTTTTAAGAATTACATAGTACTAAAAATAAGAAAGTAGTGGAATGAGTTTTGAATTATATTTTAAAAGATAAGTTGTTAAAAAGAGTTTTGAAAGTTGAAAATTTGTTTGATTATAAAATTTTGAAAATAGTTTTGGGATGATTTTAAAAAAAAAAATTTAATTTTTTTTCATTAAATTGATGGGTGTGAGAGAAAATTTTATTGATTGATTTGTAGACCGTGAGAGAAAGAGAGAGGAAAGAGAAAAAATGATTAATTGATTTATAAATTTAAAAAAAAAAAAAAGAGAACAAGAGAGGAGAGAGAAAATTGAGTTTTAAGTTGTATTTTAAAATTTTTTTAACCCAACAATTTTTATTTATTTTTTATTTTATCCAAATCATGTTTTAAAACTAAACCAAACATAATCAATATGATCTCATTGGATGTGTATATAGTAGGGCTGGGCATAAGGTTATCCGAATCGCCGAATTCGCCAAACTCGAATCGATCCGCATACAAATAAGCAGTTTCGCAGACACAATGCGGACAGATGCAGTTTGGAATATGACATGATTGCGGGTTACGGGTTTAACCCGCACCCGCACTTAGATTTTTATTTTTATTTTTAAAACTTGGACTGTTGTTATTTAATTATTGCATTTTGAATGAATGTAAAAGTTAATGAATAATTACTTTTAGGTAAGCTTAGATTTTTGAATGATTTTACTTTAATTGTATTGTTGGGTAGTAAATAATGAATGAGATTGATGATCTAGTTTAAGATTTTGAAATATGTCCTTGTGTTAGTTTATGATTTGATTTAAAAGTTTAGGATTTTGAATAATTTGTTTGCGTTAAAAATTGATTTTATTGTGTTTTTAATTTTATAAGTTGTAATTAATTAATTATTAATGTTGGAGCATTTTAGAAAATTGGAGGGAAAAGAGCCCAAAATAAATATTTATAAAATGGGAAAAAAAAAACTCCAAAATAAATTTGTAAAGAAAAAAGTGTAATTTACAAACTACTTGCAGCTGCCCACACATTTACGAATCTTATCCACACAAATCGTAACTCGCACTGTCGGTGGTTGCGGGTTGAATTTTTTTCAAACCGCATGTACGCGAGCGAGTCCAAACCAATCCACAAATCGTCCAAAACCGAACTGTAACCACCCCTAATATATAGTCACATGATCTTTTTGACCCATGTAATAACTTCCACTTTTATTTATTTTCAAAAAATTAATAAATAACATGGCATTTCGTTCAATGAAAATCATATAATTCACTAGTTGGGTTGTACACTATTTATTAATAAGAGTGTGTGTTTTTAAAATAATAATAATAATAAAATAATTTATGTTATAATTTTATTCTTTTAAAAATTATATACTACATTTATTACTTTACTAATGAGGTACAACAACTTCTTATTTTCAAAAGAGTGGTGTTACATGTATCAATTAGTGTATTAACACTAGTTATGATGTTATTATTGACCCAACTCATTATACAAATTACAAATACTAAAAATATCTTAAATTATGTCACATTATCAATTGGTACACTAGTTAGTATACTAATTGGTACATATAACATTAGTCTTTTCAAAATCGTATACATTAATTAATTAATTATTTATTTATTACGAGAAGTTATTGGTTAGTCTTGGATACCGTCACATGGTACTTCAATAGTATTATAATTGGTAGAAGGGTGGGACTTATAAATTTGTGTTTTGGATGATTGGAAAATATAAGGAGATACGACATCACTTGTTTCTGATTGTAATTGTGCTCTTCATTTTATGAAGCACAATTTTTGTTGGGTAATGCTAGAGATACCAAATATCTACAAAAAAAAATGATCGAATACCCATATGAGACATTTGAGTATTTATTTGATTGAAAAATCAATGACCTGTAGCATTTTCCATTTTTCTTTCTTTCATCCATCACCTATCTGTCCAGGATAGGAAGTCAATGCAGTAGTTAATAATACAATTTACAAATCACAAAAGAGGCAATGCAACTTTAAACATATATTTCTTTTTTTTTTTAATGGTTAAATATATATATTTCTTAAGTGGTCAAATTTATTAAAAAAAAAAAAAAAAGATTCTGAAATTAATTTAAGATTCTATTGGAAAATTGTATACATTAATTTTTTTTTTTTTTTAGAACTTTATATTATTTACAATATAAAAATATAATCTAACCTGAGGGAGAGGATGGTGAGACTTGAAAACCAAATATAGAATCTAGTAAAAGAGTCCTTACGACTTGCACTACCCCTGTATCATGTATACGTTTGTTTTGTTGTTGGATCTAGTTAACAAAAATTGAGGAATATTCAGTGTGTTTAGTTTGAATTTTTTGAATTAAAATTTTTTAAAATTGATTTTTTTGGTTATCGTATTTTTTTGTTTTTAGTGAATATTTTTTAAATTTTAAATATTTTTTTTACTTTTTTAGATGCACCTTAGTTAGAGGTATCTAAAAAGTAAAAAATTTATGAAAAAATATTTTAAAAAATTAATAGATACATAGAAATACAAAAAATATACTGAATTCTTGTATTTTTTTTTATATTTTTGGTATTTAGTGAATTTTTAAAAGATTTTTTTACAATTTTTTTACTTTTTATGTGTATTTATGTTAGATGTGTTTAAAAAGTAAAAAAATTGCTTAAAACAGTAAAAAAATTCAGTAAAAACAAAAAAGTACGAAAAATAAGAAAGTAGAATTTTCTAAAAAATATTTTGAAAAACTGGCAACCAAGCACAGTCATTATTGTTTTGTTGTTTGTTTTGTTTTGTTGAATCGTATACGTTTGTTTTGTTGTTTGATTAATTTTTTTGACCTTAGACCATCTCCAACGGTTCATCAGAGTTGATATCAAATTTAAATTTTGATGAAAAAGTCACTGTTCACAGCTCCAACGGTTACACCAAATCAATATCAGATTGAGATTTCATCAAATAATTCATCAAATCGACGACAAGATACTGATTTTACCAAAACACTGTTGGTAACCGTTGGAGGGAGGACCCGATCGACCAACCGGTTGCCCGGCCGG
Organism: Camellia lanceoleosa; assembly: GCA_025200525.1. Classification (NCBI taxonomy): domain Eukaryota; kingdom Viridiplantae; phylum Streptophyta; class Magnoliopsida; order Ericales; family Theaceae; genus Camellia; species Camellia lanceoleosa. The sequence continues at coordinate 29,568,109 of CM045762.1, read as the reverse complement.
TTGACCAACCGCTCGACCGAATTCCTTTGAAATAGATAGATTCAAACCGGTCAAAAAAGATTCAAACAGGCAAAAAAATAAATTTATTTTTGCCTTACCGGTTGACCGGCCGATCGACCCACCACCAAACTGTTTCAATTGATGCATCTATGAGAATGAAAGTTGCAACTGGTGGATGAATCAATGAGAATGAAAGGCAATTTCAATTGGTGGGCTTTCACGCCAAAGATATTGACAGCAACCAAACAATTGGTGAGTTTTCATCAATTGATATAATTGGTGGGTTTTCATCAATTCAAATAATTTCAGAAACATAGTGTTCTAAAAAAAAATATTTACGCTTACCGGTCGACCAACCGGTTGACCCACGGGATTTGATACAGGATTTGATGCACATCGTTGGAGGTAGTGATATCAAATTGGATGAAATGAGTCATTTTTTACTCAAATTTGGTGAAAAAAAAAAGTTCACCGTTGGAGATGCTTTTACTGAGGAAGTCTGGTGAGAATAAATTTGCTCTCCTATTCTTATATTTATATATAATATTATTTTTTAATAAAATAAAATAAAAATATTATATTTAATATTTATTTTCACTCATTTTTTTTTACCCTAATTAATTATAGGTTATTATTCATAATAAATATTATTCAAGTGGTAGTAGAGAGGACACTAGGCCTAGTTTGGGAAGACTAAATAAGTGCACTTTTTGACTTTTATGAAATATGGGTTGGGTTTGGGTTGGGTTTGAAGTGTTGTGTTAGAGAGGTGATGTGACTTAAATAAGATGATGTAACTTAAATAGAATAGTGACTTTTTGATTTTTTGTCTTTTTTGACTCATGCCAAACTTGGCCTAATGTGTCTAATTGAGTGGAGAGACGTTGGTTTTATTGTAATCAAACTACTAAAATATAAACCGTTATCTTGAGCAATATATATATATATCAAAAATGTTAGGGATCTTAAATATTTTATCAAATATTCTATCAAATGTCTCACATGAGTGTGTTAACATTACTCTCTTTCTATACATATATATATATATATATATGGAAAAAAAACTATGGAATGTATTCTTTAAAGAGTGTGTACTATATACACCTTATAATTAAAAAAAAAATAATATAATCATATACTTTTTGAGTTATAACTATAAAAAGAAGAAAAAGTTATAACCAAAAACCACATAAGATATAATCAAAGATCTTATGAGTCATCATTAAAATATTGTTATAATTAAAGAAACAAATTGATAATAACTATAAAAAAAAAATGATATAACTAGAAGTACATATGGTACATCTTTTTTAAAGAGTGTTTATAATATAATTTCTCAATATATATATATATATATATTCTCCAACTTTTATTAGTATCCCTAATTTAAAGTTACAGAATTATTCCACGTTTCTCCTGTTGCTTGTTTATCCCACTCTTGATATGATATGGAATAGGACGGAGCACTACAAACTTACCCCGTTATCATCCTAGTAATATCATAAAAATTATTAGAACATCCAAAAAGGCCGTTAAAATTATATGTTGATTGAAAAAAAGTAATAAAAATGAGATCCAATTTTATGTGTTAAGTATGTTAAATGAGGGAGTGAATAAAAAATTTAAAAATAAAAGGAATGCCTTTTCTCCTCCTCCTGTTCTCTTTGTGTTTTATCTTTTTAACTCTCTTTTATTTCTCTGTTTGTCACGATCCGCTCCTCGTACTTAAGGGTGAAGTATCGTGATGGCCAGTAACGAAGGTTACTTTCGGCCAAATCTAAAACAGATCAATAAACGCAAGTGGAAATAATATTTAAATAAGGGTACCAAAATAATCACTGGAGCTTCTATTTTTATTACAAAATTTATTGACCAAAAAGGCCGATATTTACATATAAAAATATCATAAAAATACTGTGAGTGTGTCTATTCCGCAGCCCCGCATCTAAGACTTTCCAAAAGCTATTTCCTGAAAATTGGTAAAACACTATAAGCACATGGCAGAGTGAGAAATATTATACCAAGAGTATAAGGGACACGAAATAACCATAGATTGTTAGTTATGCCAAAACATTTATATAAACAGATCATTTGAGTAGCAGAAATCATTTAAGTAGCAGAACTGAAATACAGAAGTTATGTAACCACAACCACAAGATCTGAGCAGGTCACCAAGTGGCGGATCGAGCAGTCTGGATTCAAGAGGTGGCTCGTACGGATTCAAGAGGTGGCTCCCACGATAGTGTAGCACTTAGTTCCGGCGGATTCTAGAGGTGGCTCCCACAATAGTGTAGCACTTAGTTCCGACGGATTCTAGAGGTGGCTCCCACAATAGTGTAGCACTTAGTTCAAGACAAAGACTTTGGTCGCACAAAAGCAGTCGATGGATCCATAACAAACAGAGGACCACAAAGTGGTTAAACAGAGGCCAATGGTTATTTAAGTCCCCCAAGGCGTGGGACTCCCGTGGTGGTACTTACAAAACATAATTGTTTATAAGATTATAACCAAATATTCTTTAAAATATAAACAAACATATCCATGGATTTCCTTTTAAGCAAATAGGGTTCAGAAGATAAACTACGTAACTGAAACATTTATAAAACATAACTTTTAATAAAAACATAACTTATATAAAATAATTTTTGGTAAGTTAAAACATACATAAAATACATTTTGGTGACTCAAGGTATAATATAACTCACCTTAACTTTAATATCTTATTCTTCTTTTTAACTGTCACATACTCTTTTACCTTCTACTATTCTTTTCTTTCTTCCCTTTCTTTTCTTTTTCTTCTTTCTCTTCTTTCTCTTCTTTCCTTCCTGTTTCTCTTTTTCTTCTCTTACCGCGGACGCCACCTTCCTTTATATACGGATAGAGTTGATACGTGGCAGATTTCAATAATAATTATAAAGATTTAATTTTATCTTTAATAAATATTTAAGATAATTATTTTTTGATCTAATATTTTAATATAATTATATAAATAATTTAATTTTTAATTAAATTACATTTTATCATATACTAACAGAAAATAAATTATTTATTTTAATATCACACTTATTATTATTATTATTATTAATATTATCTATATTATTATCATTTATATTTTGACCTTTAAACTTTTAATAATTATATTATTTTATAAAATTAAGCATAATAGTATATAATAAATTATATATTTTCTAAGCTGAGATTAAATAATATTAATATAAATTCTACAGAATAATTAAAAATTTGAGTTGTTACACTGTCTACTCTCTATTGCCATGGCAAAAGCTGTCCCCACTCCCACTTTACTCTTTCTTTTTACTTTGTTAGTATTCCCTCCATTGTTTTTCATTTTTATTTTTTATCAACAAAATAAAAATTTCATTAAAAATATATAATTAAAAATACGCAAAAATGAAATGCATTGAGAGAGATTTAGAGAATTAAAACTCACTTACTACTACTGCTCGCATCTACACAACCAACTCTTCGGCTTCAAGATATATATTTTTTTAAATTTTTAAAAAACAAAGCAACAAATATAATAAAAATAATAATTAAGTAGATCTTAACTACACAATACTAACTTTATTAACAATGCAAGTAACAAACTTTGTTTTAGGGAGCCATTTTGGCCATTCCTTTGGAGCAAAATAAAAACACAAAAATATTGTTAACTCTGTTATATAATGACTTACGCTAACGGATTCTCTGAAGAAAGTCTATTGAAGATGTTCTTACAAGTTGTCATGGTGAGGAATGATAATATCATATAAATTATTAGGGTTGGCCATTGATTTGGAGATCTTTTTTTTCTTCTTTCTATTTTTTAACATTTATTTTTTTATTACGTAGATAAAATTTTAATAGTTCCCTAATTGTAATTTAGCATCAAAATAATATTTTAAGAATGTAATTATATATTAATACGGAGACAAGTTGTTAAGGCCCCGTTTGCTTTGAAAGATAGAGGAAGGATTGAGATTAGGATTGAGGTGGAACCCATTAACATTGTATTTGTTTTGGGAGATGGAGAGTGGATTCATAATGCCCTTCGGATTAAGATGGGCCTTGGAGGGAATTAGGATGGAGGTTTGAGACTTGGTATTAGAAAATAGTCTGTCAGACAAATTTTTTTATTATGTTTTTATTTTTTATATGTTGGGCATTTTTTTTAACGTTAATGTTTAATTTTTTTGTATTTTTTGTTAAGTAAAAATCATTGTTTTATTTTTTTATTTTATTTTATTTTATTTTATATTTTTTATATGTTGGACATTTTTTTTTTGAACATTAATGTTTAATATTTTTGTATTTTATTTATTTGTTTTATTATTTGTATAAAAATAATCTAACAATCTCTACACCAAAAACTATCATCAAAACAAGTATAATTTTATTTACAGTAATGGTACAGAGCCCGAATATAGGGGCTCGAATTTGGCTCGAAATTAGGGGGAAGAAGAAGGAGAAGGAAGAGAAGAAGGAGGAGGAGAACTGGACTGGAGAGGCCAAAAAAATCGGGCGGAAGTGGAGGTGGAAGTGGATGTGGAGGTGGAGGCGGGTGGAGGCAGAGATGGAGACGGGGCTGCGATGCCGACGAACGACGAGCGACGAGCTACGAGATCGGCCGACGAACTGGGACGCCGACGGCTGACGAGCTGGGACGCCGACGGCCAACGAGCTAGGACGCCGACGAGTTGTGACGACGTCTCTCTCGCCTCTGTTCAACTCAACGAAGAAGAAGAAAGAAAAGGAAGAAAATGAAGAAAAGAAAAGGAAGAAAAAAAATCAAAATCCAAAACGATGTCGTTTTGGGTGTTGAGCCAATTCGAGCTCCTAATTTCGGGCCCTCAAACATTATTCTTTTATTTAATCCCCTCACTAATAATACTATCACTATTAATTTTTTCTATATTACTTCTAAAAACAAACGCCGACCTAAGTGTAACGATTGCATCAAGATGGCGTTAGTGCCATGTGGTATTAAGTAATTGGATGTCAGTTTGTGATTCGACTTCATTGAGACGGAAAAAAAAAAAAAAATTTTATTTTGGAAAGTAGCAAATGAGGTTATTAATTACTAATTTGCTTAACTGCTAATTATCCTTTATAGTTATGAAATTTGCATCATTTTTGTTAAAATTTCTAATTACATAATAAAAAAATTACTTTATTAATTAATTATTAAGTTAATTAATAATTTTTAATGATGTCAACAATATAATTGAGTTAGCAATTTCGATAATTTAATTATTATATAGAAGGATGGTTAAAATTTTATTTTTGTGTCAGTTCTATTAAATGATAATTTTTTAATATTTATAATTTTTGAGGGTAAATTACACTCACCTTGCTTGAGGTTCTAACAATTATACTGGCCTCCACTCCTTTTTTTTTTTTTTTTTTTGTTGAAATTACACTAACCTTGAAGTTTATTTTTGATTTGTATATTCCTCCAATTCGTTAGTTGACCATTAATTTGACTAACGGTTTTATTTCTTTTTGTTTGTAAAGTTAGTGATTAATTATTTGATTAGCAATATAGGGATTTTAGTTTGATTTGTATAACATTTGAAGTAGTTAATTAAGAATAAAATAAATCAATTAATCTTTTTTAGGTAAGCAAGTTAGTATATTGAAGCCAAGTGAAAAATATAAGAACTTGTATTTATGTAATGCAATAAATTATACATATTTATAATCAAACTATATGAATATTTAAAAAAATTATTTAATACTACTCAAATAAATACATGCGGTGTCTCAATTTGATTTTTATTACTTTAGATAGTGAGACTCTTCAATTTTAGGTTATTTTTGGAAACATACCATTTTATGTATACCATATACAAGTTATGATATTTATTACTACAAATATAGTAACTAAGATAGTATACTATATACAAGTTATAACATTTATAATGTTAATTACTGCAAATGTAGTCACAATTAAAAAAAAGAAGTTATAACCAAACATCATATAAGGTGATGATACAGCGTGTTCCAGATAGAATGGGTCAGACTGATCCACGCTTTCCAAACTAGTGTTCGAGGTACTAAGCCCACTAAGAAACCTGCACAAGAGTTCAACGGGAAACGGGGAGTCCTTTAGCGAACCCTCCGACGAGCAAGTTAGAAGGAGAGATGGAATGTAGAGATAGATTAGTGATAGAAAAGCTTAACCTTTTCCTTGTCTTCGATGCCTGCTTATATCCTCTGCTAATCATTTCGTTGTCCCTTCCGACCTGTCACCTTGGCCGAAAGTCTATACTCTAGCTTACTTTGTTCATGGTGAAACCGTTTTGTCTCGACAGAGAGGGGTTATCACAATAAATGCTGTAAGGAGCTCCATTAATGGCTGATGTGCAGTGCAACAACTTTGCAGGATCTTTGTCTACTTATGTGGCTTGTCCTTCTCTTGCCACGTGTTTAGATGTCATTGGTTCTTAATGCCACATTCAGCTCCAACAACGTTGGGCTTTAGTATTTGAGTTTTGTATTGGGCCCTAAGTGGTGGGCTATAACCTTTATGGGCTTACTCGTGTCAGTAGTCCCCCATTCCCAAGTGCAGCGTTAGCCTAACGAAGGGAATAAAGAAGAAAACAGTAGTTGTGAGAGATCGACGGGGCGAAGACTGACTGAAAGTTGGGCGAAGACCAGGAGGAGGGTCGATCGCGAAGGGTGACCGAGAGGAGGGACCGACTATGAGGAGGGCCAACCGCGAATGGTGATCGAGGAAAGAGACCGACTGTAAAGAGGGCTGACCACGAAGGGTGACCGAGGGGAGGGACTGACCGTGAGGAGGGTCGACCGCGAAGGGTGAGTGGCGGTGTGCGGGGCTCGAGGGACGGTGGGACACGTGGTGATTTGAAGTGGAAAAGACAGGGTAGGGGAGGGGGCAGTGGATCGTGGTCGTACATGTGGTAGAATCCTGTAATAAGGGAGGTTAGACGTTGCGCATTAAACGAAGGGGTAGGTTAACATAGGGTGTTGAAAAGGCGGCTTTAGCGGATTTTTGAAAATTTTCAAACTGGCAAAATTTAATCGTGACCCTTGGAATACAGGCAAGCCTTGGGCCTTTGGTGTTATCCGCTTTACTTACCTTTTTGCCAAAAACCAAAACATTCCAAAAGTAAACTCGTTTGTTTCCAGTGATACACCTCTACAACATTTTGTGAACTACCTTGTACCAGCGTTTGAAGCTATACGCAGGCATACCAAAGAGATGGCTCGAGAGGAAGTGCCCACCATGAGACTAGATGCATTAGGGGATGACGACGCGGTGGACCTGGCGGAGCAATACAGGACGGAGAAGCGAACAGAGAGTGAGGGGGAGCCGGCGGGGCGACCCCGCTGGTCCATGTTAATAGCGGCTGCAAAGCCGATCAGTCAGGTAGAGCCAGATCATTGGTACATGAAGGCTGACAAATCGACCTTTACTGCAGATGAGTTAGAGGTCATGCGTGAGAAGTATCAGATTCTCGCAGAAATAGAGTTAAAACTGCCGACATCAAAGGAGAGGTCATCCGACGCTCGACCGGGGGAGTTTGCCCTCTACGAAGAGGTGTTAAAAGGGGGTTTGAGGTTGCTACTCCCCCGGATAGTAGTGGACGTGGGATCGGCTGGAGGTGGCTCCGGGCCAACTGATGCCCAATGCATGGAAGATCTTACTGGCCTGTGCAAGCGCGTGGCCGCGGGCCAACAAGGGGGCTGCAATAACGGTGGACGAGTTTTTTGCGTGCTACAAGGCTTCGAGCCAGCAAGAGACTTGGGTCACTTTACAAGCGGCGGCAGAGAAGGGTTTGGTGGCGCGGTTGCCGTCATCAATTAAGGAGTGGAGGCCGCGGTGGTTCTATGTGTCCGCCAACGGGGGAGTAGGAGTGCGCACAGTGTGGAGAGTGCTAACCAAATCGGTGGAGCCAAGGTTAGGGGCAACGATAGAGGAGAGGGTAAAGAAGGTGAAGGCATGGAGGGAGAATGAGGGCGCTATGTGGGACGACCTCGTTCAGTCCTCAGCCTTGTTTGCCTCAAGACTGGGCCCTTAGCCGATCGGTGGAGATCTTGCGCCGGCAAAACTAGAGGCGAGGAGGAGGGCGCAGGAGGCGAAGGATAGAATGATTTTTGCCAAGGCTAATAAATAAAAAGAGTCACAAGTAGGCCGTCCACCTAAGCCGATCATAAGGGAAAGAATCCGACCACACCCCAAGCCGTTGGGGAAAAAGGACTTGGGTGATTTTGAGCCATGACCGCCCCCAGTGGATCCATTGAAGGAAAGGGGCAATAGGGAGGTGGAGGCTGTATTGAAGGGGAAGAAGAAGAAGAGGGTGAACAAGGGTGAAGAGGGGCCAGCGTTGAAGTAGATGAAGACAAGGGATGAGGTGGGGAATGCCATGGATCCCGAAGCATAAGTGGAAGGTGGGGCGACTGGCCCTGAGCAGGGGGTAGAGCAATAGCCCAAGGGGGGTCCTATGCCCCAAGGAGAAGAAGAGAGGGCCAGGTTGAAGATCGCCATTTACCACGCTCCAGCAGTGTCCGGGCGACTGGAGGGAGAAGGAGGCGAAGCCAAGATTGCTGCCGATTGGCTCTTGGGAGTAGTGGAGGACGCGGCCGTGCGTTCGCTGGCAAGTTTCACAGAGGCCGAACTGCTAAGGGGGTTGTGCTCGGCCCAAATGGAGGCGTTGGCCTTAGCAGGAGCCTTACTGAAGAAAACGGCGTTCGCAAAATGCGAAGTTGAGCCACTAAAGGCAAAGTTGGAGGAGGTGAAGGCCCAGCTTAAAAATTTAAGGAGGGAGACCAGAGGGTGGAGGAAAGCCGCGTGTAGACGTGCCCTTGGGCTTCACTCTACAGTTTGGACTCCCTTTTATTGTTGCAGTTCTTAATCTGAACCAAAGAGTTCAAATCTGGCAAATCGTTTTGAGAAACATATTTTTGAAAAGAAGTACCAAACATGGACTGCTTTGCCAGATACAGAGTCGCCACCTAAATATTTTTTATGGGGGAATTTAGGAAATCCTGACTCGGTGCCAAAGGCCACGTGTCCGTCATTACCAAAGTTGTCTTGGCTCGGAAGCTTGGGTACGATCGAGGAAGGTCAGCTATGAGTACCCCCTTTCGCCCGGTCCGAAGACCGGCCTCTACTAACCGTGATATCCGATTTTGAAAACATTACATGTTCTTATTCCGGTTATTAGCCTAGAATTACTATGTTATGCGCACATCAAACAAGTATAGACTAGATCGCCTAATTTGGAAACAAGTATTGCATATCCGTTTGTTTTGAAAATGCTTTGGAATTTGCTACTCGCAAGTAGGCTAAAACACGGATTTCAACGAGTTTTTCCAACTCAAACAATCCAACCTTCACCCACAGGCAATCAAGCAGTTATATCACATAAGCAGCTAGCCTCATGGTAATCATGCTGTTATGGCAACATTCACACGCATGCGATATGCTAAAGCATAGAAGCTTACCTAGTACTCCAAGCCAAAACAATAACTAGTTAGTAATCATATGTATGATCCTAGTTCATGTTAAGTGGCTAATGCAACACATGCAAGATGCAACTAGAATAGGCTCGGCTATCCTACACATGGCATGTGGAATGCTGCAAATAACACGTATTCGATTTGGAATTGAAGTACAATGCAGTTAGCGTGATGTACCGAGCCCGGTGCATGTAAACAAATGCATGGATGCACGCATGCATTGCATAAGGTATGCTAATTTAAATATGCCCTAATCTACCATCGTAAGCAGGTAAATAAAAGGGAAGAAAGACGTGGGGTTGAAAGACATGCACACACTCACCCACACTTATTACACAATTGCGCCATCACTCGGAGGGACCAAAAGAATATACAGTCCCTAATAATGAATCAAACATCCTAGCTAATTAATTATTACAGACCCTTAAATTAACAAAACAAATGCAGTAATAAGATGGCCACAGTCCCGCCTCGGAATGCGTGAATGATGCATGTTTGACTCGTCTCGCCCTGGAAAACTCGCTGCTATAGCACTGTTGCCTCTGTTTTCACTGTCTTGCTTCTCTGAAGACTGCCAAAGTCCCAGGGTATACTCTCTGAATGTTGGGGAATACCACTGGCCAGAAGGAATGGTCACCGGCCACGGGGAATGATCACCGGCCGCTGTTTAATCTGTCGGCCACTGATGGATGGCCGGTCGGCACTATATGTAGCCGACCGGCGAAAACTTCCTGCAGAACCTGCAATTGACAGCAGCAGAGGACAAGCAGTGTATGGCATGGAATTTTCAAGTAAATGTGTGCACCAACACATCCCTTATCATGTTTGTAACTCAAAGGGACATGATTATCGATTCTCGGACCACCAATCGCGCATTTTAATGCGTGATGACCCAAGAAACCAAGTATGCACTTTGATTTCAAATGAGATGCACATCAAACAAACAAGTGAAACCCAACCTCTATCATACTCAATTCCAGAGGCAAGGCATGTATGCTCATGCAATGCAACCTAGGCATGTTAACTAAGTATGCAACATGGGTATGCAAGCAAGTAATGCACAATGCATGTTAGGTACACAACCTAAGCGAGCAAGTATGCAAGATATGGAATAACAATGGGAGTGACAAGCATACAAGATGTGATCTAAGCATGCAAGTGTGCAAGGCATGCATCATGTTAGGCAACCTAAACATACAACAACACACAAGTATGCAACAACACACAAGGTAAGCATGCATCAACATACAAAGGATGGTCTTACACTAACTTGGACAGCCCTCTACTAGGTCCAAAACAGTGGCCACAATGATGCAAGTGAGGCAACAAAATACATGGAATGCATGCACAATGCATTAACCAAGCTTAAGGCACAAAAATGCAACTCTACCAAAGCATGGCAAAGGATGCAAGATGGCATATAAGCATATGAATTTCAGTACCAAAATATGATGCTAAACAGCCCCGAAACATGGAGATATGGCACCCGATGCATGAGATGAACCCCGAAATGCAAAACTAGGCACATGGAATGACTTACAGCTATAGAAAGCATGCATTATTGGACTATGAAGCATGAAGACAGAATCTAGGCAGTCCCAAAACATGGACTTTTCCAGTTCTAAGCATGGCCAAAAAGTGCTAACAAGATAGACTAAATTAGCATGCGAATTTGACTAGCTAACATGGTTTACATGGCAAGTGTATGATGCACATGAAATCTGACCAAACCATCAAAAATCAGTGAATAAAACATGCTAAAATATGCTCAAATAACCACTGAAATGAAGCCAACACATGCAAGAATGATGAGCTCCTTTAGATGGCTATACAAGAGGTTATTAAGCACATACATGACGGACATTCAACAAGGCCAAACCAGCTCTGGAAATGGCCTATAGGAGTCCTAAAACCCACTGAAAAATGCCTGAACTGATCTCAAGAGGTGTGCAAATATAGGCCCCTTTGTAAGGCCAAAAATACAAGCAAACAAGACAACAAGGAGAGGGGATGACCCTCTCTTTCTTAGGACCTCAAAACACCACCCCCACCACTGAAACCCCTCTGGATTTCAGTGGTGGGAGGGCCAATACAAGTTGGTCCCGAAGCTCACAAAAAATGCACAAAAATGAGGCCAAACAAGGCCTAAGAGGGGTCAAACAACCCTAAACACCAAAGTGGTCTTAATGAAAGATCTTAAGCATGCAAATACAAGATTTTTTTATGTTATACACAAAGCTCAAAACTTAAAGAAAGATAGGCTAAAAGCTTGTGCAAGATTGGGGAATCTAAAGTAAAAAGATTACCTTTGAAGAACCTTTGATGAACAGCAGATGCAGCCACTCTCCTCTGATCAAAACCAGCCCAAAAACTCAAGAATTAACCCTCTAAGCCCCTCAAGGTCGAAGCAAGGTGTAATGGTGTGTGCCTTGGTGCAAAACTAAGAAGAAATCACACTTTTGGCCCTTAAACACACACACAATGAAGAGAGAGAGGGAAATATAGAGAGAGAAAGTGTATATATCAGAATATATGTGTATTAGGTCTGATTTTGCTGAATCGAAACAAAGGAGGAGAGGGTTCTCTTTATATAGGCAATGCAAAGGCTCCAAGCTTCTTAGAAAAGCTATTGTAGAAGGGTCAAGGGGGTCAAGGGGGGCAAGGCTTATCAAGGAAGCTAAGGCAAGAGTGCAAGCTTCTTGAGGAAGCCAAGACAAGGGGTCAAGGCTTCCTCAAGAAGCCTTGAGCAAAGGGTGCAAAAATGGGGCCAAAGGCTCAAAATAGCCACATATATGTACGGGGGAGTAGGGTCTGTGCATCCCAGCTGGCACAGCTGGCATGCACCATGCCTGGAAGGTGCAAAGAGGTCAAACTGGCCAGAAAATGAGGTCGTCGGCCAAAATAAATGGCCGGTCGGCTAAATAGATTGCCGATAGGTGATCCCAAGCTCAAAAAATGGCTGGTGGATGTCTAGATTGAAGCCCCGGAAGTTAGCTTTCCAATTCCGCAAACCTTGCATTAAAATTCCTTCTGTGAAAAAAGTTATGCCCTTTTTGGTGAAGTCGCGCAGATTCGATCCAACCGGGATGATGCCCAACTTTAATCAATCATATCTCCCCCACCCGGACTTGGATGTAAGAGATTCTTGAATGAAAAATGAAGCCCCGGAAGTCTTCTTTCCAATGGTGGTGGCCTCATAGCTAAACTCCAAGTATGACGATGAATAAGCCCGATTCAGCGAGGGCTGCTCGACCCTCTTCTACCCGGATTCATGCCGAACTTCTTCTCTAACTTGGTTTCTCCCCTCTTCTCCTCTTCTCTTCAACTTCAAACCCCCAAGTAAGGTGTTTTGAAAGATTTTTCAAAGATTTCATCTCTCTTTCATTCATCTCCACTTTGTCCTTGCTCGGTTTACCGAAAAGCGCAACATTTACCGAAATGCGAGCGTCAGATCATCGTGGGAATTTTATTTCAAAAATGTTTTGAAAGAGAGGGTTTTAAGGTCTGAAAACCATCCAAAATAGTTTTGGTCCAAAATGGGGTGTGAAGTTGAGATTTGTCTCTCTCCTTGCCGAAGAAACTGGACCTTTGCCCTGCCTAGTTTTCTCCACCAGGTAAACCATCAGTAACGCCCAAGTCTCGAGGGCGGTCAAAAATGGGGTGTCTACACCGCGCGGAGTACGTGTGTCAAGGGGTTGAAGTATGCCCAGAATGCCAAGAAGATAGAGGTGTTGGCGATGGTGTAGGGCTATTCAGCAGACCGTGCTAATACTGAGCTGCTCGCGACCAAGTTTGAGCTGGAGACGGAACGCCGCAAGGTGGTGTCGCTCGAGTTCCAGTTGATTGGCGAGCAGAGGAAACTGGAAGAGGCCCAAAAAGCCTACACCGTCGCCAACGAAAGGTGGGATGAGGCCTTGGTTTACAACGAAGATCTACGCGCTCAGTCGATCAAAGAAAAGGAAGAAGCAGATTGGAAGATCGCTGAGTTGGAGAGGGCGCTGGCGAACGAGCAGGTAGAGAAGGCAGGGTTAGAGAAAGCCTTGGAAGATGAGAAAACCAAGTTGGCATCTGAGAGGGCGGCGTACCCTGACCTATGTGTTGCAGCAGTAGAGTAGTTCAAGGGGTCCGTCGACTTCCAGATGGCTATTGATGCCGCTATTGCCAACAGCTTGGCGAAAGAGGGAGATAGGGGGACTGGCCCGTCGGGAGCGACCGCTGGAAGTAGAAGCGAAGAGGAAGTGATCCAGAGCTTCCAGCGGTCGGACTTCTACAAACATGAGATGGCTGAGTTTTGGGACAGTAGCTGGAAGATGTTTAAACGTAAAGCAGAAGAGCTGTTCTCAGACTTGGACTTCAGCAATGTGAGAATAGCTGAAGACGATGTAGCCCAGACCCCCCTAGATGAAGGGGTTGACGAGGAAGACCTGGCCTCGAGCGAGGATGAATGATAAAATTTTTGTTGTTGTTATTATTTTTTGTGATCGTGTAATTTCTATAGAAAGTTGTATGTAACCGTAAATTTTGGGAATAAAACAACTTGTCTTTTGTATCATTGTTGTCCTTATTTCTTCTAAGCTGTAAATTTGGAAATAATTCAATCGAAAAATGGGTATGAAATTTAGACTTTTTTGCAGATTAGCCTAACTTGTGAGAGAGCCATGATGCCAAAATCATTAAAAAATGGGCGCACATGAAAATGGTAAAAGATGAAAGATGTAAGACTGATTTAGACGACGATGAACCTGAATTTTAACGATGTGGAAAATGCGAGATTAAAAATATAGATACTACAAAAATGGGTTGGATTTTGACTAAGTATGGCTACCATGCTATAACATTAAATCATTAAAATCAGCCGCTGCTCAGTCTGGCTGAGGTTTTAAGTAACTCAGTCTGGCTGAGGCTTTAAGTAACTCAGTCTAGCTAAGCCCTTCGTGCTCAGTCTGGCTGAGACTTTAAGTAACTCAGTCTAGCTGAGGTTGCAAGCAGGGTGTTATTGAAAGACCACGCAGATAACTGAGATATAAGATTGTTGTCATTTAAAGCGTAGCCTATTGATCGCAAAGTTACACCATGTGAGAAAAGGACAAAAACATCCAAGTGTGTAGATTGTCAAAGAGAACATACAGCAATTGATCAATACAAAAATAGGGCTTTATTGAAAATAACGCTTCAAGTGCTTGGCGTTCCACGGATGGGGGAGATCTTAGTGTTCCATGGATGGGGGAGATCTCGAAGCCAATAAGTGTCCGGACGAGGTCTGGCCTTAACAACATAAGGTCCCTTCCACTTGGCTGCCAGCTTGCCCTCAGCCAGATTTTTGGTGGCAAGGGTTGCTTTGCGCAAAACAAGGTTTCCCACGGCGAATTCCCTCGGTCGGACTTTGTGGTTGTAGTGTGTTCTCATTTTCTGTTAATATAAGGCTCGCCTGACAACAGTGGTCTCTCGGAGCTCTTCAATCAAGTCTAGGTCTGCCCGACTCAGCTTTTCAGTTAGTTCTGGATTCAGGTGCAGAACCCTCGAGGTGGGCAGACCGATTTCCACTGGGATGACCGCCTCAGCGTCGTATGTTAAGCGGAAGGGGGTCTCCTCGGTGGGGGTTCGGGCGGTAGTGCGGTAGGCCCAGAGTACTTTTGGTAATTCCTCAGCACAGAGTTCCTTAGCAGCTTGCAACTTAGTTTTGATGATCTTCAGAAGAAAACGGTTGGTAACCTTAACCTAGCCATTGGCATGGGGATGACTTGGGAAAGAGAAGCATGGCTGGATTTGAAGCTCTGCATAGAATTTCCTGAACTTGGTATTGTTGAATTGTTTGCCGTTGTCGGAGACAATGGCTTGAGGGATGCCAAATCGGCACACGATCGATTTCCAGATGAATCTAGTTGTGTTCCGCTCGGTGATTGTGGTGAGGGGTTCTGCCTCCACCCATTTAGTGAAGTAATCAATGGCGACGATTGCGTATTTGGTTTGGCCTCAGCCAGTGGGCAATGGGCCAACTAAGTTGATCTTTTATTTGGCGAATGGATAAGGACTGCAAAGTGTGATCAGTTTTGTAGGAGGAGCATGAGGAATGTTAGCAAAGTGTTGACACTTATCACATTTAAGCACGAATTCAGTAGCATCTTGGTTGAGAGTGGGCCAGAAGTAACCGGTGCAAAATATTTTGTGGGCTAGTGACCTAGCACCCAAGTGATTACCATATACACCCTCATGGACTTCCCTCATCACATAGGTCGCTTGAGCAGGATTAAGGCATCTCAGGTATGAGCATGAAAAGCCACGTTTGTACAAGAGGCCACTAATGAGAATGTAGTTGGACGACCGGGCCTTGACTTTGACGACCTGTTGTTTGTTGTCTGGTAGTTCCCCCTTTGTCAAAAATAGAAAGATGTCAGCCGCCCATGGAATAGGTTCGTTTTGGAGGAAGTGGACTTGCTGCTGGTTTTGGGAAATGGCAGGGTGGGCTAGGTACTTGAGGTGGACACCATGGCTGAGGTCTGACTGGTTTGCAGAAGCTAATTGAGCCATTTTATTTGCCTTGGAGTTTTCTGCCCGAGGCATGTGCTTGATGTGGAAAGTGTTGAAGAGGCAAATAAGGGGGAGTGCAATATCTTTGTAAGCCCGCATTGTGTCTTCCTTGGCCTCGAACTCCCCCGTAATTTGTCCGACGAAGAGCTGGGAGTCGCTGAACACTCGGATATGGCTTACGCTGATATCTCTGGCCAGGCGGAGACCTACGATCAATGCCTTATATTCAGCCTCATTATTGCTTACGTCGAACAAAAAACGGAGAGCGCACTTGAAATAACCATCCTCTGGGGCGGTGAGGATAAGACCAGCCCCACTGCCTTCTTTGCAGGATGATCCATCGACATTGAGGGTCCAGGAGTGGGGGTCCTTTACCTCAGTGTTGAATTGTTGGGGCGGTGGGGACGTGGCTGGAGTGGGATTAGTGAATTCCAGGATAAAGTCAGCGACAGCCTGCCCTTTGATGGCTGTTCGAGGTCGGTAGGAGATGTCAAATTGGCTGAGCTCGACTGACCATTGCATAAGTCGGCCGGATAACTCTGGTTGTTGCATTATTTTCTTTAGAGGTTGATCAGTGAGGACGACAATGGGGTGGGCCTGGAAGTATAGTCAGAGCCGCTTTGAGGCTATGACCAAGGCCAGAGCCATCTTTTCAAGTAGTGGGTAGCTCTATTCTGCTCCCCTGAGAGCTCGACTGATGTAGTAGATCGGACGCTGGACAGAGCTGTCCTCCCTGATGAGGGCTGCGCTGACTGCAGTGTTCGATACGGCTAAGTAAAGAAAAAGGGACTCACCCATGATCACCTAAGAAAGTAGGGGGGGTTTTCTATACACTGCTTCAATTACTGAAAGGTTTCTTCGGATTCAGCCGTCCACTCAAAGGCCTGTCGAAGGACTTTGAAAAAAGGAAGGCACTTGTCTGTTGCGCGGGAGATAAAACGATTGAGGGCGGCGACTCTGCTCGTAAGCCTTTGAACCTCTTTAATTGTTCTAGGTGATTGCATCTCTATCAAAGCCTTGATCTTTTTAGGGTTAGCCTCGATGCTCCATTGACTAACCATGAAAACCAAGAATTTCTCAGATCCAACACCGAAGGCGCATTTCTCCGGATTCAGCTTCATTTGATACTTACGCAGAGTGTCGAAGGTCTCCCGCAAGTCTTCCAGATGATCAGAGGAGAGTTTGCTCTTGACGAGCATGTTGTCAACGTACACTTCCATGTTCCGACCTATCTGGTGATGAAAAATGGCATTGACTACCGTTGGTAAGTTGCTTCGACGTTTTTCAGCTCGAATGGCATGACACAATAGTGGTAAGTCCCTCAGTCGGTGATGAAGGAAGTGTTCCTGGTCAGACGGGTGCATCAAAATTTGGTTGTACCTAGAGAGGGCATCCATGAAACTGAGCATTTGATGACCGGCCGTAATGTCAACAAGCAGATCTATACGAGGAAGGGGATAACTATCTTTGGGGCAAGGTCGATTGAGGTCGGAGTAATCGACGCAGAGCTGCCATTTGCTGTTATTTTTACGGACCAAGACCACATTCGACAGCCACTTAGGGTAGTCCACGTTTTTGATAAACTGTGCCTTAAGGAGCTTATCTACTTCAGAAGCAATAAGAGTATTGCGTTCCCGGTTAAAGATGCGCTGCTTCTGGCAGAAGGGTCGGAAATGAGGCTCAATGCTGAGACGATGGGTGATGAAGGAGGGGTCAATACCCGGCATGTCGGAGTGGGTCTAAGCAAATACGTTGTAGTGCTCATTCAGGAGGGCCGTAAGGTCAGCCTTGGCCTGGGAGGATAGTTGGCTGCCGATCTTGGCAATTTTTGTCATGACCCGCTCCCCGTACCCAAGGGTTAAGTATCGTGATGGCCAGTAACTGAAGTTACCTCCGGCCAATTCATAAACAAATTAATAAACACAAGCGGAAGAAATATTTAAGTGAGGGTACTAAAATAATCATTGGAACTTCTATTTTTATTACAAAATTTACTGACCAAAAAGGCCGATATTTACATATAAAAATATCAATAAAAGTGCTGTGTGTGTCTATTCTGCAGCCCCGCGTCTAAGACTTTTCAAAAGCTATTTCTGAATTGCATTATTTCTTGAAAATTGGCAAACAACTATAAGTACATGGCAGAGTGAGAAATATTATACTAAGAGTATAAGGGACACGAAATAACGATGGATAGTTAGTTAGGCCAAAACATTTAAGATAACTTAGTCGAAACAAATAATCCTTTAAGTAGTAAAACTGAGATTATGTAAATAAATAACCATAACCATGGTAATTTGGTAAACAAATAATTTAAGTGGCAGAAACTAAAATAAAGAAATTATGTAAATAAATGACCATAACCACGGTACTGAACAGAACAGAACAAACGTTACAGAAGTGACAGTCAGAATAGAGGTATGGATTCAAGAGGTGGCTCCCACAATAGTGTAGCACTTTGCTCCGCACAGAACAGAGGTACGGATTGAAGAAGTGGCTCGTACGGATTCTAGAGATGGCTCCCATAATAATGTAGCACTTAGCTCCGCACAGCACAGCACTTTGCTCTGCACAGAACAGAGGTCAATGGATTCATGACAAATAGAGGACCACAAGGTGATCAAACAGAGGCCAATGGTTATTTCAGTTACCCAAGGCGTGGGACTCCCGTGGTGGTACTTACAAAACATAATTGTTTATAAGGTTATAGTAAAGTATTCTTTAAAAGTAAAACAAACATATCCATGGGTTTCCTTTTAAGCAAATAGGGTTTAGAAAATAATCCACGTAACTGAAACCTTTATAAAACATAACTTTTATTAATATACCAATAAAACATAACTTGTGTAAAACAGATTTTGGTAAGTCAAAACATAAGTAAAATACATTTTGGTAACTCAAGGTATAATATAACTCACCTTAACTTTAATACGTTACAATTTCTTTCTACTATCAAAAACCCTCTCAGCATCCATTATTTTTTTCCTTCTTCGTATCTTTTCTTTCTTTCTTCTTTGTTTTCCTTTCTTCTTTATTTCTTTTACGCAGATTGATCACCTCCTCCCTATTTAAGGGAGGAGGAAGCCACAGCCGGTTAACACGTGGCAAGGTGTCTCTTTCGCAAAGATTTAATTCATAATTATATAGATTCATTCTTATCCTTAATAGATATTTAAGATAATTACCCTTTGACCCAATATTTTAATATAATTATATAAATTAATTAATTATTAATTAAATTACACATTATCGTATACCAACAGAAAATTAATTATTTATTTTACTACCACATCTATTATTATTATCATTATTATTAATATTATTATTATTATTTATATTTTGACCCCTAGATTCATAATAATTATATTATTTTACAAAATTACACATAAAAATATATAATAAATTATATATTTTCCTAACTGAGATTAAATAATATTAGTATAAATTCTACAGAATAATTAAAAATCTGGGTTGTTACAGTTTTTGTCGGGTTGGTGAGATAGATGAAGACCTCGACAAGCTCTTCCACTAGTTCCTCTCTGACCAGCTCGTCCTCATCTCTGACGTTGAGTCCTTCAATGATCATAGCCTCCTTTAGCTTGACCTCTTTAAGTGAAGCGACGTAACATTCCCTGGCCACGGTCTGCTCTCCTCTCACCGTGCTGACCCCAAGGTCGGTGGGGAATTTGACGGTAAGATGGAAAGTGGATGTGATAGCTTGGAAAGCATTTAGGGCGGTGCGACCGATGATAATGTTGTAAGCAGAGGGACAATCAATGATGAGGAAGGTAAGCAACTTTGTGGTCTGTCGTGGGTATTCTCCGATTGTGATGGGTAGATCGATGGAGCCGATGGAGGTTACCCGATCTCCAGTAAAATCGACCAATGGGGTTTGGAGAGGGGACAGACTTTCTTTCCCGACCTTGAGCTGGCGGAAGGCATTTAGGAAGATGATGTCTGAAGAACTGCCGTTGTCGACGAGAACCCGTCTGACTTTGTAATTGGAGAGGAGGGCAGAGATGACGAGGGGGTCGTTATGGGGGTAACGGATGCTTGTGCAGTCGGCCTCCGTAAAGGTGATGGGCTCCATCCCCTGTTTCGGCTGTTTGAAGGGGTGGTCTAATGTGGTAACTTCTTTGTTTGAGCCCTGCCTTATTTTTCTAAGTTTTGCCCGTTGAGCCCAGCAGGATGGTCCTCCATAAGCAAGCCCGCTAGCAATAACTCTGATCTCTCCAATAGGGGAGGCAGGGTTACCTTGTGCTCGGGGTTGCTGCGGAGGGCGATCATGACCTTGGTTAGGTTGTGCGAGTTGTCGAGGAGGGGTGCGTCGGCGATTGTTTCTAATAGGTTCAATCCTTTGCCTCTGCTGAGGACGGGCTTCCGTGAACTGACTGAGACATCCCTGACGTATCAAGCCCTCGACCTGATCTTTGAGGTTAACACACTCTTTGGTATTATGGTCGTGGTCCTGATGAAAGCGACAGTATTTAGACTGGTCTCGCCGGTTGGAAGGAAACCATGATGGTTGGGGCCATTTCAGGAGATAGTGTAGACACCCCATTTTTGACCGCCCTCAAGACTTGGGCATTACTGATGGTTTGCTCGGTGTTGAGAGATGTGCAGGGCACAGGTTCAATTTCTTCGGCATGGAGAGAGGCAAATCTCAACTTCACACCCCGTTCTGGACCACAGTTATTTTGGATGGTTTTTATACCTTAAAACCCTCTCTTTCAAAACATTTTTGAAATAAAATTCCCACGATGTTCCGACGCTCGCATTTCGGTAAATGTTGCGCTTTTCGGTAAACCGAGCAAGGACAAGGGGGAGATGAATGAAAGAGAGATGAAATCTTTGAAAAATCTTTCAAAACACCTCACTTAGGGGTTTGAAGTTGAAGAAAAGAGGAGAAGAGGGGAGAAAACTAGTTTGGGAGTGGTTCAGCATGAATCCGGATGGGAGAAAGACGAGCAGTCATCGCTAAATCAAGCTTATCTACCTATACACTTGGAGTTAAGCTATGAGGCCATAACCATTGGAAAGAAGACTTCCGGGGCTTCATTTTTCACTCAAGAATCTCCCAAAGCCAAGTCCGGGTGGAGGAGATATGATTGGTTGAAGCTGGGCATCATCCCGTTTGGATCGAGTCTGCGCGACTTCACCAAAAAGGGCATAACTTTTTTCATAGGAGGAATTTTAATGCAAGGTTTGCGCAATTGGAAAGATAACTTCCGGGGCTTCAATTTGCATACCCACCGGCCATTTTTTGACCTAGGAATCATCTATCGGCACTCTATTTAGCCGACCGGAAGAAAATAGTGCCGACCGGCACTTTATTTTGGCCGATGATCAAATTTTCTGGCCGACCTGACCCCTTTGCACCCCCCAAGCCTGGTGCATACCAGCTGTGATAGCTGGGATGCACAGAACCAGATCTACGTGCATCCATATGCCTATTTTGTACCCTTTTGCACCTTTGAACCCCTTAAAGCTTCTAGAAGCTTGAACCCTTTGGCCAAGCTTCTTGGAGAAGCTTGGCCAGTTGTATCAACTTCTCCTAGAAGCCTTGCACCCCCCCTTTGAACCCCCTTTGCCCCTTTGACCCTTTCCATTTGCTTAGCCATTAAGTTAAGAGCTTATACTTGGCCTATATAAGCTCTTCTCTTCTCCTTTGTCTAGGGTTAGAGATTCTTAAGCAAAAAATCAGAGATATAGATACATATCTGATATAGATACATATATCCCTCCATCTCTCACTATATCTCTCTCATTCAACCTCCAAACACCCTTGTTCTTGGGCCATTCCTTCACCAACCCATAGCACAACACCACCACTTCCATTTCCAGAATTTGGGAGGTCATTTGCAGAGCTTAGGAGCACCAAAACTTGGTCCAAGAGGTGCTGGTTTGTTGGTCTACAAGGGTAAGCACACTTTTCCCCAAAACTAGCATTTTCTTGGTTCATATCTAAGCCATAGTTGCATGTATTTTTGAGCTTCGATGTAAACTACAAAGAGGCTTATTTTGAGCCCTTCTTCAACATTGAAGAAGGGATCAACACTGTTGGGGACCTCCATGTATGACTTGCTTCATTACCCCTCTTTGGTCCCCATTTTTGCATGCTTTGTTAGCCTACCATGATTCTGTTTTTGGGCCTTCGACAGGCCTGAAAAGTGTCTTATTTTCCCCCCCTCTACATGTCTCATGAAGGGTCTTTGGCTGTTTGGTCCCCCCTTTTGGTACTTCATGTTATACCCCTTTGTGGGCCTTAATCTTGCATTGTATTTTGAGCATATTTGTATATTGATTTGGGGCTTGTCATCTACTGTGGGTAGTCATATTTTTGGTCCCTCATCAGTATTGTAGAAGGGTATTTTTCAGTTTGGTGCATGCTTAGCATACCTACCATGTGATGCCTTGTAATTGCTTTAATATGCCTTAGGTTGTTAGCCTTTGTTCGAGCATGTTTTAGGCTTAGATTTGTGAAGCTTTTGTGCTTATTTCGCCATGCTTTAGGTCTGCCTTAAGTTGTTTGAGTCGATCCTAGCATGCATTATATAGCCTCTTTGCACTTTGTGGCTTGTATGCTTCAAGTATGTGAATGTGTGAGCATTGTTGCATGCTTTGTTGATTTATTTAGTTGGTTTGGAACCTCCTATAACATGATTTCAGAGCTTACGTTGCATGCTATATGTCCATACTTAGCCTCTTTAAGTGTGCTTAAAAGTTGCCTTGTTTATGCCTAAGTGTTGGACCTTGTGTGCATGTATGTTTGTATGTGTTTTGGCCCTCATTTCCATGACATTTGGCCACTGTTTTGGGCCTAGTATAGAGCTGCCCAAATTAGTTTGAATCCATGTTTAACATGTTGCTCAAAGGTTGTTGCCTTATTCCATGCTTTGCATGTTTGTTAGCTTAGGTTGTGTGCCTAGTACGTATTGCATGTTTGCATACTTGCTTCCATGCTCATGTTGCATGCTTAGCTTGCATGCTTAGCTTGCATGTGCATTGTTGTGCATTGCCTCACCTCTTGATCAACCATGATTGAGGTTGGGCCCCTTGTATGTTTTGTGTGCATTGCATTTGACATTGAAATGCAAATTTGGCCTCTTAGGCCATCATGCGTCGAAATGCGCCATTGATGGCCCGGGGGTCAAGGGCCATGCTCCCTTGAGTCCATTGCATGATAGGGAATGTGTCCATGCATACATCGCCTTGAAATTCCATGCCATACACTGTCTGGCCTTGTTGTTGTCAAAACTGTCTCCTGCAGGAATTTTGTGCCGATCGGCATTATATAGTGCCGACCGGCACTATATGGGTGGCCGATAACACCATTTACAGCCGGTGACTATTGTACACGGCCGGTAGCCATCCCTCCCAGCCGATGATGTTCTGCAATGCTCATAGAAGGTTCTCTGGGACTTTGACAGTTTTCAGAGAAGAAAAGGCGAGAAAAGAGGCAACCTTGATGGCATGGTGCGGATTTCGGGCAAGTCGGATGAAGCATACATCATTCACAAGATCCGAGGCGGAGGCTGTGGCCATCTCTTCTTTGCATTTAATTTAATTAGATTAGAGGTCTTGTAATAATTTATTCGTTTATTTTTTTGGACTGTATTATTATTTTGGTCCCTCCGAGCGAGGGCAAAATTGTAATAAGTGTGTGTGAGTGGGTTTATGTCTTCCAAACCCCCCATTTCTTTTTATCCCTTTTATTTACCCGCTTTCGATGGTAGATTAGGGCATATT
This sequence comes from Camellia lanceoleosa, assembly GCA_025200525.1. NCBI lineage: Eukaryota > Viridiplantae > Streptophyta > Magnoliopsida > Ericales > Theaceae > Camellia > Camellia lanceoleosa. The sequence goes on along the minus strand of CM045762.1, from coordinate 29,544,349 downwards.
TAAAATTGGCATACCTTATGCAATGCATGCGTGCATCCATGCATTTGTTGACATGCATTGGGCTCGGTACATCATACAAACTGCATCGTACTTTCAATTCCAAATTGAATACGTGCTACTTGCGCATTTCACATGCCATGTCTAGGGTTAGCCGAGCCTATCCTAATCACATTCTGTATGCGATGCATTAGTCATTTAACATGAACTAGGTCATGCATGTTGGCTAACTAGTTTCTTGTTTTGGCACGGAGTACGATGTAAGTATTTTACGCTTTAGCATACCACATGCGTGTAAATGTTGCCATAACAGTATGATTGCCATGTGGCTAAATGCTTATGTGTTATAAACTGTTTGAATGCCTGTGGGTGGAGGTTGGATTGCTTGAGTTAGGAAAACTCATTGAAATCCGTGTTTTAGCCTACTTGCGAGTAGCAAATTCCAAAACGCTTTCGAAACGAACGGATATGCAATGTTTGTTTCCAAATTAGGCAATCTAGTCTATACTTGTTTACTGTGCGCATAACATAGTAATTCTAGGTTAATAATTGGAATAAGAACACGTAATGTTTTCAAAATCAGATATCACGGTTAGTAGAGTGTAGAGGCCGGTCTTTGACCAAGGCGAAAAGTGCTCATAAATGACCTTCCCGATCGTACCCAAGCTCGAGCCAAGACCACTTTGGTGATGACGGACGTGGTATTCTTGACCGAGTCAGGGTTTCCTAAATTTCCCACTTTTAAAATATTTAGGTGGCGACTCTGTAATCTGGCAAAGCAGTCCATGTTTGGCACTACTTTTTCAAAATCTGTTTTTCTTCAAAAACGATTTGCCAGAGTTGGACTCTTTGGTTCAGATTTAGAACCGCAACAAACGAAAAGGGAGTCCGAACTGTAGCATAGAGGCCCACGGGCACTGTTACAGATAGTCTCGTTGAATCTGGTTCAGGACTTGTTCCATGGGGGAGTTGAGGGGTGTGCATCGTTCGAACCAGTCGGGCGGTCAGATTGGCGCCGACCGGTCGACTCGGGCTAGTCGGTTGGTATACTGAGGTGTTTGGTGAGTGTACTAGGTGTTTTTGGTTTCTGAGTCATTTCTCTTCTCTCTGGGGGTTGGGTTTTTGGCTGTAGGATCTTGTCGGGTGGTTAGGGAATCTTCGGTGTTCATATATTTTTGGGCTTTGGAAAGTAAGATTGCCATGGAGGTCGGGGGATTTTTTGAGAGGGAAAAAGGAAATCAGATGATCATAGACCGGCCATGAAAGCCGTAAGAATGACCTTATCGTCATTTTCCGTTACCTGCAAGGCTTCGGTGTTGAAATGGGTGACGAAACTCCGCAGCGACTCCCCCTCGGTCTGACAGATATTGAGGAGTTGGGTCCGGACGTCATTGGTGCTGGGCACCAATGAAGTGGTTGAGAAAGGAGTCACTTAGGTACTGGAAAGTGGAGACAGAGTCTGTTGGCAGTTGACTAAACCAGAGTCGAGCCGACCCCTTAAGTGTTACGGGGAAAACCCGACACATGATCTCATCAGGGAATGCATAGTGGACCATGAGGGTCCTGTAAGTTTCCAGATGGTCGACCGGGTCCATTGTGCCGTCGAAAGAGTCGAGCGAGGGCATTTTGAACTTAGGAGGTAAGGATTTGTCCCTGATGGAGGCAACGAACAGTGAGTTGGCTGTGGTAGATGGTTTAGTCTGTATGTTCTGCATGACTCCTTGGAGCTGGAGCTTCATGGCTCAGAGTTTAGAATCCTAGAGAGGGATGTTGTCACCACCGGAATGCAGTGGAGGCTGGACACTACTGGCCTCTCCCTCGGGAGTGGGTGCCTGGACTGATGGATGTGGGGCCCGGAGTGGCGGGTTCATATCTGGAGGAGGGGGTCACAAGCCTTCCAAGTTGGGTGGGTAAGGCTGTTGGGTAGGATGGCTCGAGGCTCGTTCTTGGTTGGATGAGATATCTTGAGGTGGAAGAGGAGGGACGGGAAGGTGTCTTTGAAGCAAAGCATTGATTAGGGCTTGGTTTTGCTCTGCTAAGTGGTTGATGCTGTTGGTAAGTTCTGTGAAGTACTGCGGCGAGTTGTTTGGATTGGGAGGGTTGGCTTAGTGATCAGCAACATTGTGGTGAGAAGCCATGGATCTAGTTGTGACCATCTACCTCGGTGGGTGGCAGGAAAGGGTTATTGGGAAAGGGCCTTCGGTGACAATGAGCACAGCTGGCGTGTGGAGCAAAAGGATTCCCACAGACGGCGCCAACTGATAATGCAGCGTGTTCCAGATGGAACGGGTCGAACTGATCCACGCTTCCCAAACCAGTGTCCGAGGTACCAAGCCTACTGAGAAACCTGCACAAGAGTTCAACGGGAAATGGGGAGTCCCACAGCGAACCCTCCGACGAGCAAGTTAGAAGGAGAGATGGAATGTAAAGATAGATTAGTAATAGAAAAGCTTAACATTTTCCTTGTTTTCGATGCCTGCTTATATTCTTTGCTAATCATTTCGTTGTCCCTTCTGACCTGTCACCTTGGCCGAAAGTCTATGCTCTAGCTTACCTTATTTATGGTGAAGCCGTTCTGTCTCGACGGAGAGGGGTTATGGCAATAAATGCTGTACGGAGCTCCATTAATGGCTGATGTGCAGTGCAATAACTTTATAGGATCTTTGTCTGCTTATGTGGCTTGTTCTTCTCTTGCCACGTGTTTAAATATCATTGGTTCTTAATGCCACGTCGAGCTCCAACAACGTTGGGCTTTAGTAGTTGAGTTATGTATTGGGCCCTAAGTGGTGGGCTATAACCTTTATGGGCTTACTAGTGTCATAAGGTATAATCAAAATAATAATGGCACATTTAATGAATATCAATAGAAATATCTATAATATTAAAATAACTAAACTAACCCTTTTATTAATGTCGTTAGTCACACATGGGAGGTCAATGTAATTTGAAAAAAAGAAAGGGAGGCCAATATAATTGTCAAAAATCTTAAGGGAGGTAATTGAAATTTAGGCCTCATTTGAGAAATAGTTTGGTACTAATTTAGCACACTAAAAGATAAAATACGCGCACACAAAAAAAGAAGACAAAATAAGCTAAATAGTCAAGAAGACAAAATGTTACATCCAAATTATAATAATTTCACTTTTTCTTTTACAAAGGGTTCGTCTGGGATGTGGGTTGGCTTTTTGGCTATTTTGGCATAGGGCTAAAAAGTTTCATTTGGGATAAACTTTTTGGCTTTTTTGACTTTTGTGAGAGAAAAAAATGAAATGATTATAGTTTGGATGTGATATTTTGTCTTATTGAGTTAAAAAGTCTATTTTGTCTTTTTATGGCTAAAATAGTCAAAAAATTCAAAAAATTTGGCATGCCAAACGAAAGTAAAACTACAAAAAAAGTCAAAAATTCTTCTCAAACGAAACTTTTTTAATCATACTAAAATGGCCAAAAGCTAAAAAAAGTCAAACTAAAAAAGTTTTAAGTTTCATTTGGCAACTATTTATTTTAATTTAAAAGTAAAAAAGTCACGAAAAGATATAAAAAATTTAAAAAATTATTAAAAAAAGAGAGTCTCCATTTGGTTTACTTTTAGAATTGTGATTTGAGTGTGGAATTATATTTTGAAAAATAAGATTTTGAAATGAGTTTTGAAAAGAGAGAATTTGTTTGATTATGAATTTTGAAAAAAGTTTTGACTTGTATTTTGAAATTGTTCTAGGTTTTTTTTTTAATATTTAAAATTTTATTAATTTTATTTTTTAGGGTAAATATTTTTTATTGTGAATATTTATTTATTTTTTTTAATATGCGCTATACTAACTACATTTGTGCGCTGTATTTTTTAAAATATTTTAAATATTCAAAAATTTAAAAATTTAATTTTTTTATTTAAAATATTTTCTTTTTTATTTAAAATATCTTATTTCATTTTTTTAAAATATTTTAAATTTTAAATTTTTAAATTTTTGAATCACCCATATATATCTAAATGATAACAAATTATTTGGCCAATACTTAAAAAAATAACAATTTTTTTTTGAAAAAATAAAAAATATTTTTCTTAAAAAATAAAAATAAATGAAAAAAATAAAAAATAAAGAACAAAATAAAAAAATATTTTTTGTTTTAAAAAAATGTTTTGAAAAGAGTTTGGTTATTAGTTTTAAAAAGAGTTTTGAATTGAATATTTGGTTATGAGTTTGAATTTTTTTTATTAGAATCATGATTCCAAAATAAAACCAAACGCTACCTTCATTTTTTCTTTAATTTTTGCACTTTTTTTCGTAAAAAATTTAAAAATCAACCCAAATATATTAATTTTTTACATTATAGTTTAGTCAAAAATTAAAAAATTATTAAAATAAACGAGGTTTTCTCCAATTAATATTGAAAATAAAAGTAAGAAAAGAGTTACTCTAATTTTATAGACAAAGTGTTTTTTTTTTTTTTTTTTTTAACTTACATTTTTCAATTGTGGAAATGAGTAGAAGATTAGTTATTGCCTATTGGGGTAGCTGAAGGGTCACTCTCCTTACCTAAATTTTTAGGGAATGAATATTGCTATTCAGATAAAAAAATTAGTTTCATTTGTTAAATTTAATGATGTGAGATTTTATTAAATATTTAAATAATTTGTTCTTTCATTTATTCTTTAATTATTAATCAATTATCTTTTTTTATATATATATATATACAAATCAACCAATTAACTTATTAACATATTACTAAATTTAAAAAATAAATTTGTATATCCTTTGCGTTAGGGAAAGGGAAATACCTACTTTTTGCAGGTAGGTAGGGGAGTTATGTGGTCAACTAACCATAGATATTGGAATGCCACGTGTGACGTTATAATTAGCGATGGGTCCTAGTGCTTGCAACTGTCAAAACTGACACACAACTCTGGTGTCCAACTTGTTGTTTCCGGCAACTTGTATGGGCTCTTTTCTATTGTGGCCCAACTGATCTAGTCCAAATTCTACACTTCTTTAGTCCAGCCCACTTGATAAACTTGTCATACTCATTTTGTCCATTCAGACCATTCTCTAGCCCAAATTTGGTTTTTCCCAATTTTTGCTACATTCAGTCATTTTGTATCTGATCCAAAAAAATTAAAAATAAAAAAAAAAATCATAGTTTATGCACCTTTTTTTTTTTTTTTTTTTTTATATTAAAAAGTTTAGGTGAGGTGGCTACTCAATCCAGGATTACATTGGACTTATAGATAGTCCACCAAGAAAGACTGCCGGTAACGAGAACCGAACCTAAGTTTTGAAGGTAAAGAGTTTAATCCTTACCAACTCAATTAATGCACCTTTATTTAATCGCTTATGCCTATTTTTGTACAAATTTAAAAGATGTATACTCCAACAATTTTTTTTTTTCTTGAGTTGGCGAGATCTTTTCTAGTAACTTTTTAAATTTTTATGAGGTAAAAAAGTTTATATATTTGAAATGATTTTTTTAATTAAATAAATAGTTATAAGACTTATATTCCATTCAATCTTGTGAAAAAATTTATGACTCATCAAAAAAAAAAAAAAAAAAAAAAAAAACTATGTAATTGAAAATGACACTATAAATATCATAAGGAACAATTCTATTATACACACCCTATATCATATACACTTTTAGTTATTTTTTTATTTAATTATGACTAATTTTCTTTTTTAGTTATAACATTATTTTGAGATATTTGATTATTACTTTTTTGCATTTGGTTATATATATATATATTTTAGTTATGACTAAGAAAATATGAAATTATGCAATTTTCTTTTATAGTTATAAGGTGTATATAGTACACACCTTTCAGAGTCCTTCCCACATGATAAATTCAAAACTTATGACTAAGTTTTATTACAAAATACTTTTGAGTTTGTTTAGAGTTTTTGGTTTGTTTGAACAAGAAACTACATTGTAGTACTCGTACCAATATTGGTACACATACTGATAGGGTTGCATATCTATTGGGTATACAAAATACATATTTTATATATTCTTTAACTGTTGGATACTCTCGTGATGGGTACACCAAGCTATGGGATATTGGTGAAGATACGGTTGATTTATTAGAGTTCTAATTTACTTGAATTCTAAATCATTTTGCTTGATAAATCAGGTATAAAAGATGTATTATTCAATAATGAAATTAATGGAAGTGAAAATCACAATTCTTTGGTGATGTCGTGATTTATTACACTATATTTAATTGTCAATTTTACTTTTTAAAATTTTTGTCCATATGTATGAATATTTAAAAAATTGATTTCTAAAATTTTATTACAAATTTTAAAGTAATGTGGTGCTATTTGTTGAAGGTGTTTGCAGGCTATAAAAATATAGGAAAAAATTACATTGATTTTCCTTCAAGTTTCGGAAAAAATTACACAGTTTTGGTCTTTCTATCTATCTATAGTTTTCAATAAGATTTGAAGCAAAACTTGAGTTTCAAGACCACCTAAAATAATCATCAAATGCATAAACCAAGATCAAAGACAATGGGTATAGCAAGTATGCCACTAAGGATGTCCAAATGGGAAATTTGGAGCTGAAACTTGCAGTGAAACCCATTATCACACAGACGATCAAAATCATCAGTACTTCGGCTGAGAAATCCCATGACAATCCGCGGAAATAAATTAATGATAAAAGGACTGAAAATCCAAGAATATTGTTCATGAACACCGAACCATAGATCTGCAACAGAGAAAATCAATATGTCACGACACAACTTATAAAAGCCTCCAAAGATGTCTCTTTTATGGTTTATGAATCACACATTTATGCTAATATTGTTCATGAACAGCCTAAAGTGTTTTTTTTTTTTTTTTAACCATGAAGCACATTCAATTTACTAATATTTTATCTAGTGAGAAAGAATCATTTTTGTGAAATTTGTTTATGTACATGGAATGATTATGTCAATTTCATATGAAATTAATGGTATGATTACATATAGTCATAAAAAAAAACTAAAATTTAAAGAGGCAAAAAAAAAAAAAAAAAACCATTCTAACTATTATGTTTTCTAGTTCTAGTTTTCCTTGTTTTGCTTCAAATGGAGATACAAAAGAAGGAACAAACCTCTGAAAATGTTAGAGAAGTAGTTCTTGGATTCTTCCAACTCGCGGCTTTGATAGCTGATATTGAACCTCTAGCATTGGTAGCCAATGGGACTAGGATAAATGCTATGAAGAAAGATGGTATGCTTGCTGATTTGGAGAAGTATTGAACACTATGTATCAGTGGTTCTGCTAGAACTCCTAATAGAGAAATTCCTACCACCAAAAGCATTATAGCCTTTATCCATGCCCATGGAGATGTATCAACACGTCTATCCTCTACCAACATGTCTGTCTCTTCCCATTTTTTCTGCATAACCCAAAAAATTTCTTGTCAGAATAGTGGTAACTAGTGATGGAGTGGTGACTGACAATAAATTCATTGAGAAGTTTGATCGGAAAAAAAAGAGGTGATTTTGTTGATTTTTCAAGGTTGCCAAATCAAGCCCAAAACACCCATATTCGATTCGAAGCAGCCCAACAAGTACAACTCATTTCTTAGGAGTGATCTTTGTTGAATTTTGGGTGAATTCCATCATTTAGGCCTCCAAATTAAGAAATTTTCTTTTCTTTTTTGAAAAAATTTGAATGCTTAATTTCGGGGTTCTAGATAGATCCATTTTGAATCACGATTTTTGTGGGAGGTAAATTTGGGTAATTTTCGTTTGATTTGGGGCTTGAATTGTGACTTGGTCACTTGGTAACGTTTACTACAAATTAGGTTGTAAGCCTTTGAGACAAATCAACTATTGATTGAGTCATAAAAATCAGATAATTTTTTTCCCTATAATGTTATAATTGTCCTCGTGTTTTTTGTTCATTCCATATGCTTCCGTATAGCATTGATCAAGAATAATAAAGATTAGGAAGTGTTTTACAGAAAATAGAAAACAGAGAATAGTAAAGATGAGGAAGTGTTTTCTGGAAAACGAAAACAGAAAACAGAGAACAGAGAACGATACTAACTTGCTTTATTTCATCGACAGACTCTATTGAGTCGGGAGTTTGATTGTTGGCTGTGTTGAGCCATTTTGAGAAACCAGTGACAAACTCCTCCTCATTAAGCACATTATCTCCATTTATGTCAAGCTCTTCCATTATTTTTTCAACCGCTTCATCCGCGTCTAAAGGCGTATTACGAAACTCGATATTCATAACCAGTTGTTTCAACTCAGATGGTGAAATGCAATTATCTTTGTCGCGATCAATGTTTTCAAATAATCTGCAAAAACAATAGGCTTATTGATCATTTTTTGAAAACTAATTAGTGTTTTTGAACTTTTCCTTGTTTTGTTTTCCAAAAACACAAAAAACAAAAACAAAGAAAACGAAAAACAAAAGCCTAACCTTTTGATGGTTTGTGTATCTGGTGTTCCGTCTTCTGCTAACATGCTCCCTATTGCCGAGCTTTGAATATGTACTAAAATTTCTGATATCAGTTGGTTCTGCATTTCATGTTCCTCTTTTTTCTTTTGAATCCAAGGTTGCAAAATCTGTGAAAATTGTAACAAGATAGAATTTGAAACCTGCTAATGAATCATAAATGAATACAAACGAATCCACGTGTAGAATTCATATAGATGAATTTACCTTATATAAATCTTTCAATGATTTTACCGAGTGATATTCTTTATCCATTGATCGCTTTGCATCGTCAAGCCATTTTGTGAATCCATTGACAAACTCATCCATGGTAATCGTCTTGTCACCGTCAAGATCGAATTCTTTCAACACCTCGGACACCACTATATCTTTATCTACATACCATCTTTTATACTTGATTTCATGAAGAAATTTTTTTAATTCACCAAATGATATCTTATTATTGCCATCTTGATCTACTTCCTCAAATAGCCTAAAATTCAATATATTTTGTATGGAAAATTAAGAACTTGACACATACAAACATCACCAAAAAAAAAAAAAAAATCTTGAAAACATTACCTTTTAATTGTTGATACATTTGGTGTACCGTCTTCAGTAAGGAGTTTTCCGAGTGCATGCTTTTGCACATGTCTTAAAATGTCTATTTCTAAATGTTCATGTTTTACATATTCTAGCCTTCGCTTTTGGATCCAAGGCTGGAAAATCTGCATGATTTTTCAAAACAAATAATCGTTACAACGATATAAACAATAATGCTACATACAGTGAAACTTCACGAAACTAAACAATAACATAACAAACACAGAAATTTTAGTACGAAAGTGCACAAAACACAGTGCAATATTTTTCAAAACAAAATAATCGTTACAAATACACAAACAATAATGCTACAACAAAAAAAAAAAAAAAAAAGAAGGGAAATTTCACAAATTTTTTAACAAAATTTCACAGAATTAAACAATAACAAAACAAACACAACATTTTTTTTCCCATGGAAGTGCACAAAATGCAGTGCTAGCAGGGTGTGACCCCCGTTCAAGATGAATATGCCTGTGCACTTTTCTAGAAGAAAAAGGTGTTTGTATTGTTTTTGCGATCATAAATGCCTAAATTGAATACCTGATAGAAGAAGTACGCGAGAAGGAATACAACGGAAATAAGTAGAGTGAATATGATGACAATACGTTCCCCAGAAGAAAATAAATGGAAGATTTTTGGGATTTGGATGATTATAAATGGTATGACAGAGAGAACCATAATCCTTGCAGTGTAACTAGCCTCCACATCTGTAGTTATACCATGACCTATAAAAAAATGAAAATACAAAGCACAAAAAAATTAGTTTAATTTCATTTAAGTACTTACAAAAAAACAAACATATCAATCAACAAGCGAAGAGAAGAAGAGAGAGCGAACCAGTTGAGAACGATAACAATCTCCAAAATGGGTTTTGTGTAGTAGGATTTGAATTGACTGAAGGATTAGACTCAGAATTTTTGGAAAAGTTTTGACTGGCAACAATAACACATGTTCCCCAAACTAAAGTGAGAAGCAAGATTGTCGAGCCAGCCAGTAAGCCAACACCAGTATAGACATACTCTTGTGCCGTCTCTTGACTGCCCATAAGTCCAGAAGCTGAGAAGAGAACATTAATATATAAAAAAAAAAAAAATTTAAAAAAAAAAAGGAAGAAGAAGAAGAAGAAGAAGAAGAATATATAGTTGCAACAACAATTTACTGAGAGCACTTGTTTTAATCACTGTTTTTAGGCTATCCAGTAATGTTCTGCTAGGAAGTTCTGCTTCTACAGCTGAGTTTTGACAATTTCAAAACAATACAACAATTTTTACTAACGCAGTGATCTTACTCTAATTTTGTATAGGCCAAAATACACTGACAGTCCATGTACTTCGAGTCTTGTGTCACTTTTGTCCTTATACTTTCAATTGGCTCAATTTCAGTCCAATTGATTACACTCGTTAGATGGAAAGATTGCACGTGAATGGTCATGTGTCATGTTTTTAGGAGCAATATTTGTAAACTTGCTCAAATTAGTGAGTTAACCTTTACCAACGCAGTAATTATTTTTCGTAAAAAAATCCCAACCAATGTTATCAATTGAACCAAATTGACGCAAAATTAAAATTAAGTGACAAAACTAAGTCGATTAAAAGTGTAGTAGGGACCAAAATAATACAATAAACAAAATGCAGGAACAATCGTTGTAATCTATCTCTCTGCTTTTAGTTTAATTTGATCAAGCAATGAATAAAATATGACATGTATATATTTGTCTTGTTGTCAAACATTGTGTTTCATTAAGTCACTCAATTTAAAAAATCTGATATACATAAAGATATCTGGGGGCCTTATCATAGAAAAGTTTTGCTGAAAGTCAGTCAATACAACACATCACAGCCTGTGCCGTGTTCATTTATTTAAGTTCTTCCAAAATAGTACCAGAAAAAGACTTGTCAAAGGCCTTATCTATTAAGAAGCCATCTTAAAAAATAGTTTTTTTTTTTTTTTCCTTCATAAAAAAAAATAAGAAAATACGGTCAGTGCATAACAATCCTCCTTAAACGTGAGCATAATTTTTAATCATAGAATAAGAACATGATTGTTTTAAAATAAAGGAATCTCTATGGTTGTAACAAGACATTATACTAACACAACTTGAAGTATTCAAGAGAGCACTAATCAAAGTTGAGTATAGAAGCAAAACCATTTGTTTGGTGGAAACCATTTTTTGAAAAATGTTTTTTATATTTTGTGTTGTTCGGTATGACAAAAAAACAAAGTTAACAGGAAATATTTTTAGCTGTCAATGGAAACAAATTTTTTTAGGTGCAAAACATTTTTCACTTTTAAAGATAAAAAAACATTTTCTAAACTAAATTCTTACTCATGCCACCACCACCACCACCACCACACAACCACCATTGCCACCACTATCACCACCATAGTATCCCCGCCTTTAAGATCGCAATTTTGAAATTTGTTTTTTACCAGAAAACATTTTTTGCAAGAAAATGTTTTCCACCAAAAAAAAAAAAAAAAAAAGGAAAAAACCCACTAATGCAAGAAAATTGATGGGAAACAAGTAGGTTTGCAGTCATCTATCTCAATGAAGATTAGAAAAGGAAGAAGAAAGAAACAAAGCTGCAGAGTATATAAAAAAACATTTTGTTTTTTGGGTAACACAATAGTAAATAATACCAAGTAGAATTAAGGACTCTGGGAGGGAATCAAGAACATGGAATGCACTTGCACCAAAGATTCCAGGCCCAAGAATCTTGAAAATCCGCTCGCCCCCGGAATTAACATAACTCTCTCCATGAAACAACAGGTACTCATACACCAAAATCAGGAACAGATGGCCTAGAGGAGTGTATGAACACGGCAAAAAACCATACATTTGCTCACACTCTTCTTCAGAATCCAATCCTTTGAGAAGTAGAAAGGAGGATTGATTGCCTTCAACGTGATCGATGCCATCTGAAATTGAATCAGAAGAACTATATCGCAAGAATCGGCCTCTCACCTTGGATGCTAACAGAAATAGAATGAAAGCATAATATGTAGTTTTTGTGAAATTTCTCATTTTTTTTGTAAAATGAATGGAGGGAAATGAAAAATGAGAGCAATAAATAGCCAATTTTGTGTGTTGGCTTTCTCTAATATATGATTTATCTCTCTGACTCTGATCGTGTGATAAAGAGAGAGCTTCAAATTGAGGGACAGAAGAAGTGGAACAGAGGATCTAATTCCTTAGAAACAGGGGTTTATTGACAATTCCTTGGATGAGATTATTTAAAGTCAAAGTTGGCTTAGTTATTTATATGGGTTTGGTAGTACTTATGGAAAAAATATTAAATACTAAGCACGAGGTTTAATACCAAAAGAAAGACAAAGTAAGAAGTTATCTGCAATAATTTCATATATACTTTAATTATTGGCTAGTTTCTCTACCATACTTTAAGTCTTATGTATTGTCTTTTTCCACCTTCCTCTCTCTTGCCTTCCTCAGTTCCTCCATTTCTGCATATTTATTATAAATAAATGTTTGTATGTTATGTGTATTATGTTTTCAATTGACCTCACCAATTGTGGAAGTAGTTGGATCAACCTTAAATTTTGATTGGATGACAAAAGGCAAAGTGCATCAGAACCTTCATTTTAGTCTTCATCTCTCTCTAGATCAGATATATCAGTAGCAGCCTAAGACCACTGGAGATGTTAAAAATGTTATAAAAGTGGGATGTATTTTTGTGTGTAAAGTGTTTGTTATTTTAATGAGTAGATTAGTACTCTGATGAAGGTGCTAATGGACTATGTAAATGGACTACTGAACTTAATTGGGCTAGAAGTCTAACGGTGTGTTTGGTTGGAAGATTTGAAGAAGAATTTGGAAAGAAGGGAAAAGTTAGGTAAAATATGAATAAAATATACCTACATTTCATTTAATTTCACACATTTTTTTCCTTTTCCTTTCTAAATCCCTCCCCAAATCTCCAAATCAAATATTTTTAATCGAATTATAATATGTTCAAACTATCTTAAACTTGTTCATAAAATTTCAGATAAGGAGTTATTTTAGTTGTTCGTTTACGTTCAATTCAAATTTTAACTCAGTCTAAAAATTTTAACTCCAGATTAATCTTGTATTTCGATAAACATTGGGCAAGTTTTAAAATTTTATGGGTTGGCCTTGAGTTGCTTAGGATAGGCCCACCCTGCCTGGCTGCTTGGAGCATATCTGCGTCATGAGATTGGAGTGAGTAGTGTTTGTTAGCTAATGGACTATATGTAACCCATTTGTTGGGATGATTCTATTTGCGCTTAAATAGTAACTCTGTACATTCAAATAAAATTTAAAATTTTAATTTTTATTATACCCTATATAAATTTATTAAATTTTAAAATAAAATATTATTTTTGTTCTTATGGTACACTCTAATCAAATATTCTTCATATTCAAATCTGTTCACCTTCTTTCTTAAGTTTAAATTATTTTTTCTTTATCTTCTTGCTTACTCTAAAACTTCAATCCATCTCACAAAAACTCACCATTATTATCAACATCTTTATTTCTTATAAATAAATATTGGCCATAAAAAAAGGGGCCATTACCCTATGTTGGCCTTTATAATTCGGGATTCTGGGAGAGATCAGACTAGTTGCATTTTGTTTACGGGGGGAGTATTAGTTCAAGGGTTTGGTTATGGTGTGCAACTTACACCTTACACATTATTCTTTACACTTACACCTTATACTTACACCTTTTATACCTTACACCTTACACCTTACACCTTACACCTTTTGTGTAAGTGGCACATGGTGTGCAACTCACTTACACCTTACACCTTACACTTACACCTTTTGTGTAAGTGGCACATGGTGTGCAACCCACTTACACCTTTTGTGGGTTGCACACCTAAGAAAACTCTTTAGTTCAATCAATTTCTATAATACTACGAAGTGATAGCAATTCTCTAATTTGGGGGTGAATCAATCCATCTCATTCTAGTTTCTCCAGTATTCTCTTCATTAATGTTATGATCACAAAAAAACAAAAAAGTGTATTGAGAATAAAAAGTATAACTTTAAATAATTAATACAGTGTATTTATAAATTGAATGTACTAAATAATTTTTAGGGTGCAAATAGAATCATCCCATTTGTTGAAAAGTCTTGAACAATAAATCTTCGCACCTAGGATTAGGAGTTGTCTTTTGCCAGGCCGGGCCGGGCCGGGCCAGGCCAGGCTGAGTTCGGGTCAGACCAACACTACTTAATATGAAATTTTGTGTCTATCAAAACTTGTATGACCGAACATTGGGCCTATATAACCAATCCAAGTCTAACCCCGAATAAATTATAATTTCCAAGTCTGTCCATCGAGCTATATACATGAGCTATCAAAAAAAATAAAATCATAGTACCTAATATTTTTTTCATAAATAGACAAAGCCCTATAAAGCAACTAACCATTAAAGATTTAATATCATATTAATTAATTAAATTTCTTTTTTTTTTAAAAAAAAACCAAACGCATCCATAATTCCAAAAGTTCAAAAGTTTTTTAAACCAAATTATTAGTAATGCATCAAACTAAAAAATAAAAAAATCCACAATTTAAACTTCAAATTTCTTTAAACATTTTTTTTTTTTGTGAATGTCTTCAGTAAAACAGTGACCACTTGAACATCTTACAAATCACATGGCCAACAATAAAAGGTTATATACATTTTCAATATATTATATAAATTGATTAATTAATTAAATTAACTATGTAGTAGGCCTGGCCGAGCCAAAAATATAATTTTCAAACCCAATCCATTAATCAATCAGGCTAAAAATATCAACCCAGTCCAGCCCTGTGGGCTAAAATAATATTTCCAAGCCCTAAAAAAACAGGGTTGAGTTGGAGGGGCTAGTGGACTGATGCCCACCCCTACCAAAGATGCCAACAAGTTGGGAGTAATTACGAGCCGTTATTATTAGCTAGATTTATTTATTTAGGATAAATTATAAATACACTCTTTGAGGTTTACTTAAAATACAAGTTATCTCTTATGATTCTAGAAATTACATCTCATCCCCCTAAAGTTTATAATTTCATAACAAATGATCCATTTAAATAATTAATCATCAAGTCAATTAACAGTTTTTAATGATATCATAAATTTATTTTAATTAATAATTAAATAATTTTATTATTGTATAAGAGAGCAGTTAAGAATTTCATTTTTTAGTTAATTCAATTAAATAAAAAATTATGACAAGAGAATATTTGTAATTTTTCTAATTATAAGAAATAATCCGTATTTTAAGCAAATCTCATGGGGTGTATGTGTAATTTGCCCATTTACTTAGAATTCTTAATGACGGGTGATAACGACGGTAGTGGTGATGGTGGATAGCGATAGTGGCATTGGTGGTGGTGTACAGTGGCTGTATAAAGCTTTTGGGGAAATGGTTGAGAGAGAGACGAGAGAAAAATATGAAAAAACTTGATAGAAAAAAATTTATTGTGTACAACATAGGTAATATAAGATTTATTGATGCATTTAAAAAGTAAATAGAACTTAATGGTAAGACATCTAATGGGATTAGTTCATAATTACCCCTAAGGGTTGGGTTTTTCTCAAGTTAAGAATTCAACTTGAGAGAGCATTTAAACTTTGTGAGAGAAAAGTTTACTTAAAAAAAGCTCAGAAAAAATAGTAGAGAGGTGAGATTTTAGGGAAAATATCAATTCAGGTTCCTTTTGTTTTGATGTAATTTATTTTACACAAAAAATATTTTTCTCAAAAAAAATATTTTTATTTTTGTTTTTCGATGTTTGGTTGACACTTGAAACAAAAATATTTTATTGCCTAAAAGATAAATTTTGATTCAATAAAGTGTCATTTATAATTTTTTAATAAATTAAGATACTTTTGAAAAGGCTAAATGTATTGAAAATGTAGTGAGTAAGAGTCAACTATATAAAAATTGATTTACCGAATTTTTAAAGGTAAGCCGTTTTTAAGAAAATGATGCAAAAATGGTTTTCTTAAAAATGTTTTACTTACTTTTTATTCAACCAAATAACGGAAAATGAGTAAAATATTAATATTTTAAGTCAAAACAAACGGAGCCAGTATATGCTCTTTAAAAATTTAAAAAAAAAATTATAAACAAATAGTAAATTTTATAAACCTTAATGATTAAAACCATTAAATTTTTTACCAATATGTAATAACTTTATGATAGTATCACTGATTTGTAATTTTTCTTTAATTTTAAATGTGGTTCTATTATATATAATTAAATCTAGACCTTACATTAATATTTATTGTACAATTTGGGTATTTTTTTTGGTATCCTAAAGTTTATTTTTTATGCATAACAAAGCTGAATTTTAAGCAAATTATTTTCTCAACAGACTTATGTTGATCATTAAGGCGGTTAATGAGGTACATGTTCCCTTGAAACTAAGGCCTCGTTTGGTAAAAGTTAAAGTGACTAAATAAGCTCAAAAAATAAAATAGGTTGATTTAATTAATAAGACAAAATATTATATTTAAACCATAATTATTTTACTTTTTCTCTCATAACTATCATATGCAAACTAAAATAAATAAAAGTTCTTCTCAAACGGAATTAATTTAACTAGGTTAAATTTGTCAAAAAAAAAAAAAAACCTAAATTAGCTCTTCCCAAACCAAGGCTAAAACTATTTTTGAATTTTTTTCAGACGTACACGTTCCCTTGAAATTGAATATTGGAAGAATCACAACATAGTTGGACAGGGAAAAAAAATTTCAAAAACATGTAGAGTGCAAGGGAATTTGTAATGAGATGCAAATAAAAAATTGTGAAGATGTAAGTATGACTTGCACTCTTCCATATTTCTGTAATAATTTTCTCTGTCCCACAAGAATGTAATCCCCCCTTAAATATTAATGCTCTGCTATGATTTGAGAGGGTAATCCTATGCTACACACATCCTCAAATGCAAGTTAGAAATAATTATAAAATAATAATAATAAATGTTTGATTTGTCATTTCAATTTAAGAGAGTGTTTGGACTTAATAAGTCTATTTTGAAATTAATTCCGGTAATTTAAATTGTTCATTTTTTAGGACTCGTTGAATAGAATATTTATACAAAAAATCAGTATGATTGAATATCGATAGGTATTTGTTTGAATCATATTTATTTTTTAAAAATAGATGACAAATATAATTTTAAAAATAACAATTTAATTTTTTGCAATACAAATTTGAGTCAAACATATAGTTGTCAATGTCCGATTATCTTATTTTTTGTATAAATAATTTATACAACGAGTTCTAAAAACTGAACTGTTCAAATCTTTTAAATGAGATCTCAAGATCTCTCATGTTGAGATGTGAACGTGAGAGAAGCCTAATTCCCAAAATGAATTATTATCAAATATCACATAAGATATAATCAAAGAGCACTTGTATCATAATAAAAATAAAATTTTTTAACATGTGCCTTTAAGGTACTTGTTAAAAATGCAATAAATCGTCTTAATCAACCCCATTATCATAGAAAATTGAAAAAAGTTACAAATGTTATATTGTTAGAAAACAAACTACCCCTTTTTGTTTAATTGCCTTTATTTTTATATATTTTTTATAATGGAAAATTTTAAAATATTTGTTTAATCACAAAAGTCAATGCCCTTTATTTTTGTAAATGATATTTCGCGACTTTTTTTTTTAATAATTTTTAATCATAATTAAATTATACGGTATAAGAAAAATAAATCTAAAATTACAACATATATAAAAATTTCATAATATTAATCAAGAAAGGAATTTTATTTTTAAATGACATTTTTTAGAATTTAAATACCCTTTATTTTCAATTATAATTAAATTATATGATGTAAGGAAAATGAACCTAAAAATTATAACAAATATAAAAAATAATGGGCATTTAAAAATCTAAAAAAAAAAAGAGAGCCACGAAATATCATTTGAAAACAAAGGGCATCCACTTTTATACCAAAAAAAAAAAAAAAATGTTTAAAAAAATTCCATTATGAAAAAGTAAATAAAATTATTAAAATTGAGAGAATTAAAGAAAATAATAGTTTGGTCCCCAACAATATAACATTTATAATCTTTTTAATTTTTTTTATGATAGTGGGATTGGTTAAGATAATTTAATGCATCTTAGGCACTTGTTAATAAGATCAATCAAAATATTATCATAACTAACATCACAATAAATCATACTATAATATATTTTAATAAAAAATGCAAAAGTCTAACTAATACCATTATAAGTTATGATTAAAAATTACAAAAATCATAACTATAACTAAAAATGTATGATACACATTCTAAAAGAGAAATGTACCATAAGATTTCCTAATTTGAAACCATTGACGGAATCAATTAATTGACTTCAAGTTATGAAAAATTATATAATAGTCTTGAAGTATCATATGGTTATACTCTCTCACTAAATACTATTCATTATGTCCTCTCATATCCCTTAATCACTCATAAAACACCACGTGACTGTACTCTTGGACTATCGAATAATCACTCTCAAATTAGAAATCTATGTTTATTAACCAAACAATAATATTATAAAAAGAGAAAAAATTATTTAACGTATTACAATGATTGTAGTTTTAGATTTAGTGGTGGAGCCCAAAAAAATAGTTTAGATGGGGTACTTATTAATTCAAATTTCATTTTTTTTTTCTCATAATCCATAATATTAGATAATAATTTTTTTAATTAATATTAAGCACAAAATCTTAAATACTTAATATAAAAGTTAAAATTTTTTTTTTTTTACAATTGACCTTGTGAAAAATTAGAATTGAAAATATGGTATTACTTATAACTAGTGTATTATAGACAATGCAAAAGAGTCTTGTATGTTTTATGATGGATTATATAATAATGTATAAATAATAGTGATACTACATCATTATCGATATATGATGTCACTAATTAATAGTAAAATAATGCATGAAAGGTTAATCTTACTTGTCAAATATAATTAACAATTCAATAATTTCACATCTGTTTAGTAGAGCTGTGGGAAAGTGCTTATAGCTTATGCCTAAACAGCTTATAGCTTATAACTTTCAGTTTAAGCTGATTTCCAGCTTATTCTTAAAGCATCTCCTGCCTCACTCAAAGAATAAGCTGATTTCTGACTTCTAAAAAACTATAAGCTATAAGCTGTAAGCTATAAGCTAAATCAAACACATCAAAATAGCTTAAATTAAGCTGAAAGCTAAAATAAGCTGTAATTAAGCTCTGCCAAACAGGCACATAGTGGAGTTAACTATATTTACATATAAGTGATGATTTGGTTTCACTGTTATACTGAATTTTTTTTATAAAATTTTCATACATAATAATGTGACTTGTTGTAATTTCTTCATTTTCAATCAAAACGACTATCATTATTTTTGTAATTTGAAAAATATCATTAAGAAATTATTCTAAATATTATTCCTATATAAATTTTATATTTATTAATTATTTTCCTTATATGCAAAAAAATAAAAATAAAAATGAGGGGGGCACGTGTCCCCTTCAATTCATAGCTCCGTTACTGTTTACATCATATTAATTTTAAATTTATATTATATTATTTCAATATAAATTTTATTTTATTTTTTGGTAGCTTATGATAATACCGCTAATCAAAATACTAGGAACTTGAAGAATAATATTCAAAGGAATTCCAAGCTCCAAGTAAGAAACCAAAGAAAAATTCAGATAGAGATCTTTTGACTTGGACAGCTCACGCAATGACTCAGACTTTTCCATAATCATATCATTTTCAGTTGAATGAATATTTATTTTATTTTATTTTATTTTTTTGAATATGGTTGAATGAATATTTATTTTATTTTATTTTATTTTTTTTGAACATGGTTGAATGAATATTTATTGGGCCATGTTGAATGAGTCTATTGTGTTTTTGTACCTGTTTGCGGCAACGCTTTTGACTAAAAAATAAATAAAAACATGTCTGTGAGGGATGACAATTTATTCTGTTCTATGCCCCCATAAGAACAGGAGAGGGGATAGTTTTTCCCGTACTCCATTTTCACCATCTCCGCCCTTATTATATTAAATAAATACATAACATTTATAACTACATATAATTTAAATCATATTGGTTTGAGCAACAATAACTATACATTTTTTCAATTTTTTTTTGACTTGCTGAGATCTTGGTTGATGTTATTTTATTTGGAAGTTGAGTTTTTAGGGGAAAAAAAGTGGAAATTACCAACAACAAAAAAAAAAAAATTCTAGAGTTTGAGCCTTGTAAAAAAATAACCCTAAGTTTTTAATTTTACTAATTTAAACTCTAAATTTTTTATTTGTTTTCAATCTAAATTATTTACCTATTTTTATTAAGTAAAATCGATGAAAAAAATAAGTATTTGAGTTATCTATACTATATATTAAGTAAAAGGGAGTTTTTAACCCCCAAGGCCTATGAAAGCTTCAACATCCCAATCTGAATTTTTAAAATTTTTTATTTAAAAAAAAAAACTCAGCATTTATTGATTTGGTCAAAATTTTCTGATCAGCATTTATTAACTTTTTTCAATTCACATATCTTTCCACATGCTTGCAATTATTGATTTGGTCAAAATCCCCTGATCAGCATTTAAAATCCCCTCATATAAATAATTATAGATACGATTCGTGTATAGTTACTGCAATACCCTTTTCAACTTCGCTCATACACTATGGTTAGTAATAAGAAAAAAATCTTAAAAAACATAATTTATATATTAAAAAAAAATCTAAAACAAATATAAATATCTATAATTATCCCGTGCATAGCACGGGTGATAGGCTAGTTAAACTTAATGAAAAGTATATTTTAGATATTTTATGAATACTTACATCAAATTTAATGATTAAAATATTTTTTTTTTCATCAATTTTACTTAATAAAAATAGACAATAATTTAAATTGAAAAGAAATCAAACAATTAGAGTTTAAATTGATAAAATTAAAAACTTATGGTTCATTTTGTTACAAGACTTCAACTTTTGGGTTTTTAATGTAATTGTCCCCCCCAAAAAACTAAAGCCTTGTTTGGGGTTTATTTTTTTAGTGTTTTTTTTGGTTTTGATTTTTTTATGAGGTGAAAAAAATTAATATGTTTGCAAATAATTTTTTAAGTTATATGAAAAATCATGAATAACTAGCGTGTTTAACTTCTTACTCTTCAGCTTTGCAGTGACTTTCGGATATTGATTTTTTTAGTAATCCGTTTTGTCTAAACTTTTAGGTCATGTTTGATTCACAAGATTAATAGTGAAGTATTAATAATCCTATTAAATTAGTGTGGTATTCACTATCCAATAGGATTAATATTCATTGGATTAACAATCCCACCCCTACCCCATTACTAATAATCCTACAAATTTGTTGGATTAATTATCCATTGGATTAATAATCCTAAACCAAAATGTTAAAACAAACATAGGATAATTGGGCCCACGGATTAATAATCCTAATCCCTTACTTTAATCCACCCAATTAAACATGCTCTTAAAGAATAGCTAGTGTGTGTGTACGATATTTTTATTTTTGTTTATAGTGATATTTTTTCAAAGTTAATTATTTTATTTTTCTTTTTTCTTTTTTCACTTTTCGAGTTTGTCTTGTGTAAACAAATTTTAAAAAATTAAAAAAAAAATTAACTACAAAAAAAAAAAAAAAAAACAGAAGAAGCCAAAAAGCTAAAATATTAGCTTTTAAAAAAAAAATAAAATTTAAATGTTTATGTCATTTAATCAAGTAGAATTAAAAAATATGAAATTTTCCAAAAAATTATCTTTTATAATTTTTTTTTCTTCTAAAAACTTCCAATTTGATGATGTATATTAATAAGAAATTTTAGTAAAATTTTATCATTCCCCCCGGCCCCCAATATTTCCCACCTTGTCCCCCCGCCCCAATAAATTAGGGGACAGTGATGAGGAACTACAAACTTGTCCCGCGGCTCCCTAAAATGGTTAAAGACTAACTAAATTTTCTTAGTCACAAAAAAATTAACTCACTCTGTTTGGTTTGAAATTTTTTAAAATAGTTTTTAAAATTTTCAATATTTATTGTTTTTTTTTGGTGTTTTTTTAACATTTTAATCAACTTTTTATTTTTTATTTTTAGATTCACATAATCTGAATATAGTGAAAAAATATAAAATTTGTACAATTTTTTTAAAAAAAATTTCTTTGAATACAACAAAATTCAAAAAATATATATAATTTTTGTATTATTTTGAATTAAATGAATTTTTGAATTTTTCTTTTGTACAAACTTCGTACTTTTTAAAAATATAATTACCTCGTTTGAGAATAGATTATTTTAATAATTTTTTGACTTTTTATAAAAAAAATATACAGAAAAAGTAAAGAAATTATATGACAACTTATAGTAATTTTTTGGTTAAAATTGAAAGTTATTAAACGAGATAAATCTAAAAACTAAATAAACATTGATAATTTTTATTTATTTATTTTACATATCCACTGAAAACAAAAATATGAAATTCTTTTAAAACTCCAAATCAAATAGAGTGGTTAATTTTTCTAATAAATTTTCTAGTATACGTGTAAATAAAAGAGGAGTGATTGTATTTAGACCAAGATTGTAGAACACAGAACCTCAAAGGTAGTCATTATAATTTATCCTAAAATAATTAATATAAAATGGACTCATGAATTGCTATTTGAACACTTATATTTCTTCTTATAGTTCACACTATTTTTTTTTTCTTTTTTATAAAAATTAATTTTTGTTTTAGCTCAATCAAATTATCATTTGATACAAATGGCACACACCTTTCTCCAAACACCAAGCCTTCACAATTAGCCCCCACCAAGGTGATTTGACCTCCTTCCCTACTCGCATGCCACCCTCCACCATTCTCTTACTCTCGCAATTCTCATAGCCACTCTCTTATCACCTCTAAAACCCTAAGAAGAAGGATGAGGAGGAGGGGCGATAGGAAGGCAAGGGGGGTTGGGAGGAGGAGTGGTGGAGGGGAGAGGTTTTGGGAGGTAGCGGCAAGGAAGTGAGGGTAATAATGGGAATAAGTAGTGTGAATTTAGAAAAACACAAAAAATACTGTATACCATATGTACCTTATAATTATAGAAAAAGATGACATTATTTTATACTTTCTGAGTTAAATGTCATAACTACACACAATATGAGGCATAACTAAAATCTTACGAGTCATAACTAAAGAAGAAAATAATATAACTAAGAGGATATATGATACACCCTTTTAAATGTGTGTATATTAGAATTTTCCTATGAAATATTATTAAAAAAAAAAAAAAGCAAATTGTTTATGGAAATGTTTGGGACCCCCACAAAGGAGGACTCACATGACCCCTACTGATGTATTAACTATTGATGTGTTTGAATTTTTTTAGAGTTGTGTCTGACAGTGACATGAATGGTTCAGATCATTTTAAAAGTTGTGAGGATTATATTTTGTGGGAGTCTCTATCATTATTGATCGTTTATATACCCAGGCTCCCCGGGATATTAATTAATTATAGCCTGCACTTTCCTCTGAAATTCCAATAAACGAAGAAAGGAATTAGAGTACCCTGAATTTCTTGGAAACAGTTGGGTAATAAATGCCAAAATTTTGGGAATTTGATCTTGACCACACTGGAATCAACACGTTTTCATATATCAATTTTCCTTTTCCATATATTACATTACACAAGGTGTGTGTGGGCTGCTTTACATGACCATTCTTCCAAAAATGAAAAAGGAACTTGGTCCTTATCCCTGTTTCTTCTATTCTCACAGCATTGCATTTTTATTAGTCTTGTTGGTGTGTTTAACAGAATCAGCAACACCAAAGAGTGAAAGTGGGAATATAGGTGCCATAGTAGATAACAGCAGTTCTAGGATGGGCAAAGAGGCCAAAGTGGCCATGGAGATAGCAATTCATGATTTCAACACTCAAACCACCACCAATCAAAGC
The DNA here is from genome assembly GCA_025200525.1 of Camellia lanceoleosa. Lineage (NCBI taxonomy): Eukaryota > Viridiplantae > Streptophyta > Magnoliopsida > Ericales > Theaceae > Camellia > Camellia lanceoleosa. The sequence continues at coordinate 29,520,363 of CM045762.1, read as the reverse complement.
TTGCTTCTTCGTCTTCACATTCCAATGATTAACAAGCAAAGTGGACCCATTCAGGCAGCTCTTGCAGGTATATATATATATGTAATTCAATATGTTATTAGCTTATCTTTGAGCTTCGGGCAATGGCACAGCCGGTTGAACAGGTCCTAAATTGAGGGAAACCCCCCAAGCTAAAAGAAAGAAGTTAGGATGGGTTTCATAATTGCTTTTTTTTTTTTCAAAAAAAAAAAAAAAAATTAAATAAAATTATTGCTTCAAAAAAACTTATACATTTGATTAATGTTAAGAAAAGCTAGCTTGTTTGTTATTAGAAAAGTTCACACAAGTTGATGTGGATTATTTTTATTTATTTATTTTTTCGTATTCAGTGAATTTTTTGAATTTTCTTTTCACGTTTTATAGAAGTAAAAAATTTGAACACAAATTTTAAGAATAAAGAAGAACTAAAGACGGCAAAATTTGGTCTATCATGCAAAAAATCTGAAAATACTTTTTTAACTCTCCTTGTTAGGATCATGTAAACTCAAATTTTGTTAGTTTGAGAATCAAATTCACTAAACATAACTCTTGTGGCCTAATTGTCATCATGTTGAATGCAGCTAGAAGCCTCATCAAGACAAAGAAAGTGCAAGCAATTCTAGGACCTCACACGTGGGAAGAATCATCACTGGTTGCAGATGTTTGCACCCAAGCTCACATTCCCATTCTCTCTCTTGCCACCGATTCAACCCCAGAATGGGCAACACTGCGTTGGCCCTTCCTCATCCGAGCCTCCTCCTCGCCCAATCAATGCTCACAAATGAAAGCCGTGGCTGCAATTGTCCAGTCATGGGAATGGCACAGAGTCACTCTGATATACGAGGACACGACAAACTCAGCTTCTAATGGTGTCATATCTCATTTATCAACTGCCCTACGCGAAGTGGGTGCTGAAATTGATCAGCTTATAGCTCTCCCACCTTTCCCATCCTCTTCATTCTCCGAAGAGCTCCAGAGGCTTAAAGGCGAGCAATGCAGAGTCTTCGTGGTTCATGTCTCTCTCCCACTGGCAATCCATTTCTTTGCCAAAGCAAAGAAAATGGGAATGATGACAAAGGATTATGTATGGATCACCACAGACACAATCGCAAGTCTAATCTATTCCCTTGACGCCTCTGCCATTTCCTCAATGCAAGGCGTAATTGGCATCAAGGCCTACTTCCCTGAAACCGGGCCACGTTTCCAAGAATTCAGCAAGAAATTCAAAAAAAAGTTCAGCAAAGACCACCCTGAAGAAAAAAACCACGAACCTGGGATTTTTGCAGTCCAAGCCTACGATGCCACGTGGGCAGTCGCTCGGGCATTGGGAGGTGCAGGTAAATCGGACGGCCAAGAAATCATAGAAAAAATTTCATCAACTGATTTCAATGGGTTTACTGGTAAAATTCGATTCAATGGAAGGAAATTAGCTCCATCACATTCATTCCAGATTGTCAATGTGATTGGAAAGAGTTACAGAGAACTCGGGTTTTGGACAGAAGGAAGAGGCTTCTCAGAGGCAATTGATCAAACAGTTTTTTACAATTCATCAATGCAGGTTTTGGGGCAAGTGTTTTGGCCTGGGGGACCTTGGTATACTCCAAAAGGATGGACTGTTTCCACAGAGATTGAACGGCTGAGAATTGGCGTGCCCACCGGATCAACATTCAAACAGTTTGTAAATGTGGAGTACGATGATCGGACAAAACAATTTTCATTTACTGGATTTTCCATTGAAGTCTTCAAAGCAACAATAGAGCTCTTGCCATATACTTTTCCATATGAATTTGTACCATTTGATGGTCCCTATGATGATTTGGTGATGCAAGTTCACTTGAAGGTAAGAATAGTTAGTACTTACATGCTTTGTTCTGTTCTCTTGCATCATCACCAACATCTCTAAATTTTACGAAAAGTCTAAAAACACAGAATTAAACACAATTATCTTACATAACTGGATCCTATATCTTCTTGTTTTTCTACATCTAAATGAGAGATTTGCGTTTCAATTTTTTTTTTTTTTTTTTTGTATTTCTAGAAGAACTAAAATTTTACTTTACTATTTTAACGTGTCAGTTTTTTCAATTTATACTCCAATAATGCTCTTTATTTTAGTTGGGTTCATTTAAGAATATTCATTTAATAGTTTTATGAGAGAAAATGAAAAAGTGTAAATACTTTAAGAATACAAAATTAGGTGATTAGTGAATGTGAATAAAAAAAAGTAGTAGTTACTATTTATAAAATCATTTTTGCAAGTTTTGACTAGTCTACAAGAAAATTTTTTCTTCAATTTGACTAATTATTCTAAATAAATTACTGATTTTGCTAATTTGTTATGAATGCCCAAACTGAAGATTCAGCACAAAACCATTTAAAAAAAAAAATCACTCGTACTGAGAGCATTGTTTACCTAAATTTTATCCTAAAATATTATTAAAAAATTCATTCCCTATTTTTAGGAATTACTTTTTTATTTACTTCTCCCAACAAACTCCTTATTCTTTCTCTATTCTATTAAATTAATATTTTTCATTACTTTTAAATTTAAATATTTTTTAATAATAAAATAATAAAAACAAAAGCAAGAGCACAACATGCAAGATAGCTTCTCTGCAGCAAAAGGTGGTTGACCGGCCGGATGACCTGGCGGTCGACTGGGTGGATGTCCAGGGACGTCCAGGCGTGCCTTTAAAACGAAATAAAATAAGAATTTACCCTAAAATATTATTAAAAATTTCATTTCTTATTTTAGGAATCATTTTTTCATCTATTTCCCCCAACAAATTTCTTATTTTTTCTCTATTATAATAAAATATTATTTTTTAATTATTTTATATTTTATATTTTTGGGGATGGAGATACTCAAGGTTGAATAAAAAATAATTTTATATTTTTGGGAGGTGAACAGTTGCTCCCAACATTTGGGGAGCAACTGTAGCAACACTTTTATTTGAGGGGTGGGTTAAGGGATCTGATGGGGGTGTTTTTTGATAGCAAAATCCCTTATTTTGGGTAAGGAGGTGATATAAGGCACCTGCTGGGGATGCTCTAAGTTCAACTTATTAGATGTAATAATGCCACGGGATGTCTCAAAAATAAGTCAAACATACAAAAATTTTAAAAAAAATATGCACAAAAAAAATGTGTGTTTTTAGATTTATTGCAAAACGACATGTCCTCATTTGCTCTAATACCAAATTGTAATGTTTCTATCTCAAATCGTAACAATATTGTCTATTTTGCGCTGGATTGTAGCAGTTTTAAAATACTTAAAAACTTTTCCTACGAAGCCAATATAGGACGAAATGTTACAAAAATTACACTAGACAATTACATGACTCTCTCAAAATAAAGAAAAATTATTCAATAATCTCATTATGCCATGTGGCATTATTTCTCTGACCAATGAGAAAATAGAAGCCCATATTAAGTAAATTATCATTTGCCTTTCACTACGTGACTAATTTGAAGCACCACGTACATAATGTTATAGTAGACCAGGACTATTGAATAAGGCCAAGTTTGGCATTTTCAAAAAAATTCAAAAAGTCAAAAGTCACTATCTTATTTAAGTCACATCATCTTATTTAAGTCACATCACCTCTCTAACACATCACTTTAAACCCAATCCAAATCCAACCCATATTTCATAAAAAGTCAAAAAGTGCACTTATTTAGTCTTCCCAAACTTGACCTAATATTAACTAAAATGAATGGATTGTACAAAAGAGTAGGCCTTCTTTCTTCTTCTTCTCCTCTTGCTTTAGCTTTTGGGCTAACTCTGTTCTGTGACTAGAAATAAACTGATAGTGTTTGCTTTTACTTTGGAATTTATCAATGCGTTGGAGCAGAATTTCAGTGGAGTAGTTGGTGATGTAAAAATAATAGCAAGGAGATATCAGTACGCAGAATTCACAGAGCCATACACAGAATCGGGACTGGTGATGATAGTCCCAGTTCAATCACAAACAAACAGAGCTTTGTTATTCATGAAACCATTCACAACAGACATGTGGATTCTAATAATGGCTATCAATATATACAATGGCTTTGTTGTGTGGTTAATAGAGAGAAATCACTGCCCTGAACTTCAAGGCCCTGTCATGGATCAAATTGGGACCTTGCTTTGGTTAGCGTTCACCACACTCTTCTCTTTGCATGGTAAGTGACACACAACATAATCCCTTCTATTTTTTTTTTTTGGGAAGTCTTGAAACGAAAACTATTTTTCTTTGTTGTTTTCGTTTTCATAAAAATAGAATCAATTCCAAATTTTTTATTTTATTTTAAAAAAATCAGAACAATTTTCATGCTCTCTCCTCCCTTTCTTACCATCTCTGGCCACAGGCCACCGTTGATCGTAGGCCAGCTGACCCCTGACAACCTTCTAATGGCAATTTTCATTCCCCTTACTTTGCATTTTTATTTATTTTATATATATATATTTTTTATTTGTGCTAAAAATGCTATGTTTTGATTTTAATTTTAATGTCTAGTAATGTGTTAAAATTAAAAAATTTGATACGCTCAAATTTTTTTTATTATTTAAAATAGTAATTTATGCTGGAGTTGGTTGGGGGTTTTGATTTGTAATAGTTTGTGCTAAAATTAAGAATTTTGATTAGGGAATTTTATTTTTTATTTCTAAAAGATGATAAGCGGCCATGGTCAATTGTAAAAGTTTACATTAAAAAATTTGTAATGAATAACTTTTCTTATTAATATTAGTTCAAAAACTTTTTATCATTTTATTGTTATTGATTGCAAAAATAAGGGGAAAAAAAAAATTCAACGTTGTGAGTAATGATTGCCCCCTCTAAATTAATTTTCTAGCTCTGTTACTAGACGCCTCCATCGACCACCAACAGCTCCGCCACTGGATTTTTATCTTGTTTTTAAAAAATAAAAACAATTTTTTTTTTCTCTCTGTTTTATGTAAACAAAAAAATAGGAAGCTGGCTAAGGTTTCATACTAAGCCTTCTACCCTCAAATTGTCTAGGAGAAGATTATTCAGCTAATTAACAATAATGTGACTTTGGTTGGTTATTATTGTTTTGAGCACAGGGGAAAAACTTCATAGCAATTTGTCAAGAATGGCAATGGTGGTGTGGCTCTTTGTGGCACTAGTCATCACCCAAAGTTACACTGCCAGCCTCACCAGCATGCTCACCGTGCAGCGACTTCAGCCTGCGACAAGAAACATTGAAACCTTGAAGAATAGCAATGCAAAGGTTGGGCACGGCAAGGGATCCTATGTCTCAACATATTTGAAAGATGTCTTGGGATTCAAGTCCACCAACCTCAAGAACTTTAGCTCGCCCCAAGAATATGCTCGAGCGCTCAAGAGTGGAGAAATAGCAGCCGTCTTTCTTGAAGTTCCTTTCGCAAAACTGTTCCTCGCCATGTACTGCAAGAGCTTCATCCTAGCAGGGCCGTCGTATAAAATTGGAGGCTTTGGATTTGTAAGTCACTTCAATTTGTTTTAAGGCTGTGTTTGGATATTAGATTATTTGATTGGATTTCTGTAAAATTCAGTAACAGAAACCTTGGATGTGAATATGAACACTTCACCACTAAGGGTGGTAGCCTAGCAGGTGGGAGCTCACTCTCACTCGATTTGGTGAGCAAGTGACTCAAAGTTTTGTGTCTCTATGGGGGCGACATCTACCTCTACTCCTAACTTTCACTCACGAGGACCCTAGTGCGACTGACTCATGTATGGCTCAAGTTCATCGTGAGAGAGCGCCTGCGATTGTCCCATGTAAAGTACCCTCATTTTGTCAAGCTCGTCTAGGCCCTTCTAGTCTGGATCCCCAACAAGTAGGGTCTCCTTTGGTCATGCATGAGGAAAATTGTTACGATTGGTTGCGCCCTCCTATCTTTTCATCAAGCCAAAAAAGAAAAGTAAATTACACTTTGTATCCCTACACTATATACTCAATCCCTCTTCTTCATCTCTTAAATGAGGATGTCAAATCCTAACGCTTTTAATCAAATGCCAATGCCCCTCTTTCTATCCAAATCTGATACAGAAATTGGCCAAAAATTGTCATTGCATGATATGTGGCCTAATTTTGACATTCACATCACAAATTCAGTCAATTTATCTAATAAATTTGAAGGGAAAGGAGACATTGACACTTGATTAAAAATGTAAAAGTTTGATTGTTACAACTGAAAAGTGAAGATGCAAATGTGGAAAATAAGATTAGGTATAAAATGCGAAAACAAATATGATTATTTGAATGGATATGACTCATATAACTTGTAATGGTTTGTGACTCAGGTATTTCCAAAGGGATCTCCAATGCTTGCTGATATAAATGAAGCACTATTGAAGGTGGCAGAGAGTGGTAAACTGAGAGAGTTAGAGAACAGCATGACTGGGACTGAGCTGTGTTTGGACATGGAATCTGATCATGGAAACCCTAGCTTCAGCCTCAACAGCTTTTGGATACTCTTCATATTAACAGGAGGCACTTCAACAGTTGCTCTTGTGTTCTATGTCATTCTTGGCAAGTGGAAATTCTATCACATGCTTCAACTCAAGATCATCTGGAGACTTATATTGGCCATGTTGAGCAAAAATTATCAGTTGAGACCAGAACATCACGTGACCATGTGCCCGATTGGTGGTGTTTTATGATTTTTTTTTTTTTTACCATGTTATTCTCATTTTTCCAATGATATAAGCACATACTACACAATCAGTATTGTGTTCAGAGAACACAAAATTACTTCACATGGAAACACTGGTAGGGGCGGATGTACATAGGGACAAGTTAGCCTCACTGAAGTTCTCAAGTTGCACTATTTTGTAATTTTGTACCGTATTGTATTCCAACTCAATAATCTCAACCTTTTATACGAATATTAAAATAATACGTATCAAATAAACTAACATATTTTTACTTTTTAAAGGCAAACATATTCAATTTAGCGTGTGTTCATTGGTTTACAAATGTCAAACTTTAACATTGATTAGTGATCGTCAAAAATGACATTTTTCGTGATAAAAATCGTAAAGTATCAAATTTTTTCTTGTATTGGCAAGAAAAAAGTTAATGAGGTAAATTTTAATGAGGTTAAAAAGTTAATATATTTAAAATAATTTTTTTAATTGAATAAATGGTTATAAGACTTATATTCCATTCAGTCTTGTGAAAAAATTTATGACTCATCAATTACTATGTAATTGCCAAAAAAAAAAAAAAAAAAAAACTACCATGTAATTGAAAATGACACTAGTATCACCCTTTATTATAAATATCATAAGGGACAATTGTATTATACATATTCCATACCATATGCATATTTGGTTATACCATTTTCTTCTTTAGTTATAACGTTATTTTGAGATATTTAGTTACGACTTTTTTATGTTTGATTATATATATATATATATTAGTTATGATTCAAAAAGTATGGAGTTATATTATTTTCTTTTATAATTATAAGGTGCATATAGTACACACCTCTCAGACGGTATGTACCATGTTTTTTCCCATATGATAAATTCAGAACTTACGAGTGAGTTTTATTACAAAATACTTTTGAGTTTGTTTAGAGTTTTTGGTTTGTTTGAATAAGAAACTATGAAAAATGTCTCGTAGCTCAAATTTTGTGGCTCAAAAGTGGCTCAAATGGCCAAAACGACGTCGTTTTGGCCATTTTTATGTTGTTCTGTACTCAAAACGACGTCGTTTTGGCCATTTGAGCCACTTTTGAGCCACAAAATTTGAGCTACGTAGCATTGTCGAAGAAACTATATTGCCGTATTCGTACAATTACTGGTACGCATATAGATTGGGTTGCACATCTATTGGGTACACAAAATACATATTTTATACATTCTTTAACTGTTGGATAGTCTCGTGATGGGTACATGAAGCTATGGGATATTGGTGAAGATACGGTTGATTCATTAGAGTTTTAATTTACTTGAAATTCTAAATCATTTTGCTTGATAAATCAGAATAAAAGATGTATTATTCAATGATGAAATTAATGTAAGTGAAAATCACAATTCTCTGATGATGTCGTGATTTATTACATTATATTTAGTTGTCAATTTTATTTTTTAAAATTTTTGTCCATATGCATGAATATTTAAAAAATTGGTTTCTAAAATTTTGTTACAAATTTTTGAGTAATGTGGTGGTATTTGTTTTTTTTTCGGTTCAACCACCCGGTATCCGACCCACTGGCCGACTAATCCGGATTCGGGGAGCAGTTCTGGATTTAAGGCTCAAGTCCCCTCCCAATGGGCGTTGCGGGAAATCGAACCGTGGTCCGTCCTTCCAAGCCGAGCTCCAATCACCACTCGGCCAACAACCCATTGGTAATGTGGTGGTATTTGTTGAAGGTGTTTGCAGGCAATAAAAATATAGGGTAAATTACATTCATTTTCCTTATAGTTCGGAAAAAATTACACAGTTTTGGTCTTCCTATCTATCTAAAATTTTCAATATTGAAGCAAAATTTGAGTTTCAAGACCACCTAAAATAATCATCTAATGCATAAACCACGATCAAAGACAATGGGTATAGCAAATATGCCACCAAGGATGTCCAAATGGGAAATTTGGAGCTGAAACTTGCAGTGAAACCCATTATCACACAGACGATCAAAATCATCAGTACTTCAGCTCAGAAATCCCATGACAATCCGCGGAAATAAATTAATGATAAAAGCACTGAAAATCCAAGAACATTGTTCATGAACACCGAACCATAGATCTGCAATAGAAAATCAATATGTCACAACACAACTTATGAAAGCCTCCAAAGGTCTCTTTTATGGTTTATGAATCACACATTTATACTAATATTGTTCATGAATGAACACTAAAGTGTTTTTTTTTTTTTTTTTTTTAACCATGAAGCACATTCAATTTATTAATATTTTATCTAGTGAGAAAGAATCATTTTTGTGAAATTAGTTCATGTAGATGGAATAATTATGTCAAATTCATATGAAATTAATAGTATACAAGAAAAAGGGCTCTATAACACGGAAGCATTTGCGACAGCTTCAGTTACCGTCACAAAAAGTGATTTTTTGCGACGGCACCACTTGCCGTCGCCAATAAATGGGTTTTTAGCGACGGCACCCTTTCCTGTCACAAAAAAGCAACTTTTTTGTGACGGTAACAACTGCCATTGCAAATAATGCGCATTTTTTGCGACAGTAACCTGTGCTGTCACAAATAAAGCTATTTTTTGCGACGGCATGAACTGCAGTCGCAAATAAGAGAGTTTTTTGGGACGGTAATAGGTGCCGTTGCCAAAAAAAAAGAGAGATTGTTTTGATGAGACTGCAGTAGAAGTATTAGTGATGGCATTTTGCTGTTGCAAAAAACTAAAATTTTTGTAGTGTTTCATCTATTTTTTCATCTTCCTGTCTCTCTGTCTCTCTTATCTCTCTCTCACTCATCTCTCTTCTTTTTCTCTTTCTCTTTCTCACTCATCACTTTTTGTCTTTCTGTCTATGTCTCTCTCTCTCTCTCTCTCTCTCTCTCTCTCCCACACTATGCTCACGTTGCTCACTCTCTTCCTCCAATTTTCTTGGTTTACTGATCTCCTCCTTGATTTATCGATCTCTTTTTTTTTCTCTCTTTCTCTTCTTTCAATCACTCATCTCTCATTTCTCTTAATCACTTGTCGAAAGGGAAAAAAGTCAAAAAATGAAATGGGCTTCTCTCTTTCTCTCTCTGTTTATCGCTCATCTCTCTTCTCTCTCTCTCTCTCTCATCTCTCTCTCACTCATCACTCTTCTCTCTGGCTCTCTTATCTCTCTTGCTTATTTTTCTTCTCTCTCTCTCTCTCTATATGTCTCTCTCTATATCTCTTGTTCATATCTTTTTGTTGTCTCTGTCTCTCTCTCACTTATCACTCTTCTCTCTGGCTCTCTCATCTCTCTTACTTATCTTTCTTCTCTCTTCCTCTCTCTCTATATATATTGTTCATCTCTTTTTGCTATCTTTATCTCTCTCTCTCTCTCTCTCTCTCTTTCTCTCTCTCTCTCTTTGCCTATTTATCGCTCATCTTGTTTTTTTCTCTTTCTCTTTTTTTTCTTTCTCTCTATCTCTCTATCTCTCTTTCTCTCTCTCTCTCTCTGTGTGTCTTTCTCTCTCACTCATCTCTCTTCTCTCTCAATCGTTCATTTCTCTCAATCACACTCATATCTTTCTCTAAGCCCATTGTTGTTGAAAAAGGAAAAATTCAAAAAATGAAATGGGTCTCTCTCTCTCTCTCTGTCTCTTTCTCTCTGTGTCTCTCGTTCATCTTTCTTCTTTCTCTCTTTCACTCATTTCTCTTCTCTATCTCTCTTCTCTCTCTCTCATCTCTCTTTGTCTCTCTTGCTCATCTCTCTTCTCTTTTTTTATGTCTCTCTCTTTATATCTCTCTTGTTCATATCTTTTTCTCTTTCTCTCGCTGATCATCTCTTGGTTCTCTCTCATTTTTTGTTTCTTTCATTGTGCAGCAAAATGGACATGGAGGCTTTTGGAAAAAAAATGAGTTTTTTTTTGCTATGGCAACCTTCCCCCGTCGCAAATACAAGTTATCGGCGACGACAATACCCCTGTCACAAATAAAAAAAATTACTAAACGAGTCATGGATTCATTGTTTTGGGCCTGTTTGGTAATCATTTCGTTTTTAGTTTATATTTACAAAAAATTTACAAAATTGTCATCAAAACTGTCATAAAAACTTGTTTGATAATTTTTTTGGTTTATAAATGGTTGTCTCACTTTATAAATTTGAGGAAAAATTGTAAACTCAAAAAATGAGTTTTCGTTGATTTTTAAACAGAAATTTAAAAATTTGACTGACCAATCTTTTTAATTAATTTTTTTTCAATTAAATTTTTTAATTATTTTTTTTTCAATTAATTTTTTTCCAATCAATTTTTTTTTTTAATTATAATGTGTAGGATCCCATTGTCATAAATAATAAAAAAATAAATATAAATATTTTAAGCCTGAACAAACATGTTTTTAAATTTATATTTTAATTTTTTTTTAAACATTTTGTTCAAACCAAACCACGTGGTTCACACCGCATATCTAACTCTCCTCTTCTTTTCTTCTTTTTGTTTTTGTTTTCCCGCTCTATCCGAATTGCCCCTCTATTCTTTCTCCCTTTTTGTTTCTCACGATCTCAAATCCCCAATCCCCTAAACAAAAAATCCTCAAATTAAACCCTAACAACTCTAAACATCTCATCGTATTCACAGATTGGTAACCAACATTTGTCTCAGCTCTTGCTCTTCCATCACGCCGATTGCCATCGCCGTCGCCTCTATTAGCCTTGCTTGTCGCCGCTGCCACTAGTAGCCTTGTCGGTCGCTGCCGCATCTTCTCCGCTCACCGATTTGGTACGTGCTTTCTCTTTCTACTGTCTCTTTCCTTTATTCTCTATTTTGGGTTTCTTTGTAGTGTTTTTTGACGAAATGGTTCTCTAGATTTGGACCTTTTGCTTCTTGATTTGTTGTTTCTGTGTTTTCTAGGGCTAGAAAGAAAAGATATATATTTTTTCCCTTGTATTGGACACATGGTTTGTAAAGGGTTTTCAATCTTATTAAAATATGAGTTTTGTAATGGATTTTGAAGAGATATATTCAAATATGAGTTTTGAAAATTGCTGTAATTTTTTTTTCAAATCTGAGTTTTTTTTTCTCTCTCTATTTTTCTGGAAAAAAAAAATGCTATGCTTATTTTTCCTGTCTGTTTTGTGTGTTGATCAAATGATTCATAATAATTCTAAAACATCAGGTGAAGATGATTTCACTTTGGGGACCTAACTGTGGCACCCACTAAAACACCAAACAAATGTTATGAAGCAAAAAAAAAAAAAAAAAAAAAGTGTCTGAAAAAAGAAAGAAACAGCATGTTATATATGTGTTTTAAGACCCACATTCAACAATGAAACCGACCTTCAAAAAAAAGTATCTGCTTCTCAAGACCCACCTTCAACAATGAAACCAAGACCATCTCTGCAAAATGAATTTTTCAACAGGTATGTCTTCCTTCTCATCTCTCTCTCTCTCTCTCTCTCTCTCTCTCTCTCAATATGTGTTTTAATTTTTTTTTGTCCAATCTTTTAGTATATTAAATTATTTGTACTCATTAATTTGTTTTGATTTATGGGTTCGTGTTGAGTGGTAATCATTTCCTTTGTAATCCCAATTTTTTTTTTCTTATAAGGGGTTTTTTTTTTAGAAGTTCAATTCTTTGAAAGGGTTTTGCATTTTATGCTCTATAAACTCAAATAATAAGGACTAATTATAGTTGGGGGTCCCAAATTTTCATTTTATTTGATTTTTGTTGGTTTATTTTTAAGGCTTTAAATGGAAATAAGTTCTGTTAGTTTAAATGGAGTATTGATTATGTGTTTCCAATGGAAAAGGATATAATATTGGTAGATAATGAGTTAATGTCACAACTGGGGTTTTAAGCATTTAGCGTCCCATTGAAATATCAGTATTTATTTGGAGTTTCTAGTAGTTGAGATGTGAATATAGTAAAAACCAACTGGGTTTGAGTTAGGAGTTTGAATATGAGGAATTTGTACAAAACATGAAATAAATGAGTCCATGGAAGAACAAAACATAATGGGCATTTACTAAATCAAATCAGAAAAAACCACAAATGCTTCTTCCCCTGCTTGCCACGGAGATGTTTAGAGTGTTTAATCATGATCGAAAGCAACACATTTTCTTTCTACATTCTTTTTTGTTTGTTTTTTGAATGTTGATATGTTTGTTTCCTTAATCAGAATTTGAAGAAGTTATCATGTTCAGCCATGCTTACTTTAGCTTACCAAAGAAAATATTGCTTTTGAAGATCTTTTTTTCAAGATACTATAGCACATATCTTTCCATCAATGCCTTTGAAACTATAATTCATCACATCAGCTAATTTTTCACAATACAATTAAATCATGATAAGTGTGGCACCAACTAAACATTAATGTTGAAATAATTTTATAGTTTTACAATCCAATTCCAACTTAGCTATTATTATTTTTCAATTTATAATATTTTATTTTTGTAATATGATATATCATATCACAAGCTTTGTTCAAATAGCTGTCATATTCCAAATTTCAATTTTTTTGCTTCGCTAATTATAGAAAACTTAGCAGATTGATTTGTTTATTTCTCCCATGAAATGATTAAGTTCACGATAACTACTAAAACAACTCTGCCTTAAGCACATGCATATTTATAGTAGAGCAAAGTAATTTTCATTGTTGATTTTGGTTAATTTGTCATTTGAAGTTCACTTGCATATGCAAAAAATAATTTTCTTTGCTAAGAAGATGCACCATCAGATTCGTCAAAGAGGAAGCTGATTGCGTCATTGTCACGATCCAAACCCGTCCCTATGGGTTTAGCACCATAACCGGCCAGTAATCTGAGATTACCAAAGGCCTGCTTAACAGTAAAACAGTAATACAGACTACAGGGGCATGGCGGAAGCCATTATAGTAAATAAACAGTGTCCAATGAGCTGTGACAGTCTGTATGCAAAATGATTTTTCATACATACATAGATATATACACAGTACAGAACAGTATGCACAATATTTACAAATATTCAAGACAGGACTTAATCCCAATTAAACAAGACGACATAAAGGTAAAATATTTCATTTATCTGAGTACATCACAGATCTGAGACAAAGTGAGATTAAAACACCCCTAAGCCATAGCTTGAACAGTATTGGAACCTCAAAGTGAGGCACAAAGGTTGGCTTGACAAAACTGGAGTTTACCCCGACGCTTCTAGCAACAGTCTGGTGCCTGTATACCTACATATATATATATATGAGCAGTGAGCTAAAGCCCAGTGAATAACATAATGCATAAAAGGGGTTAAGAAAGAATGTCCTTTCAGTATTTTAAACAGTCATTTGCCTCGGTAAATCAGTTATACAGTCGGTGACTTATACTTCATATCATATCAATCATTTAGAAATCATAGTAATCGTACGTGGCACATCCGATAGCAAAAAAGCGATAGTGGTAATGGTAGATAGCGAAGATGATGAGTAATGGTAATGCTTGATAACTTGAATACTTGATAGTAATAAGAGTAAAGAATAAGAATAGTAATAATGTAATAAAGAATAATAATACTTGAATAAAGAATAAAGATGTGATAAGATACAGTTCTTATGGACTCAAGAGGTGTCTCGCACAGATTCTAGAGGTGGCTCACACTGTAGCACTTAGGTCCGTGCAGCACTTTGCTCCAAATTTCACAGATTGGCTTAAAGCCCAGTACGGATTCAAGAGGTGTCTCACACAGATTCTAGAGGTGGCTCATACTGTAGCACTTAGGTCTGTGCAGCACTTTCTCTAGATTTCATAGATTGGCATAAAGCCCAGTATGGATTCAAGAGGTGTCTCGCACAGATTCTAGAGGTGGCTCACACTGTAGCACTTAGGTCTGTGCAGCACTTTGCTCCAGAGGTATCTGTGATGAGTAGTACTGATGTGATGGGTCTTAGAAGACCGAACAGTCAGTCGATGGCCATCAATCAGTAAACAGTAGTGGTTCCAACGAGGGAACCGACAGAGATTTCTGTAACAGTAACAGTAAACAGTAGGTGCTAAGGATGCCACAGTACAGTTCATAAATAAAGGACATACATTCATTCAGTAAATAATACCAGTTCAGTAAACAGTTTAGTTCAGTATTCAAAAGATAATCATTTGAACATATCTTTACACAATTGTTACTTACAGAGATCTGGGCTACAGTAAGCTAGAGCGTCTCCTCGAAAGGCCAACCCTACACAGTACAGATTGAACACACACACCAAGCTACACAGTTAGGAAAAAAAAATCAATAATTTAATCCCTAATTTGCCTCGGTGTTGTTCTACATCTATATCCTCATTAAGATGTCTTAAACTAGGCCTAAGAATACCTAGAATGGAATGAGGATGCAAAGATGCACTCAGAAAATAGTTTCAGAATTTTCAGAAAAACAGTTCCCCGCTCGAGCGGACATGCAACAAAGGTCCTCGCTCGAGCGTCAACTCTTCCGCTCGAGCGTGTGACACAAGCCTCCGTTCGAGCGTACAATATCCCGCTCGAGCGGACTGTAAAATAGTGAGAGATGCTGGGAGCTCGATTTCCACGCTCGAGCGGTACTTCCCTCGCTCGAGCGTACGACCAAAATCTGGAAATTCCAGATTTGAACTCCAAGATCAAAACCAAGTTTCAAAGCATCAAAATCGATCCTCTTGGGCTGAATTTCTGGAAAACTCTTGTAAACTTATAATATTACATGATTCCAAGCTCAATTTATAAAATCAAAGCCCAAGGGTAGTTCAATTAAACTCAATTTCAAAACAATTTTCATAAACATGATGAACATGCAATATCCATGAATTCAAACCTCACAATGCAAGGATAAACACATGCATGCATGAATTCTAACTCAACTCAACATATGAAGCTATTTCATGCCTTTGATGAGTCAATTCTTCTTAAAACATGGTGAAATCATGGGCTTAAACATAAATATGAGCATGCATGTAACATTTGCCATGAAAACAACTTCAAACTTATCAACACAAGCATGCATGCATGGAATGAGCTTCAACTCAACACTATTGAACCAATTCATGGCTTAGATCACTAAAGACCCATGAATCATGCAAGAATAAACTCAATTGCACAATAAAGAAGGTTAATGATCTACCTTAGGTCTTCAATCACAAGACTAGAAGCTTAATTAGACAATTATCCTTCAATTTCTACAAGTCCCCAAGCCAAAGTGTGAAGAACTCAAGCTAATTCCTTTCCCTCTCTCTAGTTTGGCAATAACAAGGTAAAGAGCTGAAGAAATGTTTGTGTTGGAGTGAATTGAAGGCTCAAATGTGTTATAACAAAAAGGGTCCACTAACAATGGCATTAATGTAAATAAGGCAACTCTTTGATTTAGTTTATTTTAATCTAATTTAATCATACCAAATCGATTTTCAATTAAATATACCATTAATTCACATAAATTCCAATGATCATAAAACATTGATCCATTTCCGATTCGGCCGCCGATAAGGCCTTCAATTTGCAGTTTAAATTACAGAACATGGACATGTCAATTAACAATCGACAGATAGAAAATGCATTTAAACAGTTATAGTCAAACAATCAGTCTCAGTTTAGCAGTAATCAGTGCTTAATCAGTAATCAGTGGTGAGGGTTGTTACAGTCTCCCTTCCTTATAAAGAGTTTGGTCCTCCAAACTCGAATCACCTTCATTCCGGAAGAAAACGGGATGCATGACCCAATCTCAATCTTAACAATGCACAGAAATAGAATCATAAATCGTATACAGAGATTAGGGTCCGTATTAAAATAGAGTCTTATAAATGCTTGGGTTTTAAGGTCAGGGACAGATTCAAATACATGTTCATTTTCATATTCTTGTCCACAGCATACGTAGATGCACAATTCTTGCTTATGTATACATGGTGTATTCATTAGCACTACTAGAATCTGAGAATGTAATCTGAGACATGGCAGATGTAATGACATAAAGGTCTGATGCTGGACAAATGCAAGATGTAAAGACAGATGCATAGGTAAATAGAATAGATACAAGATGTAATGTAATCTGATGCACGTGATGGTTATGAACAATTAGTTCCATAAAGGAATCTCGAAAATGGGTAACAAAACAGAACAGAACAGATGCTGAGCCCCCCGTGACGAGGCCTCCGGTACGGATAACACAGTACAGACAAATATACGTTCCATAAAGGAACTTCCGATACCGGACAGCTAACAGGTATCACGAATACTTATCAGAGCTTAAACAGTCACTCAGTACACAGTATATAGCATTTTAGAAAACAAAACTTATTTCGTGACATAGAACGTGAATACATTTGCACGGTAGTAGTATAGTAGTATTCACACTACTTATATCAAGTACTTATCGGGGTTATAAATTTGCGCTGGTCTCAGTTTCATAAGTAATTTTCCCCCGTTAAGTTACAGAGTTTCGATTCGTTCTCTTCCGAGTTGTTCACCCGGTCTTAGTTCAATTTGGTTCTCAATTCGGTAAGCCATCATAGTCAGTCCAGTTCATTCGGGAGTTATCGGAAACATAAGACGAATTTGTACATTACTCCCATAGCAGTAGGCGGAGTTCTAAAGCAATCATTCATATACTATTCATTAGTTTCAGTCCTCATAGATTCGACCATACTATGTGTTAATACGGAAACAGTCATACAGATTACATATACTTCCAGACAGTCAGAGTTTATGATCAAACTAGTCTGTTGTCAACAGATCCCATCAGTTCTGAAGTACAGTAATCACCAAACAATTATTCCCTAGTCAATCAAGTTCATGGTCATAACGGTAGTACCGGGTAAGTAATCACGTGTCATGTACCCAATTTTCTCACATTGTAAACAATCTGATAATAGCTTTCCAATAAGGGTTCTCTCAGGTCAATTCGATGAAAGGTCGACCAGGTCATGTCAGATGCAAGTTCTGCCCAATCATTTCAAGTAAAAGTTCAAAGCACAAGCATCCAACAGAAATTCTATCAGTTACATAAAGGGTTTCATTAACTCACCGTTCTATCAGATTAGATCGGATAACAGTTCCATTCCTATCATTTCCAGATGAGGTACATGAGTTCATACTACGGTCATTTCGGTACATAGTCAGTAGTCTCACAGTTAGTCTAAGTTCATCAATTGTTAAACTTACATCAGAGTCCGGTACCATTACAATTCATATCAAAGCAGTACGGGTCATATACCACGTGTTCCTCCCAATAAATTTACAGGCAGTGCACAGGCATGCAGTTGTTCACATTGAGAGGTAAGCATTACAGTCAATATAGCAATTTCCAAATAAATCCTTCATATAGGCATATGGTACACAGTAATACATCATACGGGGTTCTCGGTGACACATAATAGTGAGTTGTCAGACGAGGGTTCCAAATCAGTCATATAGTCACTAAGGCATAGGCTCACAAGCCTAATCAAACAGTCATATATGTGCATGTTCAGAGTCTACTAACATTTCCAATACGGATTCACGAGTTCGATGTACAATACAAAATAGTTTCTCATCAACAGTAGATTTCAAGAGATTCATTATTCACAGTCTATTCCTCTCAGTCTTAACAGTATTACAAGCATGGGAACATAGATACAGGTGTGAGTCTAAAATCAATTATCATGTAAGCATTCGTTCGCAAATTCATACGCAGTAGTTCATCTTTACAAACCAATATGGGTTCTTAATTTCAGAAGTCCCACACACAAACAGTTCACGTATATAATTCGAGTTCAAGGGTCCGTTCATTCAATGATGTCCGTCAATATATAACGGTTCAGTCCGAATCATAGTTGTACAGATTTCTCGAATTACAGTCAATCATAAGGTATTCCCACGTTCGATAGTTCTAACACAGTTCAAAAGGTCATACCTAACAGTCACATTCAGTTGTTGCAATACGACACAAGGACCTAACAACAAATTCTCGTTGCTCACAAGTCCCTACAATTCTCATAGCATAGGGTTCATAAATTCAGTAATTCAATTGGTTCAGTCAATATGTCCACAGTCTATATCAAATTAGGAAATGTACGATCTCCACACAAATGTTCGTATAGGCAATTCCACATAATTAAGGTAATATATGCGTCAGTCATTTTAGTGTTCCGAGCATTTTCTGGAACTAAGGTGGAGATTCAGGCTCATTGAATTACTGGTCATTTCCTCTTCAAAATTTTCCATTCTTTGCAGTCAGTATCCATCAGGTGGGCAAATTTTCCCCCATATTCGACCACAGTCTTATCACCTTACTCACGTTATTCAAACTCAGATATTTCCCTATCTTGGATTGCATTGGGGAAACACATTTTTTGAAGAAAACTTCATGTATTTTCTCGGTTTCTAAACCCAAGCCTCAGCTTTCAGTGGTTTGATGCCTCCTAGAAATTCTGGTGACTTCAGTTTGTTGGGTTTCTGTATCAGTGTCATCAGTTCATATTCAGTCGGTTCAGGCACGTATGTCTTCCTTTATTATCTCAGATTTTCGATTAAGGCTTCAATCATTCATTCTAGCCTATTAGTCCTCAGATCAGAAGATTCAGTTTCGTTCACAATCCTCGCCCTTTCCCTTGTTCACACACAACAGGGTGATTATCAATTCAGGAGAGGTTCTTATTGATTTCACATTTCATTCCATAACAGACGCGTGTATGCTTTCATTTCAACTCGGGTACGGTCACATGACCCTTTACTTTCACACGTTCATTTTCTTTTTCATAGATTCCGCATTCGATAATCACATTTACATTACGTGTTATTCCATTTAACTCCGTCAATTATGCATATAGGTTTCGTTTCATTTCACATAGGCAGTACGGTACGCATAAGCATAGACAGTTGCATACTTAAACACATTAATCACATTAGCATAAAAAATTTTCATATCATAGTCACACACACTTTTCATGCTCATGCAATGCCCTAATTTCTTCTCTAGCACATCCTATAGCTCACTTGGACACGTGTGTGTGGTATAACTCGTGGTTAAGTATCGCTCTGATACCACTCTGTCACGACCCAAACCCGCCCCTATGGGTTTAGCATCAGAATCGCCAAGAATCCGAGATTACCAAGGCTTGCTTAATGAAAAAAGAATATCTGATCTGAGGGCATGACGGAAGCCATTACAGTAAATAAACAATGTCCATTGAGCTGTGACAGTCTGTATGCAAAATGATTTTTCATACATACATAGATATATACACAGTACAGAATAGTATGCATAATATTTATAGTCATTCAATACAGGGACTTAATCCCAATTAAACAGTACGGTACAGTGCAAAATATTCAGTCTATATAGTAGTACATCACAGATACAGAGACAGGCGGGGAGATTAAAACACCCCTAAGCCATAGCTTGAAAGTACTGGAACCTCAAAGTGAGGCACAAAGGTTGGCTTGACAAAACTGGAGTTTACCCCGACGCTTCTAGCAACGGTCCGGTGCCTGTATACCTACATATATATATATATATATATATGAGCAGTGAGCAAAAGCCCAGTGAATAACATAATGCGTAAAGGGGATTAAGAAAGAATGTCCTTTCAGTATTTTAAACAGTCGTTTGCCTCGGTATATCAGTTATACAGTCGGTGACTTATACTTCATGTCATATCAGTCATTTAGAAATCATAGTAATCGTATGTGGCACATCCGATAGCAAAACAGTACGGTGGTAATGCAAGATAAAGATATGATGAACGGTAATACTTGATATGATACTTGATAACAATAACAATATGATACTTAATAATAATGTGATAATAATGTGAAGACAGTTCTTATGGACTCAAGAGGTGTCTCGCACAGATTCTAGAGGTGGCTCACACTGTAGCACTTAGATCCGTGCAGCACTTTGCTCCAGATTTCACAGATTGGCTTAAAGCCCAGTATGGATTCAAAAGGTGTCTCGCACAGATTATAGAGGTGGCTCACACTGTAGCATTTAGGTCTGTGCAGCACTTTGCTCCAGATTTCACAGATTGGCTTAAAGCCCAGTTTGGATTCAAGAGGTGTCTCGCACAGATTCTAGAGGTGGCTCACACTGTAGCACTTAGGTCTGTGCAGCACTTTGCTCCAGAGGTATCTGTGATAGTAGCAAGAAACAATGTGATGGGTCTTAGAAGACCGAACGATCGGTCGATGGCCATCAATCAAGAAATGAGTGGTTCCAACGAGGAACCCGAGATTTACATGAGATGTGATAAGAAATGAGAGGTGCTAAGGATGCCACAGTACAGTTCAGAAATAAAGGACATACATTCATTCAAGAATAATACCGATTCGATGCAGTTGATTCGAGATTCAAAAGATAATCATTTGAACATATCTTTACACAATTGTTACTTACAGAGATCTGGGCTACAGTAAGCTAGAGCGTCTCCTCGGAAGGCCAACCCTACACAGTACAGATTGAACACACACACCAAGCTACACAGTTGGGAAAAAAAAATCAATAATTTAATCCCTAATTTGCCTTGGTGTGGTTCTACATCTATATCCTCATTAAGATGTCTTAAACTAGGCATAAGAATGCCTAGAATGGAATGAGGATGCAAAGATGCACTCAGAAAATAGTTTCAGAATTTTCAGAAAAACAGTTCCTCGCTCGAGCGCAGGTTTCCCCGCTCGAGCGGACATGCAACAAAGGTCCCTGCTCGAGCGTCAACTCCTCCGCTAAAGCGTGTGACACAAGCCTCCGCTCAAGCGTACAATATCCCGCTCGAGCAGACTGTAAAACAGTGAGAGATGCTGGGAGCTCGATTTCCACGCTCGAGCGGCACTTCCCCTGCTCGAGTGTACGACCAAAATCTGGAAATTCCTGATTTGAACTCCAAGACCAAAACCAAATTTCAAAGCATCAAAATCGATCCTCTTGGGCTGAATTTCTGGAAAACTCTTGTAAACTCATAATATTACATGATTCCCAACTCAATTTATAAAATCAAAGCCCAAGGGTAGTTCAATTAAACTCATTTTCAAAACAATTTTCATAAACATGATGAACATGCAATATCCATGAATTCAAACCACACAATGCAAGGATAAACACATGCATGCATGAATTCTAACTCAACTCAACATATGAAGCTATTTCATGCCTTTGATGAGTCAATTCTTCTTAAAACATGGTGAAATCATGGGCTTAAACATAAATATGAGCATGCATGTAACATTTGCCATGAAAACAACTTCATACTTATCAATACAAGCATGCATGCATGGAATGAGCTTCAACTCAACACTATTGAACCAATTCATGGCTTAGATCACTAAAGACCCATGAATCATGCAAGAATAAACTCAATTGCACAATAAAGAAGGTCAATGATCTACCTTAGGTCTTCAATCACAAGACTAGAAGCTCAATTAGACAATTATCCTTCAATTTCTACAAGTCCCTAAGCCAAAGTGTGAAGAACTCAAGCTAATTCCTTTCCCTCTTTCTAGTTCGGCAATAACATGGTAAAGAGCTGAAGAAATGTTTGTGTTGGAGTGAATTGAAGGCTCAAATGTGTTATAACAAAAAGGGTCCACTAACAATGACATTAATATAAATAAGGCAACTCTTTGATTTAGTTTATTTTAATCTAATTTAATCATACCAAATCGATTTTCAATTAAATATACCATTAATTCACATAAATTCCAATGATTATAAAACATTGATCCATTTCCGATTCGGCCGCCGATAAGGCCTTCAATTTGCAGTTTAAATTACAGAACATGGACAGGTCGATTAACAATCGACAGATAGAAAATGCATTTAAACAGTTATAGTCAAACAATCAGTCTCAGTTTAGCAGTAATCAGTGCTTAATTAGTAATCAGTGGTGAGGGTTATTACAGTCATAAATTTGTGTCAGCTAAATTTTCCCTCCTTTTTGCATTTTCATTTGATGCAATTCAATTATTTTGAGCACATATATATATATATATATTGGAACTTGAGAGTTGACCTAAATAATATACATTTTGGTTGGGGTTGCTGATGAAAATTTCTAGCCTCTAGCTTTAGCTTTTTGGTGTTAATGAACACTGCATATTCCATACAGGAATTAAAACATATGACCCTTACATGGAAATAAGGATTTGTGTTGTTGACTAGAAAACTTAAGCTTCTGTACAACTAATTTCCAAAATAATCCATGTTTTTCAACGCAAAAATAGAGTGTGAATGTGAGTTATATAATAGTTCCTTCCCATTCTTAGCACTGAATTTCAGAATTGGATCAATTGATATGTATTCTTCACCTATTCATGCTAATTTGGTTAGGTCTTCCAATGTTTGAATGTATTCATATATTAATACTCAAGATAAATGTTTCAATCCAGTTCAAATCAAAACCAAACCACTATACTATTTGCGAGACAATATTTTGCTGCAACTGTCATTGATGGAGAAGCCTCTAAGTTGTTTATAAGATTTTTATTTTTATTTTTTTATTTTACTTTTTCTAATTTTGAGTGCTTTTCCAAACTAACATTGAGGAGCTCTGGGTTTTATTGTAGCACGAAACGTGGCACATACGACCACCTAGGCACGAGAGACTTGTGGGTGAAGACGAGACTCAAATCGAATTCCCGATTTGGGAGTTAAAGCCGGATTTCACTCTTAAAAAACAAACTAGTTTCTTAAGAAACTTAGAATTTGAAGTGTTAATGCCCTAAAATTACCAAACGGCATCGGAGTAGCACGAAACTTGGCACACACGACCGCCTAGGCATGAGAGACTTGTGGGAGAAGACGAGACTCGAATCAGATTCTCGATTTGGGAGTTAGAGTTGGATTTCATACTTAAGAAACAAACTAGTTTCTTAAGAAACTTAGAATTTGAGGTGTTAATGCCCCAAAATCACCAAACGGCGTCGAAGTAGCACGAAACTTGGCACACACGACCGCCTAGGCATGAGAGACTTGTGGGAGAAGACGCGACTTGAATCAGGTTCCTGGTTTGGGAGTTAAGGCCGGGTTTCACTCTAGGCAAACTAGTTTCTTAAGAAACTTAGAATTCAAGGTGTTAACACCCCAAAATCACCAAACAGTGTCGAATTAGCACGAAACTTGGAACACATGACCGCCTAGGCACTAGGGACCTGTGGGAGAAGATGAGACTCAAATTAGGTTCCTGGTTTGGGAGTTATAGCCGGATTTCACTCTTAAGAAACAAACTAGTTTCTTAAGAAACTTAGAATTTAAGGTGTTAATGTCCCAAAATCACCAAACGGCATCGGAGTAGCACGGAACTTGGCACATACGACCGCCTAGGCACGAGAGACTTGTGGGAGAAGACGCGACTCTAATCGGGTTCCCGGTTTGGAAGTTAGGGCCGGATTTCACTCTAGGCAATCTAGTTTCTTAAGAAACTTAGAATTTTAGATGTTAATGCCCCAAAATCACCAAACAGCGCGAAACTTGGCACACACAACCTCCTAGGCACGAGAGACTTGTGGGAGAACACGGGACTCAAATTAGGTTCTTGGTTTGGGAGTAAGAGCCGGATTTCACTATTAAGAAACAAACTAGTTTCTTAAGAAACATAGAATTTGAGGTGTTAATGCCATAAAATCACCAAACGGCGTCGGAGTAGCACGAAACTTGGCACACACGACCGCCTAGGCATGATAGACTTATAAGAGAAGACGGGACTTGAGTCGAATTCCCGGTTTGGGAGTTAGAGCCGAATTTCACTCTTAAGAAACAAACTAGTTTCTTAAAAAACTTAGAATTTGAGATGTTAATGCCCCAAAATCACCAAACGGCGTCGGAGTAGCACGAAACTTGGCACACAGGACCTCCTACGCATGAGAGACTTGTGAGAGAAGACGGGATTTGAATCGGGTTCCCAATTTGGGAGTTAGGGTCGGATTTCACTCTAGGCAAACTAATTTCTTAAGAAACTTAGAATTTGAAGTGTTAACACTCCAAAATAACCAAATGGCGCCGGAGTAGCACGAAACTTGGCATACACGACCGCCTAGGCACGAGAGACTTGTGGGAGAAGACGGGACTTGAATCGGATACTTGGTTTTGGAGTTAGGGTCGGATTTCACTCTAGGCAAACTAGTTTCTTAAAAAACTTAGAATTCGATGTGTTAACGCCCCAAAATCACCAAACGGTGTCGAAGTAGCATGAAATTTGGCACACACGACCGCTTAGGCACGAGAGACTTGTGGGAGAAGACGGGAATCGAGTTTCCGGTTTGGGAGTTAGAGCCGGATTTCGGTCTAAGCAAAATTATTTACTTAATTATCTTTATAATTGTAAAAATGTAAAGTAGTTAAATTTTTATGTTTTTTTGTAATTAACATATTAACACATAATTATAGTTTTATTAATTATATTTATTTTTTGTTTTCAGATATTTCTCGAGTAGGAGTTTGCTTGTTGTGGAATACATGTCTGTGAAGAATGCGACTAATTTTTGTTTTTGTTACCCATAGAGAATGCTGAGCAAAACTTGTAATTTTTGGTTTCTGTTATTTTGAAATATGAACAATATTATGTATTTAAACATTATATATGTATTATGGAACATTATGTAGTGGGGTAATTTTGTTGATGTGTAATTATGAATGCCAGAATATTTTTATTATGGAAGAAATTATTTTTTCTATACAGGAATTTTTATATTATTATGCAATTATTGGTTTCTTTTTCAATTGTTTTTCATTTAATATAGGTAATTTTAATATTTTTAATAATAATAATATATATATTTTTTTGCGACGGCACCACATCGTCGCCAAAAATAGGTAATTTTAATAATTATATTGCAGTTTATTTATTTATTTATTTTTTGCGATGGTAACATGTAATTTTAATATTTTGAATAATTATATTGCATTTTTTTTTTGTGACGGCATACCGTCGCAAAAAATATTAGAACCATTGGCTGTAGTGAGCATGCCGTTGCAAAAAAACAAAACCATTCGCGACAATATTTCTTGCCATCTCAAAAAAAAACTTTTAGCGACGGTAAAAACGTGCCGTCACAAAATGTTGGACTTTTTTACATATTATATGTGATAGTAAATTGCTGTCGCAAAAAGTAACAATTGTTGTCACTAAAAAAAGGTGACGGCATGATGCCGTCGCTAAAAGGTTTTTGCAACGCCTTCTGTTGTGACCCCCCCATTTGCCGTCGCTAAAAGTCATTTGTTGTCACTAAAACTTTTTTGAGATGGCATTAAGAGTATTAGCAACGGCACTGTGCCGTCGCAAAAAACCGAAATTTTTGTAGTGTTACATATAGTCATAAAAAAAAACTAAAATTTAGAGAGGCAAAAAAAAAAATACCATTCTAACTATTATGTTTTCTAGTTCTAGTTTTCCTTGTTTTGCTTCAAATGGAGATACAAAAGAAGGAACAAAAACCTCAAAAAATGTGAGAGAAGTAGTTCTTGGATTCTTTCAACTCGCGGCTTTGATCGCTGATATTGAACCTCTAGCATTGGTAGCCAATGGGACTATGATAAATGCTATGAAGAAAGATGGTATGCTTGCCGATTTGGAGAAGTATTGAACACTATGTATCAGTGGTTCTGCTAGAGCTATTCCTACCACCAAAAGCATTATAGCCTTTATCCATGCCCATGGAGATGTATCAACACGTCTATCTTCTACCGACATGTCTGTCTCTTCCCATTTTTTCTGCATAACCCAAAACATTTCTTGTCAGAATAGTGATAACTAGTATGTAGTGGTGACTGACAATAAGTTCATTGAGCAGTTTGATCGGAAAAAATGAGGTGATTTTGTTGATTTTTCAAGGCTGTCAAATCAAGCCCAAAACACCCATATTTGATTCAAGGCAGCCCAACAAGTACAACTCATTTCTTAGGAGTGATCTTTGTTGAATTTTGGGTGAAGTCCATCATTTAGGCCTCTAAATTAAGAAATTTTCTTTTCTTTTTGAAAAAATTTGAATGCTTAATTTCGGGGTTCTAGATAGATCCATTTTGAATCACGATTTTTGTGGGAAGTAAATTTGGCTAATTTTGGCTTGATTTGGGACGTGAGTTGTGACTTGGTCACCTGATAACGTTTACTACAAATTAGGTTGTAAGCCTTTGAGACAAATCAACTATTGATTGAGTCATAAAAATCAGATAATTTTTTTCCCCATAATGTTATAATTGTCCTTGTGTTTTTTGTTCATTCCATATGCTTCCATATAGCATTGATCGAGAATAATAAAGATTAGGAAGTGTTTTACAGAAAATAGTAAAGATGAGGAAGTGTTTTCCGAAAAATGAAAACAGAAAATAGAAAACAATACTAACTAGCTTTATTTCATCCACAGACTCTATTGAGTTGGGAGTTTGATTATTGGCTGTGTTGAGCCATTTTGAGAAACCAACGACAAACTCCTCCTCATTAAGCACTTTATCTCCATTTATGTCAAGCTCTTCCATTATTTTTTCAACCGCTTCATCTGCTTCTAAAGGCATATTACGAAACTTGATATTCATAACCAGTTGTTTCAACTCAGATTGCGATATGCAATTATCTTTGTCACAACCAATGTTTTCAAATAATCTGCAAAAACAAAATGAATCATAAATGAATACGAACGAATCCACGTGTAGAATTCATATAGATGAATTTCCCTTATATAAATCTTTCAATGATTTTACCGAGTGATATTCTTTATCCATTGATCGCTTTGCATCGTCAAGCCATTTTGTGTATCCATTGACAAACTCATCCATGGTAATCGTCTTGTCACCGTCAAGATTGAATTCTTTCAACACCTCGGACACCACTATATCTTTATCTACATATACCATCTTTTATACTTGATTTCATGAAGAAATTTTTTTAATTCACTGAATGTTATCTTCTTATCGCCATCTTGATCTACTTTCTCAAATAGCCTAAAATTCAATACATTTTTTACGGAAAATTAAGAACTTGACACATACATACACCACAAAAAAAAAAAAAAATTTATTTTCTCGAAAATATTACCTTCTAATTGTTGATACATTTGGTGTACCATCTTCAGCGAGGAGTTTTCTGAGTACATGCCTTTGCACGTGTCTTAAAATGTCTATTTCTAAATGCTCATGTTTTACATATTCTAGCCTTCGCTTTTGGATCCAAGGCTAGAAAATCTGCATGATTTTTCAAAACAAATAATTGTTACAAAGATATAAACAATAATGCTACATACAGTGAAATTTCACGAAACTAAACAATAACATAACAAACAGAGAAATTTTAGTACGGAAGTGCACAAAACGCAGTGGAATATTTTTCAAAACAAAATAATCATTACAAATATATAAACAATAATGCTACAAAAAAAAAAAAAAAAAAAAAGAAGAGAAATTTCACAAAATTAAACAATAACAAAACAAACACAACATTTTTTTTCTATGAAAGTGCACAAAATGCAGTGCTAGCAGGGTGTGACCCCCGTCCAAGATGAATATGCCAGTGCACTTTTCCAGAAGAAAAAGGTGTTTGTATTGTTTTTGCGATCATAAATGCCTAAATTGAATACCTGATAGAAGAAGTACACGAGAAGGAATACAACGGAAATAAGTAGAGTGAATATGATGACAATACGTTCCCCAGAAGAAAATAAATGGAAGATTTTTAGGATTTGGATGATTATAAATGGTATGACAGAGAGAACCATAATCCTTGTAGTGTAACTAGCCTCCACATCTGTAGTTATACCATGACCTGTAAAAAAATGAAAATACAAAGCACAAAAAATTTAGTTTAATTTCATTTAAGTACTTACAAAAAAAAACATATCAATCAACAAGCGAAGAGAAGAAGAGAGAGTGAACCAGTAGAGAATGATTAATATATAGTTGCAACAACAATTTACTGAGAGCACTTGTTTTAATCACTGTTTTTAGGCTATCCAGTAATGTTCTGCTAGGAAGTTCTGCTTCTACAGCTGAGTTTTGACAATTTCAAAACAATACAACAATTTTTTACCAACGCAGTGATCTTACTCTAATTTTGTATAGGCCAAAATACGCTGATAGTCCATGTACTTCAAGTTTTGTGTCATTTTTGTCCTTATACTTTCAATTGGCTCAATTTCAGTCCAATTGATTACACCCAGTAGATGGAAAGAGCGCACGTGAATGGTCATGTGTCATGTTTTTAGGAACAATAGTTGTAAACTTGCTCAAATTAGTGAGTTAATCTCTACCAACGCAGTGACTATTTGTCGTAAAAAATCCCAACCAATGTCATCAATTGAACCAAATTGACGCAAAATTAAAATTAAGTGACAAAACTAAGTCAATTAAAAGTGTAATAGGGACCAAAATAATACAAAAAGCAAAATGCAAGAACAATCGTTGTAATCTATCTCTCTGCTTTTAGTTTAATTTGATCAAGCAATGAATCAAATATGACATGTATTTATTTGTCTTGTTGTCAAACATTGTGTTTCATTAAATCACTCAATTTAAAAAATCTGATATACGTAAAGATATCTAGGGCCCTTATCGTAAAAAAGTCTTGCTGAAAGTCAGTCAAATACAACGCATCACAGCCTATGCCGTGTTCATTTATTTAAGTTCTTCCAAAATAATACCAGAAAAAGACTTGTCAAAGGCCTTATCTATTAAGAAGCCATCTTAAAAAATAGTTTTTTTTTTCTTCATAAAAAAAGAAAAGAAAATACGATTAGTGCATAACAATCCTCCTTAAACGTGAGCATAATTTTTAGGATAAACTACCAATAAGTCCTACTTGGGAGACTTATTACCCAATAGGTCCTACTTTGAGACTTATTACCCATTAAGTCCTATTTGATATAATTTATTAAGTGATAAAGACAAATTTTATCAGTCTTTTTTTTATGAATAATTTTATAGTGATAAATTTATCAGTCTCTTTTTTTATGAATAATTTTTTAGTGATAAATTTATCACTCTCTTATTTTTATAGCGTTAAATTTATTAGTTAGGACCTGTAGGTAAATAAGTCTAGTGAATAGGACTAATTGGTAAGTACCCCTAATTTTTAATCATAGAAAAAGAGCATGATTGTTTTAAAATCAAGGAATCTATATGGTTGTAACAAGACATATTATACTAACACAACTTGAAGTATTCAAGAGCTATGATACACGAACTCGGGTACAGGTGTCGGGTACGAGTATGGATCTGGGTGTTAGACTCATCAAATTATAAATTTAAGGGTGCAAGAATTCGACCAAAAAAAAAAAAAAAATCATGTTTTTATATTTCTAATCAAGTATGTGAAATAAAATGATAGTATATGTAACTTACATTGTAAAAAAGATATTTATAGCAATTATACAACAATATGTACATATAATAATAGTGCTATGTACAATTATATAAGAAGTATCCATTAAAAAGTATCCGACACATATCACATACCCTTGTTTGAGTGTCAGATGTCCTACGTAGGTATTTGATTTATTTTGAAGAGTCCGTGTTGTTGGAACAATTCGTCTCGAATTCTTCAGTTGGTGGTCTTCGGGTCTTCAAAACTTGGCGATGGTCTTGTCTATGTAGAACAGAAAATTTGGTGCTTCAAGTCGCTTTCCTAAAGACAATATTTGCACCTACCAAATGGTATGCACGGGGTTACAACAAATTCGCCTCCAAGATACAATGAAGCTTGATCTAAGGATCAAGTCTACTGGCATTTGCACTGACGACAGTAGATCATAATACTCTTGATATAATCAAGAAAACCAAGACACTGATAATCAAGTCTACAGAATTTGATTACCAATAAGAAAAGTAGAAACTTGCGTAAGAAACTCTTGATTGAAAACTCAAAATCAAGAGGGAGAGAGAGAGAATTGCAGGAATGCTTTCTGGATTTTTAGATAGAATGAAATGACTGATTTCGCATCCTATTTATAGGCCTTGATGCACTTGATTGAATGGTCATGTCCCTTGATCGCATCCAATCAGATCTAACTGTTAGATCGACGATCTATGGTACAGATCAATCCCACACCGAACAGATGCTTTGACTGATCATACCTGATCACGGTTGGGTGTCATCTCAGCCTCACGATCGCGCGCCCTCATGGCGCCTTGAGCCGATGCATCCGTGCTAAGTGCAAAGTGCACTATCAAACGCCACACAGCCTACTGCCCATGCCACGCGTGTGCGCGTGTGGATGGTGCGGAGCACCATCCTTGCGGTGTGAGTGCATGCACACTAGCTTTTGCCTCACAATTCCATATTCAAAGGAATATTCCATGTAGCACTTTATTAAGTGCTCCATGTTTTTCTCTTTTTCTGATGTGGGACAAAGTCCCCAAGCTTATTTCATGCTTTCCAAAGAAAAACATGGAAGGTTTTGAAAATACCCAAAAATTAAACAATAATTTTGAAAACCCATTTTGAACATTTCTCTATATTCCCCTACCATTTTTAAAATATCAGATAATGATTCTTGGTTCACTTGGCAGCCTTATGCATAGGTGAAGATATCTTACGATTTGAATCATTCACTTAGTGAAGATGCCTCAAAGTTAGTCAAGATGACATAGTAGACTTATCTTTGAACTAGCGATCTTGTACGACTAATCGGACATGTCTCACGCACAGTATAGGTTACCTCAAGTATTCAAACAAACTAACACGTGGATTGGCCTTGTGTCTATATCCTGTTTTATGAGCGCTCTAGAGTCAAGCCCTTGGACTCATAGGAAGCAACACCACCACCTACACTCACATAGGTAAGCTTACTGAGAGTACCCCCGTAATTTACAGTACCCTAACAATCTATTTGTAAGCTTATTAAGAGTTTGCCAACTCATTCTCTTCTTCTCACATTACAGGTATCAAGCAGTTCAACCTTGGGATGAAAGTGAAATAAAACTAAGTGCTTGCAATCACGACATATGGTGTACTTGGGCTCATTGAACTCAAGACTTGATGTTTCTTTAAGCGTTGAGTCGAGTTTCCACCAGGAGTGATTATGTTAAGTGGGCTTAAGACCCATCCCCTCTGATGTTTTCCACACCAAATCCCTTGTAAGTCCTTTTGTTAAGAAGTCAGCCAAGTTTTCACTTGACTTTACATAACTAATGGTAATCACACGTTCTGTGATTAACTACCTAACATAGCTATGTCTCAGTCCTATATGCCTGGACTTCCCATTATAGACATGGCTATAGGCCTATGATAGAGTTTCTTCACTATCACAATGCAAAGATATTAGTGGCATAGGTTTTGGCCATATCTTAATCTCTAACAAGAGATTCCTTAGCCACTCAGCTTCTTTGCTACAAGAAGCTAATGCTACAAACTCAGATGCCATGGTTGAGTCTGTTATGCAGGTTTGCTTCTTAGAACCCCAGGAGATAGTTTCTCCTCCAAGAAAAAAAATCCAACCACTCATGGACGAGTTATCTTCACGGTCAGTTATCCAACTGGCATCCGTGAATCCTTCCAGCACTGCTGGATAGCCATTATAGACTATTCTATAGTCTATTGTTTTCCTCAAGTACCTAAGTATTCGGTTAACAGCATGCCAATGCACACTATTGGGATTACTAGTGTATCTACTAAGTTTTCCCACTGCAAATGCCATATTAGGTCTATTGCAAGTCATGGCATATATCAGGCTACCTATTACTCTTGAGTATTCTAGTTGATCAACAATTCTTCCAGTATTAGGATAAAATTTCAAATTTGAATCAAAAGGTGTAGACATGGGTGTACAATTATATTAATTAAATTTTGTTAATAATTTTCTCAATATAGTGAGACTGGGTAAGAATCAAATAATTGTCCTCTCGTTTGATCTTAATACCCAGAATTATATTAGCCAAGCCCATGTCTTTCATACTAAAACTAGATGATAAGAAACTTTTAGTACTTTCAATGACATAATTGTCAGTACCGAAAATAAGCATGTCATCTACATATAGACATATGATTACACCTCTATTACCAGTAAACTTACTGTACACACACTTGTCAGAGTCATGTATCCTAAAACCATTTGACACTATTACTTTGTCAAATTTCGCATGCCACTGTTTTGGAGCTTGTTTCAGTCCATATAGTAACTTCATGAGTTTATAGACTTTGTATTTTTGACCCTGTACAACAAATCCTTCTGGTTGTTGCATGTAGATTTCCTCATCTAACTCTCCATTTAGGAAAGCGGTCTTAACATCCATTTGATGGATTTCAAGCTTGTAGATTGAGGCTAAGGCAATCAGAATGGTAGCGATTCTGGCCACTGGAGCATATGTATCAAAATAATCGATACCCTTATTTTGAGTAAAACCCTTGGCAACTAATCTTGCTTTGAACTTGTCAATTATGCCATTAACTTTCATTTTCCTTTTGAAAATCCATTTTAGGGGTGTTTTCGGTTCAGATTTGGACGGTTTACGGATCGGTTTATACCCGCCCGCATCTATGCAGTTTGGAAAAAGTTCAACCCACAACTGCCCGTAGTGCGATTTACGGTTTGTGCGGATAGGGTTCGCGGATGATGGGGCAGTTTGCGGATTGGACTTTTTTCTTCAAAAATTTATTTTTAAGCCTTTTTTTTCTCTTCCCATTTTGTAAATATTTATTTTGGGTCATTTTCCTTCCATTTTCTAAAATGCTCCAACATTAATGATTAACGAATTAAAACTTATAAAATTAAAAACATCAATTCATAACACAAACAAATCATTCCAAATCCTAAATCAAATCATAAACTAACACAACTACAATCATCCGGGACAAGTTTAGTTATGAAACAATAAGAATATGATCAATTTTTATTTAGTTTCAATTGATATAATACTATTAGCAAATGTAATGCTAGAGTAAGTTCAAAGAATAAAGGGTGTTTTGTTTTGGGCAAAAAAATCTAGGTAAGATATAGGAATGAAATCAACGGTTGAGATTTTTTTTTAATTTTAAAAAAAAGAAGTGCGGGCGGGTTCTTGCAGGTGCGGGTTAAACCTATAACCCGCCCGCAACCCGCAAACATGCCATATTCCAAACCGCATCCACCCGCATTGTGTTTGTGAAACCGCCCATTTATATGCGGGTTGGGTGGATTGGGCAGGTTTTGCGGGTCTAATAAACCGTTGCCCACCCCTAATCCATTTATGACCAATTGGTTTGTATCCTGGTGGCAAATCAACAAATATCCAAGTATTGTTATCCATGATAGAATTCATCTCATCATTTATTGCTTCTTTCTAGAAAGCAACATCTTGAGACTTCATAGCCTCCTCAAAGGTTAATGGATTTGAATCCATATTTAAAGAAGTCATTGTTTGCTTAAAATAAGCTTTCCTTGTTCCTTCTACAAGGTAAACAATGAAATTAGGGCCAAATGACTTCTCAGCCCTAGCCCTTTTACTCCTTCTTAACTCGACAGGCTCATTAGGTTCATTAGGCTCAATGGGTTCAAGTCGTTCACTTTCCTCTGTAGACATCAAAGGAGTTGATTCATTTCTTAGATTAGAATCCAACCTTGGAATGGTTGTGAAACGATTCTCATAAAATACCGCTTTACGTGATTCAATGATGGTATTTGTTTTTACTAAACCATTGGGCTCTACTACCAAAAACCTATATGTTTTGCTATGTATAGTATAGCCAAGGAATATGCATTTAATTCATTTTTCACCTAATTTTTTCCTTTTAGGTTCAGGTAATCTGACTATTGCTCTACAGCCCCATGTTTTTAAGTAACCTAGATTAGGTTTCTTGTTTTTCTAAAGTTCATAAGGAGTAACATTTCTTCCCTTGAGAGGAATTCTATTGAGTATGTGACAGGTAGTGAGCAAGGTTTCACCCCGAAAGTCAGAACTTAAACTGGAGTAAGAAAGCATAGCATTAATCATTTCTGTTAATGTCCTATTCTTTCTTTTAGCTACACCATTTTGTTGTGGTGTGTTGGGTGCAGACTTTTCATGAATAATACCAACATTTTCACAATATTTTGAAAAATAGTATTCACCGCCTCTATTAGACCTAAGTCTCTTTATTTTGACATTACACTGATTTTCTACTTCTATCTTAAAAATCTTGAATTTATCAAGCACCTCGTCTTTTGAATGCAAAAGATAGATATGACAGTACTTAGAAAAATCATCAATGAATGTTATAAAATATTTCTTACCACCTCTAGTGGGGGTACTATGCATGTTACATACATCACTATGCACAAGTTCAAGCAGAGATGTGGTTTTATCTACTTTAGGAAATGAAATGCGTGTAAGTTTAGATTGCATACAAAATTTGCATTTTCAAACATATCAATATCATACTTAGGAATTAAATCTAAATTAATCATATCATGCAACTTCCTAGTATTAATATGACCTAAATGAGCATGCCATAAAGAAAGAGAATCAACAATATAAGCAAAAATAGATGTATTATTGATAACGTTAAGTTTGAACATTTCTTGATACATGTAGCCCTTCCCAACAAAAAACCCACCCTTAGACAGGACAAATTTGTCTGACTCAAATACTAACTTGAAACCATACTTATTAAGCAGGCTTCCAGATACAAGGTTTTTCTTGATATTAGGTACATGATAAACATTATTAAGACTTAAGACTTTTCCAGATGTGAACTCTAGATCCACCATCCCTTCACCTTTGATAACTGTAGACACCCCATTTTTGATGACCCTTACGACTTGGACGTCACCGTTTGCACACCCAATGATGAGTGTATGTGCTTGACAAGTGCTCGAAGTCCTCAGCGGAATGCCACAGTTTTGAGCCTTCAAACCCTACACACCTGTTGCTCTCTTTTTGGACCAAAACCATAGATTTTCAAACCTGCAACCTCTTGTAGCCTGCCGGCTAGAAGTAGTGGCCTGCCGGCCACAAATGTGTTTTGTAGATATTTTCTGCCAGCTGTGCCAATTGTTTGTATAGATGCATGCATTTGTTCCCACGTGTATAGATGGATGTTTTTGAGGGGGGTTTATGTTTTTCTATATATAGAGGACCTCACATCTTGCTTTGGAGGTTAGAAAAATTTTGGAGCAAAATTTTTCCTCTCTCTCTACAATTCTCTCTCTCTTTGGCAAGTTTCTTCACCTTTGCCTATACACTCTTCACCAAACCTCTTTATCTTTGAGCTGATGTGTCTTTGAGCCTTCTTTGAGCTTTTGAGGGTGTGTTTGTGTGGTTTTATTGCTTGAAAGTGATATCCTCTTCAAGAGGTATAAAGCTTTGCTTCTCTACTTGTTTTAATCACTCTTTTTCTTACAGTTTTTCCACTATTTTTGGGCTGTCTAAACTCTGTATTTTTGGGTTGAAACTTGTGGTTTAAGGCTAATAAGGGTTGAGGGGTGGTTTATCCTTCTTTATACCTTGCTCTCAAGGCCTTTAACCTTGTGTTTCCCACCCTGACACTATCTTTTTTTAATCTTTTAAACACTAATTTTCAGAGTTATTTTAGTGGCTAAAATGTTGTTTTGAAGTCCAAAACTAGAGGGATTAACCTCCCCTCTTTATGTCTTGCTTACTAGCCTAGCATGCTCCATGTTTTAGCTTATTGTTCTAGTTATTTTTGTCTTAATTCCAACATGTTTTAGGACTTATTTAGCTCTGTTTTAAGACTATTTTTAAGTGTTAATTGCATTTGAGCCTTGTATTGCATGCTTGTAGTGCAATTGTCCTCATAGGCTTGGTGTTTTAGGCATTAGCCGCCATCATATTTGAGTTGATAGCATTTATTTATGGCTTTCTGTACTTGTGATTACTCTTAATCACCTCTGCAACCTCCCTCCTTTCTTGGCTTTTGCTTTATTTTGAGAGTTGCTTCAAACCTATTGTTCTTTTAAGCTTGAGATTGAGGTTGTCATGCTTAATGGTTTAATCCCTTTTAGGGGTTCATTATCAACGACATGACATCTCTCTCATGCCTTACACCAACTCTTGGTTTGATACTTCTCTCCGTTAGAGGACTTAATCATCACTTTTGGACTCAATTGATTAAAGAATGGATGGTAATCTAAAATGAAGCAATAAAATTGAGGCTAGAAAAAGGGTACAAGATAATAACTTGTTTGGGTTTCAATCAGACGTTAATTGAACCATTGAATCTTGAGTCATTTCATACTTGCTAGTGATTTAAACGGTTCAAGATTCATTGTCAACTACTTCCCTTGATCATTCATGATAGAGAGGTGGTTTTGAGAGTCTTGTCTTGTTACATTCATTGAACTTGCACACCTTGGAGCATAAACCATCATGCAATGAAATTGCATCCGTTAATGGTATGTGAATCAAATTTTGCCACTCCTTTGAGTTGTCTGATGATAAAGAGACGTGAGTTATATGAACAACCCTTGAGAATACCATGTGCATGCTCTATTTACTCTCTATTGTAGCAGGAAGAACCATGCAGCAGTGGCCGACAGGCCACCTTTTGTGGCCAGCAAGCCACCATCAGTGGACAGCCGACCACTAGTGCAATACCCAACAGTGTATTTTTTAATCAGAACAGAGTTGGTCTGGAGGTGGAAAACAGTGCAGGTGTTCTACTGTGCAATAGAGGCTTCCCAAAAGCAAAACAGTGGCCTTTTTCGGGTGGAAACCGCATTCATGCATGAGCCCACCATTGATCCTTGGGATTCGTGTTGTAATAATATTAGTGTTGTGCTTAAAGTAGTGGCTTTGTAATTAATTAGTTAGAATAGCTAATTCATCTCGTGTTGTAATTATTTTAATTAGCTAGATTAGTTAATTAATTAGTTTATTTGTTGTAGTTTAGCTAATTTATTCATTTTAGTTTGTAATAATTAGTTAATTCATTCGGACCCTCCTATGTGAGGGCACGATGATGTAATAACGTGTATGTCTTCCAACCCCACGTCTTTCTCCCTTTTATTTACCTGCTTATGACGGTTAGATTAGAGCATCATGTTTTGTTTAGCATAATCCATGTTTGTATTCACTTGTATTGCATGCACTAAGGTTCGGTTCATCATTCTAACTTGCATTGTTAGTTTAACGCTTTTTTTTGAATACGTGCTGAGGCTGTATGCTATCAAATTGATTCTTATGCCATATTAGTAGCCGAGCCTAGTAATTGTATCTTGCATGTGTTGCATCAGTCATGTTATATAGTTAGGATCATGCATTTTTCTAACTCTTTTGTTTCTTATGGCTTGGAGTACTAGGTGAGCCTTTACTCGCTTTAGCATAATTGCATGAGTGTGATTGCTGCCATATCTAGCATGCTTGCAATAAGGCTAATTGCTTAAATTTTATAACTGCTTGAATACATGTGGATGAAGGCTAATTGCTTGAATTGGAATGATTTGAGTAAATGTTCATATGAGATCACTTTTTCAAGTGGTACATATTCGAAACAATTTTCAAAACGAACATGAGCCAAATGTTCTAATTCTTGTAAGTTAGTCTATACTTGTATGTGTGCGTATCACATAGTAATGCTAGCCTAATAAATCGGAACAAGAGCATATAATGTAAATAAGATTCATATCATAATTAGTAGAGGCCGATCTTTGATCGGGCGAGCGGGGGTGCTCAATTCATGACCTTTTCCTCTCGTACCTAAGTTCCCGAGCCGAGACAATCTTGGTGATGACGGACACATGGCCTTTGGTACGAGTCATGGGTTTTCTAAATTTTTCAAAAATATTTAGGTGGCGACTCTGTATCTGGCAAAACAATCCATTTTTGGCATTTTTGATTCAAAATCGACTTTCCAAAAGATTTGTCGGGTTTGGATTCTTTGGTGTTTATCTATTTCACGTTGCACTTGTGAGATTAGATTCAAAACCGTGGGAGTCCGATACTATAAGGCTATTTGTCTTTCGAAAGGGGGCACGAAAAGTCAAGCTACAGTTTTTGGCACTCTGCTGGGGAAATTAGAGAACTTGACTCGAACTTCATGATGTGAAATTTTATCTACACTTATATGTTTCTTTGCATTTGCATTTGCATTGGTGCACTTAAGTCATTGTGTTTGCCATATGTTATTCCTAAATGGTTTGTTGGAGGTTTGCCTAAAAGCTGGCCAAAAGGTTGACCGATCGTGGGCTCTATCATGATGGGAACACAACCCTTGGATCTAGACTACCGCTGTACTGTTTAATCCTCTTTTCATTTCTCGGTGTTTGGTGTGAGAGGTATATTAGGTAGTCTTGCTGAGGTACCTTTTTGACCATTTGACCTAGTTGCATATCGAAAAGTCATAGAGACTGTTCCAAACTAGGACAGGATGCTTACCCGAATACAGGATTACGTGAAACCGCTTTGTTTGAATAGTGAACCCTAGTTCCTGACGAAATTAGGACAAGGTAACCCTACCTCTTCATAGGGGTGTTTTGGCTCTCACTTAACTGGTATGTGCTTTACAGTGAAACTGTATAGGAATGTGCATATCAGTTGCAAGTTTGGTATTTGATTTGGGGGCAGAATTCAGTGTTGAGTGCAGTCTTACAACTTTGATTACATCTGCGTTGGTAACATCATTAGATGAGGTGCTGTGTGGTTTCTGATTACTGTTTTCTTTTTGCTTTATTTCTTTTTTGCTAGGTAGTTTAACACTATAGCTTCAGAAAGTTCAAATATCCCCCAAGTACTCTGGACCCGAGACAGAAGGCTTTGTAAAGCCAGAGATCTTGTTCGGGGACAACCCGTGTTTACTTCAGTCCCACCAGTTACAAAACGGAGGAGAGTCAGGCAGAATTCACCGATTCAATTTTTACTGCAGTCACCTCTCAATTCACCTGTATCCAGTTAGGTTCAGGGACAGTCTTTTACTTCTAGTCCAGCACGAGACTACTCACCTATTCCGATGACACAATATCCCCCAGTCAATATGGAGGAATTAATACATTATCTTCAGCAAACAGTTGAAACCCTACAGTAAGATGCTACTTGTCAGGCCGAAGTCACAGCCCGTCAGGCTGAGGTAATAAACAGGCTACAACAATAGCAACCACAGTTGACAGTAGCCTCTGCATCCCATGCACCTCCCATGGGAATCCCGACACCAGGTGCCACTGCCCATACTGCTAATGTCCAAGAAAATCAGGGCAATCTGGTAGAGCCAATCCCAACACAAGCCTCTAAAGCACATGTATATCAAATCGAGGCTCTATTTGAGTTTGAGGTGGACCCAACTGCACTTAAAGTTAATAAACTGGAGAAGCTATTCAAGAAAGCACAAGGTGTTAACTCCATCCCAGATATAGAGGACGGGTATACTGACTCTGTAGTGGCATTGCTAGATTGATTCAAAATGCCGCACATTGATTGATTCGATGGCTCTGGAGATCCCATGGTTCATCTACGGCTTTTTTCGGACATCTTGAGGCCGATGGGCCTGACTAGACTACAAAAGCTGTCGCTCTTTGGTCGGGGTATGTCAGGTATAGTGGCCATATGGTATGCGAAGTTAGAAGATTCTGTCAAGCAGAATTGGGAGGAGATCTTCATCGCATAGTATTCGTATAATACACAGATTGAGGTCACAACTCGTGATCTCGAGGTAACGCGCCAAGAGCTGAATGAGGGATTTTCAGAATTTGTGACGAGGTGGAGAGCTAAGGCCTCAATGATGACTATAAGGCCTTTTAAGAAGGATTAGATAAGGATGGTAGTCCACAATCTACATGGGAAGTTGTTATTGTGATATCCATGTTCCGTAATATATTAATTAGTCCTTAAATATGAGTATGATTA
This sequence comes from Camellia lanceoleosa, assembly GCA_025200525.1. NCBI lineage: Eukaryota > Viridiplantae > Streptophyta > Magnoliopsida > Ericales > Theaceae > Camellia > Camellia lanceoleosa. The sequence goes on along the minus strand of CM045762.1, from coordinate 29,480,049 downwards.
TGTGTTTAATATGATTTTGTGTGCCATTACGTGAAAATATGTGGTTTTGAATTTCTATCTGTTCACCGTAGGAATATCTGTTTAATTGTCTGCTTTGGAAATTAAATTGAAGGCCTTATTGGCCATAGAAACCAAAATTGGTCGCACCTTTGTGCTTGGCATGATTTTTAGAGCCTACGATGAAATTTAATTGGAAATTGATTTGGATCAAAATAATTAGATTTAGAATGATCAATTCAGTGCTCCATTATCTAATATTATTATAATGAAATTAGTGGAGCTTGTTGTAAGAAGGCACTACACTTCAATTCGTCTCCTTAGTTGCATTTTGGCTGATCTTGGACTCAAAATTAGAGAGAGGGCCGGCTATAGAGAGAGAGAGAGAGAGAGAGAGAGAGAGAAGGATTGTGCAATTTTGGTCTTGAGGCTTGGAAATTTGAAGTCTAACTCAAGTTTTGATCATAAATTGGGAAGATCAAGGCTCCTAGGTAAGTAAATTTGTGCATCTTAGTTTGTAATCTTTGTGAATTCAAGTGAATGTTGATAAGGAACATAATATTAATTGGTCTTGAAGAATTGGGAGTCAATGTACACATGCATGTAGGAGATTTCCATGGATTGTATGTTTGAGCTTGAAATTTGCATGAGCTAACATGTATAATGTTGAATATGGAGGATTGGGCATCAATCTTTACATGCATGCATGATTTTCATGAATTCCACAATAATAATATCACTTGCATGTTTTGAAATAGGATTGAAGTCAAAGATTTGCATGCATGTTTGATATAAAGCTTGAATGCATGAAATTGTTATGTTGGAAGTGAATTTGGGTAGATTGGGACATGCATGTGATTAATTTGTGAAATTGAGCTTTAAAATGTTGTAATTTAGTGTTTGTACCATGTTAGTACACATATGTGAAGATTGAGCCAAAAACATGCATTTTGAACCTTTGAATATCAAGTTGAAGCTCAAGAACACATTCTGGAAAACCTAGAATTTATGATGTTCGCTCGAGCGGGGGAACCGCCGCTCGAGCGGGGAATTCACGCTCCCAGTATTTTTTTGCAGGCATGGGTCCGCTTGAGCGGGGAAGTCCACGCTCGAGCGGGGAGCTATGTAGACAGGCATTCCGCTCGAGCGCCCGAGTTCATGCTCGAGCGTGAATTTGATGCAACCAGCACTTTTCCAGACCAATTAGGTCCGCTCGAGCAAGTAAGTCCACGCTCGAGCAGGGACCCTGTTTTCTGAAATTTTGTGTGCTTGTTCTGTGTTTCATTTTCCGTTCTCTTTCACTTGCAAGCACTCTTAGGCATGCATTGAGCATTGTAATTGAGTTAAAGAGATATGAATAAAGCCTAAAGAGGAAAATGTGAATTTAAGAACGGATTGAATTGTTGGTGACCCTTTTGTGTTCATGGACTGTGTAGGGTCGAGCTCCAGAGCAAACCAACCAACCGATCACTGTGAGTAATATCTTATCAGAGATATCTGAAATATATTGTTGTCCATTGCTTACTTCTATGTAAGTTTTATTGATTTGTCGATTGATTGGTGGACCTCGTTTTGACATAAATGAATGGGCCGAAGGCTGTTTTGACATAAATGAATGGGTCGAAGGCCGTTTTGACATGAATGAATGGGCCAAAGGCCGTTTTGACATGAATGAGTGGGCTGAAAGTCGTTTTGTCATGAACGAGCGGGTCGAAGGCTATTTTGACATGAATGGATGGGCTAAAGGCCGTTTTGACATGACTGGATGGACCAGAGGCCGTTTTGATATAAATGAGTGGGCCAGAGGCCGTTTTGACAAGAATGAAAGATGAATGGGCCAAAGGCTAGTATGTTTGAAACCACAGTCACTTGACTTGAATTGTGTATATAAATGTTAAATAAATAAAAAAAAATGTGAATTGGGCCCAAGGCCGTTCGGAGTTTGTTGTTCTACATATCGCTTGTATCTCCTTATTTGATATTATTCACTGGGCTATCGCTGATGTTCATTTATGTGTTCGTAGGTGAGCCAAGGGAGGTCCAGACCTAGCCCCCAGTGAAGTCTGTGTGGAACAACCGAGTTTTTGGAGAGTCAGCCCTAGTGTCTTACGCACAAGACTCGTCTTCGCCTTTCTGTTATGCTATGTTATTTTTGTCATGTTGGCGAGGACTTTACATAGGTCTGTATATAGTTTTCATGGGTTGACTTAGCTTTTGGATGATCCTGTATGTATAGAACTTATGCTACTGTATATTTGCTGAGAGTTATTAATGTATATATGTTTGGATTTGCCATGTAAGCACAGCTCTATGGACAAAGTTTTAATTTTGCTTCCGTTTGGCCCCCATTAACTCTATTAAAATACAATTGCTTTGGTTTAAGGCCGTAGGTAATCTCATGATTACTGGCCGGTTATGTCCTTAACCCATGGGGGCGGGTTCGGGTCATGACAGTTATAGAAGATGATCATCTTACCTCTCTTTGCATTCACTGAGCTCCATGAGATGGGGGTTCAAATGGAAGACGCTATGAAATAGGGATTGATTACAGATGAAAAGGAGCAGGCAAAAAGGCCTTTTGTGCACAGTTCCAATGCTACCACCAGTGGTAGCACAGCTGCGAGGCCGTCAGATGTGAGCATTCTCACCACCACAACCAAGACTACCAATCCCTTTGCCAACACAGCTCTACAAACTTCAGCTAACCCTGTTCGATCCCAGAGGACCTTTTCCCAACTATACATGACCCTATCTCAAGCCATGAAGGTGCTAGTCAAAAAAGGGCATCTCAAACCATTAGAACCCTGCCCATTACCTGATCCTCTTCCACCCAAACATAACCTAGCAAAATATTGCACGTTTTACCAACAACATGGTCATGATACCGACCAATGTTTCCAACTGCGTCATGAGATTCAAGACCTCATCGACAACAAGGTGATCGCACCGCCCCAGAAACCAAATGTAACTACAAACCCACTTCCGGCCCACAATCAAGTTCCTCCACCTCAAAATCTAAACCTAATCCATACACTGGCCATCCCCTACGATCCCAGCGTATATATTACCCCTTCCCACCTACCAAGACCGACGTTGTTCATTCCCAAAAGTATAGATCTGTGCATGATGAACATGTCTGCACTTTGACCTAAGCCTGTGGTAGTGATAGTTACAATAGAAGAGAGGTCGACCTTGGAGGAAGGTATGAGTCCGTTGCCGGAGAGCTCTGACGACTTGCCTAATGGGGTATACGATCCAACCTATTACATTGTGCCAACTGGTCAAATTGAGCTTGCATTGGTGTTGCCAACTGTGGCAGAGGTTAATGTGGTTAGGGAAGATGGCCTGAACCAGGGATTGGATGATTTGGCGGAACTCGAGGAAGATTTAGACAACCTACAATTCTTTGACGAACAGGGTCAAGGGGATGTGTAGATTGGCTGATTTGATTTGAATAGATCAATTGACAACTCTGGGTGGCTGAGTAATGAGCTGGATAAGGAGGAAGAAACTGAAATAAAATCGGAAGAAAAGGAAGTAGGAATTGATGTAGTGGCCAGAAGGGCCGATGAGAAGGGAAAGCTGCTGGAGAATGCTGATATGGAAAATTCAGCTCAAGAACTGGTCGCTGTGAGCACTGCAGACACAGAACAGGAAGCTATACTAAAGTAGTTTGAACAAGAGAGGGTTGAAGACAACCAAGAAGCTGTAATGGCCCAACACCTTGTGAGGGATACCTGTGATATGAAGGTAATACAAATGGAGCCAGACAACTATTTGTCAACTGCTGAAGATGTATGGTAGAATGATGATGATCTGCATCTAGCCCACACAACACATGATATGCTGAAGAAATAGATCACATGACAAGAAGTGGGTCGTATTTTAAGCCACCGCACTTAGATCAAGCTAAGGCATCTAGAAAAGATAGAGAGGTTGAGAAACAGAAAGGGAAACAGCTGGAAGAAGAGGTAGTGTTAAAGAAGCTTAAGAAAATCCAAGCTGAAATCTCAATTTGGGGTCTTCTCATGGCCTCCCAGGTACATCGATAGGCAGTACTGTCAGTAATGGACAAGGCTAAATTGTCCATTGACACTACCACTGAACATCTTGTGAGATTGGTCTTCCCAGGTGGCGCCAGGCTAACCCTAACCTTCTCTGACAAAGAAATGCCACTGGAAGGCTAAGCTCACAACAAAACCTTGTACATATCTGTTGAATGTAGGGAGAAATGGGTACCGGTAGTGTTGGTAGATACTGGTTCGGCCTTCAATGTCTATCCTTCCCGCACAGCTTATGCAATCAGCCTTAGACTAGCAAACTTTGTGTCCACAACCCAAGTAATTCGGTCATAGATAATATGAGTAGAGAGGTCATGGGCATAGTACAAATCAGAGTCTAGGTGGGCCCAGCTGCGCAAGATGTCGAGTTCCATGTCCTAGATGTGCTGACAACCTTCAATTTGCTGTTAGGGAGGCCCTGGTTGCATCATGTGAAAGTTGTCTCCTTCACCCTCCACCAAATGTTAAAATACCCTCACGGGAAAGGAGTGGCGATTGTTTTTGGGAATTCATCCATCCATCTGCCACCAGAGGTAACTACACTAGTGCTAGAAATCACTCATGGCGAGGATGATGTATTCTTCTCAGTGTTCACTCTAGCTAAAACTTGGGTTATGCAGACCATTTTGGCCGTAGACGAGGGCATGTATGTCAGCGCCCAATCTATCTATTTCATGAACAAATTGTAACATGTGCCAGGAATGGGGCTTGGAAGAAGTGGCCGGAAAGGTGCTGCTGGATTGACAGATGTGTCGCACAACCCACATGCCTTTGGTCGGGGCTATGTGCCCACCAAAGAGGACTGGATCAAGAAAAGAGAAGAAATCAGAGGTAGAGCCAAAGCCAAGCAAGCCGGGAAACACTATGAGCTCATTCACAAGCCAATCCAGGGAACGCTGAATAGACGTTTTGTTCGGGAGGGAGAAGATTTCCCCTTTTGCGGCTTTCCTAAGCCTTGGGTGAATTCCACGAAATAGCGTGTCCCCGGGTTCGAGATCTTCTTTGATCTGCAGCTACAAGATAGTGATACCGAAAAAAAAGCTAAACCAAGTATTAAAGCTGAACAGAGCATGGAAAGTGACTCAGATAACAGTGAACTTGGAGTAGGGACAGCACTGGCTTGTCTCTTGACAGATCCTGCGGCTGACTTAGAGGACTTGAGGGATAACCTTACTATCTCCATGATCGGGAAAAAACTAGGTGTGAACCCAACCAGCAGTATTTTGGATGCATCAAAGGCACCATCTCTTATCTGGCAGCTGGAGGAAGGCTATCTGTTCAGTTTTGAGTCGGGTGATGAGCTAGAATTTGATTCCACTGAGTCTGTGGAGTCGAAATCAGGTTCAAGTTTTTCTGAGTCTGAGTTTGGTAATTCTGGGGGTGGTAACCCGGCTACCAAAGTCCGGTCTAGGTCTTTATTTAGCTTTTCTTTTGAGTCTGTAACCGAAGATTTGGACTTTTTGAATGAGAACTCTGTGGATTCTGTGTACTTCTCTATGCCGTTGGTTTATTGTATTGACCAAGATTTTTATAATTTTGATGAAAATGAAGAGGAAGGAATTCCTTTGGTTTTGAAAAACTTAATTAATCGAGAGGAGAAGAGGTCTGCTAAACCCTTTGCTTATGAAATCATTGCCATTAATGTGGGTACTGAGAAGGATCCGCGTCTGGTCCAGATTGGATCCACGTTGTCTTCGGAGGAGCACGAGCATTTAGTCGCTTTGTTAAAGGATTTCAAAGATGTTTTCGCATGGTCCTACGAAGACATGTCTGCAATTGATCCTAAGATCGTACAACATTGGATCCCTCTTGACCCTGAGGCCCGACCAGTTAAGCAGAAGTTGTGTAGAGTCCGTCCGGATTGGGCGTTGAAAATCAAGGAAGAGGTCACCAAGCAGATCAAGGTAGGTTTCTTGCTAGTACCTGAGTATTCGACTTGGTTGGCCAATATCGTCCCAGTGCTGAAGAAAGATGGCAGAATCCGGGTGTGTATGGACTTCCGGGACTTGAACAGAGCCAGTCCGAAGGATGACTTTCCTCTACCTCACATTGATGAGTTAGTGGACTTCACTACGGGCCATGCATTGCTATCCTTTATGGATGGGTTTTCCAGGTACAACCAAATTCTGATGGCGCTCGAGGACAGAAAGAAGACCGCATTCACTACGCCGTAGGGTACCTACTACTACCGGGTTATGCCATTTGGGCTGAAAAATGCTAGAGCTACTTATCAGAGGGCTGTGACCACTATTCTGCATGACACGATTCACAAAAAGGTCGAGGTGTACGTGGACGACATGATTGTCAAGTCCAAAGAAAGAGAGGGCCACTAAGCCGTCTTGAAGAAATTCTTTCAACGGATCAGAGAATACAGGTTAAGGTTAAACTCGTAGAAATGCACCTTCAGTGTAACGGCAGGGAAAATGTTGGGCTTTTTGATCACACAGAGGGGCATCGAAGTAGATCCTTCCAAAATCAAGGCCATCCTAGAAATGCCACCACCGAGGACTGAAAAGGAGGTGCGAGGCTTTCTGGGTAAAGTGCAATTCATAATGTAGTTTATTTCCAAATTAACCTTGACTTGTGAACCACTATTTGGTCTCTTGAAGAAAGGGAAGAAATTTCGATGGGATGATCGATGTCAATTTGCCTTTGAGCAGGTTAAGCAATACCTCTAGAATTTGCCTGTGTTATCATCGCCAGAGCTGGAGAAACCTTTGATTCTGTATTTGTCAGTGACAGACATGACCATGGAATGCATGCTCGCTCAAGAATCTGAAGATATAGTGAGAAAGCCATTTACTACTTGAGTAAGAAAATACTGGATTATGAGACCCGCTATACTTCGTTGGAGAAAGCTTGCCTAGACTTGGTATGGGCTACTAGGAAGTTGAGGCACTACTTGTTAGCTCACTCCGTAATCTTGGTTTCGAGATTAGATTCCATCAAATATCTCTTTAAGAAACCAACGCTTACGAGGTAGGCTAGCCCGTTGGTTGCTTCTCCTCTCTGAATTTGATCTCAAATATGTCACCCGCAAGTCGGTCAAGGGAAGAGCTATAGCGGAGTTCCTGGCAGACTACTCGGTAGAAGGAAATGAGGCAGTGGAATACTTGTTCCCAGATGAAGCCATTCTACAAGTTGAGGAGGAAACTTGGACAATGTACTTTGACGGAGCGTCCAATCAGTACGACTATGGGATAGGTGTGTTGCTGATAGCACCCGACGACTCCCATATATCTTTAGCCTTCAAACTTCAGTTCAAAGTATCCAACAATGAAGCAAAATATGAAGCGTGTATTGCTGGTTTAAAAGTCGCCCTGGAACTAGGGACAAAAAGATTGGATGTTATTGGGGACTCAAACTTAGTTATTTCTCAAGCGAATAGAGACTGGAAAGTCAAAGAAGAAAAGAGGAAGGTTTATCATCAGACCCTGGATGTTCTGATTCCTAGGTTTGAAAAACTGACTTTCACGCATCTACTGAGAGAGAACAATAGGTTCGTTGATGCGTTAGCAACTCTATCTTCTATGGTAGACATCCCACTTGGAGTCTGGATACGTTCGATCATCATCGAGCATAAATACATGCCAACTTATGAAACTATCGCCGTGATAGATGAAGTACAAGACAAGAATCACTGGTACTATGATATTTGGAACTTCTTGGAAAAGGATATTTATCCAACAGGGGCAAATGCTAAGGACAAAAGGGGAATATGGCGAATAGCCGTCTAATTTATCATCTGCGGAGGTAAACTGTACAACAGAGTTCATCTGGGAATACACAAGTTGTGTGTCGAAGAAGAGGAATCAAAGCTTCTGATGGAGGTCATCCATGGAGGAGAGTGCAAGGCGCACATGAACAGAGTGATGCTAGCTCGGAAAATTCTCAAGCAAGGTTACTACTGGTCCACCATGGAGGAGGATTGCATTGGTTTTGTTCGGCGATGTCACAAATGCCAAATTCATGCCAATCGCATGAATATCCTGCTGTTAAAACTGTACAACATGACTTCGCTATGGCCTTTCTCAGTCTAGGGAATCGATGTTATCGGTGCAGTTACACCAAAAGGGTCGAATGGGCATGAATATATCTTGGTGGCGATTGATTACTTTACAAAGTGGGTGGAAGTTCAGTCCTATGCAGTGTTGAAAGCATCGCATGTGGCCAAGTTCATCAGAAACAATATCATTTGCCGATACGAAGTCCCAAACGAGATCATATCAGATAATGGCTCCCATTTTAAGAAAGAGGTGATAGACTTGTTGGAAAAATACAATGTGGCTTTCCATAAGTCATCTACATACTGGCCGCAAACTAATGGAGCTGTTGAAGATGCTAACAAAAACATCAAGAACATCTTGCAGAAGATGGTTAAGACCTATAGGGATTGGCCTGATAAATTGCCATTCGCACTCTAGGGCTACAGAACTTCGATCTGGACGTCTATGGGGGCAACTCCTTATTCTCTCATCTATGGGATAGAAGCTGTTTTGCCAATTGAAATAGAAGTCCCATCGCTGTGATTTATGGCTAAGTGTCAGATAGCAGAGGCGGACTGGCAACAGAGTAGATTTGAGGAGTTAATGCTATTTGATGAGAGAAGGCTAAAAGCATTATATCATATTCAGGGCTACTAGCGCAAAATTGCTGGGGCTTTTAACAAGAAAGTTAAGTCTCGAAATCTCAAAGAAGGAGACATGGTGTGAAAGACAACTGAGCTCCCATTCATGACCCTAAGGGCAAGTTCAGACCCAATTGGACTAGTCCTTACATCAGCAAAGCTATCTGGTCAGGTAGAGCGGTTATTCTCATGGACTTGGATGGTCTAGAATTTTCACAACCAATCAACATGGACGACTTGAAGAAATACTATCCCTAAGAGGCTCGCTAGGCCGAAAGCCCGAAAGGTCGACCTAGGCAAAAGTTAGAGCATGAAAAATTAGAAATAAAGAAAAATTGAGCTTGTAAGGTTGAAAACCCTAAAGGGCGACTTTGGAAAAAGTTAGAGCGCAAAAGGAGAGAGTTAATACTCGAGTGAACCTGAATCGAACTATGTAAGGCCTGATTCCCATCTTCGGGATACGTAGGCAACTTCATCCTGAGGTTCGGCCGTAATCACCTCCAACTCAATTGTCCTGTCCAAGTGACTAATTAGGTCATCTTTGTTTGTTCTTTACCTGAGAGTTCTGTTGTGATTTTTACTCTGAGAAGAAGAGCTGGATATGATGATGAGCAGTAGTGGTATTCAATCAGGGGCAGCGGTGATCTTTTGATTTGGGGTTGTACATCTTGAGGATTGATTCCGTGCGTGTCAGGTGGTGATTCTTTTCGAAAATGGTTTTAGAAAGTTTTAATAAAAGTTGATTTTGTTCAAATTTTACCTTTTACAACTTAGACTATTTTTGGACCAAAAGGAAAATTTTTAGTGCCCACAACTTTAATTCCATTGATTTCAAACATAAAGTTCTCCAACTCTTTGATACAAATCAAAGTTGTTTTATTACATCGAAAAAACTTGAAAAGAAGGTCAAAGCAATAAACTAGGGGCATAGGTGAGTCAGGTGCTCTTGCATCCTCTGCTCGTGCTTATGGAAGCTTCTGAAGCCAAAGTGGGCCCAGCTTGTGCCTCATCCTCAAGCCAAGCCAAGCACTCGCCGGAAAGGGCATAATTGAAACTAGGAGTAGGGGCTAGAAGCTCTCTTATCCTCCAAGTAGCAAGGTAACTAGCCAAGTGTCACGACCCAAACCCGCCCCTGTAGGTTTAGCATTGTAACCGGCCAGTAATCCTTGGATTACCAAAGGCCTCTTGACAGATTATCAAATATTAAGGGGCTGCGGAAGCAAATATACAAAATATAAATGGTCCAATGAGTTGTAACGACATACATGGGACATGATAATTTAAAACTTGCATAAACGTAAGAGTGACAACCAAAAGATGCGGAATTTACATATCCCTCCCATAAGGGTAATACAGGAAAACTAGCCCAACTTAACAAACAAACAGAGTTTAATATGATTACAAAAACAACCACAACATAAGACTTCGTCCGGAACCTCCTCGGGAGGAGCAAAGGTTGGCTGACAAAAACTGAACGCGGGCTGTCAACTCTGGCCCTGGTCACGTGCTGGCTCACCTACATATATAATATAAATAGTGAGCGGAAGCCTAGTGAATAATAACGGAGTAAAGGGTTTTAATGAATGAGTCTGTACAGATTCAGAAATTATAAATTCAGTTTCGTATCAAATTCATGATCTTGTCCAGATCATATACAGAAATCATAAGTCATGTTTAAGCATACATGGTACATCCATTAGTGCTAATAGAACAGATACAGAGCAGATGCAGAACATATGGGGGTTATAAATAACCAATTCCATAAAGGAACCTCCGGATCTGGGTAACAGAGAATAAACATGCTGAGCTCCATGATAGAGCCTCCGATACGGGTAACAGATGGCAGACATAATAAGTTCCATAATGGAACCTCCGATACCGGGTAACAGCTAACACATATCACATGATGCTAAGGATGCCACGAATACATATCAGAAATTAGACAATCATTCATTGTACATAATATAGCACTTCAGAAAATAGATCTTATTTCATCACGCAGAATATAAATACAGTTGAACATAACTTTACTAAGTTATTACTCACAGTTGGCTTCAAGGCAGACAGACAGAGCAGACTTAGTCAAACAGTATACCGCACGCGACCTATAGGACACATAACAGATACACACCTGAAACACACGTTCAAATTGTACATAACTTATTTCGTTTGGTCTTAGTGCACTTCTAGCCATTAATCCTCATAATGGAGTCTTAAACATGGCCTAGGAATGCCTAGGATGGAATGAGGATGCAAAAATGTGTTGGAAAACATTTATCAAAATTTACTGAAAATAAGGTCTATGCTCGAGCGTGGCTTTCCTCGCTTGAGCGGACATGCAGACAATGAAACTTCGCTCGAGCGTGACTTTTCCCGCTCGAGCGGACTGTAAACTCTTGAAAAAGTACTGGTTACATGTTTTTCACGCTTGACGGACGCTCTACCTCCGCTCGAGCGTGAGACTCAAACCCTCGCTCGAGCGTGAATTACCTCGCTGGAGCGGACTGCAAAACACATGAATTTTTGGGTATATGCATTTCACGCTCGAGCATAACCATCGACGCTCGAGCGGAAGTGCATGTACTTAGAGTGCACGCTCGAGCGTGAAGTTCTTTGCTCGAGCGTGGATCAAATTTCTGGAATTTCTAGATTTTATCACCAAGCTCAAATTCAACCTCAAATGCACCAAACTCAATTTTCTGGGCCTAAAACTTTGGAAAACACTTAGAAACTCATAAGACAACATGTTTAAAGGATCATAACAAGAAATCATGGCCCAAAAGCATGCCAATTGAGCAAAATTCAACTTGAAACTCAAGATTAATTCATGAACATGACTTGAATGCAATTCTTTGAACCAAAGTTTCCCAAAACATGACCAAATGTAATGTTCAACTCAAAAACATGATCAACTATGACAATATGATATAGAACATGAAGAATTTCTAAAACAAAGCTTGGATTAAGACATGCATGCAAGAATTCCTTAGAAAAACAACCTCAAATGCTATGAATTACACATGCATATATGCATTGAGCTTCAATTCTCCAATCTTAGCTTAATTGACCACCTAACTTTCTTGAGTTCAATTACTTAATGTCTCAAATACAAAGTTTAAGAGTATAGTTCTTACCTAAGGTTGATTTCAAGTGTGATCCTAACCCAAAGCTTCAAATTGTCTTCAATCTCCTAGTCAATTCTTTACTTGAGCTCAACCTCCCTCTACTCTTCCTCTCCCACGTTTTTCCCTTAGAATAGGCTTAAGTGCGTTGAAATTAAGGAAATGAGATGAGTGGAGTGACAAAATGGCCTTATAGGTAGTAATTTATCAAAACTAATCAAATGGCATTATTTTAATCAAATTTAATCGCTCCAAATTGAATTTTTATTTAAACCTACCATAAATTCCCATAAATCCTAATTAGCACATAAATCAAGTCAATTTCTGATTCGGACGCTGATAAGGATTTCAATTCGCAAATCGAAACTAAAACATGAACAGATCTTTCTACACCTAACAGATATAAACACAAACAATGCAACACACACATGCAATTTAATTTAGAATTTCACCGTAATTACAAATTAGGCATTATTAATCATGGATTAACGTTACTCAGAGGTCAGGGTTGTTACATTAAGTGTGAACCACGAACTGGAAATGAAGCTGGATATTCTACTCCCTCATTTGGGCAAGTCTGATCATGCCTGAACTAGCTTTAGAACCGGAAAGGAAAGTATAATATGCAGTGCGTGAGGCCAATCAACTATATACGAGGCTGCTGAGCCATGTTGTAACTCATCTCGGTCAAATTAAGCCAGAGGTAACGCCAAGCTATGTCGGTTGTAGATCTGCTACATATCCAGTTGCACCACCATCCTTCGTTGGGAAAATCCACTAGTCATTGGCGGAAGAAATAACCTCGAGTTGAGTACTCAGGGCAAGATTCCACTGCCTTCAGCTTATCCATAAGCTATACCTGGGAAAGGATGAAAAACAAGAGAGATTAAAGAATAGAGAGATGTATGTTGAGAGAAAAGTAAGAAAAGGGCTTTGAGAGAAAAATAGAGCATGAGTGTCGAGTGATATGAGAAACACATATGAGAAAAGGTGGAAACAATACTTGAAGATGTAGTGGACTCCCTACAAATCTAGTAGTCTCTTGCTGATAAAAGGCATCTAAGCCCATCAAGGTCTCGACCAGCGCCAAACCAACGCAACTCTTCCCTTCTTCCAAGTAAGCCTCCGGCAAATCATTCAGGAATAGCAGATGGAAAACACTGTGACTTAAGCACACCAATGCAGATGCAATGCAAAGAAACACATAAGTGTAAATAAAACAACATATCATGAGTTCGAGTCAAGTTCTCTAATTCCTCAGCAGAGTCGCCAGAAACTGTAGATTGCTCGGAACTCTTGGCTTCCCGCGCGAGGGCACGAATCGTTTGTTCTTAACTACTACAGTTCGGACTCTCGTCATGGTTCTGAATCTAATCTCGCAAAGTGCAATGCAAGACTGATAAATCACCAAAGAGTCCAAATCCGGCAAATCGTTTTGGAAAACTGATTTTTATAAAGAAGTGCCAAACATGGACTGCTTTCCCAAATACAGAGTCGCCACCTAAATGTTTTATTTTGGGAAATTTAGGAAACCCTGACTCGTGCTTAAGGCCATGTGTCTGTCATTACCAAAGTTGCCTCGGCTCGGGAACTTGGATACAAGAGGGAAGGTCATGCAATGAGCACCCCTGCTCGCCCGATCAAAGATTGGCCTTTACTAACATGATATTTTGTTTTTGAAAACACATGTGCTCTTATTCCTGTTATTATCTTAGAATTACAATGTGATGCGCACAGCATACAAGTGTAGACTAGATTGCCTAAGTTGGAACATAAACATTTTATGTTCGTTTGTTCAAAAACGGTTTGAAGTTTGCTACTTGCAAGCAGGCTAAGTCGTGGATTTTGCCACCCTCAAGTGGGCTTAAAACACACATTTCGATGAATTGTTCCAATTCAAGCAATCCAACCTTCACCCACAGGCACTCAAGCAGTTAGCCTCATGGCAAGCATGCTAGCATGGCAACATACACATCTCATGTAGTATGCTAAAGCGTAAACACTCACGGTGTACTCCGAGCCAAAACAGAGAACTAGTTAGAAATCATGCATGATCCTAGTTCATGTTAAGATGGCTAATACAACACACGCAAAAATGCAACTAAGATAGGCTCGGCTATTCTAAGATGTCATGTGAATGCAACTTGATAACATGCTGTTGAACACGTATTCAAGTAAATGTATTGAAATACAATGCAGTTAGTATGATGCGCCGAGCCCGGTGCATGCAATACAGATGAGTGGGTGCACGCATGCGAAACATAAGGATGCTAATTGAAACATGCCATAAAACTAACCACTGAAAGCAGATAAGTAAAAAGGAGAAAGAAATGGGGGCTGGAAGACATGCATCACACACACACACGCTTATTACAACAGTTGTGCCTCTCGACGGAGGGTCCGAATAATGAGCTAACTAGCTAATCTAAGCTAATTAAACTAATTATTACAAGTAAACTAATTAACTAATCCTAGTTAACTAATTATTACAAAACAAATTCATTAGCTAACTACACTAGCTAATTAAACACAAACGAATAGCTAAATGCATTAACTATTTAAGTACAGAACCAAAGCATAAACTAGCTAAGAAAAGCAGTAAAAAGAGGTCCTCAAGATGAGGAGTGTATGCATGCTCGGTCGCATCGTTTGGAAATCTGTCGCGATGCCCCAACTTGCCTCTGTTTGCAATTGTTCTCAGAACCTTACACAAAGCTCCAGACAGCTTCTAACTCATCTTGGGGACCCTCAGGAGCATGGCCGACTAGTTGTTGATGTTTTAGACCACCAGCAGACCACTTACCATTGCTACAGACCAGATAAAGTGGTCGGCCAGCCACTTTTACTGGTCTGCCGACCACTTTTTGCTGCACTTCTCCAGTTTACTGCAACAGATAACAAGAAGGGACATGGCAATGTATTTGCAACATATGTGTGCACAACCACCCTCCCTATCATTTCATGATCTCAAGAGAGTGTAGTTCTCGACCCTCAGGCCACCAATCACGCATCTCGATGCATGATGACCGAAGAGGCAAGATTGCACATTTCAATATAAATGAATGCACAAATAACACATAAATGCCTTAAACTCTATCATGTGTGATCAAGAGTGTCGGCAACCGAGAATTGAGGCAGGTTTCATCACTTCAAGTATGAAACGTCCTTCGCTTCCCGTATTTGGACTAACACCCAATCCAAACAAATGCAATGCAACCCAAACATGCAAATATGCAATACAACTCAAGCATGCAAACATGCAATGCAACTCAAGCATGCAAACACAATGTAAGGCATGCATACACAATGCAATGCAACATAAGCAACCTAACAATGCTAATGGCATGCATACACAATGCAAGGCAACATAAGCATTTCAACACAAAGCAAACAACAAGCATGCGAGCAACATACAAACAAGCATACATAATGGACTTAAACCGAATATGGATGGACCTCAGTCATGCCAAACTAGTGGACATAATGATGAAATAAAGGCATGAAAGTAAGAGAAATGCATGCACATGTATTGGCTCACCAATTAGGCATAAGAACACAACTCTCAAAAGTGCTCAAGGAGTGACAAATGTAGAAGTGTAACAACACTATAAGCACTGAAATTAGGTATGAAATGATGCCAAATCATCCAATCAACACAAGCAAGGCATGCAAGAATCCTTAAGGCACAAAGCTACCAAGGAGGACTACTCTAGAGACATGCAATACATGGCACAAATGCATGAACCAAGCATGGACAGAGTTCAAATAGGTCTAAGCAAAGGCCAAAACATGTTGAGATGGAGGCTTAAAGGTCTAAGCATGCATGCATAAACACTAGGCCATGAACAAGGCAACAATGCACAACCCTTAGAGGCACTCAAAGGGTGGAAGAAATAGGAACATGGTAATGCTACATGCTCTGAAATGTCATGTTAAGTGATGCCAAATCATCCAAACAACACAAATGAAGCATGCTATGGTGCTCAAAACTCAAAGCTAGCAAGGCCAATTGCACTACAACTATGCAATACATGAAGCATATGGAAATTACAACCCAAAATAGTCCTAGAGCATGTCAAAATGATGCTAAAAACATGTATGGAAGGAAGCCAAAACAAGCTAGCATGAAGGCATGAAGCATGGAATATGCAAGGCCAATATGGAGAATTACACTACACCTACCAAGACCAAGCATGAGATGGCTTCACCAACAAAAATCAGAGTTATATCATGGAAAAATAACCCCAAAAACACACTAAAATGATAGCTCACTGTAACAACCCTCGTACTGATTACCGATAAACTACTGAATTAGCTACTAGTTACTGCTAAACTGAACTGATAATGACTGATAATTGAATTAACTGAAGTACTGAATGGACTGATTGAAATCGAAACTGAAGTTGAATAAGTTTATCTATTGAATTGCATATTGCATCTGTTTGATTGATTGATTATCTGTTTGAATTCATATGTTTAACCTGCTAATTGAAGGCCTTATCGGCGGCCGAATTAGGAACCGTTTAGAGTTTTGGGATCAGTAGAATATTTGTGATTTAATGGTATATTTATCTGAAAATTGATTAATAATGATTAAAGTAGATTAAAATGAGCTAAACACATAGATTGCCTTAATTACAACTTTGCCCCACTTAGTGGACATTTGTTTATTATTATTAGAGAGCCTTATTACACTTAACATAACAATTGATCAGCCCTTCTTGTTGCCTCTAACCGACCAAACCATAGAGAGAGTGAGAAAGGAAGGAATTCATCTTGTTCATCTAGAGAATTGCTTGGAAATTGAAAGATTTATAACATAGGTTGCTAAATTGAGCTTGCAAGACTTGTAATTGAGACCTAGGTAAGTGAATTCATCTTCTCCTTGTTGTCTTTGAGTTCCATCTTGCATGTATCATGGATATAGAGAAGTTAAGTCATGAAATTGCTCATATATGTTGAATTGGAACTCCATTGTTACATGCATGGTTGAATTGGTGATTTTTGAGTTGAATTCATGTTCGAATTGTACATGCATGTCCATGTTTAAGCCATGATCCATGTTTTCATTTTGTTTTCCAACTATTGAGCTCATTAGAGCAAGATTTGAACCTTAATTTTGGTTTAAAACTCATGCATTGCATGGTTTGAAATTGTTCTTGAAAATGGGTTTGAATTTTGGATTTAATTGACTCACCTTTGGGCTTGAATTCATAAATTGGCTTTTGAAACTTGTTATACATTGTTTTGGAATGTATTTTCTAGAATTTGGGCCCAAGAGGTCGAGAATTGAGTTGAGAATGCTTGGTTTGAGCTTGGAAGGCAAATCTGGAAATTCCAGATTTGGCTTCTTCGCTCGAGCGAAGGATTCCTCGCTCAAGCGACCAACGTTTCCTTTGAGCCAGGCTCAAGCTAAGGATTGGTGGCTCGAGCGTAAAAATCGAGCATCCAGTACTTTTACTATTTTATCAGACCGCTCGAGCGAAGGATTGTTCGCTCGAGCGAGGCCTTTGATTTTGGAGGCTCGCTCGAGCGAAGAAAGGCTCGCTCGAGCGAGGCTCTTATTTTAGCAAATTATGCAAAATGTTTTCTAAGTGTATTTTTGCATCCTCATCCCATCCTAGGCATTCTTAGGCCTAGTTTAAGGCATCTTAGTGAGGATTTAGACATAGAACCACACCGAGGAAATTTAGGGATTTAATTATCATCCTTCCCGACTGTGAAACTTAGTGTGTGTTCTATTTGTTAACTGTTTAGGGTTGGCTCTCGGGGACGCGCTCTAGCCGCTATTAGCCCAATCTCTGTGAGTAACGATTGTGTAAAGATATGTTCAAAATGGTTATCTTTTGAATCTTTGAATCAACTGCTTATTGAATCGATATTATTTCTTGAATGAGCGTATGTCTGTATTACGAGCGTATTATGGCATCCTTAGCACTTCTTGTTTCTTATTCTTTATTCTGAGCTCTGTCGGTCCTTGTGGAACCATATTTCTTGATTGATGGCCATCATTCTTTGTTAGATGCATTAAGACCCGGTCCTTTTGGACCTACTGTTTATAGGCTAATGGGTGTACCACATATGACTGATTGACTGAAATACTGAAGGACTGAAATACTGTTTAATGAACTGTTTTCATTACTGTAAGGACATTCATTCATAACCTCTTTACGCTTTATGTTATTCACTGGGCTTTAGTTCACTGTTCATATATATATGTAGGTTCTCAGCAGCCAGACCAGAGCTAGGAGCGTGGGTTGGTCCCCAGTTTTGTCAAGCCAGCCTATGTGCCTCACTGCGAGGTTCCGAGTTGCCATGCTATGGCTTGGGGTGTTTTTGTGTCCCCCATCGGTCTCCTCACTGTTTTGTACTACTGTATAGACTGTCTACTGTTTTACTGTACTGTTCTGAACTGTATGAATGCATGAAAAATGTTTTTGGCATACAGATTTTCACAGCTCAATGGACACTAGTTACTTACTGTATTGGCTTCAGTTCTCATACTCTATTTAAGCAGATATTCGTTCATGCAGCCTTGGTAATCTCAGACATCGGCGATTCTGTGCTAACCCATAGGGCCGGGTTTGGGTCGTGACACTCACAAGCTTAGGCATGAAGGCATACACAATGACTCATTCTTAAGGAATAAAAAACCAACCTTTCAAAGCATGGAAAGAGTGACAAATGTGAGTGCATGAACATGAAACATGCCCTAAAATCTCATAACAAATGATTCCAAATCATGTAAATAGTCCAAGCAATGCATGCTACTGACTTGGAAACTCAAGGCTAGTGAGCTAAAATGCACCATGGCTATACAAAGCAGTGCATGCATGACCAAAAAAACATAAATCAGAGCTTAAGCATGGTAAAACATGAACAAAAGCTTCTTAGAGTTAAGCCAAAATCATGCTAGAATGATGGTCAAAAGCATGATGCATGTTAGGCTATTGAATGGAATTGCACTACACGTGCATAGAGCATGCAAGAGGCTAACAAACCAACCTAAAACAGAGGTATAGCATGCTAAAAAAAACACCAAAAACAAGCTGAGATGGAGCCAAAACATGGTATAAAGACATGCTACTTCATAAGGCACACAAAGCTAGTTTGCAAAATTTACACTACAAGTGTATAAAGCATGCAAGGGGTGACCAAACCAAGTCAAAACAGTGGTATGCCATGTCAAAATAACCCCAAATACATGCTAAGATGGAGTCAACATAAGCTTAACAAACATGCTCAAACATGAGACGCATGAAGCAAGCATCCAAGATACAAGGAGAGGGGATGACCCTCTCCTATTTAAGCCCTCAAAACACAAGTTTTACCACTGAAAATCTACTGGATTTCAACGGTTAAAAGGCCAAGAGAAAGTGATCTCAAGGGCCTAAAGTGATGGTGTAAAACAAAGCCAAACAAGTCACAAGAGGGGAGTAGACCACCCCCAACACAAAAGAGACCTTAAACAAACATTACAAGCATACGAAATTAGAACTTTTTATAGTAGAAAGTTAGGCCTAAAACAACATGCAAGTAGGGCCAAAAGCTTAATAAAAAACAAGGGATTAATAGAAGCTCACCCTTGTAGAACCACTTTAGAGCAACAACTCCTTCAGCTTTTTTTGATCAAAACCAGTCCAAAAACACCAAAACTAGCTTCAAAGTGCCTCAGCAACAAGAGTATGGTGTTTGAGTGTGTGTTTGTGTGCAATAGTATGATGAAAATGCACTTTTAAGGCACAAATATTAAGAGCATGAGCAATATAGAGATAGATGGTATATGTATAGCTCAAGCACAAAAATCTGAACCTAAGGCAAGAAGGGGGAGGTTCTCTTTTATAGAGAACCAAAGGTTAAGCTTGTTGAGCAAGCTTAGGCCTAAAGCCGTGTATGGAGGATGGTTTCTGTGCCCTCCAGCTGTTACAGCTGGCTAGAAAATATCTCCAAAAAAGGTGATGGAAAGCTGCCGACCACTTGAAGTGGTCGGCCAACTACTTACACTGGTCGGTCGACCAGTGGAAGTGGTCGGCCCGGGAGGAAAGTGGTTGGCTATGCGGTGGAGATGGTCTGCAGCATGAAAGCAAGGCAGTGGTGTGGTGGCCGACCAGAAAAAGTTGCCCAAAGACCAAGAAAACCAGTTAGCCGACCAGAAAACTGGCTGGCAGGAAGAAAGGTGCTCTCTAAGGGGTAGAACTGGTCTCCCACCCTTATACCGCCCTCCAAGTAAGGAAAAAAAGGTTTGTACCAAAGACAAACCAAAAAGGATGTAAGACGAAAGTCCGGGAGGCAAGGCGCGCGGCCGGGAGCCTCGAAAACTAGTTGACGGGTACCAAAAGCGGCCTACAAGGGAAGAGTGGTCTACGACCACAAAAAGTGATCTCCTAGATGACAGTGTCCCTCTAAACCAAGGCAACATGGCATGGTTCAAAAACCAAGCCAAACGGAGAACATTAAGCAGTCCCGAGACAAGGCGCACAGCCGAAGGCTCCGAAAATCGAAAACTAGTCTCCAAGCAGGAAAAGTGGTCTACGACCACAAAAAAGTGGTCTACAAACCTTTCCCTCCCCTCCAGGCAAGGAAAACAAGGCTTGGTCCACAAACCGAGCCAAAGCACAAAGAGTTCAGAGGCCCGGAGGCAAGGCACTCAGCCGAAAACTCTGGAAACTCGAAACGAGCACAAACATGCACTATCACCGAGCGCTCAATCGATGACGTCTGAGTCTTAAGGTCGGTCAAAAATGGGGTGTCTACACACATCTTGTTTTGCTTCTGCTTCTAGCCATATTTCTTAAACTCTCACTCTTTCTTTTGCAGGTTCCTCGGGCATTTGCAGATGACCTTGCGCGGTCCTCATGGTGCGACGGAGTTAGACCACTCTAGCCGCTCGCGAGATTAAGGTAAGCTTTGCCCCAAATTTACAGTCATTTCATTCCAGCTTTATTTGACATCTTATAATTATTTGCACTATCTTCCCTTTTTTCTTTTTTAGCTTGGACCAGTACCGGTGGCACTTGCAAGACCTTCTTCGGCTAGGAGACGGAGAGGAGGAGCTAATCGAGGGAGAGGCCAAGCGAGGCAGCACTTACCTTCTGAGGAGTCCTTTGCCGGCTCTACAACCCCTGAGGATGAGGGAGAGGATTTTGACATGCAGTCCAGCAGTGCCAGTGATGACAGCAATGCACCTATTCTACAGTCGAGGAGGAGGAGAGCTAGGACAGACTATTGATGACGATGATGACTTTCTCTCTTGGTGTTTTGCTTTTGTTTGTTTTTGTTTTTTGTTTCTATTTCTTTGCCTTGTAGTTTGAAACACTAGCTTCAGGGAGACTCATTGTTTTTGAAAACCTTTCTTTTGTTTTATGTGTAAAACATGAACGGGGATGGACCCGCTAGTTTATAAAAACGAGTTTTTTTTTTTGGTGGATGATCACTTCTTGAGAATTTCATGTATTGTGTTTGCATATGACGAATGGACAGTAATTGCTTGATAATCTTCCAGATACTTATGCTTGATTCATGAATCGGATAACAACTTACAACCAGACAAAATGTACAATAAAACTCGATAATAAGAAAACATAAAAACAACTCAAAACTATTACAACAGACTTAGTATAAGTAAAACACGACTCAAAATACATCCACAACACAAGAAGACAAAGAGCATCCTTTTCTGTTAGTGCACTGTCTGGCCTACCACTGAGGTACGGCCGGACCTCAGTAGGCACGGCTAGACCCTACTGAGGTGCGACCAGACGTTGATAAGAGTTTTGGTGAGTGTCCAGCTATCACCCACTACTCCATCTAAAATTCTATAAATGGTGCTCCCATACTGGATAACCAGCAAGTCTTTTGCATTTTGCTCCTAAAATGGAGATATTGCTCATTCATAAGCTCCAAGACTGGATAACCACTTTAGATGGCTCGGACAAGGTGAACTTTTGCGGTTTCGGCCTAAACGCTCTTTTTCCATTGAGCTGTACTTCACTTTGTTTTCCATTTCTCCATGTCGCTGTTCGGTGCTGGAATCCAATCACACATGTATTCCGCTTCGGTTCACAAGAGATGCGTCCGACACTCGAAGAATTTCAAGCATTGATGGAATCTTGACGCGATAAAGAAATCGTGGCTCAAACCCGTTTTGGCCATGCTCAAGTTTCAGGATGAATGTGTGGGCTTACTTTGCACGAGGCTCGATCCTTGGCTCATAATGGGGAATTAGACATTCCGGATTTGATTAGTCGGTTTTCCCTTACCGATGACAAAGAAAGCCTCATTTGGCAAGGTTATCGTCAGCATGCCCTCTGCTTATGCTTACTTGCACACTTCCTTCTTGCCCCTAGTCACGGTGGAGCTAGTATTAAACTGATTGAAGTAGCTCAATGCCTTAAGGAGGGTAAGAATTGTATGGGCTTAGTGTTGGTCGAGACTTTGACAGGTTTAGATGCTTTTCATTGACGAGAGACTACTCGATTTGCGGGGAGTCCATTACTTCTCCAGGTATTATTTCCTATCCTTCTTATTTATGATCCTTACATCACTTGGCACTCAATCTCTGTTTTTCTCTCGAAATCTTATTTTACTTTTCCCTCATCGTACATCTCTTTATTCTTTTGTTCTCTCTTATTTTCCTTCCCTCCCCAGGTATGATTAATGGATAAGCTGAAAGTAATAGACCCCTGCCCCAAGTACTCGGCCAGAACTTACTCTTTTCGTCCACAGCTAGTTGAGTTCTCCTCAAAGGGAATGTGGTATGACTAGATGCGCAGCAGGTCTGCGGCTGACATTGCTTGGCGTAGCCCTTAGCTTAACTTGGCTAAGATGAGTTACAACATGTCCCGGCAACCAGGTATGCAGTTGATTGGCCTTATACACTGTGTGTTCTATTTTCCATTCAAGTTCAAACGCCAGTTTGGACATGATCAGACTTATCCGGATAAAGGGATAAAGTACCCATCTTCATTTCCCATTCGTATTTCGTACTTGCCTCGATATCTTACTGCTTGGAGTTCGAGAGAACTTTTGACCCCCGCCCGGAATTTCAGTTACGTCCTTCCTAGCGAGTACTTGGCTTGGCTCGAGGACGAGGAATAGATTAGGCCGACTTCAGTTATAGAGACTTCAACAGGTACAGGAAAGAGACAGAGAATTGACACTTGACTCATCTATGCCCCTAGTTTATTGCTTTGTCTTTTCTTTTCAAGTTTTTATGTAAAAGCAATTTTGTTTTGGAGAATGTACTTGTGTTAAAATTAATAAAATTAAGATGAGTATTGAAAAGTCTCCTTTTGTGTTGTAAAAAGTAAATTTTGAGAAACTTTTCAAACCCATTTTCAGAAATGGTCACCACCAAATACACACGGAATCAATCCTAAGCTGTACAACCCCAAATTGGAAAACCATAACTACTCCCAAATTGCATTGATCATTGCTGCTTCATCTTGTAACTGACCTTTTTGCCCGAATGGAAGCAACATGACCAAGCCGACAAACTGTGGAGAATGATGGATAACCAAATGAACAAGACAGTTGAGTTGAAAAATAGTTATGGCCGAACTTTAGGATGAAGTTGCTTATGTATCCCAAAGATAAGAATCAGGACTTACGTAGTTCGGTGCAGATTTGCTCGAGTATTTATTCTCTCATTTTGCGCTCTAATTTTTGCCAAGGTTGCCCTTTCGAGTTTTCGACCTTGCAAGCTTAATTTTTCTTTATTTCTAATTTTTCATGCTCTAACTTTTGCCTAGGTTGCCTTTTCGGGTTTTTGGCGTAGCGAGCCTTTCAGGGATAATATTTCTTCAACTTGTCCATGTTGATTGGTTGTGAAAACTCCAGGCCATCTAAATCCATAAGAATAATTGCTCTTGCAGACCATATTGACTTGATGATATAAGGACCAATCCGATTAGGTCTGAACTTGCCCCTAGGGTCGTGGATGGGGGCTCGGTTGTCTTTGAGCACCATGTCTCCTTCCTTGAGATTTCTGAACTTGACTTTCTTGTTAAAAGCCCTAGCAATTCTACGCTGGTAGCCTTGGATATGATACAATGCCTTCAACCTCCTTTCGTTGAATAATATCAATTTTTCAAATTTGCTCTATTGCCAATCCACCTCCGCTATCTGACATTCGGCCATAATTCTCAGTGACGGTACTTCAATCTCGATTAGTAGAACAGCTTCCATCCCATAAACTAGAGAATAGGGGATTGCCCCTGTAGATGTTCGTATTAACGTTCTGTAGCCCTAGAGTGCAAATGGCAATTTCTCCGACCAGTCCCTGTAGGTTTCCACTATCTTCTGTAAGATTTTCTTGATGTTTTTGTTTGCAGCCTCAATGGCTCCATTGGTCTGCGACCTGTCTGCTGATGACTTACAAAAAGCCACGTTATATTTCTCAAGCAGGTCTATCACCTCTTTCCTGAAATGTGAGCCGTTATCTGAGATGATCTTGTTGGGTACCCTATACCTACAGATGATGTTATTCTTAATGAACTTGGCCATATACAACGCTTTTAGCACAGAATAAGACTGGGCCTCTACCCACTTAGTGAAGTAGTCGATTGTTACTAAAATGAACTCGTGCCTGTTTGACCCCTTTGGTCAATTCCCCAAACTGAGAAAGGCCATGGTGAAGTCATGTTGTACAGCTTTGACGGCGGAATGTTCATGTGATTGGCATGGATCTAACATTTGTGGCATCGCCATACAAAGCCAATATAGTCCTCTTCCATGGTTGACCAGTAGTAGCGTTGTCTAAGGATTTTTCGAGCTAGCATTACACTATTCATGTGAGCTCCACACTCGCCTCCGTGAATAGCTTCCATAAGGCGCCTTGATTCTTCTTCCTCAACACACAGCTTATGCATTCCCAGATGACCTCTTTTGTACAACTTGCCTCCACAGATGATAAATTGGACGGCTAAACACAGTATTCTCTTTTTGTCCTTGGCATGTGCCCCTAGTGGGTATGCCTATTTTTCTAGGAAATTCCAAATGTCGTAATACTAGGGGTTCGTGTCTTGAACCTCATTTATCGCAGCAATAGTCTCGTAGGCCGGCGTATACTTCTGTTCAATAATGATCAGACGCATCTTTACTCCAAGCGAGATGTCCACCATGGAAGACAGAGTTGCCAACACATCAGCAAACCAATTATTCTCCCTTAGTAGGTACATAAATGTTAATTTTTCAAACCTCGGAATTAGCACATCCAGGGCCTGATGATAAACCTTTATTTTCTCTTCCTTATTTTTTCAATCCCCGTTGGCTTGAGAGACAACTAAATTCGAATCCCCAATGACATCTAACCTTATTACCCCTAGTTCTAGAGCAGTTTCCAAGCCAGCAATACACGCCTCGTATTCTGCTTCATTGTTGGACACTTTAAATCGGAGTTTGAAGACTAGAGGTATATGTGAATCATCTGGTGCTATGAGCAACACACCTATCCCATAACCATATTGATTTGATGCTCTGTTAAAGTACATCATCCATGTTTTCTCTTCTATCTGCAGGATGTCTTCATCTGGGAATAGATACTCCACTGCTTCATTATCTCCTTCTACTGGGTGGTTTGCCAGGAATTCCGTTACGCCTCTCCCTTTGACTGATTTGCGCGTGACATACTTGAGGTCAAACTCGGAGAGAAGAAGTAACCAATGAGCTAGCTTACCCGTAAGTGCTGGTTTCTCAAAAAGATATTTGATTGGATCTAATCTTGAAACTAGGATTATAGAATGAACTAACAGGTAGTGTCCCAGCTTCCAGGTAGCCCATACCAAGGATAGACAAGCTTTCTCCAACGGTGTGTAGCGAGTTTCATAATCCAGCATCTTCTTACTTAGATAGTAGATGGCCTTATCCACCTTAGCTTCTGATTCTTACGTTAGCATGCACCCCATGGTCGAATCTGTTACAGACAAATACAAGATCAGTGGTTTCCCTGGTTCTAGTGGCGACAATACAGGTGGATTCTGAAGGTAGTGTTTGATCTGTTCGAAGGCGAACTGACATTGATCATCCCATTGGAACTTCTTTCCTTTCTTCAACACACAAGTCAAGGTTAATTTTGCGATAAACCACCTGATGAATTGCATCTTGCCCAAAAAGTCGCGCGCCTCCTTTTCAATCCTTGGTGGTGGCATTTCTATGATGGCCTTGATTTTGAAGGGATCTACTTTAATTCCCCTTTGTGTGATAAAAAATCCCAACATTTTTCCTGCAGTTACCCCAAAGGTGCATTTCTGTGGGTTCAACCTCAGTCTGTACTCCCTGATTCGCTCAAACAATTTTTCCAATGCGATGTAGTGGCCTTCTTGCTCTTTAGACTTGACAATCATATCGTCCACATATACCTTAACCTACTTATGGATCATGTCATGCAAGATGGTGGTTGCAGCCCTCTAATATGTAGCTCTGGCGTTTTTCAATCCAAAAGGCATAACTCTATAGCAGTAGGTACCCCACGGTACGACGTGGTGAAAGCAGTTTTCTCTCTGTTCTCCAGTGCTATCGAAATCTGATTATACCCGGAAAACCCATCCATGAATGAAAGCAAAGCATGACCAGCTGTAAAGCCTACCACTTCATTGATGTAGGGTAATGAAAAGTCATCTTTCGGACTTGCTCTGTTCAGATCCTAGAAGTCGACGCAGACTCTGATTCTGCCATCCTTCTTTGGAACCAAAACGATATTAGCTAACCAAGTCGGGTACTCAGATACCATCAAGAAACCCGCATCAATATGTTTGGTGACCTCCTCTTTAATCTTTAATGCCCAGTCTAGGCGAACTCTACGCAGTTTCTGTTTGATTGGTCGGCCTTCAGAGTTAAGAGGGATCCGGTGTTGTACAATCTCAGGATCGATCCAGGTATGTCTTCGTAGGACCATGCGAAAATATCTTTGAATTGCTTTAATAAAGCAATTAAACGCTCACGTTCCTCTGAAGACAATGCGGATTCGATCTGGACCAAGTGAGGATCCTCCTCAGTACCTACGTTAATTGTAATAATTTCATCTGTGCAGGGCTTAACGTGCCTCTCCTCTTCTTGGTCAACCAAATTTTTCAAAGCCCGAGGAATTTCTTCCTCTTCGTTTAAGTCAAAATTTTGAAAATCAAGATCAGTGTAACAAACTAAAGGCACAGAGAAGTAAGCAAAATCTACGACATTCCCATTAGTAAAGTCTGGATCTTCGATTACAGTTGACTCAAAAGAAAAACTAAAAGACGACTTCGATAGGACTTTAGTATCCGGGTTACCACCCCCGGAGGTACCAGACTTAGAAGAACTCAAATCTAATTTCGACTCTACAGACTTAGTGGAATTAGATTCGGACTCGTTATTTGATTTAGAATTGTTGATGATGCCCTTTTCAAACTTCCAGACTAGGTGCGGAGCCTCAGATGCATCCACAATAAGATTAGAGAAATCTGCAGTTAGTTTATCCCCAATCATTGAGATAGTAAAACTATCCCCCAAGTTGTCAGACTCAGTTCCAACAGTAGACTTTGTTAGTAGGTCAGTCAGTGTTTTTCCCAACAGCTCTTCTTCTTCAACATCCATATTTGCAGCCATGCCTTCATCTGTATTAATGTTCAGGTTCATCTGCTCATCTTCCTCTTCTGGTAACTAGTGCTCAAAGAAGATCTCAAACCCGGGATACATTGTCTTTGTCTCCTGGTCAAACCAAGGCTCTGGAAATCCACAAAAGGGGAAATCTTTCCCTTGGTAGACAAAGCGTCCGTTCAAGGTTCCCCGTATTGGTTTATGGACTAACTCATACTGTTTCCCAACTTTCTTTGCTTTAATTCTTCTTCTCAACTCAACTCCCTTCCTTTGCCAATCTTCCGCAATAGGTTTGTATCCCAACCCAAAAGCATGGGGGTTGTGAATCATCTCCTTGGTAATAGTACCTCCTTGCCTGCCAGTCCTACCCAGTCCTGATCCAGGCATATACCCCTATTTGTTCATCATGTAGATGGACTGAGCACTCACATAAGTTTTGTCACCTTCTGCCATGATGGTTTGAACCACTCGGGCCTCTGTCAGTGAGAAGCCAAAAAGGAATACATCTTCTTCCCTATGCATGATTTCCAACACTGGAATGGCAGTTCCCTGGGGAGGATGGATCGCAGAATTATTGCACACAATAGCAATTCCACCTTTAAAGGGGTATTTCACCAACTGATGAACTGTTGATGACACAGCCTTTATCTGATGTAGCCAAGGCCTTCCTAGCAATAGATTGAAAGTTGCCGGTACATCCATTACATGGAATTCTACCTCATGTTCAGAGGGGCCGATTAGGATATGGCTTTTAAACGTTCCCATAACATCCCGGCTCATGTTGTCATAAGCTCAAACGGATTGGGTTGTAGGCGTGAAGTCAACCAACCTCAACCCTATGGCATAAGCAGTTCGTAAGGGGCATACGTTAATTGTTGATCCAGTATCTACTAAAACCACCCGAATCCACTTTTTCGGCTCTCCAGAGTCACATACAAGGGTCGATAATGGTTGGCACCCTCAAGTGGCAGCTCTTTATCTGTGAAAGATATTACTGGCATAACGTCCCCGAATGTGACTAACGACACTAGTTGATCAGCGGTAGTGTCGATAGGCAGTTTGGTTCGATTCATTGCCTCTAGTAGTGCTTGCCTATGCTCCCAAGAAGCCATTATCAGTCCCCAGATTGATATGTTTGCTTGAATCTTTTTGAGTTGCTTCAAGACCAGATTTTCTTCACAATCCTTCTCTTTCGCTTTTTCAACCTCTTTGTTGGAGGATTCTGGCTGATCTAAAGCCGCGGGTTTGAAGTACTAACCACTCCGGGTCATGTGATTAATCTCGTCCGCATACCACGTATCGTCAAGGGTATCAGATTTCCACTCTTCGTCCGTGTATGCATGACTCAAATCATTATCTTCCCACCACTCTCCTGTAGTTAAGACTAGGCTTTTATCTACCTAGAGCATGTTCACATCATACCATCCTTTTTCTACGACAGTTTTGGTTTTTGCTTTCCAGAATGGCATTTCTTTGCTCTTACTTTCCTGTTAGAATTGTTCTAACACTTGTTCTGTGCTAATCAAAGATGTAGCCCTGGCCTTTTTCTTCTTGACCCTGCTTGTCTGTTTTGCCTCATCTAGCTCTCCGTGACTGAACCAACCGTTATTTGTTTTTTGTTGACTTGGGTCCCACCAACTTATCTGGACACTGCTTGTATCCTCTTTGTCAAAGAAGTAGAGATTGGCTAGGTCTTCTTCCATCTGGGCTAGGTCTTCCTCCAGTTTGGCCAAGTCATTTAGGCCTTGTTCAAGCCAATTGTTCTAGTGTTGCCTCAATTGGCCTTCCCTGATAGCATTGACACTGAGAACATCTGGCAATATGACCACTGGTTTTGGCTTATCAATGGCCACAATGTATAAGTTAGGGTCATACCCCTCCGCAAGTGAAGCCCCCTTTTCTATGATATAGGTTTTAGATAACCTTCTCTGTAATGCACTCTTCTCTTTCTCTGTTTCTGCCATCACATTCTTGGGTTGGATTTGTGGGGTTAAGTCCATCATGCACATATCCATGCCTTCTGGAGTAACCACCTTTGGTTTTGATAGGTGGGACGAGGTAATATATGTGTCGGGGTTGAAGGTGGGCGATAATGTTTGGATATGGTTAATATTTCTGGGGGGAGGAACTTGGTTATGTGCAGGAAGTGGGTTGGTTGTCACATTTGGTTTAGGAGGGGTGATGGTTTTGTTGTCAATGAGATTTTGAATCTCATGATGTAGACCAAAGCATGAATCTGTCGGATGGCCATGTTGTTGGTGGAATGAACAATATTGGGTTGGGTCATGCCTAGCTGGCAGTAGGTCTGGGAGAGGTCATGGTTCGAGAAGCTTGAGATGCCCTATTTCTAGCAACATCTTGAGGGCGTGAGTTAGACTCATATGGAGAGGGGTGAAATTTCTTCGGTTCCAAGGTTAACCATTTTGTGCAGTTTGTGAGTTTGTAGCAG
The DNA here is from genome assembly GCA_025200525.1 of Camellia lanceoleosa. Classification (NCBI taxonomy): domain Eukaryota; kingdom Viridiplantae; phylum Streptophyta; class Magnoliopsida; order Ericales; family Theaceae; genus Camellia; species Camellia lanceoleosa. The sequence goes on along the minus strand of CM045762.1, from coordinate 29,450,223 downwards.
CAGCAAAGGGATCGGCCATCTTGGCCGACGATGTAGCAACGGTACTGACATCTGTAGGCCGCGGAATAGTGCTAGTACTAGCATTGGTACTCCGAGAAAATGGTGTTCTTGTGGGTTCACTAGTCCTGTGGAGGATGCCCTTTTTGAAAGCACTCTCAATTGGGAGCCCCAACTCATGTAGGGAAGCAAATGTGGTCAATGGTGCCACTATCATCCTCTGCAGCATATCTGGTTCAAGATTCTAAACCACCAATCGGACTTGTTCTCTTTCCGTAAGTCAGTCTATCATCCGGATTGCCTTGGCTCTCCACTTGGTGACAAAATCAATAAATGACTCCTTGGGATTCTGAGTAGTGGCCTTCAGCTCACTAATGGTTACTTCTATCTGGGTATCATATGAGTACTAGTTAACAAATGTTTCAAATAGCTCTTCCCAGTTCCGTTTTGTAGAGTCCTCTAATTTGGCGTACTAGATGACCGCTACATCAGATAGGGTCCTCCCAAACAATGAGAGCTTCTGTGCCCTGGATAAACCCATAGGCCTCAGCACATCTGAAAACAACCAGACATGCACAATTGGATCCCCACTCCCATCGAACCTATCGATATGGGGTATTTTAAACTTCTCCGGTAGTCTAACCAAAACCTCAGTGTACCCATCTTCAATATCCAGAATGGAATTGAAGCCTTGGGATTTTTTCAGTGCTTTCTCTAGCCTGGAAATTTTTATCATGGTTAGATCATTGTTGATGTCAAAGGGAAGGAGTTCCCCTTGGGGTTGTGCCAAGGGCCTATGAGCTGGAGCCTGTAGAAACACCTCTTGGGGATCTGGGACCTGGGGATTTTCCACTAGTGGAGGAGGATCAGGATTTGGCTGAGTAGTAGGGATTGGATGCATTGTAGATGTAGATGCCCCAGATGGGCGTCTCAGATCAGTGATGACTTCATCTTGTGCAGCCATCTGTTGATTTATGGTATCCATGCTTCTCTAAACAGCTGTTATCATGGCAGCAAGTTCTTCTATGTCCTGCGCCATCCTTGTTCTAGGTGGGTGAGATGTTGGTGAATTGTATGCACGAACAGGTGTTGGCGGAGCACTTTGTACCGATGCTGATGCTTGTTTGTTCCTTCTTTGTCGAGTAACTGGCGGGAGAGAAACTAATACTGGCTAACTGTTAACAAGATCATGAGTTTTACATAGTCTGCGAAAACGAGTCCATAAAACTTGGGCGATATCGGGTCTTTCTGAAGCTATGATGAAAAACTACCTAGCAAAAGCAAGAAAGAAAATATAATAAAAAATCGAACAACACTTCGGCCCCAATTTTCAACAATCACAACACGCAGTTGAATTGTGATCCCCACTAAACTTTGTTCTCAAACTGATTGCTCATTTGTACCACTAATATGAACCACCTTGTACAGTTTCACTGTAAAAGCATATACCATGTAAAAAAACCAAAACACCCCTATGAGGGGGTAGGGTTACCCTGTCCTAGATTTTGACATGATCTAGGTTGCACTATTTCAAGCAAATGGTTTCATAACATCCTGTACAGGTGGCATCCTGTCCTAATTTGGAATGGTCACTAGAGCGTACTATATGCATTAGGTCAAATAATCACAGAGGGTATCTCAGCAAGACTACCTAATATACCTCTCACATCTAACACCGAGAAGTGAAAGGAGGATCAAACGGTACAGCGGTAACCCAGATCCAAGGGTTGTGTTCCCAACATGGCAGAGGCCATGACCGGTCAGCCTTTTGGCAAGCTTTGTAGGCAAGCCTCTGGCAAACTGTCCAAGAATAGTAGATGGCAAACACAGGGACTTAAGCACACCAATGCAAATGTAATGCAAAGAATATATAAATGTAAATAAAAATTCACATCATAAAGTTCAAGTCAAGTTCTCTAAATTCCCAGCAGAGTCGCCAGAAACTGTAGCTCGGTTTTTCGTGCTCCCCTTCGAAAGAATGAATAGCCCGTACAGTTCGGACTCCACTTGTGGTTTGAATCTAATTTCACAAGTGCAAATATGAAATATTGAGACACAAAAAGAGTCCAAATCCGGCAATTTCTTTTGGAAAATTGATGTTTTGAATCAAATGCCAAAAATGGACTGCTTTGCCAGATATCAGAGTTGCCACCTAAATATTTTTGGAAAATTTAGGAAACTCGTGACTCGTGCCAAAGGCCATTAGTCCGTCGTCACCAAAGTGTCTTGGTTCGAGAACTTAGGTATGAGAAGGGAATGTCATTAATTAAGCACCCCACTCACCCAATCAAAGATCGACCTCTACCAATCATGATGTGATTTTTATGTACAGTATATGTTCTTATTCTGATTATTATGCTATCTTTACTATGTGATGCATACAAGTATAGACTAATTTCACAAAATGTTAGAACGTTTGATTTCATCTTTGTTTTGAAAAAATGTTTTGAATATGTACCACTTGAAAAAGTGATCTCATATATATACATTAATCAAAGCATCCCAATTTCAGTGAATAGCCTTCATCCATAGGCATTCAAACAGGTATATCAAGTAAGCAGTTAGCTTCATGGTAGTATGTTTAATATGACAACAATCACACTCATGCAATATGCTAAAGCAAAAATGCTTACCTTATGTCCGAAGGCGAGTAAAAAAAAAACAAATAGTTAGAAAAAATGCATGATCCTAATTAATGCAACATGACTAATGCAACACATACAACGTGCAAGTAATAAGCTCGGCTACTAGCATGGCATGCGAGTCAATTCAAGGCATGTGATAGCTCACGTATTCAAGTAAAGAGTTTGAATTTGATATTTGAATAATATGATGAGCCAAACTTTTATGCATGCAAAACGAATGGGTGGAAGTCATGGAAATGCTAATTTGAAAATACGATGTCCCTATGCTAACCATCATAAGCAGATAAATAAAAAGGAGAAAGAATGGGGGTTGGAAGACATACAACTTATTACATATTTGTCCTCGCGAAGAAGAGTCTAAATGTCCAAGTGTCCGAATAAATAATTATTACAAGTCCAAATGAATTATAATGAAAAGGGGTTGTCTAATTTGTTACAACAAATATGCAATGATTGCACGATGCTCCTCAGGAATTACTTTGTCAGCCTTGTTGGGAACTGTTTTGTTTCACCCTATCATTGCTTTCAATCAAAAGTGTATTGTTTGCAATTTATTGGAGCCTTGCCCACCCAGAATACGACTCAGTCAAGCCCCAAATAAATCCAATCATACCTTGTTTTCTTGTGAAAATCTTTTTTTTTTTTTGTGCCTGAGGGGAAATAGAGTTGACAGTGTATTCCTAGCCATGTTTGTCTCTTCTACCCGTCTCTATCATAGAAAATACTCAAGAGAAGAGCGAACTCGGTTCCCAAACCATCTATGGTTGCAAGTTAATTTGCAAGATGATTTTGGATGGGATAAGACAAAGATCAATAAATGCAATGCATAGTAACCACCCCTCCCTCCTATCATGAAGTGAATTCAAGAAGGGAAGTAGAGACGCTTCAAGGTTCATCAAAATATCATGAATTGATGTAAGACAAGCCTTGCACAATAGACTCCGGCATAACGTCTGGCCGTAAAGAGGCTTCAAGATTCATCAAAACATCATGAATTGATGTAAGACAAGCCTTGACACAATAGACTCGGTATAACATCTGACCGAATCCAGTATTAGTTCTTTATGTCGGTTGTAATCCAATTAACCAATTTTATTAGCCTTTTTTTATTACCTTTCCATTTATTCATCTTTTCTCCTTTTTGTTCAAAAGTGATATTTACGTCCACTAAGTCCAAAACATGATAAAAAGAAATAAGCATCAACTTAACCCGAGAAAATAAATCTTATTTTCTTCGGGGGAAATGACAAAGGAAGAGTCATACTCATTTACAAGTGATAAGGGATTTCAAGTCAAACCCAAGATGTGCAACAAGGACTAGTCAAACTCAAAAGAGTGATAACGACTTAGGAAAAACCCAAAGTGAGCGATAATGACTTGAAATCCAAACTTGATAATAAGCTATAATGACACTTTCCTTGGTAATTTCCAAGGGTTTAACTAGAAAGTTAGCCCCTTAAAAGTAAATACACCGGTGATAAAAAGAAATAAAAAATAAAAGATTGGCTTTAGTATAAGAAAGATGTGTGCCTTTGGTAATGAACCTCCGAAGAGATTGAACCATTAAGCATGAAAGAAGTTTTATGCCGTTGGTAACAAACCTCCGAAGAGATTAAACAATTAAGCATGTAAAAATTTCTTTCTTATACTTGAATAACAATCTCAATTTTTCACAACTTTTTAATCGAAATAAGCAAAGAATGGAGAAAGGTTGCAGAAATGATTATGTGAAGCTGATTAATTGGTAAATATAACACAAACATAATATTAAAATAAAAATTATTGACATAAATTAAACAGCCCCTAATAGCATAATTTAAGCTAGAAAATGTGAATAAATTCAAGCTAGTAAACAAATTTAAGGAAGGGTGGCTAACCCCTCCCCCCCCTCCCACTTTTATAACTTTAAATCACATATTTTAGATGTTAAAAAACAGCCCCAAATCAGCCCCAAAACAGTGGCAAAAATTAGAGAAAATAAGTGGGAAACACAAGGATAAAAGCTTGGAATAAGGTTCAAGCAAGGGTGATAACCCCTCCACCTTTGGGTAGCTTTTAATCACAAGTTTCAATCCTTAAAATAGTCCCAAAGTAGTATGAAAACACAAGAATAAGGTGGACAAAGATTGAAATAAAACAAAGGAAGCTTTACCTCTTGTAGAGAAGGTGTTCTTGTTGTAAACCAAACTTGATTTCAAAGCACCCTCAAATTTGAGTTATGATCTTCAAACCTCAAATTAAGTTCCAAGTTCAAGCTCTTGTATGGTATGTATAGATGATATCAGGGCTTTAAGGCTGATATGAGAGCCTATGGAAGGACAAAGATGAAGTAGCTTTGATATTTTTTTTGGATATTTTAAAGATATTTCTAAACTCTTGATATTGTTTCTTTCTCTCTAACATTTAATATTGTTTTCTTAACCTTTGATACAGTAGGATGAGCCCCATATTTATAGAACTTGAGTTGATGCTCAAAATATCTGCAGAATTGGGCAACTGGTAGATTACTGTACAAACTGCCTGAAAAGTCAAGAGGTCCGGTCGGACCTTGGTGTCTCCGGCCGGAGGTCACTGATGTACGGCCAGAGGTCAATGTATGCCCATTGTTCCTCACTTTCAGGTTCAATACAGGTACAAAACTGACTTTCTGGGGTAGAAATACAATGGGTATGGCAGGTTGGAATTGTTTAGAGCTCGAACTTGGATTCTTTTATTGAGAATTAAAACCATATACACAATATAATCATCATCATCGAGTGTCCGGAATAAAGCGCCTAAGTCTTACGAGCGATCAAAACTAGGGTGTCTACATGTATCTCGCAAAGCAGTCCATTTTTAGCATTTTTGATTCAAAATCGACTTTCCAAAAGATTTTCTGAGTTTGGACTCTTTGGTGTTTATCTATTTCACGAAGCACTTGTGAGATCAGATTCAGAACCGCGGGAATCCGATACTGTAGGGCTATTCGACTTCCAAAAGGGGGCACGAAAGTCAAGCTACAATAGTAGCAGTTGAAGAGTTGCCCATGTAGAGAACTGTTCCATCACTCACTAGTGCATAAGTAGTTAAACGGCTCTTGTCGTTGCATACGTGCCTCATTGCTCCTGAGTCAATCCATCAGTCACTAGCATCGTCGAGCATGTTCACCTCGAATACAATAACCACGAACTTGTTCTTGGCATTTGATGCTTCTGGCTTCTTCTTGTATGACCAGCATTCATTCCTGAAGTGCCCTGGCTTGCCACAGTGCCAGCAAGCTCCTTTCGGCTTCTTATTATCTTTCTCAAGTTAAGGGTCGCGCTTACGCTTCCTTTTGTTAAACCTCTTGCCGTCATCCACCATGTAGATCTTGGAAATTGGTTATATTTACTTTCAAGAAGCCTTGACTCTTTCTCAACTCGGAGTTGTTGAGCCAATTCCTCTAAAGTAAGATCTTCCTTTTTTGTGTTTCAGAGTTTTCTTTAAATCCTTCCAAGAGGATCGTAGTTTCTCTATTATAGATGAAACTACAATATATTCATCCATGTTCATATTCTTTTGTCGAAATTGACTCAAAATATGTTGGATCTCATGGAATTGTTCCATAATGGGCTTTGTATCAATCATAGTAAAACACATAAAATTACTAACAATAAATTTCTTACTAGTGGCATCTTCGGTGAGGTACTTTGACTGTAATATGTCCTAGAGTTGCTTTGTCGTTTCCAAATGTTGATACACATCAAACAGAGAGTCTGACAGCGTTAGAATGTGTCCTCGACAAATGTAGTCATCATTTTCCCATTTAGTTCTGGCACAGGTTTGCTCCATAGTCTCGTCTTCTTGATCCACCGGATAGGGGGTAGTTAGCACATAGACCACTTTGAGAGTGGTGAGCAAAAAGTGCATCTTCTTTTGCCAACGATGGAAATTTCCTCCATCAAATCGATCAAGCTTCATGAAATCTTGAATCAATTTCTGAATAGACATCGCCATATCAGAATATTTTCTGTAGATTGTTGGAACAATTTGTCTTGAATTCTTCAGTTAGTGATCTTCGAGTCTTCAAAACTTGGCGATGGTCTTATCTATGTAGAACAGAAAATTTGGTGCTTCAAGTTGTGTTACTAAGTCACTTTCCTAAAGACAATATTTGCACCCACCAAAAAGTGTATAGGGGGTTATAACAAATTTGCCTCTAGGATACAATGAAGCCTGATCTAAAGATCAAGTCTACCGGTGTCTACACTGAGGACAGTAGATCAGAATACTCTTGATATAATCAAGAAAACCAAGACACTAATAATCAAGTCTGCAAAATTTGATTGCTAATAAGAAAATCAGAAACTTGCTTAAGAAACTCTTGATCGAAAACTCAAAATCAAGAGAGAGAGAGAGAGAGAGAGAGGGAGAGAGGGAGAGAGAGAGAGAGAGAGAATTACAGGAATGCTTTCTGGATTTTTACATGGAATGAAATGGCTGATTTCGCAGCCTATTTATAGGCATTGATGCACCTAATTGAATGGTCATGTCCTTTGATCGCATCTGATTAGATCTGACTGTTGGATCAACGTTCTATGATGCAGATCAATCCCACACCAAACAGATGGCATTAACTGATCATACCTGATCATAATTGGGTGTCATCTCATTCGCACGATCGTGCGCCCTCATGGCGCCTTGTGCCGATGCGTCCGTGCTAAGTGCAAAGTACGCCATCAAACACCACACAGCCCACTGCCCATGCCACGTGCGCGCGCGTGTGTGCGCGGATGGTGCAGAGCACTATCCTTGTGTGAGTGCATGCGCACTAGCTTTCACCTCACAATTCCATATTCAAAGGAATATTCCATGTAGCACTTTGTTAACTGCTCCATGTTTTCCTTTCTTTCCGATGTGAGACAAAGTTCCCAAGCTTATTTCATACTTTCCAAAGAAAAACATGGAAGGTTTTGAAAACACCCAAAAATTAAACAATAAATTTGAAAACCCATTTTGAAAATTCCCCAACATGTGTAACATAGTTCAAGAGAGCACTAATAATCAAAGTTGAGTATGGACGCAAAACCATTTGTTTGATGGAAACCATTTTTTTCAAAAATGTTTTTCATATTTTGTGTTGTTTGGTATGACAAAAAAACAAAGTTAACAGGAAATATTTTTAGCTGTCAATGGGAACAAATTTTTTAGGTGCAAAACATTTTTCACTTTTAAAGATAATAAACATTTTCTGGACTCAATTCTTACTAATGGCACCACCACCAGCACCACACAACCACCATTGCCACCACTATCACCACCATCAGTATCCCCGCCATCACTAACTAACCCATTAGTTTTAAGATTGCAATTTTGAAATTTGTTTTTTACCAGAAAACGTTTTATGCAAGAAAATGTTTTCCACCAAAAAAAAAAGAGGAAAAAAGCCACAAATGCAAGAAAATTGATGGGAAACAAGTAGATTTACAATCATCTATTTCAATGAAGATTAGAAAAAGGAAGAAGAAACAAAACTGCAGAGTATACAAAAAAAGATTTTTTTTGTTTGGTAACACAACATAGTAAATAATACCAAGTAAATAAGGACTCTGGGAGGGAATCAAGAATATGGAATGCACTTGCACCAAAGATTCCAGGCCCAAGAATCTTGAAAATCCGCTTGCTCCTGGAAGCAACATAACTCTCTCCATGAAACAACAGGTACTCATACACCAAAATCAGGAACAGTTGGCCTAGAGGAGTGTATGAACATGGCAAAAAACCATACATTTGCTCACACTCTTCTTTAGAACCAATCCTTTGAGAAGTAGAAAGGAGGATTGATTGCCTTCAACGTGATCGATGCCATCTGAAATTGAATCAGAAGAACTATATCGCAAGAATCGGCCTCTCACCTTGGCTACTAACAGAAATATAATGAAAGCATAATATGTAGTTTTTGTGAAATTTCTCATTTTTTGTAAAATGAATGGAGGGAAATGAAGAATGAGAGCAATAAATAGCCAATTTTGTGTGTTGGCTTTCTCTAATATATGATTTATCTCTGACTTTGATTGTGTGATAAAGAGAGAGCTTCAAACTGAGGGGCAGAGGGAAGTGGAACAAAGGATCTAATTCCTAAGAAACGAGGGTTTATTAACAATTCATTGGATAAGATTATTTAAAGTCAAAGTTGGCATAGCTATTTATATGGGTTTGGTAGTACTTATGGAAAAAATATTAAATACTAAGCACGATGTTTAATACCAAAAGAAAGACAAAGTAAGAAGTTACTTGCAATAATTTCATATATACTTCAATTGTTATCAGGGTATTCTGGTCTTTCACACCATTGACTAGGATGCCTCTATTTACACACTACATTTGGTCTCAAGACACACCACTACTCAGTTCACACTTTTAATAATTTAAAAAAATATAATTTTTCTTAACACACACCACAACGTTCTATTTTTGCCCTTAGTCTCACACCATTTATTACACACCTCAAATTAAAAATAAAAAAAAATAAAAAAAAGACCCAAATTACCCTAATCTTTCCAACTCTCCAACCCTTACCAAATTCTAACCCTAATCTTAACTACCACCATCATTGACTGCTGCCATCAGAGAGAGAAAACGAGCAGAGATCAGAGAAAAGTCAAGCAATCGAATGATCAAGATGGCTTTGACTCACTGGTATTCAAATTTGTTGAAGTCGTTCTCCATCGCGGTCTCATACACCCCATCTCTCCGCTGTTCATTCTCCACTGATGATTCAACCTCCATTACCGTCGAGAATAGCGTCCCCTTCACCGGTCACAACTACGAACACCGTCTCACACCGTCACTACCACCTCCAAAGAGCTCATAACCTTCTTTCGAGACATGGCGATGATGTGTCGAATGGAGATCATCGCCGATTCGCTCTACAAAGCGAAGTTGATCTGCGGTTTCTGCTACCTTTACGACGGCCAAGAAGTAGTGGCGATCGGAATGGAAGCGGCGATCACCAAGAAGGATTGCATCATCACCGCCTATCGCGGCTACTGCCTCTTCCTCGGCTGGAGTTGGGAGCAACCAACGAAAGTGCAACATTGGTTATGGTTGGTGTGTAGTTAGAATTCTGTCCAAAATGGTAATTTGATAATGGATGTTGTGTATTCAACTAAGGTGTGTATTTGGTCATTTTGGTCATTTTAGATAAGGTCATTATTGTAAGAAAAAATAATCAATTAATGGTGTGCATTAAGACAAAATGTGGGGTGTAAATGAAGGCACCCCATTGACTAGCTTTCTTTACCATGCTTTAATGGGAAATTCTATTTCCACCCATCTAGTTATCTTAGTGCACACACTTAATGAAATATTATTTTAATGACAATTATATCTTAAATTAAAATGACCATAATGGACATCCACCATCACCCATAATATGATATGAAAATATTCTCTGTATACATCTTTTAAATATATATATATATATATATATTAATGTACACCTTTTGAGTATAAAAAAAATAAAAAATAAAAAAAAATAAACCCTAGTTTTTCCATTGTTGTCGCTTTATTTGCTACACACTCTATACTCCTCTATTGCTTGCAAAGCAATACTCTCATAACAACTCTCATATTGCTTTAATTTTGAGGTTTATACTCTAGTAGTGATGAAAATGTTAGTTTTTTCGTGCGGAACTTCTTTTTTTTTTTTTTTTTCCTGTTGCGGTTTTCAGTCAAGCAACCAGTGCTGAATTATTACATTATATTCGGACATCAATTGTCGAATTATATCATTATATTAGGACATTAACTACCGAATTTTTTTTTTATTTTTTTCGGGAACAAATTTGTCGAAGTAATCACTTTTAATCAGAAGATAAGTTTCGAATTAAATGTATAATTTCAGAAAATCAGTGTTGAAATCCCCAAACTAAAAAACATAAAAATTTAAAATAAAATTAAAAAACCTAGGGTTTTATGGCAATGGAGTGCACAAAGATCAGAAAATTGTAAATGCAATAACTAAATGAAAAGATGTCTCATCTTCAACAATATTTTGGAAGGTTTTCAATGATGTTTTTCCATGGAGGTTCAATAGGGTCTTCAATGGAGGATTTTGTCTTCACTTCACTTCACTTTACACTATGGTCTTAAATGGTCTTCACATGGCTCTACAATGAGTCTACAAATTTCGAAGCAGGGTCACTTAACAAGTGTGTGGAAAGGAGCGTTGTGTGGTGTATGTACAATGGTTATTAGTGAAAGGTATAATTGTAACTTTTAGTGTATGGATTAAAAAAATTAATTAATAATCAAATTAATAAATATATGTACTGAGAGAAGATGTGCACTACAGTAAATAAGTATGTGGAAATAGAATTTCTCTCCTTTAATTCTTATGTATTGTCATTTTCCACCTACCTCTCTCTTGCCTTCCTCAGTTCGTCCATTTTTGCATATTTATTATAAATAAATGTTTGTATGTTATGAGTATTATGTTTTCAAATGACCTCACCAATTGTGACAGTAGTTGGATCAACCTTAAATTTTGATTGGATGACAAAAGGCAAAGTGCATCAAAACCTTCATTTTAGTCTTCATCTCTCTCTAGATCAGATATATCACTAGCAGCCTAAGACCACTGGAGATGTTAAAAATGTAATAAAAGTGGGATTTATTTTTGTGTGTAAAGTGTTTGTTAATTTAATGAATAGATTAGTGCTCTGATGAAAGTGCTAATGGACTATGTTTTTAAGCGGACTACTGAACTTAATTGGGCTAGAAGCCTAAAAGTATATTTTTAAGCCAATTATAACATGTTCAAATTATTTTAAATTTGTTCATAAAATTTCGGATAAGGAGTTATTAGTTGAAATGTTTTGTCAGATTTAATCCAACAATTATAGTGGAATATCTACATTCGATAGTCAGAATAGATCTTATTTATCATATATAGAAGTTGGGTTAGAGTTGCACGGGTTATTTTAGTTGTCTACTTTCAATTCAAATTTTAACTCAGTCTAAAAATTTTAACTCCGGATTAATCTTGTATTTCGATAGACATCGGGTAAGTCTTAAAATTTTCCGGGTTAGGCTCGAGTTGCTTGGGATAGGCCCACCCTGCCTGGCTGCTTGGAGCATATGAGATTGGAGTGAATAATGTTGTTAGCCAATGGACTAAACGTAACCCATTTGTTAGGGTGATTCTATTTGCACCCAAATAATAATACAGTGCGTTCAATTAAAATTTTAAAATTTTGATTCTTATTATACCCTAATTTAAATTTATTAATAAGGACAATACATATTAAATCCTATATTTTTGTTCTCATGGTACACTGTAATCAAGTATTATTCATATTCAAATTTCGTTATCTTCTTTCCTAAGTTTCAATTATTTTCTTTTTATCTTGTTACTAACTCTAAAACTCTAATCCATCTCACAATAACTCACCATTATTATCAACATCATTATTTCTTATAAATAAATATTGGCCAAAAAAAAAGGGGGGCATTACCCTGCGTTGGCCTTTATAATTCGGGATTTTGGGAGAGGCCGGACTAGCTGCATTTTGTTTACAGGGGAGTATTAGTTCAATCAATTTGTGTAATACTGTGGAGTGATAGCCCTTCTCTAATTTGGTGGTGAATCAATCCATCTCATTCTAGTTTCTCCAGTATTCTCTACATTGATGTTATGGTCACAAAAGATGCATATAACGTTACTATTTCCTTCCCCACTGCTTCCCCCATTCTCTTTCTCTTCATACTTTTCCATTTAACCTGCTTATGCACTGATTGGCATGGATTGTAGTGATGAAGGTTCTGGATCTTATCGTTAACATGTTGGGATTCATCATTATTTATTAATTGGGTGTATCACAAATTATAATTTTATCTTAAAAGATAATTTATGAAAAAATATAAAGTGTATTGAAAATAAAGTATAACCCTAAATAATTTAATAACGTGTATTGATAAATTGAACGTACTAAATGATTTTTAGGGTGCAAATAGAATCATCCCATTTGTTGAAAAGTCTTGAACAATAAATCTTGGCACCTAGGATTAGGGGTGGCCTTTCGCTGGGTTGGGCCAGTCCGAGTTCGGGTCGAGCCAACACTACTTAATAAGGAATTTTGTATCTATCAAAACTTGTACGGCCTGAACATCGAGCCTATACTATCAACCCAAGTCTAATCCTAAATAAATTATAATTTCTAAGTCTATCTTTCGAGCCATATACATGAGCTAGCAAAAAAAAAAAAATTCATAATACTTAATATTTTTTCATAAATAGACAAAACCCTATAAAGCAACTAACCATTAAGTATTTAATATCATATTAATTAAAACATTAATTTTTTTTTTTTTTTAAAACCAAACGCATCCAAAATTTCAAAAGTTTTTAAAACCAAACTATTAGTAATGCATCAAACTAAAAAAAAAAAAAAAAAAAAAGAAAAATTCCAATATTTAAACTTCAAATTTCTTCAAACATTTTTTTTTTTTTTGTGAATGTATTTAGCAAAACAATGACCACTTGAACATCTTACAAATCACATTGCCAACAATAAAAGGTTATATATGTTCAATATATTATATAAATTGATTAATTAATTAAATTAACTACGTAGCGGGCTGGGCCGGGCCAAAAATATAATTTTCAAACCCAATCCATTAATTAATCAGGCTGAAAATATCAACCTAGCCCAGCCCTGTGGGCTAAAATAATATTCCCAAGTCCTAAAAAAATAGAGTTGAGATAGGGGGCCAGCGGACTGATACCCACCCCTACCTAAGATGCCAACAAGTTAGGAGTAATTACGAGCCATTCTTATTAGTCAAACTTATTTATTTAGGATAAATTATAAATATACCCCTTGAGATTTACTTAAAATACAAATTATCCCTTATGATTCTAGAAATTACATCTCATTCCTCTAAAGTTTATAATTTTATAACAAATGACCCCTTTTATTAATGGGATTTTTTGGTGAAACCTCCCTTTTTGGGCCCTTTTGTAAGGTAAAAGGACAACTCAATGAATTTCCCTTCAAAAAGCCCCTGAGTATGAGACGTGTTGCTCAATAAGGACATTCTATAATTTGTATTTTTTTTGACCATATTGCCCTTCTATATTTAAATATATCATATATTTGAAATCTGAGCTCATGTATACACGAATCTCGTATATTTGAATCAGTGAGGAGGATTTGTGAAATTAGTAAAGATGATTTGCGAAATTCGTGAAGACGATCTCAAAATCTGAAGATCTCAACACCGACGATCTTGCCCTTGGTTAACAATACACGATCTCGCTATCGACGATCAATACTGTCAATTAAACTAGAGATTACGTTTCAAATATGTACAAATTTATATCAAATTTAGAGAGTTTCATTGAGATTTGTGAGTGTTGATAGAGTTTTAGAGGTTTTGCTTCTATCACGTGTTTGATTATTGTTCGAGTTTAATCAGGTATGTTGATTAGTTTGTTTTTGTTTTTGTTTTTGATTTATTTTTATTGTGTATGACTTGATTTTGTTTGACAGAATGAGAGTAAAATTTTACTCTGGCATGTGCTTTGTCTTTGTTTGACAAAATAAGAGTAAAATTTTACTCTGGTATGTGCTCTGATTTTGTTTGACAGAATGAGAGTAAAATTTTACTCTGTTATGTGCTCTGTTTTTGTTTGACAGAATGAGTGTAAAATTTTACTCTGCTATGTGCTCTGATTTTGTTTAACAAAATGAGAGTAAAATTTTACTCTGGTATGTGCTCTGTTTTTGTTTGATAGAATGAGAGTAAAATTTTATTCTGGTATGTGCTCTGGTTTTGTTTGATAAAATAAGAGTAAAATTTTACTCTGGTATGTGCTCTGTTTTTGTTAGATAAAATGAGAATAAAATTTTGCTCTGGTGTTATCTATTCTTCTTTTTTTTTTTTTTTCTTTTTTTTTTTTTTTTCTGATACAATGACAGTAAAATTTTACTCTGCTATTGTGTACTTCTGTTATTTGTTTTTGGACTCATAGTGACAATAAAAATTTACTATCAATTGATTGCATTTTTGAAAAATGGTTCCACCTCTTATGTTGTTATGCAAGTATGGTGATCGTACCATTGTGTTCAAGGTTGTGTCAAACTGGACGTTGAAGGACTTAACTGATTTCTTATGTTGTAAATTGAAGAAATTTGACAGTAGTGGTTGCATACTGTTATCGTACTGTTTACCTGGACATTTACAATGCATGCTTGATGATGATTCTGATTTTCAAAATACGTTGTCGGTTGTTTATCCCCTTGGTGTTGATCAAGTTGATGTGACTATTACTGAAATGGGCATTTCAAATGAAAAACAAGGAGTTAGAGAATTGGGTGAGGCTAGTGGATCCAATGTTACTGATGATGAAATGGATTTACTCCCTATGTTTTGTCAACATGAAGAAAGGACTTTGTTGTCTTTTGGATGGGTGAATGGAATTACTCATGTAGGTCAAAGATTTGTTGGAGGTGCAAAGGATTTCTGGACTGCATTATGTAAATATGCCATTGAGATAGGATTTGAGTTTGTATATGTGAAAAATGAGAAGTGTCGAGTCACTACTGTGTGTTCAATGCGGGAGTCCAAAGGTTATTTATGGCGAGTACATGCATCTCTAGAGAGTGCTAATAATTTTTTCTACATTAGGACTCTACATGATGAGCATAGTTGTGGAGCTGCAGTTCATACTTCTAAAAACTCAAGGATGAGTTCAAACTTGGTTGCAAGTTTGATTGTTAATGAAGTTCGTTTGAATCCCCAAACTTGTTCAATTGATGTTGTACGTCAATTTACAGATACATACTGGCTCGCCATTAAGTACAATCGTGCTTGGTTAGGAGTTGAGAAAAGCTAGGACTACTACTTTTGGAGATTTCTCTATGTCCTATGATGAGATTAAATGGTATATGGATATTGTAATGAGCACAAATCCTGGTACCTATTTGCAGCTTGACTATAACCATCAAAGTGGACAGTTCAAGAGGTTTTTTGTTGCATTTAATGCTTCCATTCAAGGGTTTATGCATTGCCGTCCTTTATTGTTTATCGATGGTACTTTTCTAATACAAGGGCACCTTGTTAACAACTACAGCGAAGGATGGGGATCAAGGTACATATTACTATCAATAGTTTATTGAAAAGTAACAAGTGACTTATTTTCAGAGTAACATGTTACTTTTATTCAGAGTAAAAATTTACTGTATTTGTCCTTTTTGTTTAATATACTTACTAATTGTAAAATGTTATTTTCAGGTTTTTCCCCTCTTGCAATGGGAGTTATCGATATAGAGTCTACAGATAGTTGGGAATGGCTTCTTATACATTTCTCAAATATATTGTTGGATGAAACACCAATTACCTTCATACCTGATCGGAACGCTGGACTTTTGGAGGCTTTACCCAAGGTTTTACCTGCTGCTTACCATTGTTGTTGTCTCCATCACTTGAAAGCCAATTTGAGAGATAGGTTCTCTGGTGCAAGTTTCAACAACACTTTCAAGAGTAGAATAGTTTTTTTTTTTTTTTTTATTCATGTGCTTATGCTCCGACAGTGGGATGTTTTGATCAGTGTTTGAAAGAATTACAAGATAAGGGAAAAGGGATTGTTTGTAGGTTTCTATCCAATTTGCCCCATGACAAGTGGACTAATGCATATTTTAAATGATAAAAATACGGTGAAATGCACTTGAATGTAGTGGACTCTTTCAATTCATGGATCCGTTAAGCTCTGCATTTGCCCACTATGAAGATGATTGATTCAATTAGGTTGAAGATCATGGATTTGATGTCAAGAAGGAGAGAACAAGCAAAGAAATGGAATACTTTTCTTTGTCCGGAGATGGATTCAACATTAGTAAATGCTCTTAAAAGTGGAAGAACTTGGTTGGTTAGTCATTCAAGTGATCATGTTTTTGAGGTTCAATCCTGACCATCAGTTACTGTTGACCTATTGAATAAAACTTGCTCATGTTACCAATGGAAATTGAATGGCTTTATTTGTGCTCACACGGCGACCGCTATCCAAAAGAGCGGAGGTGATTTGTATGTACATGTGGAACCATTTTATTACACTAGCAATTTCAAAACTTGCTATGTTGAGTCCGTTTATCCAATATCCACTGTTGAGAAACCTCTTGTAGTTATCGATGATCTTGTTGTTCTTCCTTCAATTTGTAAGAAGCCACCTGGTAGGCCAAGGAAGAATAGGATTCCATCTAGGAGTGAGAAGATAAGACAAGTATAGTGTGATAGATGCGAGAAGTACGGTCATAATAAGAAGACTTGCAAGGAGACATTACTATGAAAGACATTATTGTTTTGTAATAAAAATATGAAAATAATTCAACTCTTCTACAATAAATAGTCCATAGCAATAATAGTCTAGTCTTTTAGACTAGACTTGTAAGGAGACATTACAATAAAAAATATTTTTACTATGTTCTTAAATGGTTGTCTATCCAAGTTTTTGATTTGCTTTGTGGTTGAATTTAACATTTTAATATATTTTTTTAATGTGGTTGAATAAGGTTCATGTAAAGGAACTTATAATGGAGTTTGTTTAGTAGGTATGAAAGATTGAAGTAAAATTCTAGTCTAAAAGGAAGTAAACAAGAAATTAAAACCTTACTGCCTTTTAGAGTAAAATTTTACTATCTTTTAGAGAAATGTAGTTTGAAATAAAAGTAAAATTTTACTATATTGTTGAATGGTTGTTTATGGCTGTGCTCAGCATGTGCTTCAAGAGTAAAATTTTACTGTATTTCAGAATAAACTTTTACTTTATTGCAAAGTCAAATTTTACTTTTTGCAGAGTAAAACATTACCTTTATTCATATGAAAGTAAAACTTTACCACCTTTCGGAGTAAAATTTTACTAACTTTTAGAGAAATTTACTCTGAAATGAAAGTGAAATTTTACTATGTTGTTGAATGGTTGTCTATGGCTATGCTGAGCCTGTGATTTCAGAGTAAAAATTTACTTTCAAACAGTATGTGTGTCCCATTGAAAAATATTTCCAACTTGCACCAAAACTTAACACAATACACAAACTCCCCTAATGTTCATCATGCAATCTTTGTGCAAAAATAATCTGACAACACAACTACATATATTATCAAGACACACAAGTGTAACATGTATCATTGTATTCTATCCATAACAATATTCATTCTTAGTCAAAACAATATCCTGCTATAATAATGTATTAATCACCAAACCACAGTAAAATTTACTAGAACAATAGACATAGCATGTACTATCTATTACTTTTTTAGCATTCTTTCATTCAAAAAGAAAAATTATATACATTGACATGGGTAGGCCCATGAGAACCACGGCCCATAGTAGACAAACCCAGGCCCACCATTTATATCCTATTGCATAACCCGGGTAACAAAACCCAAGATAGCTGGAGGCCAACTGAGCATAGGAGGCCAGTAATACTCGGACACGTGGCGAATGTAGAACAGGCCATGTCAGCAGACAAAGATCTGCAAAGTTATTGCCACAACACATCACCATTAATGCAGCCCATCACAGTATTTATTGCGACAACACCCCTCAGCCAGAATAGCATTCCTTCACCCTGAACAAGACGAACCACGGCGTAAGCTTTCGGCGGGGAGGTCAGAACGGCTGAGACAGCGAAATGATTACCAAAGGATATAAGCAAAACTTGAAGACAAGAAGAAAGTTAAGTTCTCTATCTCTCTCTCTCACTACGTTACCTACTACATCTTCTAATCCACACACCGGAGGGTTCGCCGGGGGACTACCCCGTTCCCCGTTGAACTTGTTTACAGGTTATCCAGTGGACCTGAGGAGCTTGGATCGGTCTAGCCCATTCACCAGGAAAAACTGCATCATTAGTTGGCGCCGTCTGTGGGAACCGGTTTGTTCGTGCGCCAGTTGTGTTCATTGCCGCCGGAGACCCTGTTCCAGTAACCTTTTCACCTCATCCGTCAAGTGTATGGTCACGACTAGATCCATGGCTTCCCACCATAATGCTACCGATCACCAAACCGACCCTCCCAATCCAAACAACCCACCACAGTACTTCATCGAGCTCACCAATAGCATCAACCGTATGGCCGAACAAAACCAGGCCTTAATCAATGCTCTGCTCCAACGGAACCTCCCTATTCCTCCACCACCTCCAGATATTCCACCCCATCCAGAACAAGTTCCGCCATCTTGTCCCCACAACCCAATCCTTCAACTCGGGGCTTGCAACCCCTCACCCACATATACATCCACCTCCTCCACCCCACGCCCATCACATAGCTCCGGCTCCGAGGAGAAGCAGCGTCCAACATCTATCTCCCTCTGGCGGTGACAACATTCCCCTTTGGGACGCTGAACTCCGAGCCATGAAACTCTAACTCCAAGGAGTTATGCAGAATATCCAACATAAGCCCTCCACCACAGCAAACTCCCCATTTGTCGCCTCCATCCGAGACAAACCCCTACCCGCCAAGTTCAAAATGCCTACCATCGACCCCTTTGACGGAACGACCAACCCCGTCGACCACCTGGAGACCTACCATACCCTCATGATCCTCCATGCCTTCCCTGACGAAATCATGTGCCGAGCCTTTCCCGTGACACTGAAGGGGTCGGCTCGGCTATGGTTCAACCAGTTGCCACCAGATTCGGTCTCCACATTTCAGCATCTCAGTGACTCCTTCCTGAGCCACTTCATCGGGGCCCAACGCCAGCGACGCCCGGCGACCCAACTCCTCAACATCCGTCAGACCGAGGGGGAATCACTGCGCAGCTTTGTCACTCGCTTCAACACCGAAGCCTTGCAAGTTGCTGAAAACGACGATAAAGTCATCCTTACAGCCTTCATGGCGGTCTGCGGTCATCCGATTTCCTCTTCTCCCTCTCTAAGAACCCCCCGACATCCATGGCAGCCTTGCTCTCCAAAGCCCAAAAGTACATGAACGCCGAGGATTCTCTAGCCGCTCGACAGGATTCAACAACTAAATATCTGACCCCCAAAGAAAAGAGAAAAGACCAAGAACCCAGTAACACCCGGCATCATAATCAAACATCCCGCTATGCGGACCGATCCCCTCGCGCCGACCGGTCAGCACCAGTAAGACCACCCGGTCGGTTCGAGCGATATACACCCCTCAATTCTCCCATGGAACAAGTCCTTAACCAGATCCAACGGGACTACTCCCTCAAGTGGCCTCTTCCTCCACGGAACCCTTCCAACCGTAAAGACCAGTCCAAATATTGCCGTTTCCACCAGGACCATGGCCATAACACCGACGATTGCATCAGCCTCAAGGATCAAGTGGAGACCCTCATTCGCCAGGGGCGTCTAAGCCGATTCACAGGCACCCGCCCTCAGCAGAGGCAAAGGACCGAGCCCAACAGAGACAATCGCAGCCTACGCCACCAACAACCGGCTCAGCGACCCGGGCATGATAGACCCCCCAACAACCTAGGCCTCAAGGTAATCCACCTCCACCAGTTGGTGAAATTAGAGTTATTTCAGGTGGTCTAGCTTGTGGGGGACCATCTCGCTCAACCCAGAGGGCGGAACTCGGAAAAATACGACAGGGCTCGGACAAGGCAGTCATCACGGTAGACCGACCCCCCAAGCAGCCCAAGCAGTGGACTGAGCCCATTACCTTCACAGACGCCGACTGTACAGGCATCCGTTATCCACATGATGATCCTCTCGTCATCTCTGCCGTCCTCTCCAACTACAAGGTCAGGCGAGTCCTCATCGACAATGGAAGCTCTTCAGACATCATATTCCTCATTTGCTTCATGACTCAAGATCGGAGAGGAAAGTCTGTCCCCACTCCAAACCCCCTTGGTCGGTTTCACTGGCGACCGGGTGACCTCTATCGGCTCCATTGATCTCCCCATCACCATCGGGGAATACCCACGGCAGACCACGAAGCTGCTCACTTTCCTTGTAGTCGACTGCCCCTCTGCCTACAACATCATTCTCAGCCGCACTGCCCTCAACGCCTTCCAAGCCATCACATCCACCTACCACCTTGCCCTCAAGTTCCCTACTGATCTCGAGGTCGGAACAGTCAGAGGAGAACAGACCATCGCCAGAGAATGTTATGTGGCCTCACTTAAAGAAGTCAAACTGAAGGAGGCAATGATCATTGAAGGACTTGACGTCCAAGATGAGGACGAACTGATCAGAGGCGAACCTGTGGAGGAACTCGTCGAAGTTAACATCGATCCCACCAACCCACTCAAAACTGCCAAAATCGGCAGTCAACTGCCTTCCCAAGCAAAGGCTGACCTCACCGCCCTCCTGACCGAGCACAGAGACGTCTTTGCCTGGAACCATGCAGACATGCCGGGCATTGACCCCTCTTTCATAACTCACCGCCTCAGTATTGAGCCTCATTTCCGACCTTACCGACAGAAGCAACGTATCTTCCACCCAGAGAGCAATAACCTCATAGCCACAGAAGTCGACAAACTCCTTGAAGCTCAGTTCATCCGAAACGTAGACTATCCCAAGTGGCTGTCCAATGTGGTTCTAGTCCGCAAGAACAATGGCACGTGGCGTCTCTGCGTCGATTACTCTGACCTGAACCGAGCTTGCCCCAAAGATAGCTATCCACTCCCCCGCATAGATCTGCTGGTTGACGCCACGGCCGATCACCAAATGCTCAGCTTCATGGATGCTTTCTCTGGGTACAACCAAATCATGATGCACTCGTCCGATCGGGAACGCACGTCCTTCATCACCGATCGAGGGACCTACCACTACTGTGTAATGCCATTCGGACTAAAGAATGATGGGGCCACCTACCAACGGTTAGTCAATGCAGTCTTCCACCATCAGATTGGACGGAACATGGAAGTGTATGTAGATGATATGCTAGTCAAGAACAAACTCTCCACTGACCACCTCACCGACCTACGAGAGACTTTTGCCACCCTTCGCAAATATCAGATGAAGCTCAACCCAGAGAAGTGTGCCTTTGGTGTAGGATCTGGAAAGTTCTTGGGTTTTATGGTCAGTCAACGTGGCATCGAGGCCAACCCTGAGAAGATTAAGGCCTTGATTGAGATGCAGTCACCCAAAACGGTTAAAGAGGTTCAAAGACTCACTGGCAGAGTGGCAGCCCTCAACTGTTTCATCTCCCGTGCAACGGACAAGTGCCTACCATTTTTTAAAGTTCTTCGGCAAACTTTTGAATGGACGACTGAATCCGAAGAAGCCTTTCAACAGTTAAAACAGTGCATGGCCAATCCTCCCCTTCTCTCACAGGCAATCACGGGTGAGCCCCTTTTCCTCTACTTAGCAGTATTAAGCACCGCAGTCAGTGCAGCTCTCATCAGAGAGGACGGTTCCGTCCAACGGCCGGTCTACTACATCAGTCGGGCTCTCAGAGGAGCGGAGCAGAACTACCCCCTACTAGAAAAGCTGTCCCTGGCCTTGGTCACCGCCTCCAGATGACTCTGCCCCTACTTCCAAGCCCACTCCATAGTGGTCCTCACTGACCAGCCCCTGAGGAAGGTCATGCAGCAACCAGAGCTCTCAGGAAGACTAATGTAGTGGTCAGTAGAGCTGAGCCAGTTCAACATCTCTTATCGCCCCCGGACAGCAATCAATGGGCAAGCTGTTGCTGACTTCATCTCGGAATTCACCAATCCAGCCCCCACCGCTAACCCTCCACCCTCACCAGCTCCACCAGAGCCCGAAGATCCTCATTCTTGGACACTCAATGTTGACGGCTTGTCCTGCAGGGAAGGAAGCGGGGCTGGGCTCATCCTCATCTCCCCTGAGGGTGGTTATTTCAAATGTGCTCTCCGTCTCTTGTTTGCAGCCAGCAACAATGAGGCTGAATATGAAGCATTAATAGCAGGACTTCGTCTGGCCAAAGACATTGGTGTCAGCCACATCCGTGTGTTCAGTGACTCCCAACTCATCGTCGGACAGATCACAGGGGAATTCGACGCCAAAGATGGCACAATGCGGGCTTACAGGGACATGGCACTCCCCCTTGTTCGCCTCTTCAATACTTTCCAGATCAGACACATCCCTCGGGCGGAAAACTCCAAAGCAGATGAGATGGCCCAGCTCGCCTCTGCCGACCATTCCGACCTCAGCCATGGAGTTCGCCTCGAATACTTAGCCCACCCGGCCATCTCGCCTGACCTGCCAGAAGTGCAATTCCTCCAGACGGAACCTATCCCTTGGGCATCCGACATCTTCCTCTTCTTGACCACTGGAAAACTCCCAGCTGACCAACAGCAGGCTGTCAAGGTCAGAGCTCGATCGGCTAACTACACCCTGGTCGACGGCGTCCTTTACAAGCGCGGTTTTTCACGCCCGTACCTGCGATGCCTCAACCCCGCCCAAGCAACCTATGTGATGCAAGAAATCCATGAAGGGATCTGTGGCAATCATTCGGGTGGCAGGTCTCTCGCTCACAAAATACTCCGTACAGGCTACTTCTGGCCGACTCTCAACCAAGATGCCACTGATTTTGTGCTCAAATGTGACAAGTGTCAGCGCTTCGCCAACATCCCCCATGCTCCTCCCACTGAGCTGATCACCCTCTGCAGCCCTTACCCGTTCGCCAAATGGGGGATCGACTTGATTGGTCCACTCCCCACTGGCCGAGGCCAGACCAAATTCGCGATTGTTGCCATTGATTACTTCACCAAGTGGGTCGAAGCAGAACCCCTCGCCACTATCACCGAGCGGAACACCACCAAGTTTATCTGGCAATCGATCGTTTGCCGATTTGGCATCCCTCAGGCCATCGTCTCCGACAACGGTAAACAGTTCGACAACGCCAAATACAGGAAATTTTGTACAGATCTCCAGATTCAACCATGCTTCTCTTCTCCCGGTCATCCCCAAGCAAATGGCTAAGTTGAGGTCACCAACCGTTCTCTCCTGAAGATCATCAAAACTAAGCTCGAAGCTGCTAAAGGCCTCTGGGCTGAGGAGCTACCAAATGTACTCTGGGCTTACCGGACCACTGCCCGGACCCCTACTGGGGAAACCCCTTTTCGCTTAACATATGGCGCTGAGGCGGTCATCCCGGTAGAAGTCGGTCTGCCCACCCCGAGGGTCTTACATCCGGATCTCGCCTCAACCGAAGAACTTCGTCGAGCAGACCTGGACCTCATCGAAGAGCTCAGAGAGAGCCATTGCCGATTAGTCGTGCAGCAGAAAATGAGAACACACTACAACCGCAGGGTCCGACCACGGGAGTTCTCTGTAGGGGACCTTGTCTTGAGAGAAACAACTCTTGCCACAAGGAATCCGACCGAGGGCAAACTAGCAGCCAGATGGGAGGGACTCTACGTTGTGAAGGCCCACCCACGGCCAGGCACTTACCGACTTCAAGACATGGATGGCTGAGATCTTCCCCATCCCTGGAATGCTGAACATCTGAAGCGTTACTATCAATGAATCCTTACTTTTGTATTGTCAAACTTGTTGTATTTTCCTTTTTCAATACGTAATACAAATATCGACTAGAGTTCCAACCTTCTATAATTCAACTGTCTGAATGTCGCTTCCATGAAACTTTCATTTGCAGCACTCAAAGCCTCAGTCCAACCTGAGCACTTATAAAAGCCTCGGCCAGACCAAGCACTTTCAAAAGCCTCAGTCCGACCTGAGCATTTTCAAAAGCCTCGGCCAGACCGAGCACTTTCAAAAGCCTCAGTCCGACCTGAGCACTTTCAAAAGCCTCAGTCCGACCTGAGCACTTACAAAAGCCTCAGCCCGACCTGAGCACTTACAAAAGCCTCAGCCCGACCTGAGCACTTACAAAAGCCTCGGCCAGACCGAGCACTTTCAAAAGCCTCAGTCCGACCTGAGCACTTTCAAAAGCCTCGGCCAGACCGAGCACTTTCAAAAGCCTCAGTCCGACCTGAGCACTTTCAAAAGCCTCAACCCGACCTGAGCACTTTCAAAAGCCTCAGCCCGACCTGAGCACTTACAAAAGCCTCGGCCAGACCGAGCACTTTCAAAAGCCTCAGTCCGACCTGAGCACTTCCAAAAGCCTCGGCCAGACCGAGCACTTTCAATAGCCTCGGCTAGACCGAGCACTTTCAAAAGCCTCAGTCTGACCTGAGCACTTCCAAAAGCCTCAGCTAGACCGAGCACTTTCAACAACCTCAGTCCGACCTGAGCACTTTCAAAAGCCTCAGCCCGACCTCAGCACTTTCAAAAGCCTCAGTCCAACCTGAGCACTTACAAACGCCTCAGTCCGACCCAAACACTTTCAAAAGCCTCAGTCCAACCTGAGCACTTACAAACGCCTCAGTCCGACCCGAACACTTTCAAAAGCCTCAGTCCAACCTGAGCACTTACAAAAGGCTCGGCCAGACCGAGCACTTTCAAAAGCCTCAGTCCAACCTGAGCACTTTCAAAAGCCTCAGTCCGACCGAGCACTTTCGAACATCAGAAGACCCAACAAAACAAGTACCAGCATAGCCTTGGGAGAACACTTAGTCACAAGTTGAGATCACAAAATTTTACAGCATCTCTACTTAGTCAAATTCCAACGATGTTCCCCACTTTCTCCCCTACAGGTTTACTATTGGCCCCTTTAGTTACAATTTAAAACCTATTTTCCTGCCCTCAGTCATTGAATTTTTACACAAGTCCAATCTCACTCGGCATGAAGGAATTTTATCAGTTCACTCTTACTCTGCGTGATGGAATTTTTAATTTAACAAGATTCAAATTCACAAGTTCAAATTCAAATTCAAATTCACAAGTTCATCCTCTTCAATTTATCAATCCAACTTTATCAGTTCAATCTCACAAGTTCAAATTCACTTGGCTCACTTAGCTCAAGTTCACTCTGTCATGAAGTTGAATTTTTTCATAAGTTCATTACTCGTTTTTATTACAAGCATTTCTCCATTTCCAACCCACCAAACAAATAAACACAGTTAATTACAAGACATAAATGGAGTTTTATTCATTCGCAAAATGTGTACATCAGTTTATTACAATACTTCAAAAACAAAACAAAACAAAATGTGTATACAAGGATGAAACAAAAATTCTTCAAGTACATTTATTTTCAGATCACTCCCCCTCCTCACTGGAGATGAGATCTGCCTCCTCTATACCCTCATCCAGGGGGGTCTGGGCCACATCATCCTCTTCAATCGTCACCCTGCTGAAGTCAAGCTCTGGGAACAGCTCTTCAGCCTTGCGTTTGAACATTTTCCATCTGCTGTCCCAATACTCTGACGTTTCATGCTTGTAGAAGTCCGACTATTGGAAGCTTGCAATCACCTCAGACTCAGTTCTCCCAGCAGTCGTCTTTGATGGGCCAGCCTCCCCAGACGCCTCCTTTGCCAGGCTGCTCGCCACTGCGGCATCAATGGCTATCTGAAATTCAGGCGATCCCTTGAATTGTTCAACCACTGCCACGTACAGATCGGGGTAGGCTGCCTTTTCAGAGGCTGCCTTCGCCCTTTCCTCATCCAACTCTCTTTGTAGGATCGCCTTCTCAGAGGACGCTTTGGCCCTTTCTGCCTCCAACTCTCCACGCAGAGCATCAACCGCAGTGGCTCCCCTCCTCCTCCCCTCCTCCACCTCCTTCTTTAGGCTCTCCTTCTCCGCCCTCGCCTTCTCCATCTCTGCTTCCAACTCCCTCATAAGCCTCCTCCTCTCCCCCTCTGCCTTGGCAAGCTCGTCCTCCAACTCCTTTTGCAGAGCCTCAACCTTAGCATCTGCCTCATCTTTCTGCTTCACCAGCTCTTCGTTACTGTTCATGGCCTCTTCATGCCGATCATTGGCAATGGCACAGGCTCGTTGGGACTCTTCTAACTTCTTCTGCTCGCCGACCAGCTGGAACTCGAGTGACACAACCCTGCGGCGTGTATCCTCCAGCTCCAGCTTGACTGCTTGCAACTCAACCTGGGTATTCTTCCAACTTGCCTTCTCAACCTTCAGTTTTTCCAGTTGTGCCTCAGCCTTCTTTGCCTTGACTCTGGCTCCCCCCGCCTTCCTTAGAAGAGCCCCTGCCAGGGAAGTTACCTCCATCTGAGCGGAGCATAACCCCCTCAGCAGGTCAGCCTCATTGAATCTGGAGGCCGCGCGCAGGTCTGACCCTTCCACAATTTTCAACAGACGGTCAGCCCCTGCCCTAGCTGGTCCCTCTTCCCCTTCCACCCTTCCAGCCACCGCGCGAGCATGGTAGAAGGCGGTGTTCAGACCCACTCCTCCTTCCTGGAGTGCAGGACCCCTTTGGGTCTGTTGCCCCTCACTTAGCTCAACACTGCCTACACCCACTGCCACTTGAATTGCTGGGGCGACCTCCACAGCCCCCAATGCTGGGATGACCCTTGCTACTTCTGGGGTATCCTTCACCACAGGGGTCTCCACCGCAATTGGGGCCTCCTTCACCTTCTTGAACCCAGGCTCCCCTGCAGCCTCTACAGGGGCACTTCTCTTCTTCCTCTTCCTCTTCAGAGCCTCCTCCCCATCTCTGGCCCTCTCCTTCACAGGATCCACAGGGAGCTTTCGTGGTTCAAACTTACTTAAGTCCTTCTCCCCCAACGTCTTCGGGCGAGGCCTGATCCTCTCCTTCGCAATCGGTTGTGATGGTCGGTCGTCCTGTGCTTTCTTGAACATGGTGGCTTTGGCAAGAATGGCTTGATCCTCAGCCTCCTGAGCCTCTCTCCTTGCCTCCAACTCTGCTCGGTCAAGATCCCCACCGATCGGCTGAGGACCCAGCCCTGCCTCAAACAGTGCAGAGGGCTGCACGAGGTCGTCCCACCTCGCCTTTTCTTTCCCTCTCCACTCTTTCACCCTCTTCACCCTCTCCCCTGCCGCGGGCCCCAGTCTTGCCTCCACCGTCCTGATTGGCACCTTCCAGATGGTGCGCACCCCAGGCCCCCCGTTTGCAGAAACGTAGAACCACCGCGCCCGCCATCCCTTGATTGACGTAGGCAGACCAGCCACCAACCCCTTTCCCACAACTGCTAGCAGGGTGACCCACGTCTCCTGTTGCCCTGAGGCCTTGTAATAGGCAAAGAACTCCCCCACCGTCATTGACTCCCCCTCATTTGCCTTTGGCCATACACTTGCATAGGCCAACAGGATCTTCCAGGCATTGGGCATCAGCTGGCCCGGGGCTACTTCTAGGTGGTTGAGCACGTCCACCACTATTTGAGGCAGTGGCAACCTCAGCCCCCCCTTCAGAGCCTCCTCGTAGAGGGAAAACCCTCCTAGCCTGGCGTCCGATGGTTTTTCCGTCGACGTTGGCAACAACAACTCCACTCCAGCCAGAATTTGGTACTTCTCACGGATTGCCCTCAACTCCGCCTCTGTTATCGTCAATTTGTCCGCCTTTGTGTGCCAATGATCTGGCTCCGCCTCACTAATCGGCGTCGGAGCTGCCATCAAGGTGGAACCATGGAAGGGTATCGTTGTTTCCGCCACCCTTTCGGCCCCGTACTGCGCCACTAGCTCCTCTGCATCATCCTCTCCCAGTGGATCCACCCTCACATTCACATTTTCTTCTTGCGCCATCTCTGAACTGTGTCTGCGGATCGCTTCTGATGCAGGGACTAAGAAGTTGAAGAAATGCTCCAACGGCGTATCGCGAGCCACAAATGGTGTAATACTTGGAATGTTTTGATTTTTTGAAAACAAATAGGTAAATTGAATAATACCAAAAGCCCACGGTTTACCCGTATTCCATAGATCCCAATTAATTCTCGCCAGTTTGAAACCTTTCAAATCATCCACCAGGATTGTCTTTTCAAACACCCACCATTATAACCCAACGTTTCATTTTCGATCCAACGCCTGGCCTTCTCCCCCCGCCACGTGTACGACCGCGATGCACTGACTCCTGCCCTTACCTTGTCTTTTCCACTGACATCACGTGACACGCCGCATTTTGAGCCCCGCGTCCTCCTGCTCGGCAAGCCTCACGGTCGGCCCCTTCCGCTCGGCAAGCCTCACAGTCGGCCCCTCCACTCGGCTACCCTCACGGTCGGCATTCCTCGCGGCTAGCACTCCTCCACTCGGCAACCCTCGCAGTCGGCACTCCTCGCGGCCGGCACTCCTCCACTCGGCAACCCTCGCGGTCGGCACTCCTCCGCTCGGCCACCCTCGCGATCGGCGCCGGCCGGAAGCATCTCCCTCACTACTATTCCCTTCGTTGGACTGAAGCTGCACTCAGGAATGGGGGACTACTGACATGGGTAGGCCCATGAGAACCACGGCCCATAGTAGACAAACCCAGGCCCACCATTTATATTCTATTGCATAACCCGGGTAGCAAAACCCAAGATAGCTGGAGGCCAACTGAGCATAGGAGGCCAGTAATACTCGGGCACGTGGCGGATGCAGAACAGGCCATGTCAGCAGACAAAGATCTGCAAAGTTATTGCCACAACACATCACCATTAATGCAGCCCATCACAGCATTTATTGCGACAACACCCCTCAGCCGGAATAGCATCCCCTCACCCTGAACAAGACGAACCACGGCGTAAGCTTTCGGCGGGGAGGTCAGAACGGCTGAGACAGCGAAATGATTACCAAAGGATATAAGCAAAACTTGAAGACAAGAAGAAAGTTAAGTTCTCTATCTCTCTCTCTCACTACGTTACCTACTACATCTTCTAATCCACACACCGGAGGGTTCGCCGGGGGACTACCCCGTTCCCCGTTGAACTTGTTTGCAGGTTATCCAATGGACCTGAGGAGCTTGGATCGGTCTAGCCCATTCACCAGGAAAAACTGCATCATTACATCATTCACAGATACAAAAAAGTAGTTCCCAAAAGTTGTCTACATCGTCGTCCTTGAGGTCTTATCTCTTGGATATTTTTCTTTTGAGGTTGAATTGTTCCTCACTCTATGCTTTTGGATAATCATTCAAAAATTGATGCACTATTGATGCTCGAAAATTGTTAATTTCTTCCCCTTCCATAGAATTTGCAATAGGCTCATCTCTTATGATTTGGCGCATGATATAACAAACAATAATTCCGCAATCAACACTGTTAATAAAAATCAAGATCTTGTTCGATTTACTCAAATTTGCAAACTACCAATTCAAGCATGTAGTAGTAGCGTGAATTACTTACGATGTTGGGAGTTGTTGTGGACTATCTTTTACCAAAACTAACTTTGCAAATTTTCTTGTACCTTTCTTCCTTTTATTGCCCAACTTGTTCTCCACATATGTTATCTAATATCATTGCATAATTCTTTGGTCAAGATTAAATACAAGAATAAAACACAGTAAAAATTTACTGTTAATATGATGCAAAGCACTTACAATCTGTTTTGTATCCTTAAGGTAAGGATCTTCTTTGTTGTCTCTTGGCCTTAAAGAATTGTAATGCTTCCACTCTTCAAATTTAGTGTCCAATACATGCAACATCCAGTGATAGGGTTTTTCTTCTTTCTTATTTCCATTGGAATTCATGCAAAAGTGAAGGAATCTGTATCCACTCAAATCTTGCTCAAGCACTTTGTCAATTAAATGATTTCTCAAATCTCCATAACCCTATTTCACTAGGGACTGCATTTAATCATATAAGAGTGTCATGTGCCAAGTTGTGTTGTCAACACACTGTATAAGTTGTCAATCTTTGGCAAACCAAATAGTAAAAATTAACTCTAAAATACATTACTGTGTTACACTAAACCACAGTAGAAGTTTATCAATTCAAACTAAACACAAATCCAATAAAGGCTTGAGAAAAAGAATGACTTATTTTTTTCTGGCTTCTTTGCTTGTTACTCAATCTGAAGCATTTTTACAAAGCTATGAATGACCTACAAAAACAAAAATAAATTAAATATATGTTAATAAAATGAACTATTTTTAGTTATTGAAGTGAACACTAGTTATTGAAAATTGTATGGCCACTTACATTATTTGCAATATCGATATCTCTCAGAATTGCATCCACATCATGCATTGTGACATATACTCCATTTCTAGTGCTGGACCATATGATTGCATTAGTCATAAGGTTAAAAAAATGTTGATTAACACGTTGTAGTTTGATAACAGTAAAAATCTGTTGTTTGATAAAATTAAAATAGTCTTACTCTATGGTTTTCAAATTATAAATCTTGCTCAGTAGACGCTTATCATTCTCATCAAGCAATTTGCATATTGCAACCTTATGTGGATACAAAACCCTTTCAACTGGTTTTGGTTGGCTTAAAGGTAAGTTGTCAACACAAATCACTTCTTTTGATATCACTTCAATTGCTTGTTTTGTGGTCTTTTTTTTCTCTACCTCTCTTATTTCACATTCAAAATTAGACATCTCCTTTTTCTTCCTCGCCTTCATTTTGATTTTCTTCACCATGGATGTTTGCAATGACTCTATGACTACAGGTGTTTCTTTCAATGTAGCTTGAATCCCAATGTTTTGCTCTTGTTGTACTCCTTTAGCATGTGGCATTTCTTTAGAAGCAAAAGCTTGGGTAGCCGCATGACCTGCATTTTTTTCAATCTGTCCAACCAACTCTTTATTTTCATATTCGAGTACTTCAAACTTCTTTCTTAGTTTCTCAGTTTCTTTCTCTGTGTTGCTCATCTTTTCCATCATTTCTTTTGTTTTTGCCTTTTAATCCTCTTGTATTTTTTGCATTGTTTCCATCATTTTCTTTAGTTCTTCAACCAATGTCATATTCTCACTTTTCAGCCTCTTGTTTTCTTTTTGAACTCGTTCTAATCTCCCTAGATCAATGAAGTCCTTCAAAGGTTGATCATCTTCTATAGCTTCAGCTACATAATCTTCATCTTCTTCAGTCTCCAAATTTTCCTCTATGTCCATTGCATCTTCTTCCGTATGACTGCGAATGAGATTCGTTTCTTCTCTGGAAATGGGTTCAGTTGATTGTTATTCACCTGCATTTGAAAATTAGAAAAAGAAAAGAAGTCAGCAATGAAGCAAACTTTAACCAATAGAGTAAAATTTTACTCAGTTTGAAAGTGAAAGTTTACTCTGATTTTAAGTAAACTTTCACACTATTCAAGATTAACATTTTATCATGTAACTATAATTTTAAGCAAAGCGAACCAATAAGGCTGAGATTGAAAAGATGATACCTCTTCAGGCTTTAGATTTTGTAATGACCTCTTCATCAGTTTTTTCCTTAACTTTGATAAGTCTCATCGAAGGAGCCTTAGACACAAATTTTTGCCTTCAGGTTGAATGAGGGTAGTGTGCTCGTATAACCAATACTGTAAAATAAAAAATCAAAATTAGTTAATTCTCTAAAGATGGATTGCATAATATTTCAACTAGTTCAATTTACTTACTAAAAGAAGAAGTACACACCCAGTTACATTTTCAAGACTTCCAAATGAAGACTGGATTGAAGTAGTCAATGTGGATGCAACTGCAGTTGACCATGCATACGAATTCATCATTTCCAAATCTTCTACAAGGGTGACAAAAGCCCATCCAATTGTTAGATCGGTTATTGGGAATGTAGATGCGCCTGAACGTCCTGGGAAAATCCCGTTTTGTTCATTGGGCTCACTACAGTTCGGACTCCATGTCACAGTTCTGAATCTAATCTCACAAAGTGCAATGCAAGATCGATAAATCACCAAAGAGTCTAAATCCGGCAAATTGTTTTGAAAAACTGATTTTTAGAAAGAAGTGCCAAACATGGACTGCTTTGCCAGATACAGAGTCGCCACCTAAATATTTTATTTTTGGGGAATTTAGGAAACCCTGACTCGTGCCTAAGGCTACGTGTCCGTCATCATCAAAGTTGCCTTGGCTCGGAAACTTGGGTACGATTGGGGAAGGTCATTTCATGAGCACCCCCACTCGCCCGATCAAAGATCGGTCACTACTAAACATGATATCTTGTTTTTGAAAACACATGTGCTCTTATTTCGGTTATTAACCTAGAATTACTATGTGATGCGCACAGCATACAAGTATAGACTAGATTGCCTAAGTTGGAACAAGGCATTGCATATCCGTTTGTTTTGAAATTGGATTGAAGTTTGCTACTCGCGAGTAGGCTAAAACACAGGTTTCGACGAATTATTCCAATTCAAGCAACCCAACCTTCACCCACAGGCATTCAGGCAGTTATATCACATAAGCACATAGCCTCATGGTAAGCATGCTATCATGGCAGTCACTCACACGCATGCAAGGATGCTAAAGCATAAACACTTACCGAGTACTCCGAGCCAAAGAAAGGAGCTAATTAGAAAACATGTATAAATCCTAACTATGCTGAGATGCCTAATGCAAAACATGCAACAATGCAACTAAGATAGGTTCAGCTATTCTAAGATGGCATATGAGATGCTACAGGTAACATGTATTCAACTTGCAATTGAAATATGATGCAGTTAGTATGATGCGCCGAGCCCGGTGCATGCAAAACAGATGAATGGATGCAAACATACGAGCATAAGGATGCTAATTGAAATGTGCCCTAAAACTAACCATCATAAGCTGGTAAATGAAAGGGAGAAAGACGTGGGGTTGGAAGACATACATCACGCACACGCACACTTATTACAACATTGCCCTCTCTCAGAGGGTCCGAATAAATAATACAGAATCGAATTAACTAATTATTACACAACACTAGCTAATTAACAAATTAACTAAACTAGCATGCAAACTATGTAAAATGGGCTGCCTCAGCTCTGCTTTGAATGATAAAGGATGCATGCATGCTTGAGTTGCCTTGTCAGGAAATCCATCGTGATGCCCCGGCTCGCCTTTGTTTGCAATTGATTTTAGAAACTTGCACAAAGCTCCAAGGAGATGAAACTCTACCTTGGGAATCTAGGGGGAGGTTGCCGACCAGCTATAGGCATTGGAGACCACCTACCGACCACCCTTGGTGGTGAAAACCAGAAAAGGTGGTCGGCCTACCAGAAAACCTGGTCGGCCGACCAGTTTCTTCTCCTGATTTCTGCATTTTCTGCAACAAAGGCAAGAGAGAGAGAAAGCAAGGTATTTGCAACACATGTGTGCACGACCACTCTCCCCATCATTGCATAAGCTCTAAAGAGTGTAGTCCTTGATCCTCGGGCCACCAATCACGTATCTCGATGCATGATGGCCGAGGAGTTGAATTGCATGACTCAATGTGAAATGAATGCACATGTAAACACCTAAAGCCGACAACTCTATCATGGATAGTCAAGAGTGCCGGTGGCCAAGAATCGAGGCACGTTTCATCACTTTGAGTACGAAACGTCCCTCGTTTCCCGTGTTTGGACTAAACCCTACTCCAAACACAATGCAACAAATAATGTATGGACAAATGCAACTCTAGCATGCAATCTAAATGTAATGCAACTAAGTGATGCGAAGATGCACAGAATGACATGCAAGCATGCAAATGGCATACACAATGCTATGAACTAATCAATGGCTTACTCAATGCACATGGATTATGTGGCATGCATACACAATGCACTAACATACACAATGTTATGAACGAGGCATACGCAATGCAATGATCAAACATGTGATAACATGGACTATAGGGCATACACAATGCAAGATGGACTTAAACCAAGATGGATGGGCCTCGGTCACACCCAAATTAGTGGCCAATGGATGATGAAATCAAAGCAACAAGACACACACAAGCATGCACAATGCAAAGGCTCCAAGCCAAGGGCACAAGATACAACTCTCCAAGAGCATGGCAAGGATGAAACATGGAACACAATGGCATATATTTCAGCTTTGGAATGACATGCAAAATGGTCCCGAATCATGCAAACAACTCATGTTATGCATGTTGAATGGCTCAAATACCGAAACTAGTTAAGTGCATTACACTAGAGGTATACAAAGCAATGCCCAAATGACCAAACCAACCCCAAACAGTCCCTATGCAGACCCAAAACAATGGAAAAATTGACTAAAATGATGGCCTATAATGCACAAAAATGAAGCTCATACAATAGCCCAAAAATGAGGCATACAAGCACAACTTTCAAACGCATTTAAAGAGTGGAAAACATGGGAATATGGCACAAGTATAGGCTCTGAAATATCATGCTCAATGATGCCAAAACATAGAAACACCTCAAGTTAAGCATGCAAGGGAGTTCAAAACTCAAGGCTAGGCAAGGGTATTACACCACAACCATGCATGGAAAGCATCATTCGACGAAGAGGCCTCAAAATAGAGCTAAGGCAGCCCAAAATATGAACAAAATCAGTTTAGAGCATTCAAGGGCCAAAATATGCTAGAATCAAGGGCCAAAACCACATGCAATGTAAGCTAGTGAGCATGGTTTACACTACAAGCATATGAAGCATTCCAGAGATCACTAAGCCAGCAAAAGAAAGAGGTATGACATGCCAAATAATGACCAAAAATCCACTGAAACATGATCAATGCATGCAAAAATGACATGCTCCTTTGATAGGCTATAAGAGGGGTTATTCTACACATGCAAGAGACACACCCAAGGTGACAAAACCAACTATGCACAGAACCTAGGCAGGCCCTAAAAGTCACTGAAAGGGCCTGAAACAAGGCTTGGAGGTGCGCAAATGAAGGCTTCTTTGAAAGGCCAAATATGCAAACAAACAAGGCCAAAAGAGAGAGAGGGTCACCCCTCTCTGATTTTGGCCCTCAAAAAAGCATTCCAACCACTAAAAATCCTTTGGATTTCAGTGGCTAAAGGGCCAAGCAAAGGTCAACACAAAGGCCCTAAGGCATGGCAAAAAACAAGGCAAAATAGAGCATGCAAGGGGGTAGATGACCTCCAACAACAAAATAACCTTAAACAAACATCAAAAGGACCTCAAAACAAGACTTTTTTTAGTTGACAACAAAGCTCAAATATGCATGAAAATAAGGCTAAGAGATGGATCAAAATAAAGCTTAAAAGAGGAAAAAAGTGTATTACCCTTGAAGCTCAGCAAGACAGTAACTTCTGGACCCAAAACCCAACTCCTTAACCTCTGAAAATGGCCTCCAAGAAGCTCCAAGCAATGGTGGAAGGGTTAGGCTATGAGGTGGTGTGCAAAGGTGCAAGAACAATACACTTTTTGAGCTAAAATAGAGAGATATAGAGGGAGATGTATTGTATGCCTTTTACAAACTTCTGAACCCTCACAAAGGAGGGGGAGGCCCTCCTTTATAGCCAAAAGGGACCAAAGCTTCTCAAAGAAGCTAAAAACCAAGGTTGAAGATCCTCCATACACATGTATGGAGGATCCAGTCTGTGCCTTTCAGTTGGCACATCTGGCAACAACTCACAGAGACAAAATTGGGAAAGGTAAGCCGACCAGTTCAGGTGGTCGGCCGACCACTTCCCCTAGTCGGCCGACCAATTCAAAAGGTTCAACCCAATGAAAGGTGGTCCGCAGCCCCATTTGATGGTCTCCACATTGAATGCCAGCTAGTGGTATGGTGGGAGACCAGTAAATGTGGCTCAAAGACCAAGGAGACCAGTTTCCTGACAAGAAAACCGGCTGGCGAGAGAAAAGTGGTCTCCAAGGAGAAAGGTGGTCTCCCACCCTTGTACCACCTCCCAAACAATGAAAACAAAGTCCATGCCAAAAATGAACCAAGATGGATGCAAAACGAGGGTTCGGGGGTCAAAACGCGCAGCCGGGTGCCCTGAAAACAGGCTGTTAAGCACCAAAAGTGGTGTGTGACCACAAAGGTGGTCTCCTGGGCCACAGTGTCCCTCCAGAGAGAGGAAGCAAGGTGTGTGCCAAAAATCGTGCCAAATGGAGAAAGTTAAGCGGTCCCGAGCCCAGGCGCACGGCCGACGGCTCTAAAAACCGGAAACTGGTCTTCAAACGGGAAAAGTGACCTACGACCACGAAAAGTAGCCTACAGCCACTGAGAGATGGTCTACAAGACCTCTCCCTCCCTTCGGAAAGAGAAAGCAAGACCTGGTCCGCAAACCGAAGTAAAGCATAAAAAGGTCCCGATGTCTGGGGGTAAGGCTCTCAGCCGAAACTCCGAAACCTCAGGACAAGCACAACATGCGCAATCATCGAGCGCTCAATCGATGACGTCTGAGTCTTAAGGTCGGTCAAAAATGGGGTGTCTACAGGGAATAACAAAGTTTCCACAACAAATAAACACATTATTCGTGCAACATCCTCAACATCAACTGTCATTGTGCCTTCCAATGCATCTCCTAATACCTCTTGCAAAATCTTTACGGATATTCTTGACATATTATGAAACCTTCTCCAAACAAAAGGTGTTTTTCATTTCTTCCCATATGAGACATCTACTTTTTTTGTTCCCGACTTTATCCCAAAAATCAAAGTAACATCATTGTTTCGTATGTCACATGTTTTCTCCCCAAGCTTGAATCCCTTTGCATGAAAATAATAAGACTTGATCATATCCATGACATTATCGTCAACTTTCTTAAACTTTTTCAACACCACATCTTCTTTCTTCCAAAAAGATTTTAATAATATCCCAAAAAGTGTTCTCTCGAGGGCAGTAATGTGCCTTTCAGTGAACTTTGTGTCGCGCATTAGGTTTATTAATGAAACAACATTTGACCTATATTGTTTCACGTAGTTCTCCCTCTCTCGTACTCTTCGTACAATATTTGACTTTGAAGGTTTTCTTGTTGAAAGCATTGGATTGCTTTCATGAGAGCCTTTATCTTCACTAGGGGAGCCCTTTCTCAGTCTCGTTGATGGAAGCACAAAATCATCATCACATGCATTATCCACATTGCTCATGGATTTTTTGCTGCGTTTTTCAGGGAGTTTCTTCTTTTGTACAATCGTAGGTGGAACTTCAAAATTATCATCATCACCATCTCCACATTTACTTCTAGTAACAACCATTTTAGAACACTAAAAAGTTTCCCTGTATCAACAGTGTAACATTTTACTTTAAACAACAAAGTAACAAAACAATAAGCACTAAGGAAAATGAAAAATAATGCAACAAAAACGGGGAAAAAAAAAAATCAGTGCACGAAGGTGAAGAATAAACATGCACAAACATTACAATGAAACAGTAAAGTTTTACTGTGAAAGTAACATTTTACTCAGTTTAGAAGTAAAATTTTACTTTCATTGATTGGAAGTAAAATTTTACTCTGATTGAAACTAAAATTTTACTCTGAACAATATACCCTAGGAAATAAACAAAAAACACCTACAAAAATTCTACAACCAATACTATTGACAAAGGTACATCGTCATATTCAAGAAATGGTGAAGAAACAGAAATAGTTCCAGCGATGTATAGAAATTACATATAAAGACCACAAAAACATATATTGAACAATATACACTACAATCATATTCACATACATAAATAGATACATATATACATACATATATTCATCTACAAATTGATATACACATTTATATAATAAGCAAAGGCTAGAGAACACATACAACAAGAAATTAAGAGGCATTAATGAAAGCATAAAAATGCACAAACATTGCAATGAAACAGTAAAGTTTTAAAGTAAAATTTTACTCTATCTATAAGTAAAAATTTACTCTCATTAAAAGTAAAATTTTACTCTGAACAATATACACCAGAAAATAAACACAAAAAAAAAAAAAAAAAAACATATATTGAACAATATACACTACAACCACATTCACATACATAAATAGATACATCTATACACACATATATTCATATACAAATTGATATACACATTTATATAATGAATAAAGGTTGAGACCCCCTTTGGGGGTCACCCCCTTCACCCCTTTTAGTTTTGATTGGTCAACTTTTCTTTTTTTCTTTTTTTTCTTCTCACCCAATCCTCAACCTCCATGTGTGTGAGGGGGTTGTGGGGGTGGGTGTTTTAAGGGGGTCTAAATCAATGCCCTTTATATAATAAGTAAATGCTAGAGAACACATACAGTAAGAAATCAAAAGGCATTGATGAAAGCTCCGCAATGTCGTTGGCACCGTCACTTACGGCGGTAGTGGAAGGAGGGTTTCGAATGCTCACGGCAGTGATGGAATGAGGGTTTCGGATGCTATTGCGGTGGTGGAAGAAGGGTTTTGAATGCTCACGGCGGTAATGAAAGGAGGATTTTAGATGCTACGACGATAGTGGAAGAAGGGTTTCGGATGCTAGGGTTTCTAAATGACAGTTTTCAGAG
The DNA here is from genome assembly GCA_025200525.1 of Camellia lanceoleosa. Lineage (NCBI taxonomy): Eukaryota > Viridiplantae > Streptophyta > Magnoliopsida > Ericales > Theaceae > Camellia > Camellia lanceoleosa. The sequence goes on along the minus strand of CM045762.1, from coordinate 29,411,481 downwards.
CAACGAGTTCAAGCGATGAAACAGTGGGAGGGAGACAAACGGTTCCATCGTTTGATATTTGCCCATTTATATAGAAGGGTATCTCAGTCTTTTCACCATATTTTTTTTTTAATTTGAGGGACTTTGGAACAATTATTTTATTCCGTGGGCTTCACACAAAAAAGGCCCAATATGAGGGACTTTTCACCAAAAATCCCTTTTATTAATAAATCATCAAGTCAATTAACAATTTTTAATGGCATCATAAATTTATTTTAATTAATAATTCAAATAATTTTATTATTGTATAAAAGAGTAGTTAAGAATTTTATTTTTTCAATTAATTTGTTAAATAAAAAATTATGACAAGAGAGTATTTATAAATTTTCAAACTATAAGGGATAATCCGTATTTTAAGCAAACCACATGGGGTGTTTGTGTAATTTGATCATTTACTTGGAAGTCTTAATGACAAGTGATAGCGACGGTAGTGGTGATGGTGGATAGTGATGGTGGCAGTGGCGGTTGCGGACAATGGTTGTATGAAGCTTTTGGAGAAATAGTTGAGAGAGAGATGAGAAAAAAATATGAATTAACTTGATAGATTAAAATTTACTGTGTACAACATAGGTAATATAAGATTTATTGATGCATTTAAAAAGTAAACAGAACTTAATGCTAAGACATCTAATGGGATTAGTTGATAATTACCCCTAATCCTGTGTTTGGTTGGGGAATTTGAAGAGGGATTTGGAAAGGAAAATGGAAAAGGTAGGTGAAATGTGAATAAAACATATTTATATTTCACATAGTTTCACACACATTTTCCCTTTTCTTTTCCAAATCCCTCCACAAATCCTCTAACCAAACACAGCATAAGGGTTGGGCTTTTCTCAAGTTAGGAATTCAACTTGAGAGAGCATTTGGACTTAGGCCTCGTTTGGCAAGAGGCTAAAATAGCCAATTAGCCAAAAAGTTACCTTTTTAGCCAAAAAGCCAACAACCCATACCAAAAAGTCAAAGATTCCCTTTTCTCTCTACTTTTTGCACGTCGTTTCGTAATTAGCCAAAAAGTTGGCCCAAACATACAGGTTTTTCTTACCAACCTTTTTAGCTAATTAGCCAAAAAGTTACTAAATTAGCCTGTTCCCAAACGAGGCCTTAGTGAGAGAAAAGTTTACTTAAAAAAAGCCCAGAAAAAATAGTAGAGATGTGAGATTGATTTTAGGGAAAATTCTAATTCGGGTTCGTTTGTTTCGACGTAACTTACTTCACACAAAATACTTTTATTTTTGATTTTCGGCGTTTGATTAACACTTGAAACAAAAATATTTTACTGTTTAAAAGAAAATTTTTTATTCAATAAAGTGTCATTTATAACTTTTTAGTAAATTAAGATGCTTATTTGAAAATGTTAAATGTATAAAAAGGTGGTGAGTAAGAGTTAACTATGTAAAAATTGATTTACCGAATTTTTAAAGGTAAGACACTTTTGAGAAAATGATGTAAAAATAATTTTCTTAAAAATGTTTTACTTACTTTTTGTTCAACCAAATAACGAAAAATGAGTAAAATATTAATATTTTATGTCAAAACAAACAGAGTCAGTATATGTTTTTTTTTTTAATTATAAATAAATAGTAAATTTTATAAACATTAATGATTAAAACCATTAAATTTTTTACCAATTTGTAATAACTTTATGATACTATCACTGATTTTTAATTTTTCTGTAATTTTAAATGTTGTTCTTTATATATAAATCTAGACCTTACATTAATATTTATGGTACAATTTGAGTCTTTTTTTATTTTTTTGGTATCCTAAAGTTTAATTTTTATGCATAACAAAGACAAAAACTAACTATATAAAAACAAAAAAAAACACCTGAATTTTAAGCAAATTATTTTCTCAACAGGCTTATGTTGATCATTAAGGCGGTAAATGAGGTACATGTTCCCTTGAAACTAAGACCTCGTTTGCTAAGAGTTAAAATGATTAAATAAGCTCAAAAAAATAAAATAGGTTAATTTAATTAATAAGACAAAATATCACATCTAAACTATAATTATTTCACTATTTCTCTCACAACTATCATATCTAAGCTATAAAAAAAAAAAAGCCAAAAGTTATTCTGAAACGGAGTTAATTTAGCCAGACTAAATTAGTCACCAAAAAAAAAAAGAGACTAAATTAGTTCTTCCCAAACCAAAACTAAAGTTGTTTTTTGAATTTTTTTCAGCAGTACACATTCCCTTGAAATTGAATATTGGAAGAATCACAACACAATTGGACAGAGAAAAAAAATTTCAAAAACATGTAGAATGCAAGTGAATTTGTAATAGGATGCAAGTAAAAAAACTATGGAGATATAAGTATGACTTGCAACCCTCCATATTTCCGTAATAAAATTTTCTCTGTCCACAAGAATGTAATTCTCCCTTAAATATTAATGCTCTGCTATGGTTTGAGAGGGTAACCCTATGCTACACACACCCTCAAATGCAAGTTAGAAATAATCATAAAATAATAATAAAAAAAAGGTTTTAGTAAGTCTATTTTGGAACTAATTCTGATAATTCAAATCGTTCACTTTTTAAGACTCGTTAAATAGAATATTAATGCAAAAAATTAAGATAATTGAACATCAATAGCTATTTGTTTGAATCATATTTATTTTTAAAAAATAGACGACAAATATAATTTCAAAAATAATCATTCATTTTTTGTAATACAAATTTGAGTCAAACATATAGCTGTCAATGTCCAATTATCTTGATTTTTTACATAAATAATATACTTAACGAGTTCTAAAAAATGAACTGTTCATATCTTCAAAATGAGACCTCAAGGTCGCTCATGTTGAGATATGAACATGAGATAAGCCTAACCCCCCAAAAATAAATTATAATCAAATATCACATAAGATATAATCAAAGAGCAGTTGTATCATAATCAAAATAGAGTTTTTCTGACATGTACTCTTAAGGTACTTGTTAAAGATGCAATAAATCATCTTAATCAACCCCATTATCATAGAAAATTGAAAAAAAGTTATAAATATTGTATTATTAGAAAACAAACTACCCTTTTTGTTTGGTGGCCTTTATTTTTTCATATTTTTTATAATGGAAAATTTTAAAATATTTGTTTAATCACAAAAGTCAATGCCCTCTATTTTTGTAAATGATATTTCGCGACTTTTTTTAAATTTGTAATCATAATTAAATTATACGGTATAAGAAAAATAAATCTAAAATTACAACATATATAAAAATTTCATAATATTAATCAACAAAGGAATTTTATTTTTAAATGACATTTGATGATTTTTTTTAAAAATTAAATACCCTTTACTTTCAATTATAATTAAACTATATGATGTAAGGAAAATGAATCTAAAAATTATAACAAATATAAAAAATAATGGGCATTTAAAAATCTGAAAAAAGAAAAGAGCCACGAAATATCAATTGAAAACAAAGGGCATCCACTTTTATACAAAAAAATGTTTAAAAAAATTCCATTATGAAAAAGTAAATAAAATTATTAAAATAGAGAGAATTAAATAAAAGAATAGTTTGGTCTCTAACAATATAATATTTATAATCTTTTTAATTTTTTATGATAGTGGGATTGGTTAAGATAATTTAATGCATCGTAGGCACTTGTTAATAAAATCAATCAAAATATTATCATAATTAACATCACAATAAATCAAACTATAATATGTTTTAACCAAAAATACAAAAGTCTAACTAATACTATTATAAGTTATGATTAAAAATTACAAAAATCATAACTATAACTAAAAGTATATATGATATACATTCTAAAAGAGAAACGTACCATAAAATTTCCCAATTTAAAACCTTTGGCGGAATCAATTAATTGACTTCAAGTTGGGAAAATTTATATAATAGTCTCGAAGTACCACATGGTACTCTCTCACCAAACACCATTCATCATTTCCTCTCATATCCCTTAATCACTCATGAAACACTACATGATCGTACTCCTAGACTATCGACCAAACAATAATATTATAAATTGAGAAAAAATTATTTAACGTATTACAATGATTTTAGATGGTGTTTACATTTAGTGATGGAGTCAGAAAAAATAGTTCAAATGGGGTACTTATTAATTGAGATTTCAATTTCTTTCTCATAATCCAGAATAATAGATAATAATTTTTAAAATTAATATTAAGCACAAAATCTTAAATATTTAATATAAAAGTTTTAAAATTTTTGTTTTTATAATTGACCTTGTGAAAAATTAGAATTGAAATGTGGTATTACTTATAACTAGTATATCATAGATAATGCAAAAAAGTCTTGCATGTCTTATGATAGATGTGGGAGCCGAATAAATACGATCACGTAGAAAACCTGAAAAATGGCCCATTCGAGAAGGGGGGTCGTGTACAACTCGGCCAATGAAAAGGAGGCTGAAGACAAGTCAGCCCCCGCTCGGTCCATCTGGGAAGGGCTGTAGCCGAATAAAACCAAGTTAACGGGCCGCTAGAGCCATATATACCATGGGATATATGGGGGCCCAGGAATGGATGCAGAAGGTCCAAAAGGAGAAAGTGGGCCCCTGGAGAACATTATAAAAGGAGAAACTTCCATCAAAGGGAGATAACTTGTGAGAGAAGAAAAAATCAATAGAAGACTATCTTGTTCGTAGAGAAGAAGAGATCAAGAAGGTCTGTTTGGACCAGAGAGTATTTTCAAATCCACATCACCACAATTGGCGCCATTTATGGGAATACTCAAGCTCGTTCACGACAGACATAGCAGATGATCCTTCGCTCGTTGTAGACAATGTTACACCAAAAACCATGTTTGGCCCAGAAAATGTCACCGCACGAAGAGCCCTAAACTTCGACCCGATAGATCAATCCATGCCTTTGACCTCGGTGCAGGAAACCATGCAGACAATAATGGGCCAAGCAAAGCAAAACGAACAACGTTTTGAAGAAATAAAGGCTGATAACAAACGTTTACATAAAGAGCTGGCTCTGGAGCTAGCAAAGTCCCAACAGACCGTACCACATCATGACCAAGACCAGTCGCTAGAGAAAAAGAAGGATAATCAATGACGTCGGCATCGAAAATATGATAGCAGTAACACCTCCGACTCATCATCTCAAGAGCCCAGGAAAAAGAGGTGAGTTGACATGTCCAGCTCATCTAAGGGAAATCCATATGTGCGACACAGGCGAGGAAAAAGAGACGATGGCTCGGATGTAGAAGATAAACATGATCCTTTCGTACAACGAATCACAAGGGTCGTGTTGCCTAAAAAGTTCAAAGCACTGACGTTTACCTTGTATGATGGTAAATCAGATCCTATAGATCACATTTGCCATTACAAGCAAGCGATTACATTGCACACTGACGATGAAGCACTTATGCACCGTATGTTTTCGAGCAGCCTAGGACTGTTGGCCGTCAGATGGTATTATAAAATCGAGCCGGCCTCACTAAAGAGTTTCCATCAGCTCCAAAAATCCTTCAGGGCAAGATTTATCACCAACGAGATTCAGCCAAACCAAGCTGACTCGCTTTGGGCAATGCAAATCAAGCCAGAAAAGACCCTCAGCGAATACTCAACGCGCTATTAGGAATGTTTCAACCTGGTTGACGATGCCTGTAATGACTCTATGGTCATAACCGCTTTTAAGATGGACTTACACCCCAATATTCCGCTTAGAAGCTCGTTAATTAGGTGGCCTCCCAAAACAATCTGTGCCTTAATGAAGAAGGTTGAAGAGTATTGCAAGGTGGAAGATGATGCCCTCCGCGTCAAAGCTAGTCAGACGGTTATAGAAACGATGACACCTGTCTTGGTACAGCCGATAAGTGTTGCACCACCAGAAAGGAGCCCAAGCCGCGAGACAAGCCAAAATGAAATAATCACCGGGATCTACACCGATCAAGGGACCAGTATTCATGCCGATCGGACGAGCAATATCAAGTGAAAAGCAGATGCCCTAGGCGATCCGATAAGAAGTATACTGAGTTGACTGAACCGATCAGCAAGATTCTTTCCAAAATCCAGCATCTATCATTCTTTAAGTGGCCAGTCAAGATGGTTGGTCCTCCCGACACAAGACGGAGGGATCGGCGATGTGAATACCATAAGGACCACGGGTATGAAACCGATAGATGCTACGCCTTGAAGGACCACCTTGAGGAGCTGGTACAAGATGGCTGATTGGTTCAGTACCTCCCCCATAAGGTCAACCCACCAAACAAAGTGGCTCTACGCTCGGACTCACATCCACTTGGTAAGATTCATATGATATATAGTCTTCCACTGCCAAACAGCGTACACACGATTTAGCTACAACCATGCCCGTCCAAGCTATGCACACTAGCCAAACGGCCCTATAAGACCGTCAAAATTAGCTTCGATGACACAGATCTTGAAAGGGTGATCCTCTCCCACGATAATGCCCTTGTCATCGAGTTGCAAGTAAACAGATTTGTCGTCGAACGCGTTCTGATTGATCAAGGGAGCACCTCAGAGATAATGTACTACAAGACCTTTCTTAAGCTCGGCTTCAATGATTCAGACCTATTGCCGGCCGAATAGCCCTTGTTCGGCTTCAACGCCAACCCCAAATACCCTCTGGGCAAGGTCACAGTTGCGGTGCATGCAGGCACTAGGACAATTGACGTGGAGTTTTTGGTCATCAAGCTTCCATCACCATACAATGTAATCATGGGAAGAACCTGGCTTCACGCAATGCAGGCCATACCAAGCACTTACCACCAGTTACTCTGCTTCCCAACTCAACACAGCATTGAGCAGATTCGAGGGTCGCAGAAGTCGGTGAAAGAATGCTACCTTACTGCTTCAGCAAAGAAACTAAGAGAGGTGGAAGTACACTTGATCAAAATTCAGGATCGAAAAAGCCTCAAGGATGTTGGAAAATCTTCCACTGATAAAGCAACCGAAGATCTCGATCAGATTGGAATCGCAAACGAACTAGACAAATTCTTCATGATCGGCACTTGTCTTGATGTCAGTGGGGGACAAGAATTGATTTCATTCCTACTCAGCAATATTGATGTGTTCGCCTGTCACGACCTAAACCCGTCCCTATAGGTTTAGCATCATAACCGGCCAGTAATCCTTGGATTACCAAAGGCCTCTTAATAGAATAGCAGATAATTAGGGGTTGCGGAAGCAAATAAATAAAATAGACATAGTCCATAGAGCTATGTTAACGTATATGAGACAGTAATCCTCAAAACAAACTTACGTATATACCTATGACGTCAAAAATATATAGGTCATACATTATCCATTTATACAAGTATAGCCAAACGGGGACTTAGCCCCAAGTACAAATATGCCCAACAAAATATCTGCAGCAAAATTACAAAACGGGACATCTCAAAGGGAACCTCCCCGAAAGGCACAGAAGGGTGGCTGACAAAAACTAAGACTTCAGGTCCTCAACTCTGAGCTTGGTTACATGCCTGTTCACCTACATACATAGTATAAATAGTGAGTTGGAGCCCAGTGAATAATAACAAAGTAAAGGGTTTTAATGAATAATGTCCATCACACAATCAAAAATTAGAGTCTTATGCACATTCAGATTTCAAATTAGAAACAGATTCTAATTCATATACTTATCCAGGAATCATAAGCAGTTATATGTGGTACATCCATTAGCTATCATATGAACTTGGTCCTGAGACCTACATGCATAGTTGGTACCGACGACCGTAAAGGTCCACATCTTGTGCACAAGTAGCCATGGTATTGTTACCCTCAAGCAAGGGCCACATAAATACAGGCCTCGGTATTGTTACCCCCGGGCAAGGGCCATGTGAATATAAGCCACAGTATTGTTACCCCCGAGTGAGGGCCACATGCATATTAGCCACAATATTATTATCCCCAAGCAAGGGCCACGTGAACTAAGAATGCCACAATTACATTTCAGAAAAATGGACATTCATTCATGATTCATAAAATAGCATTTCAGAAAACAGATCGTATCATATCAACCAAAAAATGCTTATAATTAAACATAACTTTACAGAGTTATTACTCACAATTAACAGATGACTTCGGGGTGAACAGACGTTTTGTAGCGTGTGACCTACACAGTTACAAACGAACACGTATCAAATTACACACCCAGAAATAGTTAATTCTTTCTTATCTCGGTCTGTTTCTACTTCTTATCCTCATTATGGTGTCTTAATCTTGGCCTAGGAATGCCTAGGATGCATGAGGATGCCAAAAATACATTGGAAAACACTTGGTCAAATTTCTAAAAACAGGGTCCCCACTTGAGCGTAGCTTTCTTCGCTTGAGCGAACATGAAAAATGTGAGTGGTCACTCGAGCGTAACTTCCTTCGCTCAAGCGGTCTGTGAACTTTGAAAAAATGCTGGTTGCATGATTTTCATGCTCGACGGTTGCTTGACGATCGCTCGAGCGTGAGACTCATGCCTTCGCTCGAGCGCAACATTTGTCGCTCGAGCAGTTTGCAAAACACGTAAACTTTTGGGAGCATGCATTTTACGCTCGAGTGTACTTTTGGTCGCTCGAGTGGAAGTACAAAAATAAGGCGGTCGCTCGACTGCAGAATCTATCGCTCGAGCGTGGAAACAGAATTCTGGAATTTCTAGATTTTCTTCCAAGCTTTAATCTTAAACTTCAAGCTGTAAATTAGGTTCTTTTGGGCCAAAAACTTACGAAAACATTTAGAAACTTGAAGGATATCATAAATTGAAGATCATTTCGCAAAATCAAGGCCCAAGAACAAGTGAATTTGTTGAATTCAAACTCAAAACTCATGATATAAACATGTAAACAATTTCCTTGAACTTAGACCTTTCAAATCATGCTCAAACAAAGGAACTTGATGAAAAACATGATGAAGTTTCATAATTAAGTTGAAAACATGACATGCATGGAGAATTTACTTGAAATCAACTTCAAAACTATCATAAAATGCACACGCATGCTTTACTTTTCTTTTTTCCTACTACCTTAGTTCATTTCATGCACTAACCTTTCATTTTCCTTTGAATTCACAAACTAAATGAGTTAACTACATAATTCAAGGGTTGAATTCCTTACCTATAAGTTTCAATTCTTTGAGTTCTTGAGTGATTCTTTCCAATGTCTCAAATTCTAGCTAAGTTCAAGTCAATTTCTCCCAATTCACTAGCAATCACCCTGGTTGAGCTCAAGTCTTCCATTTTCTCTCCCTCTTTCACGTTTGAGTTATGAGGAGTGTGTAATGAGAGTGGAAAAATGTATTAAAGGAGTCAAAGTGGTCTTATATAGGCTCCATTAGGAAGACTTCATTAATGGCTAATCAATTGACATTATTTACTCTAATTCAATCGTTCTGAATCAAATTTCAATTAAACCTACCATAGTGTTCTAAAAATCCCAAATAGCACATATATCAAGCCAATTTCGTGATCGGATGCTGATAAGGCCTTCGATTTACAGAACAAAACAGAAATTCAAACAGATGTGTCTACAATGAACAGATAAAAACACAAATTATGCAACACATATGTAATTAATTCAAAATCTGATCTTAATAACTTATTAGGCATATTAAATCATGGATTAACGTTAATCATAGGTTGGGGTTGTTACATCGCCTGGACACCTTACGAGATGCCAGAAGTGGACCACAGCGTGGCGCAACACCATTTAAATGTCGACCCAAAGGCTAAACCAATCATTCAAAAGAGCCACCAATTGGTAGCCGAACATACCTCAATTGTTGTTACTAAAGTTGATAGGCTTCAGGAAGCCGAAACGTTCCGCAAAGTGAATTACCCCACGTGGTTGTCCAATACCGTTGTTGTAAAGAAGAAAAATGGATCTTGGCATGCCTACGTGGACTTCAGACTTGAATAGGGCTTGTCCTAATGAGTGTTTCCCTCTTCCCAGAATCAACCAACTAGTGGATGTGACTGCGCATCACCAACACATGAGCTTCTTGGACACGTATAGTGGTTTCCACAAAATCATCATGAATCCAGAAGACCAGGAAAAAACCACATTCCTTACCCCGAGGGAAATTTATTGTTACAAGGTCATGCCCTTCAACCTGAAAAATGCCGGGGCAACATATCAGAGGCTAGTCACCACCATGTTTAAAGAACAACTCAACCGCACCATAGAAGTGTATATCGATAACATGGTAGCAAAATCCAAAGAAAAGCATGCTCACTTGGCTGACTTGGCAACAACTTTCGACATTCTCCGGAAGTACAAGATGAAACTCAACACTTCAAAGTGTGTATTCGGTATCGGATCTGGCACATTCCTCGGCTATATTGTGAACCATCGTGGAATAGAGGCCAATTCGAGGCAGATTATGGCCATTATAGAACTTGGATCACCTCAGTCAGCCAAAGAAGTGCAAAAATTGATGGGGGATTCATCAACCATTCTTCGGATCGTTGTAGACCGTTTTTTCACACTTAGACAGGGAAAAGCATTTCAGTGGACCCTTAAATGCCAAACCACCCTAGACGGATTGAAAGCTTATCTCTGTTTCGTACCACTTTTAGCAACTCCATCGCCAGGTGACCTACTCATCTTGTATCTTGCAATATCGGATAGGGTGGTCAGCGTTGTGTTGCTAAAGAAAGAACTCGACGAACAAAGGCCCATCTTCTATGTTAGAAAGGCGATGGTGGACACCAAGCCATGATACCTACCATTGGAAAAACTTATCCTAGCCCTTGTGGTGGCCACCAAGAAATTAATGCATTATTTCCAGGCCCATACGATAAAGATACTGATGGACTACCCTCTTCAAACAGTACTTCATAGTGCGGAATCATCAAGGCACGTCTCCAAATGGGCAATAGAACTCAGCTAGTATGACATCCAATTTTTGCCCAAAACGACTATCAAATGGCAAGTTTTGGCCGACTTCGTTGCTGAGTTCACGGGATGTCATGCCAACTTCAAACCAAAGCAGCTAGCCCTCTGACCCCATCGGGAGTGTAGAATATATATCGGGGATATTTGGTAGATATACTGCGATGGCTCATCTAACCAGCATGGCAATGGGGCAACAGTAGTGATCATGACCCCTGAATGCGCAATAATCGAGCAAGCAGTCAAACTAGGTTTCAATGCGTCAAACAATGAGGCTGAATATGAAGCTTTGCTAATCGGCCTCTATAATGTACTTCACCTCGGCGCCAAGTGATTACAGGTCTTCTGTGACTCAAAGTTAGTCATCAATTAATTGAAAGCGGAGTATGTGGCTAAAGACAACCGAATGGCAACCATGTGAAGACGAAAAATTCATTGCTCATACAGTTTGACCACCACGAGCTGAATCAAATTACCCGTGATCAAAATGCCCATGCGAATGCTCTTGCCTGTTTGGTTTCTACCATTAATTCGAAAGTGAAACGAACCATTGAGATGGGTTTCATCCCAGAGCCAAGTATCAGTTTCCCCAATTCTGTTCATGTCAATTCATTGACTTGGGGCCGAGTTGGATCTCATTACCACGTTTTTATCCTCCGAACAATTGCCAACAGATAAGAAAGAAGCCCATAAGCTGTGGAACAAACCCCTACGATACTATTTGGATCCTCATGGAAATCTCTACAAAAAATCTCTTTTAGGGCAGTATTTGGAATGTGTTCATCCAGACAGAGTGGAGGATTTCTTGGCCCAAATACATGAAGGCAGTTATGGTGCCCATTCTAAAGAACATTCATTGGCCCATCGAGCCGTAACCTAGGGATATTATTGGTCGACCATGCGAACTAATGCTGAGGATTACGTAAAGAAATGTGAATGATGCCAGAAGTTTTCTCCCTTGACTCATTTTCCCGCTGAAGAATTGAATTCCATTACTAGTCCTTGGCTTTTTGCTCAGTGGGGCCTGGACATCGTCGGATCATTACCAAGGGCTCTGAGAATTAAACAGTTCTTGATTGTTACAACAGATTACTTCACAAAATGGATCGAGGCAGAACCACTGGTACATATCTAGGATGTAGATATCAAACGTTTCGTAGAGAAGAACATTATAACCCGATTCGGCATACCTCGAGCACTTATATCCGACAACGACACCCAATTCGACTGTGGTGTCTATCAAGACTTATGCGACACATATGGTATTCAGTCATACTTTTCTTCACCAGCTTATCCGCAAAGCAATGGTCAAGCTGAGGCCTCTAACAAAGTGGTCCTAGATGGAATCAAGAAACGGTTGGAAAAGGCTAAGGGCAAGTGGGTCAACAAGCTACCTAGTGTATTATAGGCTCATCGCGCTACTCCAAGGCGGTCCACCGGTGAAACACCATTCGCCTTGTGTTTTGGGACAGAAGCTATCATTCCTCTTGAAATCAGCCTGCCCACTCTAAGATCGAAAGCCTTTGACACGGGACGAAATGATATGATGTTAGCTTTAGACCTAAACTTGATTGAAGAATGCCGAGATCGGGCTCTTGTGCACATAACGCGGTATCAGCAGTAGCTCGCCAAATCATATAACCAATGCGTGCAGTTGCATCTACACCCTTGGGGAACTGGTTCTCAAGAAAGTGCTCACCATTACTGAAAATCCAATAGACGAAAAATTAGGCTCTAACTGGAACAACCCCTATTAGATTGACTCGATTGCTAGGGCAGGGGCATATCGGCTCTCGAACATGACTGGCAAAAGACTTCCCCGACCACAGAATGTGACCCACTTGCGCAAATTTTATCATTAAATGACATGAAGAGTGTCTTTGTTATGTGTAATCACGTGTTTTTTCTATGTAATCGTGTATGCATCTATACAGTTAAGTGATAATTCCTCTTGGATTTTATATGAATGGATCTTACACACTCATCGGCCGAACAAGCCTCTGAATTCGGAGTGCCCTTTGTGCTTCAACATAATTGGCCATTACTAAAAGACTCCGAATTCGGAGCACCCCTCATGCTCTGCACGATCGACCAAACAAGCCTCCGAATTTGGAATGCCCTTTGTGTTTGTGCACAATTAGCCATTACTAAAAAACGTCGAATTTGAAGCACCCCTCATGCTTGGCACGATCGGCCGAACAAGCGTCCAAATTCGGAGCGCCCTTTGTGCTTGTGCACAATTGGCTATTGCTAAAAGACTCCGAATTCGGAGTGCCCCTCGTGCTTGGCACGATCAACCGAACAAGCCTCCAAATTTGGAGCACCCTTTGTGCTTGTGCACAATTGGCCATTGCTAAAAGACTCTAAATTCAGAGCTCCCTTGGTGCTTGGCACGATCGGCCGAACAAACCTCCGAATTCGGAGCGCCCTTTGTGCTTGTGCACAATTAGCCATTACTAAAAGACTCCGAATTCGGAGCACCCCTCGTGCTTGGCACGATCGGCCGAACAAGCCTCCGAATTCGGAGCGCCCTTTGTGCTTGTGCATAATTGGCCATTGCTTAAAGACTCTGAATTTAGAGCACCCTTCGTGCTTAACATGATTGGTCGAACAAGCCTTCAAATTCGAAGCGCCCTTTGTGTCTTACACGGAAATGGGGGTGGCCAAAGTTTCAATATTGCAAATATACATTACAAAGAGTGGTACTGCAAATATCGTCAAAAGTCTCGATTACTTATTGCAGTAGAAAACAAACAAACACCACAAGCAGACAACTAAAATAACTTGCAAACGACAATATTTATTATAAAAATGGTGATATTTATTTATTACAAATCCATTCATTTCCTTTCTACTCAGACTCTCTCTGAATTGACCTCGGCATCTCCCTGGTCCACCTTGTAGACACCCCATTTTTTACCGACCTTAAGACTCAGACGTCATCGATTGAGTGCTCGATGATTGTGCATGTTTGTGCTCGTTTTGAGTTTCCGGAGCCTTCGACTGAGCGCCTTGTCTCGAGACCCCTTAACTTTCTCCTCTTGGCCTGGTTTTTAAACCATGCCTTGCTGCCTTTGCCTAGAGGGAGACAGAGGCTGTAGGCCACTTTTTGTACCCGTAGACTACCTTTCCCTCTCGTAGGCCACTTTTTGTACCCGTAGACTAGTTTTTGGGGTTTCCTACTGAGTGCCTCGCCTTGCGGACTCTTGTCTTGCTTTCTTTTTGGTTTGTTTTTGAACCAAACCTTGTTACCCTTTGCCTAGAGGGTGGAATAGGGGTATAGACTAGTTTTTCCCCTTGTAGACCACTTTTTGTGGTCGGTCGACTAGGGGGAGTGGTCGGTCGACCACTTTAACTGGTCGACGACCTTCCTGCATTTTTTGCAAATATTTTCCTTGCCAGTTGTGCCAGCTATTGGGCACAGAAGGCATCCTCCATACACGTGTATGGAGGGATTGCTTCAAGCCTCTAGCTTGTCTAACAAGCTTGAGGCATGAAATTCTATATAAGGGAGCCTCCTCCCTCTTGTTCAAGGTTCAGAAAAATATTAGGGCAATGCATATCCCTCTCTCTCTATATTTCTCCCTCTCTCTCTATATTTGTGTTATTTTGTGCCTAAAAGTGAGTTTTGTTCACACTTTTGCACTAAACACCTAGTGAAACACCTTCACTCTTGAGCTGAGGTACTTGGAGGTTTGTTTGAAGCTCAAAAGCTTTGGTTTTGCCTCAGAAGTGGCTGTTCTTGCTGTGGTTCTTCAAGGTTAAGCATATACCCCCTTTTAGGCTTGTTTTTGTATTAGTTTAAGCCACCTTTGCATGCTTCTTTTGGCTTAACTTTCAACTAAAAAAAACTCTTGTTTTTAAGTGTTTGAAGTGTTTGTTTGAGGCCTCTTTGGTGTTGGGGGTGGTCTATCCCCTTTTGTGCCTTATTTTGCCTTATTTTGAGCTATCCTTTTAGGCCATTGAGGTCACCTTTGTTTGGTCTTTTCACAACTAAAATTCCTTCACTGAATTCCAAAGGAATTTTAGTTGTGAAAAGTGTGTTTTGGGACCCAAAATAGGTGGGGGTGGTCCCCTCCTTTTGTACCTTGTTTGCATATGTTATGGGCTTATCAAGTTAGCATGTTTTTCTACCTTCTTGGGGCCCTATCTTAGCATGTTTCAGGCCTTATTTTTCCATGATACAACTCTATTTTTGGTTGGTTAGAGCATCCCTCATTTGCTTCTTACACTTGTAGTGTAATCATGCTCATTGGCCTAGCTTACTTGGTGTTTTGGCCTTTTATTCTAGCATATGTTGGCTATGTTCAAGCATGTTTTTGGCCTTATTTTGGCATGTTCTAGGACTGTTTTGAATCATCTTGGCCCTTTGGGGCTTGCTTTATATGGCTATAGTGCAAGTGCCTTTGCTAGCCTTAAGCTTTGAGCCTCCTAGCATGCTTTATTTGTGATATGTGCATGATATGGCATCATTTGGAATGTAATTTTAGAGCTTATGTCTTTTCTATACTCCCATGTTTATCACTCTTTCATTGCTCTTGAGGGTTATGCCTTATGCCTTGTTTGTGAGCCAATGAATGAGTACACTTTGCTTGCCTTTTGAGCCTATGTTTCAGCATGTTTTTGGCCTTGATTTAGCATGCCTCAACTCTGTTTTGAGTGGTTTGGGTCATATGGGATTTGTTATGCATGGTTGTAGTGCAATGGCTTTGACTAGCCTAGTGATTCAAGGTCCTTAGGATGCTATGCTTGTGTTGTTTAGATGATTTGGCATCATTTCATACATGATTTCAGTGCACATAGTGTAGCTACACTCTCACATTTGTCACTTCTTCATTATGTTTAAGATTTGTGCTTCATGCCTTGTTGATGAGCCAATGCATGCACATCATTGTCTTGCCTTTCATGCTATCATTTCAACCCACTTTGGCCACTGTTTTGGCATGCATGAGGTCTGTTTAGGGTTGGTTTAAGTCCATTGCGCATTGTATTGCATGCCTCTTGTATGATGCTCTTTACTTGCTTTGATGCTTTAGCCTGCCATGCATGCATTGCTTCTATGATGGAACCTCATGAGTGCCACATTAACATTGATAGATAGGCATGTTGCGTGTGTTGCATTGTGTTTGGATTGGACGTTAATCCGAACACAAGGAATGTAGCACGTTTCACACTCAAAGTGATGAAACGTGTTGCGTTTCTTGGTCGCCAACCCTCTTGATCATGCATGATAGAGGCGGAGGCTCTTATGTGTTATTTGTGCATTCATGGACATTGACTTGTGCAAACTTGGCTTCTCGGCCATCGTGCATTGCGATGCTCGGTTGGTGGCCCGAGAGTCGAGTACCGCACTCCCTTGAGCTTGAGAAATGATAGAGAGGGTGGTTGTGCACACATATCTTGCAAATATACTGCTATGCCCCATGTTGTTCTCTGTTGCAGCAAAACTGGAGTTTGGCAGATTTTCTGGTCGGTAGACCAGTAAAGGTGGTCGATCGACCACTTTTTCTGGTCTACAACTAGTTTTTCTGGCCTACAGGTGGTCTACAGCCCTCTTTTTTGGTCAGTAGCCCACCGGGAGGTCCCCATGTTGGAGCAGAAGCAATCTGGAAGTTTGTGCAATGTTCTGAGATCAAAACAAATGCAAACAAAGGCAATTCTGGGCATGGCAATAGATTTCCGAGCGAGGCAATCAAGCATGCATGCGTTCCTCGCCCCGAGGACCTCTTTTAACTACTTTCCTTAGCTGCTTTACTTAGTTAGCTAGTTCATTGGTTTTGTACTAAATTAGTTAACGTGCTTAACTAATCGATTTCTTTTGTAATAATTAGCTAACTAGGAATAATTAATTAGTTTGGTCTGTAATTAGCGTAGCTATTTAGCTTATTATTTGGACCCTCCGTCGAGAGGGCAAATGTTGTAATAAGTGTGTGTGTGTGTGTGAATGTCTTCTAACCCCACGTCTTTCTCCCTTTTATTTACCAGCTTTTGATGGTTAGTTTTAGGGCATGTTTCAATTAGCATACTTATGCTTTGCATGCGTGCATCATTCATTCGTATTGCATGCACCGGGCTCGGCGCATCATTCAAACTGCATTGAATTTCATTACTTACTTGAATACGTGTTTCAAAGCATGTTATCAAGTGTTGCATTCATATGCCATCTTAGAATAACTGAGCCTATTTAGCTGCATTTTGCATGCGTTGCATTAGGTACCTTAACATAGCTAGGAGCATGCATTGATTACTAACTAGCTTCTGTTTTGGCTTGGAGTATACTGTGAGTATTTATGCTTTAGCATCCTTACATGCATGTAAGTGATTACCATGACAGCATGTTTGCCATGAGGCTATCTGCTTAAGTGTTTAACTGCCTGAATGCCTGCGGGTGAAGGCTTCATTACTTAAATTGGAACAATTCATCAAAATGTGCGTTTTAAGCCCACTTTGCGGAGTGGCAAAATCATGTTGTTTTCTAAGTTCACTTGAGGGTGGAAAATTCGCATTTTAGCCTACTTGAGGGTAGCAACTTCAAACCATTTTCGAAAAGCAAACATGAGATGTTTTGTTCCAAATTGAGTGATTTAGTCTATACTTGTGTGCTGTGCGCATTACATAAGTTAGGTTAATAAACCGGAATAAGAACACATGTGTTTTTAAAAACAACATATCATGTTAGTAGAGGCCGATCTTTGATCGGGCGAGCGGGGGTGCTCATTTTAGGACCTTCCCCTCTCGTACCCAAGTTCCCGAGCCGAGGCAACTTTGGTGATGACGGACACGTGGCCTTAGGCACGAGTCAGGGTTTCCTAAATTTCCCAAAATAAAATATTTAGGTGGCAACTCTGAAATCTGGCAAAGCAATCCATGTTTGGTGCTTTTTGATCTAAAATCAATTTTCCAAAACGATTTGCCGAATTTGGACTCTTTGGTGATTTATTAGTCTTACATTGCACTTTGTGAGATAGATTCAGAACCGTGACAGGAGTCCGAACTAAAAGGGAGGCGCGCGGAGCAAGTTTGGGCAGTCTACGCACCGCTTCTTCATCATCTGTTTTCTCGGCATCGTAGGCCTCAAATGGAACCTTGTAGTTCTGATACAAGGGAGATGCCGAGTCGATACTAGCAACCTAAAGAGCCTTAATCCATCCATTCTTGAAATCGCAGTTCTCGCATCGGTAAACATCATCGGCCAACTTCTCCTTGGTCTTCTCGATGTCAATTTTTCGTCCATCTAAGAAGCCCTCCTCATAAGCCCGAGATTGTATCGCTTCTTGGGCAAACACGGCTTCCGTGTCTCGATCAGTTATAGCATGATCTATCAACTGATGGTTCACTTTATTGGTAACGGTTATATCCGCCAATCCCATAGGCTGCTTCTTGGCCGCCCTAGTTTTGCGCTCTTCATCCTCTACCCTATTTACATGGCATTCCAAATCCCAAATATGTCTATCTTTCCGTGCAATCTCTTTCTGAGTGGCATGAAGGCGCATGCTAGTCTCGTATGAACAATAGAGTCCTTTGATAGCCCCATGGACACCATCTCTAAAGACTTCATAGTCACCCCGCCCGACCATGGATTGCTACAATTCAGGTGAAAATATTTGCCGAGTAAAATCCACTGCCACATTTGGATCATGAATAATCAAGTCCGCTTCAGCCATGGGTTTGTTCCTAATGAAAATTGTAAAACTTAGAGGGCGTGGTGGTCTATTCGGCTCATTACGCGCAGAAGCCTCTGCACTCGTAGCCCTTGCATTCCTTCTTTGCTGCGCCCTGCTTCTGGGCGATTTCTCTACCTCACTCCTTAGGGATCTACTTCGATGTCGGGGTGAACGATGTCTCTTTCGCTCCTCTGACGCCACATTGCCTGCTCAGGCTGCTTCGCCACTAACTCCGCAATTCATTTTTGCGTCCAATTCTGTCAAACTCTTTCCTTCTTCTTTACTATTAAAAAATAACCTGCTAGACATACGACACACTCTGTTCACTACCCAATGCTCTCACATATCCCACTCTATTCATTACTTACTCCCTTATCGTTGGATACCCCTTTTTATGGGCTGAGCAATGTCTATTTAACAACGCCCTTCATTAATTGCAAGCGCAGCAATTCTGATACATCCGCGGCCACCGTCGCCACTGTATTAATTCGACGGTCAAACTACGTGTTCAATTGGGGCAAGGGCAGATATGTAAATCTATTCAACTTATTTATGTTTGGCCAAATTGCATCACTGCCCCATTTGACCACTGACGTCTTTATGCTTATTTATTCAGTTTTGAGCACATGTGAATCTCTTATGTTTATGTATTCGGTGATGGAACTACGTATTCATTTGGGGCAATAGCAGATATGTGAATCTACTCGGCTTATTCATGTTTGGCCGAATTGCATCACTACCCCCCTTGACCACTAACATCTTTATGCTTATTTATTCGGTTGTGAGCACATGTGAATGTCCTATGGTTATGAACTCGACGGTGGAACTATGTGTTCAATTGGGGCAAGAGCAGATATGTGAATCTACTCGACTTATTCATATTTGGTCGAATTGCATCACTGCCCCACTTGACCACTGACATCTTTATGCTTATCTATTCAGCTTATTCATGTGACTCCATATTTGGCCGAATTGACCACTAAAGTTAGTTTTTGCTTTGTAAAGTTATGTTTTGCTTTGTGAAAGTTATTTTTGCTTTGTGTTTATTATCCACAAACAGGCATTTTCATTAACTCAGTAACAAAACAGGCATTCTGTAGACATCCTATTTTTGACCGACCTTAAGACTCAGACGTCATTGATTGAGCGCTCGGTGATGGTGCTTGTTGTGTTCATTTTGAGGTTTCGGAGTTTCGGCTGAGAGCCTTACCCTCGGACCTCAGGACCCTTTTGTGCTTTGCCTCGGTTTGCGAACCAGGTCTTGCTTTCTCTTCTCGGAGGGAGGGAGAGGTCTTGTAGACCATCTCTCAGTGGCCGTAAGCTACTTTTCGTGGTCGAAGGCCACCTTTCCTGTTTGGAGACCAGTTTTCGGTTTTCAGGGCCGTTGGCCGTGCGCCTCGGCTCGGGATCGCTTAACATTCTCTGATTGCCCCAGTTTTTGGAGCACACCTTGTTTCCTCTGTCTAGAGGGACACTATGGCCCGGGAGACCACCTTTGTGGTCACACGCCACTTTCGATGCTTAACAGCCTGTTTTCGGGGCACCCGGCTGTGCGTTTTGACCCCCGAACCCTCGTTTTGCATCCGTCTTGGTTCATTTTTGGCATGGACCTTGTTTTCATTGTTTGGAAGGTGGTACAAGGGTGGGAGACCACCTTTTCTCTTGGAGACCACCTTTTCTCCCGCCAGCCGATTTTCTTGTCAGGAAGCTAGTCTCCTTTGTCTTTGAGCCACATTTGCTAGTCTCCCAGCATACCACTGGCTTGCATTCAGCTGGGAGACCACCAAATAGGGCTACCGACCACTTGAACCTTTTGAACTAGTTGGCCGACTAGGGAAAGTGGCCGGCCGACCACCTGAACTGGTCGACCTACCTCCCCTAGTCTTGTCTCTGTGAGTTGTTGCCAGCTGTGCCAGCTGGAAGGCACAGACTGAATCCTCCATACATGTGTATGGAGGATCTTGAGCCTTGTTTAGCTTCTCCAAGAAGCTTGACCCCTCTTGTTTTTCTATAAGAGAGAGCCTCCCTCTCCTTTAGAGAGGTTCAGATTTTTGGTCTAAGGCTCCAAGCTTATATCTCTCTATATCTCTATATTTTAGGTTAAAAAGGGTCTTGCTCTTGGCCTATTGCACACCACCTCTTAAGCACACACCTCCACCATTGTTCTAAGGTTCCTAGAGGTCTTGAGAAGGCTCAAAGAGTTGGGGTTTTGGTCCAGAAGTTGCTGGTTTTTGCTGAGCTTCAAGGGTAATCACTTTTCTCTCTTTTAAGCATTATCTTGATCATTCTCTTAGCCATACTTGCATGCATATTTGAGCTTTGTTTTCAACTAAAAAATGCTTCATATTTAAGTGTTTTTTATTTTTGTTTAAGATCATTTTGGTGTTGAAGGTTATTTACTCTCTTGCATACTTGTTTTGGCCTTGTTTTGTGCCATGCCATAAGGCCTTTGTTTTAATCTTGGCTTGGACTTTTAGCCAATGAAATCTAGCGGATATTCAGTGGTTGGCATACTATTTTGAGGGTCTAAATCAGAGAGGGGTGACCCTCTCTCTCGTTGTTTTGTTTATTAGCATTTTTGGCCTTACAAAGGAGCCTTCATTTGCACACCTCCAAGCCTTATTTTGGGCCATTTTCAGTGACTTTTAGGGCCTTCCTAGGCTCTGTCCAGAGTTGGTTTTGTCACCTTGGGTGTGTCTCTTGCATGTGTAGTATAACCCCTCTTATAGCCTATCAAAGGAGCATGTCATTCTTGCATGCATTGATCATGTTTCAGTGGGTTTTTGGGCTTTATTTGGCATTTCGTGTCTCTAACTTTTGCTGGTTAAGTGACCTCTTGAATGCTTCATATGCTTGTAGTGTAATCCATGTTCACTAGCTCACATTGCATGTTGTTTTGGCCCTTGATTCTAGCATATTTTGGGCATGTTCTAAACTGATTTTATTCATGATTTGGACTACCTTAGCTCTTTTTAAGGTCCCATGGTTGAATGATGCTTGCCATGCATGCTTGTAGTGTAATACCCTTGCCTAGCTTCGAGTTTTGAAGCCTCTTGCATGCTTAACTTGAGTTATTTTCATGTTTTGGCATCATTGAAAATGTTATTTCAGAGCTTATACTTGTGCCATATTCCCATGTTTTCCACTCTTTAAATGCGTTTGAGAGTTGTGCTTGTATGCCTCATTTTTGGGCTATTGCATGAGCTTCATTTTTGTGCATTGCAAGCCATCATTTTAGTCCATTTTGCCACTGTTTTGGGTCTGCATAGGGACTTTTTGGGGTTAGTTTGGTCATTTGGGCATCGCTTTGCATACCTCTAGTGTAATGCACTTCACTAGTTTCAGTAATTATGCCATCCAACATGCATCGGGTGAGTTGTTTGTATGATTCGGGACCATCTTGCATGTCATTTCAAAGCTGGAACATGTGTCATTGTATACCATATTTCATCCTTGTCATGCTTTGGTAGAGTTGCACTTTGTTCTTTAGGTTTAGTCCCTTGCATTTGTGCATGTACCTTGTTACCTCATTTTCATCATATTGGCCACTGATTTGGGTGTGGTCAAGGCCCATCCATCTTGGTTTAAGTCCATCTCGTATTGTGTATTCCCTATAGTCCATGTTATCACATGTTTAATCATTGCATTGCGTATGCCTCGTTCATAACATTGCGTATGTTAGTGCATTGTGTTTGCATGCCATATAATCCATGTATATTGAGTATGCCATTGATTAGTTCATAGCATTGTGTATGCCATTTGCATGCTTGCATGTCATCCTTTGCATTTTTGCATCACTTAGTTGCATTACATTTAGGATTGCATACTAGAGTTGCATTTGTACATGCCACGCCATTCTACTTGTTGCATCGTGTTTGGAATAGGAGTTAGTCCAAACACGGGAAACAAGGAACGTTTCATACTCCAAGTGATGAAACGTGCCTCGATTCCCGGTCACTGACACTCTTGACCACCCATGATGGAGTTGTTGGTTTTAGTTGCTTATATGTGCATTCATGTCCCATTGAGTCGTGCAATTCGACTCCTCGGCCATTATACTCCTCGGCCATTATGCATCGGGATACGTGATTGATGGCACGAGGATCGAGGACTACACTCCCTAGAGCTTATGCAATGACGGGGAGAGTGGTCGGGCACACATATGTTAAAGATACTTTGCCTTCTCTCTCTCTTGCCTTTGTTGCAGAAAATGCAAAAACCAGGAGAAGAAACTGGTCAGCCGACCAGGTTTTCTGGCAGGCCGACCACCTTTTCTGGTTTTCACCACCAAGGGTGGTCGGTAGGTGGTCTCCAATGCGTATAGTTGGTTGGTAGCCTTCCCCTAGATTCCCGAGGTGGAGTTTCATCTCCTTGGAGCTTTGCGCAAGTTTCTGAGTTCAATTGCAAACAAAGGCGAGCCGGGGCATCGCGATGGATTTCCTGACAAGGCGACTCGAGCATGCATGCATCCTTTATCATTCAAGGCAGAGCTAAGGCAGTCCACATTCATCTTAGTTGCATGCTAGTTTAATTGCTTATTTAGTTAGTTTGTTAATCAATTAATGTTGTGTAATATTTAGCTGTAAGTTATTATTCATTTTGGTTATGTAATAACTAGCTTAATTAGATTAGCTTAGATTAGCTAGTTGGTGTTGTATTATTTATTCGGACCCTCCGTCGAGAGGGCTAACTGTTGTAATAAGTGTGCGTGTGTGTGATGCATGTCTTCCAACCCCACATTTTTCTCCATTTTATTTACCAGCTTATGATGGATTAGTTTTAGGGCATGTTTCAATTAGCATCTATATGTTCGCATGTTTGCATTCATTCATCTGTATTGCATGCACTGGGCTCGGCGCATCATGCTAACTGCATTATATTTCAATTCTAAGTTGAATACATGTATCGATTGTTGCCTCTCATATGCCATCTTAGAATAGCCGAGCCTATTGTAGTTGCATTTTTGCATGTGTTGCATTAGGCATCTCAGCATAGTTAGGATTCATGCATGTTTTCTAATTAGCTTCTTTCTTTGGCTTGGAATACTCGGTAAGTGTTTATGCTTTAGCATCCTTGCACGCGTGTGAGTGGCTGCCATGATAGCATGCTTACCATGAGGCTATGTGCTTATGTGATATAACTACCTGAATGCCTGTGGGTGAAGGTTAGATTACTTGAATTGGAACAATTCATCGATTGCGAGTTTTAAGCCCACTTGAGAGTGGCAAATCACCCTATTTTCTAAGCCCACTTGAGGGTGGAAAAATTCACGTCTTAGCCTACTTGCGAGTAGCACCATCAAAATAAACAAACATGAAATGTTTTGTTCCAACTCAGGCGATCTAATCTATACTTGAATATTGTGTGCATCACATAGCAATCCTAGGCTAATAAACCGGAATAAGAACGCATGTGTTTTCAAAAATTCGATATCATGTTTAGTAGTGGCCAATCTTTGACCGGGCGAGCGGGGGTGCTCATAGCTGACCTTCCCCAATCGTACTTTGGTGATGACGGACACGTGGCCTTAGGTACGAGTCAAGGTTTCCTAAATTCCCCCAAAATAAAATATTTAGGTGGCGACTCTATATCTGGCAAAGCAGTCCATGTTTGGCACTTCTTTCTAAAATCAGTTTTTCAAAATGATTTGTCGGATTTGGACTCTTTGGTGATTTATCAATCTTGCATTGCACTTTGCGAGATTAGATTCAGAACCGTGACATTGAGTCCGAACTGTAATAAGCCCAATGAACAAAACGGGATTTCCCCGGGACGTTCGGGGACGTCTACACATTCTCATTAACTCATTAACAGAACAAGCATTTTCATTAATAAACTGCACATGAACATTGGTCACTTTACCAATGAAAACGGCCCTAACACAAAAGGAACTTAACAAACATCAAAACAAACAAACATAAACAAAGGTAAAAATCCTCAAAACTCATCAGGGTCCGACTTAAGGGGTTTCACTTCCAATTGCTCATATAGAATTGACTGATCAAGAGTCACCTTGGCTGCCGCCAAAGCCTTGAGCTAGCCATGCTTGAAGCCTCAATTTTCAAACTTCAAGGCCTCGTCAAGAAGCTCTAAGATCAAACGCTTTGTCAGATTCAAAGAAGCTCCTGCGCCTTTTTCGCCTCTTCAAGGTTGGCCTTCAATTTGGCGATCACTTCTTTGGCAGACTTCAAGGAGTCGTCTGTGAAATTTGCCCTTTCTTCGGTGGCCTGCCAAAGCAGATTGGCGTGCTTAGCTTTCTCCTCTTCAACGGCAGCCCTCGCTCGCTCTTCTTTAGCCTTCTTAGCTTCGGCCTCAGCCTTCATCGTTGCTACCACCAAGTCAGCCATAGCAGCTGTTGCCTTTTTTTTTCCTCCTCAAATTGGCCCTCTAACACTCCAAGTTTCTCATCGTAATGATGACGGCTGATTTCAGCTATCTTTTCTGCCGCCTAACAAACACAATGAAGCAAAGGCACATTAGTTAACATGGAAAGTAAAGATGGAGTACTAAGTACGTGGTACTAACCAAAATAGCTGATTGAGCCGCCAAAGCAATCGAAACCACATCTGGCTCAGTGCGGAAAGCAGCTTTGTCTGCCGAAAAAGAAAGCGACGAAGCCACGCTTAAGGCCATGGTGAGATCTTTGATGGAAAACCCACTGGTGAGAACCGACATACTTTTCATCCTTGGTTGGATGATAAATGACGTGGCCGACGCAGATGAAATGGCCTCCATCCTTTTCCGTTTATCAACCAATTCCTCTGATGACTCGACAATCATCTCAGTGAGGCGTTTCTCGTCTTTTTGTTCGGAACCTGAGTCTTCCATTTGTTGCTGATCAGGAACCGAGTTGGCCACAATAAGTTCGTGAGCTATTTCTTCTGGAACAGCCGCTAGAAGGGGAGCTTCTTGGTCCCCCTAGTGCGATCAGCTCTCCTCTTGGCCGCCATCTTCTTAGTATTTCTTCTTCTAGCAAATTGAGCGAGGGACTCTCCACTCATCTCCTTAGAGTCGGCCCCAAGAAAATCTCCTAATTCAGTAAAGATGTCGTCCTCTGGGGACGCAACAGTTACTCGGCCAGAAGTGGAGGGACGGTCGTTACGCTGATCAGGGTTGATTTGCTCAAAGGCCAATTCGATGTCCCTGTTTAGTTCCTGCTCTTCTAAACAGCCCTCTGATGTAGCATTTTTGGCGGCTGAACCCTCAAGACCAATATCTCTTAAGCTCTTGAAGCTGTGGAATATAAGTGCAGTCAGTTGCTGTTCTCCACTTGGCAGTGGAATATGCAGCCGAGAATGTGGAATAGGTTGGGTTGTACTTCAACAGAATGTGAGTGGCATGCCCCTGTCCTTGAAGATTTGCACACCCTTTATAATTAAGGACCGTCTTCACTTGGTCAAGAACGGCTTCGTCCACCGACGTAAGAGCCCTTTTTAAATCATTGCCTGCACAAAATAAAAAATGATTAGCATATAGAATTTAGTCGCCGAACAAATCATTCAACCAGGAAGCAATTATATTCGGCCACCTGACTTGCATTTTCGTCTTGGCACAGAGTCTAGGTGATCTTCTCCCTCGCCAAATTCTCAATTGCCTCAGACGGCCACCATAACATCGTCAACTCGTTTGCCAAAGCTGGCAAGCATAGTTACCAAATGATGGTCTATGTCTTTGCCTCTCAAAAAATAACAGCCTAGTCGACCAGTTGATTTCGCCATGACATAGCAGTGCTGAATGGCTAGGATTTCCAAGTTGAGCCCAAGTAGGCTGTTCAATTCTACTAAGCCCATGATTATACGATAAAAGTTCACATTGGACTGAGAGGGAATTAGGCCCCCAATAGCACAGAACAGCCCTAAGGAAATGATGGAGGGGGAAACAGACTCTGCCCTCAGTAATTAATAGAAGAGGAAAGATGATAGTATTTGTGTCAAACCTCTCTATGTCAACCACATTGTCTGCAACAAGGGACAGATGGATGTTGTCTGGAATTGAAAAATGACGACAGAAGGCAGCGCCTCGCTCATCAGATAGGAGAGCTTTCAAATGAGTCGCCATTCAAGATGAAATAGAATATGTATACTAATAAAAAAAACACACAAAGGGGACTGGAATGCGAGCAAAAGAGGAAGAGAGAAAGGGACTTACAGGTCAGAATGAAAGAACAATAGGAGGCAGAGTTGAAATTACAAGAGTCTTGAGGGAGAAAGATTAGTATGAAGAATGCCAAAGAGCCAATAGCCTTTCAATTCAAAACACACGGAGGGACAGTTTTCAAATCGCATTAAATGAGTGTCAAATACGAAGGGCATAAAGCAATGATGATTTCATACCGCGTCTGTTCTGACGTATCAGTACTAAAAGGCGTGCGTGCGCCATATTTTTGACTTTCGAGACATCTAATCAGTCAGTTGAGTAATATGTATAAGTGACTGAACACGCCAACTAAACAGAGCTTAGTCAGATGATTCAGGGGGCAATTGTGGGAGCCAATAAATACGATCACGTAGGAAAGTCGAAAAATGGCCCATTCGAGAAGGGGGGGCTGTGCACAACTCAGCCAATAAAAAGGAGGCCAAAGACAAGTCAGCTCGTGCTCGATCCGTCTGGGAAGGGCCGTAGCTGAATAAAACCAAGTTGACCGACCGCCAGAGCCTATAGGAGCCCAGGGATGGGTGCAAGAGGTCCAAAAGGAGAAAATGGGCCCCTGGAGAACATTATAAAATGAGAAGCTTCCATCAAAGGGAGATAACTTGTGAGAGAAGAAAAAATCAATAGAAGACTATCTTGTCCGTAAAGAATAAGGGACCAAGAAGATCTGTTTGGACCGGAGAGTATTTCCAAATCCACATCACCACAATAGATTATATAATAATATATAAATAATATCATTATCGATATATTGTGTCACTAACCAATAGTAAATAACGCATGAAAGGTTAATCTCACTTGTCAAATATAATTAACAATTCAATAATTTCACATTTTTATAGTGGGGTTCACTATACTTACATGTAAGTGATGATTTAGTTTCACTGTTCCATTGAATTTTGTTTATAAAATTTTCATGCATAATAATGTGATTTGTTATTGTTTCTTTATTTTCAATCAAAACAACCATTATTATTTTCGTAATTTGAAAAATGTCATTAAGAAATTATTCTAAATGTTATTCCTACATAAATTTTCTATTTATTAATTATTTTCCTTATATACAAAAAAAAAAAAAAAAAAAAATGAAGGGGGCACGTGCCCCCTATCAATTCATAGCTCCGTTACCGTTTACATCATATTAATTTTAAATTTATATTGGCCTCGTTTGGGAAGTTGGCTATTTTAATAGGCTAAAATATTTGTATTTGGAAAGAGAATTAGATTTTTTTGTAGTTGGATGTAATGTTTATGAGAAAAAAAAGTGAAATGATTATGAGTTTGATGTGACATTTTGTCTTATTAACTATTTTAGTCTACTTTATCTTTTTGTAGATTTTAACTTCAAAAAAGCCAAACCTTGACTTCCCAAATAGGGCCATATAACTCATTTCAATATAAATTTTAATTTTTTTTTTTTTTTTAACTTATGATAATACCGTTAATCAAAATACTTATTCAATGGAATTCCAAGCTCCAAGTAAGACAAGAAACCAAAGAAAAATTCAGATAGAGATCTATTGACTTGGACATCTCATGCAATGACTCAGACTTTTCCATAGTCATGCAATGACTCAGACTTTTCCACAATCATCTCGTTTTCAGTTGAATGAATATTTATTGGGCCATGTTGATCATATCGTTTTCAGTTGAATGAATATTTATTGGGCCATGTTGAATGACTGTATTGTGTTTTTGTACCTATTTGGGGCAAAGCTTTAAAATAAAAATAAAAAATAATTTTTTTGACTAAATAAATAAAAACGTCAAAAAATAAGATGACAATTTATTCTGTTCTGTGCCCCCATGAGAAAAGGACAGGGGATAGTTTTTTCCGTGCCCACTCCATTTTCACCATCTCGGCCCTTATTATATTAAATACATAACATTTATAACTACATATAATTTAAATCATATTGGTTTGAGCAACAATAACTTTCAATTTTTCAATTTTTTTTTTGACTTGCTGAGATCTTGGTTGATGTTATTTTATTTGGAAGTTGAGTTTTTAGGGGGGGAGGGGGAGTGGAAATTACAAAAAAAAAATAAAATCCAGAATTTAAGTATTTTAAAAATACAAATCCTGAGTTTTTAATTTTATCAATTTAAAATCTTTTTTTTTTTATTTGTTTTCAATGTAAACTATTTATCTATTTTCATCAAGTAAAATCGATGAAAAAAATAAGCATTTGAGTAATTAAACTTGATGAAAAGTATATTTCAGACATTTTATGAATACCTACATCAAATTTAATGATTAAAATACTCTTTTTCCGTTGATTGTACTTAATGAAAATAAACAAATGATTTAAATTGAAAAGAAAACAAAATAGTAGAGTTTAAATTGTCAAAATTAAAAATGTATGGTTCATTTTATTACAAGGCTTAAACCTTGGGGTTTTTAATGTAATTGTTCCAAAAAAAAATTAAAGCCTTGTTTGGGGTTTTATTTTTTTAGTGATTTTTTGGTTTTGATTTTTTGACGAGGTGAAAAAAATTAATATATTTGGAAATAATTTTTTAAGTTATATGAAAAGTCATGAATATCTAAGCCTCCGTTTGGGAAGTGGGCTGGCTCTTTGGCTTTTTGGCTTTTTTGGCTATATGAGCCTGGGCTCAAAAACTTAGTTTGGGAAGGACTCTTGGCTTTTTGGCTTTTTTAGCTTTTTTTGTGAGAGAAGAGTGTAATGATTATGGGGTTGGATGTGATATTTTGTCTGTTGTGGCTCATGAGCCTGTTTCGTCTTTTGTGGCTCATGAGCCACTTGAGCCCTTCCCAAACGGACCCTTAAGTGTGTTTAACTTTTTATTCTTCAGCTTTGTAGTGACTTTCGGATTTTGTTTTTCTTGGTATTCTTTATTGTCTGAACTTTTACAGAATAGCTAGTGTGTACAATATTTTTATTTTTGTTTTTAGTGATATTTTTTCAAAGTTAAATTAAAGTTTTTTACTTTTCAAGTTTGTCTTGTGTAAACAAATTTTAAAAAATTGAAAAAAAGTTCACTACAAAAAAAAAAGAAAAAAAAAACATAAGGAACCAAAAAGCTAAAATATTAATTTTTAAAAATAAATAAATAAAATTTAAAATGTTCATGTCCATTTAATCGAGTAGAATTCAAAAATATGAAATTTTCCAAAATAAATTTTTTTTTAAAAAAATTGTCCTTTCTAAATTTTTTTTTTCTAAAAAATTCCAATTTGATGTTGTGTACTAACAAGAAATTTTTAGTAAAATTTTATCTCCCCATATTCTCCACCTTGTCCCCCACCCCCAACAAATTAGGGGACAATGATGGACGACTACAGACCTATCCTGCAGCTTCCTAGAATGGTTAAAGACTAACTAAATTTTCTTACACACAAAAAATTAACTCGCCCTGTTTGGTTTAGAATTTTTAAAAATAATTTTTTAAATTTTCAGTATGTATTTTTTTTTAATAGTGTTTTTTAACATTTTAATCATTTTTTATTTTTTATTTTTTATTTTTTAAATTCACATAATCTTGATACAGTGAAAAAAATATATAATATGTACAATTCTTTTTAAAAATTTTATTGAATACAATAAAATACGAAAAATATATATAATTTTTGTATATATATATTGTATTAAATGAATTTTTGAAATTTTTTTTGTACAAACTTCATACTTTTTAAGTATATAACTATCTTATTTGAGAACAAGCTATTTTAGTAATTTTTTAACATTTTACAAACGATGTGCAGAAAAGTAAGAAAAAATGATGTGACAACTTATAGTAATTTTTTGACTAAAATTGAAAGTCGACAAATGAAGTAAATCTAAAAACTAAATAAACATTGAATTTTTTTATTTATTTATTTTTTTTTTAAGATACCCGTTGAAAACAAAAATACAAATTCTTTTAAAACTCCAAACCAAATAGAGTGGTTAATTTTTCTAATAAATTTTCTAGTATACATGTAAATAAAAGCGAATTGACTGTATTTCGACCAAGGGATATTTTGGAAATATGGTTAAAAGTTGACTTTTTTACTTTTTTTTTTTTTATGTGAGAAGGGAAGTGGGCTAAAAGTTAAGAAGTGGCTTTTAACTCACTTTCCAAAATGAGTCCAAAACTGTAGAACTCAAAACCTCAAAGGTAGTCATTGTAATTTATCCTAAAATAATTAATATAAAATGGTCACATCTTATGAATTGCTATTTGAACACTTATATTTCTTCTTAGTTCGCACTATTTTTTTTTTTAAAATTAATTTTGATTTTACCTCAATCAAATTATCATTTGATACAAATGGCACACACCTTTCTCCAAACACCATCATGGCCACAACTTCTTCCGAACTCTGTGCCATCATAGGTCTGCTGAGTTTGAACAAAGGTGATCTAACTGGTGAATGGTGGACCTATGGAACTGGTGAACCCTTTCTAGCCCTCCTTCGTCTCACCACCGACGAAAGTGAAGTAAACACTAACTGTCTCTGAACTAGGTCCACGACCTTACAAAGTCTATCGACACGAGTCCAGAGTACTTAGGGGATATCGGAGCCTTCTGAAGCTATGGTTCCAGGACTACCTTGCAAAAGAGAAAACAGACAGCACCTTAGTCCAATTTCACTAGAACGGACATGATCACAGCTGAATGACTATACTCTCTATACTAAATTCTGCCCCACAAACTGATACCAACCTTGCAACTAATAGGCACATTCCTGTACAGTTTCACTGTAAAGCACATACTAGTTAAAGAGAGCCAAAACACCCCTATGACGGGTAGGGTTACCATGTCCTAGTTTCGTCAGGAACTAGGGTTCACTATTCAAAACAACGTGTTTCACACAATCCTGAATTTGGGTAAGTAACCTATCCTAGTTGGAAGAGTCTCTATGGTTTCCGATATGCAACTAGGTCGATTGGTCAAAAAGGGTAACTCAGCAAGTCTACCTAATATACCTCTCGCACCTAACACCGAGAAGTGAAAGAAAGATCAAGTGGTACAGCGGTAGTCCAAATCCAAGGGTTGTGTTCCCATCGTGGCAGAGCCCGCAACCGGTCAGCCTTTTGGCAAGCTTTTCCAAGCAAGCCTCTGGCAAACTGCTCAGGAATAGCAGATGGCAAACACTGTGACTTAGACGCACCGATGCAAATGCAAATGCAAAAAAACTCGTAAGTGTAGATAAAATAACATATCATGAGTTCGAGTCAAGTTCTCTAAGTCGCCAGCGAAGTCGACAGAAACTGTGGCTCGCCTTTTTCGCGCCCCATTTTTGGAAGGTTTGAAAAGAAAAGCCTCATAGTTCGGACTCCAGCGATTCTAAATCTAATCTCACAAGTGCAATGTGAAACTGATAAACACCAAAGAATCCAAATCTGACAAATCTTTTTAGAAAATCGATTTTAAATCAAACAATGCCAAATTGGACTACTTTGCTAGACACAGAGTCACCAGCTAAATATTTTATTTTGGAAAAATTTAGGAAACCCTAACTTGTGCCAAAGGCCACGTGTCTGTTATCACCAAAGTTGCCTCGGCTCGGGAACTTAGGTACGAAGGAGGAAGGTCAGGAATTGAGCATCCCTGCTCGCCCGATCAAAGATCAGCCTCTACTAATCATGATATGATTTTTATCAACATTATGAGTTCTTGTTTCGGTTATTAGACTAGCTTTACTACGTGATGAGCACAATCAAGTATAGACTAGTTTGCTTAAATTGGAACAATTCAACTCATGTTTGTTTGCGAAAATGGTTTGAATTTGCAACCTCAAGTAGGCTTAAAGATTGCAGTTTTGCCACCAAACGTAGTGGGCTTTAAACATGATTTGCCACTCAACAAAGTGGGCTTAAAACTTATATTTGTTTAATCTTCCAATTCAAGCAACAAACCTTCATCCATAGGCATTCATGCAGTTTAGCAAGTAAGCACATAGCCTCATAGCAAGCATGCTAAAGCATAAAACTCATCTAGTACTCCTAGCCAAAACATAAATTAGTTAGAAAAATGCATGATTCCTAACTATGTTAAGTGTCTAATGCAATACATGCGATAAAGCAATTAATAGGCTCGGCTACTAATATGGCATATGGATTGATTTGAACAACATGCGATTAAACACGTATTCAAATAAGTTATTGAAATGACAATGCAGTTTGAATGATGCGCCGAGCCTTGGTGTATGCAATGTAAGATGAATGGATGTAAGCATAAGGTATGCTACTTAAAACATGACCCTAAACTAACCATCAAAAGCGGTTAAATAAAAAGGAGAAAGACGTGGGGTTGGAAAACATACACACACGCACACACACTTATTACAACATTACGCCCTCACGAAGGAGGGTCAGAATGAATAAGAGCTAACTAGCTACGTTAATTAAGCTAACTAATAATTACAAAACTCGAAACTAATTAACTATTCTAGTTAACTAATTAAGTAATTACATCATAGCTAATTAACTGCTTAGCTAATTGATGGATTATAAGTCAATTGCAAGTAAACTAAGTAATCAACTTCTTAGCCCCGGGAAGTGATGGATATGCATGCACATGCTCGATTCTACACCCGAAAAGCCACTACTTTGATGTTGCGAGCCTCTGTTTGCACATTTGATCACTGAAAATTCTGCCAACTTCCAGAACACCTCTGCTTTATCTTACCAACACATTGTGTAAAAATCACTGATGGCCGATAAGAAGGACAAGGGGCCGGTCGGCTACCAATGGTGGCCGGTCGGCTACCAATGGTGGCCGGTCGGCTACCATTGGTGGCCGGTTGGCCACTTGTGGTGGCTGTCGGCCACTGTTGGTTCACACTTGCATGCTGCAAAAGAGAGCAAAACAGTGTATTCTCACAGATTGTTTGTACTGTTTACCTTCCTTATCATCACACAAGCTCAAAGGAGAGAAACTCTTGACCCTCAAACAATCAATCAAGCAATTTCCATGCGTGATGGCTAAGGGAACAAGTTTGTACAAGTTTAATAAATGCACAAACAAAACCAAAATGACCATCACCTTATCATGCATGATCATGGGTATGTTCCATTTTCCTTGTGTTCGAATTAACGTCCAATTCGAACACATGCAATGCAACACTAAAGATGCTTATCTTGCTTCTTTTACTTGTCAATTTTTGTTTACTCATTTTAATTACCAAACCATTCCTTAATCCAATTGTCCATTGGTGAGTGTCCTCTAAGGGAAAGAAGGTTCAAACCACAAGGTTGTTTTAGGCATAAAAGGGACCTCATGCCATTGATAATGAATCCCAAAAAGGATTAAACCATTAAGCACAAACACCTCAATTTCATACTTTAAACAAACAAATGGTTTGAACCACGTTCAAAGCATAAATAAAACCAAGAAATGAGGGATGTTGCAGAGATGGTTAGGTGCTGAAAATGAGTGATAAAAGCATAAACAAATGTTATCAACTCAAACAAGAAGGTATCTAGAGCCTAAAACACCAAGTTTGTGAGGACTATTACACTACAACCATGCAAAATAAGACTCAACTGATTCAAACAGCCCAAAACAGAGCTAAAGAAGGCTATTTCAGAAGCAAAAACATGCTGGACTTGAGCTAAGTTAAGCTAGAAAAACATGCTAACATCTGAAGCTAACTAGGCATGGAAACAAGACACAAGGAGGGGAGGCTAACCCCTCCACCTTCACAATTAGCCCCCGCCACCGGGATTTGACCTCCTTCCCTACCTGCATGCCACCCTCCACCATTCTCTCACTCTCGCAATACCCTCATAGCCACACTCTTATCACCTCTAGATCCTTAGTCTTCGCCTAATCACTTTGAAGCCCAAAATCTAATAAGAAGATGAATGAGGAGGGGCGATCAGGAAAGCAAGGGGGGCTGGAAGGAGAAGGAGTGGTGGAGGGGAGAGGATTTGGAAAGTAGCTGTAAGGAAGTGAGGGTAATAATGGAAATAAGTAGTGTGAATTTAGAAAAACACGAAAAATATTATGTATCATATGCACCTTATAATTAAAGAAGAAAATGACATAATTTTATACTTTCTGAGTCAAATGTCATAACTAAACACAACCTGAAGCATAACTAAAGATCTCACTGGTCATAACTAAAATAATGTCACAACTAAAAAAGAAAATTAGTGATAACTAAGGAAGAAAATAGTATAATTAGAAGTGTATATAGTACACCCTTTTAAAGAGCATGTATATTAGAATTTTTCTATAAAATATTATTAAAAAAAATTCGAATTCTTTATATACCCAAGCTCCCCCGGATATTAATTAATTATAGTCTGCACTTTCCCTTGAAATTCCAATAAATGAAAGAAAGGAATTAGAATACCCTGAATTTCTTGGAAACATTCAGGAAAGAAATAACACAATTTTGGGGATTTGATCTTGACCACACTGGAATCAACACGTCTTCATATATCAATTTTCCTTTTCCATATATTACATTACACAAGGTGTGTGTGGGCTGCTTTACATGACCGTTCTTCCAAAAATGAAGAAGGAACTTGGTCCTTGTCCCTGTTTCGCATTTTTACTAGTCTTGTTGGTGTGTTTAACAGAATCAGCAGCACCAAAGAGTGAAAGTGGGAAT
Source organism: Camellia lanceoleosa (assembly GCA_025200525.1). Lineage (NCBI taxonomy): Eukaryota > Viridiplantae > Streptophyta > Magnoliopsida > Ericales > Theaceae > Camellia > Camellia lanceoleosa. The sequence continues at coordinate 29,376,220 of CM045762.1, read as the reverse complement.
ATAGGTGCCATAGTAGATAACAGCAGTTCTAGGATGGGTAAAGAGGCCAAAGTGGCCATGGAGATAGCAATTCATGATTTCAACACTCAAATCACTACCAATCAAAGCTTGATTCTTCGTCTTCACATTCCAATAATTAGCAAGCAAAGTGAACCCATTCAGGCAGCTCTTGCAGGTATATATATATATGTAATTCAACATGTTATTATCTTATCTTTGAGCTTCGGGCAATGGCACAGCCGGTTGAACAGGTAGGGATGAATGGTGCGGGTTTGTCATCCCTTCCGTGGCCCCCGCCCCCGCTTTCAAATCCCGCCCCCGCCCTTGCCCCAACCCCGTTACAGATGGAATTTTTCAACCATGTCCCCGCCTCCGATCATATTTTAAATAGTCAAAAAAAAATTGAAAACTATTTAAATCTTTAACACACTAAATAATTTCTCTTGTTTCCATATATATAAATAGTGAGACTTTTAGAATTATTATTTATTTATATTTAAACAAAACCACAGACTTTACTATTCGTTTCTTATATATAATTTTATTATATATATAATATATAATATTTATTTATATATATTATTAATTATATCGGGTCGGGTTCGAATCGAGAGATACCCACCCGCCCCAATCCTGTTACAAGTGACCAAAATATAATCAACTCCCTCTCTACATAAGTATCGAATTGGATAAAATTCGTCCCATTTAAACGAGTATGGATAGGCCTCGCGAATCGGACTAAAATGATCATCCCTATATAAGGCCTAAATTAAGAGAAACCCCCCAAGCTTAATAAAAGAAGTTAGGATGGGTTTCATAATTGCTTTTTCATTTATTTTTTTTTAGATAAAATTATTGCTACAAAAAAACTTATACATTTGATTAATGTTAAGAAAAGCTAGCTTGTCTGTTAGACAGTTCACACGAGTTGATGTGGAATTTTGTTTTTTTTTTTTCCGTATTCAGTGCATCTTTTGAATTTTCTGTTCACGTTTTATAAAAGTAAAAAATTTGAACACAAATTTTAAGAATAAAGAGGAATTAAATACGGCAAAATTTGGTCTATCATGCAAAAAAATCTGAAAATACTTTTTTTTAACTCTCTCTGTTACGTCTTGCTCCTGTATTCAAGGATTAAGTATCGTGATAATCAGTAATTGAATTTATTTTCAGTCAATTTTTAAACAAATTACTAAACGTGAGCGAAAAAATATTTAAGTGGGGGTGTCAAAATAATTATCTGAATTTCTATTTTTATAACAAAATTTATTGACCAAAAAGGCTGATATTTACATATGAAGAATAGAATTATAAATGTTATAAAAGTTGTTACCCAAAAAGCAACCTAAGAGAGGAGGTAAATTAGGTTTCTACAAATTAAAATTAATAATACCCCAATAAAATTAACTACTAGCACAACAAATTATTAACAAGCACAATGATAAACTTAGCAGTAAATGATCAAGCAAAATAACAATGAAGTATAACTAACATACATGGTAAATCAAATGATTAGCATATGAATATTAGATAGATATAGCAGTAGTAGGAAAGTAAAGATATTAGGGAAGATGAGACAAACAGATTTATAGTGGCTCGGCTTCAACCAAGCCTACATCTACTCCTCAAGTTTCACTTGAAATTTTTCACTATCTTCTAACTTCACAAGGTGCTAGCAACCTTTTCACATATAGAGCAATCCTCCACAGATTTTACACAGACTTTCTAAGTCAAGAATACTGGAGTATATTACACTCTTACAAGGTTGAAAAGAATATGTTTTTACTTTCACAGAAAACTACAATAATTATCTCTCAAAGATAGATATAAAAATGAAACTCTGGTTTTTCTGTAAACCTCACACAGGAAAGATGAACTTAATGTTATAAGGCTCAGTGTATAATTTCTGAGAGAGGATGTAAACAAAAATTGAATAACGCTTCTCAAAGAATTTTTTAGAGATTAGATGTGAGTGATTATAGATCAAAGAATATTTTTTTATTTTTTTAGTAACTTGTTTACATTAGAGACTTTGGTATATATAATGAAATTTATAGCCGTTTATAGCCATTGTATTCATTTGAATTTATAGTCGTTTATAGCCGTTGTATTCATTTGAATATCTTCCACTCCATCATTACTAATTTGAATATCTTTCACTTCATCACTACTAATTTGAATATCTTCCACTTGAACCTTTTGGCCAGCTGCTGTGCTAGGCTGTTTGAACCTTTTAGCCAGCTGCTATGCTGGGCTATTTGAACCTTTTGGTCTGCTGCTGTGCTGGGCTGTTTGAACCTCTGATTTAATTAAATATTAAATACATTCTAACAACATTTAGGATAAAAGTTTTAGGTAAGAAATAATGGGATAAAATAAATTTTAATTCTATTTTTCTCTTTCAAATAAATTAAAACATAAAATCATCAAAATAAATGTTGATTCTATTTTTCTCTTTCAAATAAATCATCAAAATAAATTTTGATTATATTTTTCTCTTTCAAATAAATCATCAAAATAAATAAGTCTAACGATCTTTCCCTTTTTGATGATAGCACACAATGATGTTTTATTTTGATTTGATTTGGGAGTAAGAAAAGCTCCCCCACAAGTCATACTCTCTGAATTCATTTCTAAATACATAGGTTAGCACATGTGTAATAAATAAGTTTTAATCAACAACATGATATAAGATTAAGATATCAAACTATAAATACATAACATCTTATAATTTCTCCTCCTGTGATATCATCAAAAGGAAATCATGGGTCAGAATCTGGAGGAGGAGGAGGAGGAGGAGGAGGAGGAAGAGGAAAATGATAGTAATAAATGGCATCTATACAATTCAAAACATATATATACATATATATACGATTTGCACGCCTCTCTCTTTTCCATCGAAAATCGCGTCGGACACTCGTCCTCACTTTTGTGTCAGCCGACCGACAAATACGAGACAGGTCAATCAACATATATATATATATATATTACATAGCTATACAATATATATACATATATGCATACACATACAACTCTCCTGCGTCTCTTCTTTTTTTTTTGCAAAACGCGGTTGCCACACGGCCTGATTTTTGCTTCATTGGTCGACAAAAGCAGCTGTCCTCGATTGCCGCTCGCCTCGGCTATCTCTCCATCCTTGTCTTTTTCTCTTCAGCCTCTTCTCTTCGGCCTTCTTCTTAATCACACTCGTCTGCTTCTTCTTCTTCCTCCTCGAGAGACAGAACAGAGAGACTAAGCAGAGTAGAAAGGCTGCCAAAAACGACCCTCCTTTCGATTACATCTCTCTCTCTTACTACATGGCCTCGTCTCGTCCCCTTCCTCCCTTTCCGGACCTGAATGATCTTGTAAGCGCTACTGGGCCAGGTGCCCCAGCTCCTACGCTTCCCAACCTTCCTATGATATCGATTGAGCAAATAATGACAGCTCAATCAGACATTGAAGCCAATTATTTCACACTGACATCCTGTATGGAGACGATGACTGCAGTCACAAAATTGGCTCACCGATTGCAGAACAAGACGAGTGAGCTCCATCAGGTCAACGCCCAACTCTCTCTGCTCCAGCGCATGTACAAGGATGCGCGAGCAGAAATAGGCGCACTGAAGGCCGAAAATAAAGAGCTTAAACAGAAGACCACCTCCATGACCCGATTTAGAGCAACGTCGTTCTTGGCCTTTGATAGTCAGTGAGGAGTCGTCGCTCGCGACGAAAGCACGGGGGCAGGCCCTGCAAGGGCCTCCCAAGGTGATAAAAAGAAGAAGAAAACGATGGAAACGTCGAGTAAGTAAGATCGGCGTATGGCCGTAAAAAAAATGAACGGTGTTTTTTTGTTTTGGTTTTTTATGTAAATATTTGTATTTTGATTTGTTGTTGTATTTATGTTTAAGCACTGAAAAATGAAATTAAAAAGCAGAGAAAAAAATAAGAAAATTAAGGCCAAATAAAAAATAATAATGAGAGACTAAATTGTTAATTAGTATATGAGAAGTATTTGAGCATGATCTAATTCTCAATTTCTTAGCAAGAGCATACCAATCTCAAGACTATAATAGACATAACAATGCATAGATCAAACAAGGTTGTCAAGCAAAAGCATAAATATGAAGCTAAAGTTCAAATCACTCTTCCTTGAGGAAAACGATCTTCCTCTTACATTATCAACAACTAATCAGCTCAAAGGTCATGTTGTAAGAATTAAGATATCAAAAGTATAAAGATACCAAAATAATCAAAGATACTAAAACAATCAAGTCTCTTTTTCTCCCCTGATGACATTTCCAACAAAATCAAGCACAAGGAGGAAGTATGGTACATCATATAGGATGAAAGAATGTAAGTCTCATTATAGCACAAATAATCATCCATATCAAAGTAACTCTATGATACCAAAAAAATGATAGCACATAATGATCATACAATTGAAGCTCATACCATTTGACAATAATAGGCAAAAAAAATAGTAGCGTGTGAAGGTGCAAGCCCATAAGTTTGATATCAAAAACAAAATAGAAACTGAGGGGATTTTAAAAAATAATCAAGTTTAAATTCTTCCCCTTGTTTCATTTGGCAAAATTAATAGGAGATATGATAAATGAAAGCTCATAACTAAAATGTTCTTGTCAATAATATCAAATAGGATGCCAAAATAATACCAACATACAATCTACCAAGGATACTAATATGCAATCTAGAAAATTTAACAATCATAGCTCAAGCATTATGTAGAATACCAAATATTGCTCATAATAGGTTAAAATTAATATAATCTCATGGAGCTAATGTAATTCCAAAAAAAATGAAGCATGTTTAAGGTATAGCAATCCATATGCCAAGAAAAATCATGAATTCCAATATATAGCACACATTTAAGCATAGACATGATTCTTAGGCAAGAGCATCATTAAAGAGTATACATTGCAAATCATATAAAGTATAATCAATCTTTTTCATATCAAAGTAATAATAGTATTAGCTCAAGAGATATAAGATAAAAATTTTACCTCAAAAGCTTAAGAGAGTATATGAGGCATACCTTAGGTTCAAGAGATGGAACCTTTTCAATCTTTAATTTTCTTTCATGGGGAGTTCATCTCAAAAGGGTTTAACAAGTATGTTAGCAAAATGATTTCTCCCCCTAAGTTAGTGCTACCCTTTTCTAATATGATTTTGTGTAAATATAGCATTTATAAAACAATCACTATTACTCAATAAAAATACAACACAAATCATTTCTTATCACAAACTCAAAAAGTGAAAAATAATTCAATGATCAAACAAGAGTTTGGAATGCTATTTTTCAGAATTTTCAATTTGTAACACATAGCATAATATGCATAAGAAAATAATGTTATGCTCTTTGTTTTATTAAGAAATGATGCAACAATCTCATTTAATCACATAACATTATCAAGAGGGATTTTCATCAATTCAATCCACATACTCAAGTGTGATAAAACATTTTACTTAATGTGGAACACAACATGAATGTTATAAACAATTAATTCAACAATTTATCAATCAAAAGCATTTCATGAGATGTATGCCAATATAATCCATATTCAAAAGATATATTGCCGGTCAGCAGTCTATTTTGTCAAAATGGCATTTTTGAGCAGCCGACTACTGTTCATCTGCTTTTGCAGATATTTTAAAACAGCTGTCTTGCATTTTGTTCCCCTCCATACACGTGTATGGAGGGATAGCCTTCTTGTTAGCTTCCTTGGTAAGCTTTACAAGATTGGCTCCTCTATAAGAGGGGCCCTTCTCTCTTGGCTTTAGGGTTAGAGACTTTGGTGAGAAAAGTTCAGAGAGAAGCTCTGGATTAGGTTTAGGGTTTTGTATCTATCCTATATCTATATCTCTCATTTTCTTGCATTTGTGTGTGTTTAAGCTTACTATTGCACACAAACACATAGTGTTACACCTTCTCTTAGTTTGTGAAGGGCCAGAGGTTTGTTCTTGAAGCTTTGGAGGTATTTTGAGCTAAAGGAAGGGGCTGGTCCACCATTTGTGAAGAGATTCTTCAAGGGTAACAATCTTACCCCTTTTTACCCCATTCTTGCATTCTATTTTTTCCTATCTTAGAACTGTTTTTGTGCTTAGTGTATAACATAAAAAAGTTTTGTTTTTGGGCCCTCTAAATAGTTTGTTTAGAGTGTTTTGTGGTTTGGAGGTGTTTGACCCCTCTTAAGCCTTGAGGGCCTTCATTTTGTGCTATTTTGAGTGAGCTTCGGGACTTTGGTGTTTGGGCCTCCTCACCACTGAAATCTTGAGGGATTTCAGTGGTAAGGATGGTGCTTTGAAGTCCCAAGAAGGAGAGGGCCACCCTCTCTCCTTATTGTCCTTGAAAAGGACCATTTTTGGCCTCTTGAGGGAGCACCATGTTTGAGGGTTTGTTGATCATGCCTTGGCTGTTTTTCATGCTTATATTGTCATAATATAACATGATTTTAAGTTGGTTTTGGTACACCATGCATGCTTAGCATACCTACCTTGTAATGCTATGTTTAGGCCTTAACATGCCTTAGGTTGTAAGCCCTTGTTTTAGCATGTTTTAGGCTTAGCTTTGTGAAGCTTTAATGCATGTTTTTGTATACTTTAGCTCTGTTTTAAGTTGCTTTAGTCGTACTTGCCATGTATTGCATAGCCCCTTTGCATTTTGGCTTGTTGGCCTTAAGTGTGTGAATGTGTAGCATGCGTTGCTTGCACCATTTCAGTGGTTTGGAACCACTTAGCATGTCATTTCAGTCCATTTAACATGCCTGAATGTTTGCATTTGTTGTTCCTTTAAAGCCTCAAAGGGTTCATGTTTCATGCTCCATTAATATGCCATTGCATATGCCCTCATGTGTAGTCTTCTTAGATGCCATCTAAGTAGCCTTTTGGCTTTGTTTTAGCATGTTAGAATTCTGTTCTTGGTCACTTAAGTCTTGCCATGTGTGGTTGTACTAAGTGTAGTTCAATGTTTCATTAGCTTGCCTTGAGTGCTTGGACCATGTTGCATGCTTGGCTTGCCTTTGTTCATTTGGTTTGGCACCATTTTAGCATGATTTCAGAGCTTCCCATTGTATGCTAATTGTCCATGTTTGCATCTTCTTAAGTGTGCTTAGAAGTTGCTTCATTATGCTTAAGTCTTGAACCATGTATCTATACATGCTTGTATGTACATTTGCCTTCATGTACTTAGCATTTTGGCTACTGTTTTGGGCCTAATTAGAGCTGCCTAACTCATGTTTAAGTCCATCATTTTCTTGTTTGCATGCTTACCTTGCATGTTTGCTTGTATACTTGCACAAGTGCCTTGCATTGCTATGTTGCATCCTTAGCTTGTATGCCTAGGTTGCATTGCATCTTGCATGCATGCCTTGTCTCTTAATTTAGTGATAGGGATTGAGCCTTTTGATTGTTTGTATGCATTACATTTGATATCAAAATGTGCACACTTGGTTCTTGGGCCATTACGCATTGAAATGCGCGATTGGTGGTCCCAGAACCAAGGACCATGTCCCTTTGAGTCATAAAATGATAAGGGGCATGATTGGTGTATACATTGCTTGAATCGCATTGCCATGCAAGGCTCTGTCCTCTGCTGCTGTCAAACAGGTTCTGCAAGAATTTCTTGCCGATCGACTGCACAGAGTGCCGGCCGGCAATCAATTGGTGGCCGATGGACTCATCAACAGCCGATGACCACATCCCACTACCGGTGGCAATTCTACTCAGCCGGTGGTGTCCCCCAATGTCCAGGGAAGCAATTCATAGACTTTGGCAGTCTTCAGAGGGGCAGAACAGGGAAAACAGAGGCAGTCTATGCATGGCAGTGAGTTTCCAAGCAGGACCCGAACATGCATTGCATTCGGCTCTCTTTCCGAGGCGGTTTACTGTTTTTCCTAGCTTAGTTAGTTCGTTAACTAATTAGATAATTTGTAATAATTAATTAGCTCGTAGTTAATTAATTTGTATTATTCTTTCGGTCCCTCCGAGCGAGGGTAAATCTGTAATAAGTGTGGGTGCGTGTGTGTGCATGTCTTCCAACCCCCACTTCTTTCTTCCCTTTTATTTACCCGCTTATGATGGTAGATTAGGGCATGTTTAAATTAGCATACCTCATGCTATGCATGCGTGCATCCATATATTTGCCTTGCATGCACCGGGCTCGGTACATCATGCCAACTGCATTTGTACTTCAATTCCAAATTGAATACGTGCATCAATTGATTGCATTTCACATGCCATGTTTAGGTTAGCCAAGCCTACTCTAATTGCATCCTATATGTGTTGCATTAGTCAAACTTAACATGAACTAGGACCATGCATGTTTGCTAATTAGTTTATTGTTTTGGCACGGAGTACGATGTAAGTATTTTCATGCTTTAGCATATCGCATGCGTGTGAATGTTATCATGACAGCATGCTTACCATGTGGCTAGATGCTTATGTGATAAATTGCCTGATTGCTTGTGGGTGAAGGTTGGATTGTTTGAGTTGGAAAAACTCGTTGAGATCCGTGTTTTAGCCTACTTACGAGTAATAAATTCCAAAGTGTTTTTTTTCTCAAAACAAACGGATATGCAATGCTTATTTTCAAATTAGGCAATCTAGTCTATAATTGTTTGCTGTGTGCATAACATAGTAATTTTAGGCTAATAACCGAATTAAGAATACATAACGTTTTCAAAATCGGATATCACGGTTAGTAGAGGCCGGTCTTAGGACCGGGCGAGAGGGGGTGCTCATAGCTGACCTTCCCCAATCGTACCCAAGCTCCCGAGCCGAGGCAACTTTGGTGATGATGGACACGTGGCCTTTGGCACCGAGTCAGAAATATTTAGATGGCGACTCTGTATCTGGCAAAGCAGCCCATGTTTGGCACTTCTTTTTCAAAAATCTGTTTTCTCAAAACGATTTGTCGGATTTGGACTCTTTGGTTCAGATTACGAACCGTGACACAAATCGAGTCCAAGCTGTAGCGAGGCCCCCTCGCGGGCGTGTTACAAAAGTGTTTTAGACTCTCTATGGCGATGCTTTCACCAATTCTCACATAATCATCCACCGAATCTGCTGCTACTCCATAAGCGAGAATCCTCATAGCAGCTGTCATTTTTTGAAGGGAAGACAAGCTAATGATTCCAACAACATTTGTTTTCTGGACAAAAGATGGATCGTATGCTTTCACCATAGATAGAATATGAAGAAAGAGAGATCGATTCATTCGGAATCTCCTCCTGAATAAATGGATAGGATATATAGCTATTTCTGAGAAGTAGTCTCGATAAAGTCTCTCATGGCCTTGAACTCGATCGCAATAAATAATTGCATGGCCTTCAATGGAACCACTACGTCTTCTCGAACATCTTTCTCTATTGAGTCGCTTTTCTTCCATTGCAGCTATCGTTATTAGCTGCAATTCGTCATCACCATCAAAGTCGTTAAGAATCATTTCCATGGTATTGCGAGCCATGATAATTAAAAAATGAATGAAGTTGAGAAATATAGTTGAAATTGGTACAAATGAAAGAGCAAATCCTTTTTATAAACAAAAATATATGACCGTTAGGAATATGTCCGTTAGAGAATATTACCGTTAGAAAATAATACCGTTTGAAAATATGACCGTTGAGAGAATATTACCGTTTGAAAATATGACCATTGAGATAATATGATTGTTTGAAAATATTTTTTTATAAATAATTTAATTATATATTTTAAATAAATAAATATTTACAAATGCCACGTCAATATATGCAACATGTCATAAAAAGATTATTTATTTATTTATTAATGTTTATAATAGTTTTCTTTTAAAAAAATTTTAAGTTAGTTTGATTGGTTACCTAAAATAAAGAGTACGGTTGGAATGTACACTAGCTAAACTAGTTAGGCAAAATAAAGAAGGTAGTTTTCTATGTACTGCATTTTAGAGAGTATGGTTGGAGATGCTTTAATGACTAGAGTTGATGGCCTTGGTTAATGGCCTTGGTTAATGGCATTTGATGGCCCTATTGATATATAGCTTTCATGGCTAATGATTCCCTACTTATATAAATAGAGGCATTTTCCATCTAACTTGGAAGAAGGACTTTTAAAGAGATTTTTGATGGAAAATGGAGATGGTGTTTTGAGATAAAAAGTTGGAGATGTTTATTTTACACCAAAGAAAAATTTTCTTATTTTCTTTTGCTAGTCCCTTCTTTGGTTCTTGTTAGAGAGAATGCAACCATTGTCAAATTCGCCAAAGCTATTCAGAAAGTATTTCTGCATTAGCTAGTTTTGACCGTCGTATATTGAGAGACAGATGCCGGCATATCTCCAGCATCCATCAGGAGGTGGTAAATCTGTTTTAAGGAAACTGTGGTATCACATAGGCTTTGGTTTGCTTCTTTTCTTATCATTTGTTCTTAAATTTTTCAAAATTTAGTTTACAAAGATGAGTTCTAATCTTTAGTTATCCATGTTAATAATTTGTTCTATTAGTAATATAATCTAATTCATTTCTGTACTTTTTGTTGTGTAATTTATTATGTATTTCATTCTTTAATTAAAAAAAAATGTTTTGTCATTTCTATTTAATTCATTTTATATATTTTTTTCTTGTATTTTTGTGGAAAAATACCAACAAAAATATATAAAATAAATTAAATAGAAATGACAAAACAATTTTTTTATTTTTATTTTGGAGGATTTGGTGATAGACCTTTTACTGTCTAATTTGTCTTTCAAAATGACAAAAATTATATAAGTACTTTCAAAACCCTCCAATATTTTGAAATTTGTTTCTTTTACTATATTACTCTCATATCTATCAACTCTCTTATTAAGCCATCCTCACAATATATTTAAGAGTAAAATTTACTATGGTTCAAAGTAAATTTTATATCGTTAAGCAAATTAACATGTTTTTAACCAGAGTAAAATTTTACTTTGAATCACAGTAAATTTTACTCTAATTCAGAGTAAAATTGTATTCTAAATCATAGTAAAGTTTACTATGATTCAAAGTAAAATTTTATATCGTTAAGCAAATCAACATGTTTTTAACCAGAGTAAAATTTCAGAGTAAAATTTTACTTTGAATCATAGTAAACTTTACTCTGATTCAGAGTAAAATTTTACTCTGAAACTTTACTATTAATTTAAAACAGAGCATTAGCAAATAAATGACAGATTACATATTATTATAGTAAATCAAAGTAAAATTTTACTATCATTTAAACAGAGTATCAGCAAATAAAACAACTTTGACATATATTATCAAAGCAATCTAAGTAAAATTAATCTAATAGTGATTGAATGAATTATTAAGAATCAAATAGTGATTGAACGAATCTCTAACTCTAACTCAAACAATGATTGAAATGTATATCTATGAGAACTTGAATCCAAGCCTTGAGTCGGCACGCTATACAAGAACCACAAGCCCCTCACACTCATCAATCATCAGCAGGAAGTTAATCTCCCACCCATTAGTGTCTTCATGAAGAAGCAAACTAATGAAGAAACAATGTTTTAAATGGAACATATTTGAACCTACTTAGTACCTTAAAATGGATCACAAAATGCAAGAATTTCAGAAGAATTGTTGTTAAACGAAAAAAAGCAAAAATCGATCTTCGCCATCTCGAAGATTTCTCTATTACTTCTCACAAATCATTCTCAGTTATCGAATCATTGTTCAGAGTTTCATATGAGCCGTAGCATATAAAAATATATGTGTGCTAGAAAAAGGGTAAAATAGCCCATAAAATTTTAGTCTTATTAGAATATGGACTTTATGCATTAAAGACATTAACCGGAGGGCTTTATGCATTAAAGATTTATAACTTGGACTTTTAGAAGGAAGCTGTTAGTGTGAAGGGCTTATGGCCAATTTTCCCTTTTATTTTTTCATGTATTATGATGAATAAGTGCCAACATTGTCATCAATCATGTTTAATGCAGCTAGAAGCCTCGTCAAGACAAAGAAAGTGCAAGCAATTCTAGGACCTCACGCATGGGAAGAATCATCACTGGTTGCAGATGTTTGCACCCAAGCTCACATTCCCATTCTCTCTCTTGCCACCGATTTGACCCCAAAATGGGCAATGGGGCGTTGGCCCTTCCTCATCCGAGCCTCCTCCTCGCCCAATCAACGCTCACAAATGAAAGCCGTGGCTGCAATTGTCCAGTCATGGGAATGGCACAGAGTCACTCTGATATACGAGGACACGACAAACTCAGCTTCTAATGGTGTCATATCTCATTTATCAACTGCCCTACGTGAAGTGGGCGCTGAAATTGATCAGCTTATAGCTCTCCCACCATTCCCATCCTCTTCATTCTCCGAAAAGCTCCAGAGGCTTAAAGGAGAGCAATGCAGAGTCTTCGTGGTTCATGTATCTCTCCCACTGGCAATCCATTTCTTTGCCAAAGCAAAGAAAATGGAAATGATGACAAAGGACTATGTATGGATCACCACAGACACAATCACAAGTCTAATCTATTCCCTTGACGCCTCTGCCATTTCCTCAATGCAAGGTGTAATCGGCATCAAGGCCTACTTCCCTGAAACCGGGCCACGTTTCCAAGAATTCAGCAAGAAATTCAAAAAAAAGTTCAGCAAAGACCACCCTGAAGAAAAAAACCACGACCCTGGGATTTTTGCAGTCCAAGCCTACGATGCCACGTGGGCAGTCGCTCTGGCATTGGGAGGTGCAGGTAAATCAGATGGTCAAGAAATCATAGAAAAAATTTCATCAACTGATTTCAATGGTTTGACTGGTAAAATTCGATTCAATGGAAGGAAATTAGCTCCATCACATACATTCCAGATTGTCAATGTGATCGGAAAGAGTTACAGAGAACTCGGGTTTTGGACAGAAGGAAGAGGCTTCTCAGAGGCAATTGATCAAACCGTTTTTTACAATTCATCAATGCAGGTTTTGCAGCAAGTGTTTTGGCCTGGGGGACCTCGGTATACTCCAAAAGGATGGACTGTTTCCACAGAGATCGAACTGCTGAGAATTGGCGTGCCCACCGGATCACTGTTCAAACAGTTTGTAAATGTGGAGCACGACAATCAGACAAACCGATTTTCATTTACTGGATTTTCAATTGATGTCTTCAAAGCAACAATAGAACGCTTGCCATATGATTTTCCGTATGAATTTGTGCCATTTGATGGTGACTATGATGATTTGGTGAAGCAAGTTCACTTGAAGGTAAGAATTTTTAGTACTTACATGCTTTGTTCTGTTCCCTTGTATCATCTCGAGCATCTCTAAATTTTACAAAAAGTCTAAAAGCACAGAATTAGACACAATTCTCTTGCATAACTCGATCCTATCTTCTTGTGGTTCTCCATCCAAACGAGATAGTTGTGTTCCAATTTTTTTTTTTTTTTTTTTGTATTTCTAGAAGAACTAAAATTTACTGTACTATCTTAGCTTGTCATTTTTTTTCAATTTACACTCCAATAATGCTCTTTATTTTAGTTGGGTTCATTTAAGAATATTCATTTAATACTTTTATGAGAGAAAATGAAAAAGTGTAAGTAGTACTGGTGAATGTGAATCAAAAAAAAGTAGTTACTATTCATAAAATCATTTTTGCAAGTTTTGACTAGTCTACAAGAAATATTTTTCTTAAATTTGACTAATTATTCTGAATAAATTAATGATTTCGCTAATTTGTTTTGAATGCCCAAACTGAAGGTTCAGCACAAAACAATTTTGAAAAAAAATCACTCTTACTATGTTCAACTTATTAGATGTAATAATGCCAATGTCTCAAAAATGCTTCAAACATAAAACAAAATTTAAAAAATATGCACAAAATTTTTTTTTTGATTTTAGATTTATTGCAAAACGACATGTGGGTTTGCTCTAATACCAAATGTTAATGTTTCTATCTCAGATCATAGCAATATTGTTTGTTTTGAGCTGGACTGTAACAATTTTAAAATACTTAACTTTTCCTACGAAGCCAATATACGATGAAATGTTACAACAATTACACCACTCTCTCTCAAAATAAAGAAAAATTATTCAGTAGTCTTATAATGCTGTGGCATTATTTATCTGACCAATGAGAAAATAGAAACAAGTACTAAGTAAATTATCATTTGTCTTTCACCTCCGTGACTGATTTGAAGCACAACGTACGTAATGTTACAGTGGACCGGGGCTATTGAATAATTAACCAAAATGAATGGATTGTACAAAAGAGTAGGCCTTCTTTCTTCTTCTTCTCTTCTTGCTTTAGCTTTTGGGCTAACTCTTTTCTGTGACTAGAAATAAACTGATAATGTTTGCTTTACTTTGGAATTTATCTATGCATTGGAGCAGAATTTCAGTGGAGTAGTTGGTGATGTAAAAATACTAGCAAGTAGATATCAGTATGCAGAATTCACAGAGGCATACACAGAATCAGGATTGGTGATGATAGTCCCAGTTCAATTACAAACAAACAGGGCTTTGTTATTCATGAAACCATTCACAACAGACATGTGGATTCTAATAATGGCTATCAATATATACAATGGCTTTGTTGTGTGGTTAATAGAGAGAAATCACTGCCCTGAACTTCAAGGCTCTGTCATGGATCAAATTGGGACCTTGCTTTGGTTAGGCTTCACCACACTCTTCTCTTTGAATGGTAAGTGACACACAACATAATCCCTTCTATTTTTTATTTTTTTTTTGGAAATCTTGAAACGAAAACTATTTTGCTTTATTGTTTTCGTTTTCATAAAAATAGAATCAATTCCAAAAAAAATTTAAAAAAATCATAACAATGTTCATGCTCTCTCCTCCCTTTCTTACCATCTCTGGCTACAGGCCACCGTTGGTCGTAGGCCAGCTGACCCCTGGCAATCTTCCAGTGAACAATTTTCATTCCCCTCACTTTGTATTTTTATTTATTTTATATATTATTTTTATTTGTGCTAAAATGCTATCTTTTGATTTTAATTTTAATGTCTAGTTATTTGTGTCAAAATTAAAATTTTTGATATGCTCAAAAAAAAAATTTTATTTAAAATAGTAATTTGTGCTGGAGTTAGGGGTTTTGATTTGTAATGGTTTGTGCTAAAATTAAGAATTTTGATTAGGGATTTATATTTTTTATTTTTGAAAGATAATAAGTGGCCAAGATCAATTGTAAAAGTTTACATTAAAAATTTTGTAATGAATAAGTAAGTTTTCTTATTAATATCAGTTCAAAAACTTTTTATTCATATTAGTTCAAAAACTTTTTATCATTTTATTGTTATTAATTACAAAAAGAAGGGGCGAAAAAAATCAACGTTGCGATTAATAATTGCTCCTTCTAAATTAATTTTCTAGCTCTGCTACTGGACGCCTCCATCGACCACCAACAGCTCCGCCACTAGATTTTTATCTTGTCTTTAAATAATAAAGACAATTTTTTTTCTCTCCGTTTTATGTAAACAAAAAATAGGAAACTGGCTAAGGTTTCATAATAAACCTTCTACCCTCAAAATTGTTTAGAAGAGGATTATTCAGCTAATCAACAATAATGTGACTTTGGTTGGTTATTGTTTTGAGCACAGGGGAAAAACTGCATAGCAATTTGTCAAGAATGGCAATGGTGGTGTGGCTCTTTGTGGCACTCGTCATCACCCAAAGTTACACTGCCAGCCTCACCAGCATGCTCACCGTGCAGCAGCTTCAGCCCGCAACAAGAAACATTGAAACCTTGAAGAATAGCAATGCAATGGTTGGGCACGGCAAGGGAACCCATGTCCCGACATATTTGAAAGATGTCTTGGGATTCAAGTCCACCAACCTCAAGAACTTTAGCTCGCCCCAAGAATGTGCTCAAGCGCTCAAGAGTGGAGAAATAGCAGCCCTCTTTCTTGTAGCTCCTTTCGCAAAACTGTTCCTCGCCATGTACTGCAAGAGCTTCATCCTAGCAGGGCCGTCATATAAAATTGGAGGCTTTGGATTTGTAAGTCACTTCATTTTGTTTCAAGGCTGTGTTTGGATATTAGATTATATGATTGGAGCTCACTCTCACTCGATTTGGTGAGCAAGTGACTCCAAGGGCCATATTGGGAAGTGGCTTAAAAGCCACTTTTCAACTTTTAACTCACTTCCCTCTCTCACAAAAAAGTCAAAAAAACAATTTTTAACTATCTTCCCAAAACACCCCTAAGTTTTGTGTCTCTATGGGGGCGACATCTATCTCTACTCCTAACTTTCACTCACTAGGACCCTAGTGGGACTGACTCAAGTATGGCTCAAGTTCGCCGTGAGAGAGCGCCTGCGATTCTCCCATGTGAAGTTCCGTCATTTTGTCAAGCTCGTCTAGGCCCTTCTAGTCTAGATCCCCAACAAGTAGGGTCTCCGTTGGTCATGCCTGAGAAAAATTGTTACGATTGGTTGCTCCCTCCTATCTTTTCATCAAGCCAAAAAAGAAAAGTATATTGCACTTTCTACCCCTGCACTTAGGGCTATGCAAAATACAACTCAATCCGTTTAAACCACACCGCTCTAGCTACTAACCGCAGTTTAAACATTAAAATTTATAATCTGCCAACCGAACCGTTCCGTTCCGCTTTAATTAATACATATATAATTTTTAACTTCTAAAATGAGTGTAAGAGAGATTTAAGATATGAAATTTATTACAAATTAGTGGTTATATATATGAAACATATTATGTAAAATTACTTTGTGTTATATATCTAAAAAATATTATACAAATTAATGTTATATATTATGCAAATGTATGATAATTAGTTAAAATATTCTTCAATCCGTCAAAAACCGCCCAAACCGCATTTGTCAATCCACTAACCCACAATTCAGTTTGTAATTTTACTCTCAAACCGCCTAAAACGCACCGCACGCACCCCTACACTATATACTCAATCCCTTTTCTTCATCTCTCGAATGAGGATATCAAATCCTAACGCTTTTAATCAAATGCCAATGTACCTCTTTCTATCCAAATCTGATACAAATTGGCCAAAAATTGTCATTGCATGATATGCGGCCTAATTTTGACATTCACATCACAAATTCAGTCAATTTATCTAACAAATTTGAAGGGAAAGGAGGCATTGACACTTGATTAAAAATGTAAGAGTTTGATTGTTACAACTGAAAGGTGAAGATGCAAATGTGCAAAATAAGATTAGGTATAAAGTGCGAAAAAAAAATATGATCATTTGAATGGATATGACTCATATAACTTGTAATGGTTTGTGACTCAGGTATTTCCGAAGGGATCTCCAATGCTTGCTGATATAAATGAAGCACTATTGAAGGTGGCAGAGAGTGGTACACTGGGAGAGTTAGAGAACAGCATGACTGGGACTGAATGTTTGGACATGGAATCTGATCATGGAAACCCTACCCTCAGCCTCAACAGCTTTTGGATACTCTTCATATTAACAGGAGGCACTTCAACAGTTGCTCTTGTGTTCTATGTCATTCTTGGCAAGTGGAAATTCAGTCACATGCTTCAACACAAGATCAACTGGAGACTTATATTGGCCATGTTGAGCAAATATTATCAGTTGAGACCGAAACATCACGTGACCATGTGCCCGATTGGTGATATTTTATGAAATTTTTTTTTTTTTTTTTTGGCCATGTTATTCTCATTTTTCCAATGATATAAGCACATAGTACACAATCAATATTGTGTTCAGTGAACACAAGATAATTACTTCAAATGGAAACACTGGTAGAGGCGGATGTACATATATAGGGACAAGTTAGCCTCACTGAAGTTCTCAAGTTGCACTATTTTGTAATTTTGTAGACGTATTGTATTCTGACTCAATAATCTCAACCTTTTATACAAATATTAAAATTATACGTATCAAATAAATTAACATATTTTTATTTATTAAAAATAAACATATTCAATATAACGTGTGTTCATTAATTTAAAAATGTCAAACTTTAACATTGATTAGTGATTGTCAAAAATGACATTTGTCGTGATGAAAATTGTAAACTATTAAATTTTTAATCGGATGGGTGATCAATAGAGAAATGATAATATTATGTATATTGAGCGAGACATTTTTGTAATATGGAATAGAATAAAAAGATAATAAATATTATGCCCAAAAAGAATATATGAAAAGTTCTAAAAAATAAATAATATTGATCAGACATTAATTAGACAAATTCTGATCTACTACCATACATCCCGATACACAGAGCCCACACTCTCCACAAACTACTCTTTTTTCCCCTCCACATTAATTTAAAATCTAAAATATATGAAGTTACAATTAAAAGGCACAGAATTCTCAAGACTCGAATCTTTTTTTCTTTTTCTTTTTTTTTTTTTTTTTGATGTCTCAATATATTTATAATCGTGTGATGTAATAAGAATTTAAAATATATATATAAAAATCTAGAGACAAATGGAATCAACTCTTTAATCTATACCGTTTATTTATGTGATTTTGGGTGATTCATTTGTATGAATGGCCCAGACCTTCCCAAGCTCATAAAAGGGTCCCACTTAAACATTAGATTAAAATTGGGAAAGAAGAAAACACATCACGTGAATGGCAGCAGAAAGCACAGCAACCTCTCATTCCCTAGTATTGCTTTTTATTATTATTATTATTATTATTATTATTATTATCTATTTTTGTTGTTGTTGTGAAGATATATCATTGTCCGTACATCCAATGTCGTCGGAGGTTGTTGGCGGCAGCGGCGGTGTTGATGGTGGTGGCGGTGCTGCAGTGGTGGCGGTGGCGGTGGCGGTGACAGCCATCTTCTTTAGGTTCTGCTTATGGTATACTTGTCTTAATCTGTCTATTTCTTTCTTTAATGCCTCCTGATGAGCTGCCATTTTTACAAGACAAAATCTTTAAATAAAAATTTTAATTGAAACTTGTCATGTGTATGTTAAATAACTCCTCTAAAGAAAATTGTCTTGCAAAAAGAAAATAAAAATAAAATAAACAAACACCACGTTTGGTTGTGTTAGTCTAATAACAGGAATTATGCACCCATATGATCCCAAAATATAAAAATATCATGAACAAATCACAGAACTCTATTGGTTGACAAACAGACACGCAATCACCTAAAATATAGAAATATTATGAATAATCATGAAACTCCATTAGTCAATCTGACATGCAATTACATCGAATTTCACACTTAAATAATACTTTTCTTTTATTTTTTTCAAATCCCTCTTCCTAAGTTTGGATTGAAAGATCACAAGTTGGACTTTACAATAGTTTGTCAAATTAGGAAAGATTGACAAGGAAATGTAGACACAAATACTTGAGGTCCCCATGAAATTTAGGTGAACAAACCACATGGATAACGAAAGAGAGCAAACTTAGCTAGCTGTTTATATGTTGTTTTGTTGTCTAACTTCAAATTCAAAACAAACAAAAAGAACTAAATTTTATGCCTCCGTTCCAAAATCGTCTCTATCGAATGTATTCTCAATCAAGCTAGATTTTTTAGATTTTTGTTTGGAATTTTCTTTGGAAGACAATTTTCTGCCATAGAATAGATCTGTCTGACCTAATCGACCTAATCGTGTGATAAAGAGGAACCTTAGGATAAGAAAACATGAAGGATCCGAACAAATGATCACTTGTCATTTTCAGCCACGTGATTGTGCCATGATGTTGTCGTGTTTCCATATTTTTACCATATCATACAGTTTAAAGTACATTGTAGAAGGATGAACGAAAATTTTGGAATAGAAGATTATTGTGGAACAATTTAACTTATCATGGTTCAGCCATGGTTGACTGTGAAATTTCACAACAAACATGTTTAAAATTCATGAATAAGGAGGGTTTACCATCTTTAAAAATTTTGTCCTGAACAAGAGCTGCAATCCTCTGCTTGAGTGCACTATTGTCAACATTAAGAATCAGCCGTTGATGATCCAAGAATGCAACCCTCGGTGACATTGCCGATACTTCAATCTTCAAAAAACAAAAAAAAAAAAAGAACCAAACACAAAATTCAATACGTTAAAGATATTAACAGACAAGATTTTTGTAGTTGATTGTGCATACATTTTGTGCCTATAGCTCTGTTAATCGGTGCTATAATGTGTTCTCAGAATGATTTATTTTAAGAAACTGATAAACAATTGAGTTGTATCACTTTGTCAAGACCTATAACTCAAACTTTAAGAACGGATCAATGGTTAAAAGTCTCACTTATTCAATAATTACCTTATAGGTATGAAGCAGGCATTGTATGTACTTGAAAATTATTCGACCGAGGTGATGCTTTGAACAAGTAAGAAAAAAAAAAATTCTAAAATCTAAAAAGTAAAATTTTGAAAACAAAATTTTAGAGATTGACTTGATGGTTGAGGTGCTCCCTTACCACTAACCAGGCATCATACCTATGTTAGAGTCTAACCAAAAACAAAACAAAAACAAAAAAACCAAAATATATATATATATATATACTTGAAAGAAAAATGTGAAACAACAATGACTCTAAACAAATACAACAATATTACTTACGGAGAAAAATGAATTAGTGGTCTACATTCACTGTAGGTGTGATACGTACCTTACTAATTTTAAATCTACATCACCACCACACATATTTTTGGGTAAGATTCACAATACATCTTCGAAATTCATGGTATTTTTGAAGCAAATAATGTACCTGTAAAGTAGTTACACTACGTTCCAGCTCTGAAATGTATTGCAGCTTTCTCACTCGTGACCTCTGTGCTGATTGACGATTCGCCAAAATTCTAATTTACATCCATTAATTGCCCCCCAAAAAAAAAACAATTAATTAGTCAACTCGATTAATATTTACATAATTCTCTGTTATTGAAGGAAAATTTTAATATTGCAACCAAAAAAAAAATTATGATGTAACAAAGATATTTTTATAATTAAAAATTATTTTAAATGATTTTTTTAATTTTTTATTTTTATAGAGAAAGACTGAGTACCCAGATAAAAAATAAAAAAATTATCCAAAATTTTAAATCAATGGTATATATTTAATCTTGTTATTGTGGGACATATTATAAATCAATCTTGATTATTGATTATAGATTCTGGACAATTTTTTAAATTAACTGTTGTATTTTACAAAGGAAAAAAATATAATTCAATCACATCATCATTATGTATAAAATAAATTTTTTTTATGCTAATGATGTAAGTTTTTTTATTTCAAATCAAAAATATTATTTTATATATAATTAGGTGCTACATAATTTTTTTTTTTTTTTTTTTTTTTTGAGGCATGTGGTGCTAATAATTGGTGACTGAATAATACACAAATATAATTGTACATAAAATCAATATAAAATTATTTGACAAGTCTTAATTCTATCCAACTAAAATTTTAAAAAAAAAATAATTTAAATTCACTAATATTTTTAAAAACATCACTTTTATTATTGTCCAAAAAAAGTTTTATATGAAAATTTTATAATTTTACAATATTGGGATAGCCATGCAGATCATAACTACGTAATTACCAATTTTTAGTAGCAAAGTTGAATTTAGATTTATCACCTCTTAACTCTCTTGAGATCTCCGCCGGAGGCTACGGCGGCTTTGGAAGCCTTTGCCAGTGCTGGTGTGTCAGCTTTGCATAGCCCATAATCCTCTGGTGGTGGCTCTTCCTTTAGACGCCGCTGTTGTGGCGGCGGCTTTGGCTTCTCTTCATTATTGCAATTTTCATCCGACGGAGACGACACAGCCGGTGGTGGCGCCACCCTCATCGTCATTTCATCGGCGAACATCGACATGAGTTGCTCCTCATCGAGCCGCTCGAAGCCGCCGCCAGCGGTGTTTCCACCGTCCACGGCGGTGGTGGGTGGTGGTGGTGGTGCAGAAGTTGGGTATTCTTCAAGAAATGGTAGGAAGGAAAATGAGTCGCTTACCGACCTCCGCTGCGCATTGCGCCTCACCGAGGAAAAGTCGAGGAATTCGTCCACCCACGACGGTGCTTGGGTGGCGGTGGCAGCAGCGGCGGAGGTGGTGGTGGGAATTAGGTTTCTGCCCATTTGAGTGGAGGGGATAGGCATCATTTGGAGAGGAAAAGGAGGCCAATTTTGAGTCATGTTTGGTGATTTGGGTGGTAATTGAGCCATGGAAAATTACATTCAAATGAGAAAACAAACTTAGAATTGATGAGAAATGTGAAGAAACAAGACAACTATATAACTTAACCAACAAAACACTTGAAAGCAAAATAGCAATAAATCTTTGTGTAAATGATCTGGTACTATACTACACTTGAGCTATTAAAAGAATGAGAGAGCTATAACTAGAAACACACTCGTGAGGTATTAAAAGGATAAAGCTAAATATACATAATTTTTATATTAAAAAAATTCATAATGGAATGATAAGGTAATGGTATTGTTACAATTACCAACTATACCGTTGCATCAAAAAAAAAAAAACAACAATTATCAACTATACTCATTGTTTGTTTGACTTCTAATGAATAGAAATAATTTTTTTTTTAATAGATATAATCAAGATATCATTTTATATGAAATTTTTTGCATATAAAATTAAAAAAGACATGTGTACCGAAAAATATCTAAAAAATTATTGTATGGTCTAAATTTAACTCATGTATCGTGAGTCCTACATTTATAATGAATCTGAATAACACAATATTTTTCTTGATATATTTCTATAAATGAGTTTTATTTACGTAACATTGTTGATACAAAATTTTGTTTGTATAACAATACAAGTATTAGAAGGATGGGAATAGATATGATATCTAAAGTCTTTGTCCCGCTTCTAATACAAATTTTCTACAAACACTAATTAAATTACTTAAAATTGCACAAACGACTCACATGGTGATGGGTGGGGATTATTATCATATGAATAGTTGGTACAATTTTAAGTAATTTAATGGGTATCTATATTTTAATTCATTCTCATATAACGTATTTAGTCATAAAATATCTTAATTTGATGTATTTTAAAATTTTCACCACATTTAAGTTGAAGTCGAGGGGGCAATAATTTTAACCATGTTCTAATGCAATATTTTCAACCACAAAGCCTTGTGAGAATTTTATATCACATCTTAAGAATGAAATTGAAGACATAGGAATAAAAATTTCAAAAACATAAAATCATTTTTTAACTTAATTATAAAAAATAACATAAAATAGAAAAGGATGATAGCTATGACTCAATCACAAGAACAAATGTGAGGGGGGACATCATCATATGATAAGCATTTCTCTCTCTCTCCTAATTTTTTAATTTTAGGGCCAAAGGTATTGGAGGGGGGTGGTGGTCACATGGAGGATTATGACAGCTAGCAACAGCTGTTTGAGGGGGTTGAGTTGATTCTTATTTTTATTTTTTATTTTGTTTTTGAAAACTCAAGAAATCAAAAGTTGTGTTGGATTGGAATAATAATATTATAAATTCAAGTTTAACTGTCTAAAAAGTATTTATAATTGTCATTATACGGTTCAAATTTATTCTAAATATGAATCTTACACTATATAAATTCAATCTTATAATTCATATCATTTTTGTGATTTAAAATTAGAATTAGGGCAGGGAAGGGGATCTCTTAACGGTTTCATTGGAAAGTAGTCCTAAAGTTTAATAACTAGCGGAATCAGCCAACACGTGCCGATGTGACTCACTTAATTCGATTCTAATAAGAAAAAATTTGGTGAATATTGGTAGGATATGGAGTAAAACAAATATTACAAAATCAATGAAACAATTTCAAAATAACTACATTATATATAAAATTAAGTGTATAAGAAAGACTCACGAATTGCATCCTGAGAAGGGTTTGCACCTCTATAAAAATAAAATTATTTTGAGACTATCTAATTAATTTGTAATTTTTTCCATTGTCGGAAAAATCGCATATCAGTTAGACAACGACAAAAATATATATTTTTATTAAAAGTAAGTTCGTTTTGTGCTTGCTATTATGTCTTTTTGTGTTTGTACAAGTTTTTTTTTCTTGTGTCAAGCTTACACTTCAAAAATTGTTATGTATAATTTTATTTGTTTTAGTCTATCCTACTAATAAATAATCTTTATTTGTATATGATCAGATAGTACCCATTTTATGATTTTGCAATTAAATAAAAAATAAAAAATTAATCCTTTTTAATGATAGGATTCAAACAACTAAGGCCTTTCACATAATGATTGTGTAAACTTACTTTTTTGTGTAAAAAAAAACAGGTTCAAATTTTATGGATGGAGAGTTTGATACTATTTGTATTGCCTCATTTCTAACAATTAATAAATTTTAACCTTACCAATATATATAGTGTAACAAAAAAATAAGAAGATATAATTCAAACATTCACATCTGCTCCACAATAGTTGTCATATTACTCTTGGGTTAAAAAAACCAATTAAATCAAAAAGTTACCTTTAATAAAATAAAAATGAGAAATGGGTTGTGATATGGTAATTGAATGGGATGACAACATAAGCATTTTGGGTGTAGGAGAGTAACATGGAAGAGAATCCCTTGAGGGGACACCTATATATACATATTGAATAGTGGCATTCTATAGTGGGAAATTAATATGGTAAGAATATATAGGCTAGGCAAGGCAAGGCATATAGGAGATGATGAGCTGTGAAAGAAAGTGAGGGAGCCTGTTGGAATCATGTCCTCCTCCCCCCACCATGTGAACTCTTTGTTAGCCCCCCACTTCCCTTTTTCTTTGTCCACAAATCAGACTCACATGCAGAGGGCCTCCCTCCCTCTCTCTCTTAAACTCTCTCTCTCTCTCTCTCTCTCTCTCTCTCACACACACACACACACACAGTATCTAGGTAACTTCTTCCATCATCTCATGTTGGCATTTAAATTGTATTATTAAGTACTTAGGGGGACACTGATAATGATTAGTGAAAAGTTAACAAACATGCTTAAAGCCTATTTTGGAAAGTGGGTTAAAAGTCACTTCCACTTTCCTCTCTCATAAAAAAGTTAAAAAATAATTTTTAATCATCTTCTCAAAACACCTTCTGTCAAGCAAAAGTTTGTCTAACCTTCCACTTTAATTGTTGCCCAAATCATGGTTATCACAAGATCCAATAAGTTGAGAACAAAATTTCTCAATTGAATTAGAGAAATGTTAGGGATCATGAAAAAAATTTCATGAAAATAGTCATGAAAGATTTGTGATCTTTAGATTACGTTGATTAGTGTGTAGTGCTTTATTCTAAGTGTAATCCAAATGTTACAAATTTTTCATTATCATTTTCATGAAAGACTTTTCATGATACCTAACATTACTGATTGAATTATGGGGATTAAAATGAATGAAAATGCACACTTTGAAACACTGTATTTAACCCTAAATCTTCCTTGAAAACACTTCAATAATAACTCCCAAAAACACAGACATTTTTTATTTTATTATTTTGAAGTTGGGATCCCAAAAATTCTCAAATACTGTACACTGAGAGTCACAGAGGATGAGAATACAAAAGGAAGCATTATTGCACGTCAGAGGAGCATCAAAAGGAATCAGGATCCTCCTTCAGGTTTTTACATTATTTGTAAGTTCATTGGATTCACTTTTAGGTCCAATTTCGATAATTCGAACTTTTTATATTTTAAAATTTGTTAAGTATATCATACTTGTAAAAAATCAAGTTGATCGGATAGGAGAAAGCATGTGTTCGAAAAATTGTTTATTAAATTTTTTTTAAAAATAATTTTTAATTCAATGATCCGAACACATGCTTTCTGATATCTGATCAATTTCATTTTTTATAAGTATGATATACTCAACAAATCTTAAAATGTGAACGGTTTGAATTATCAAAATTAAGTCTAAAAGTAGATCCAATAGCCTAACAAGTAAGAAATCATAGAGGAACCTCAAGAAGAGAATTCTGATTCCATAAAAAGGCCCTACTTATGTTTTTTTTTTAAATATTTTCAGACAATAAAAGGCCCAGAAAAGAGTTACGTGGATACCCATTACAAAAAAATTTTTTTTTTTTTTTTTTTTTTTTTTAAAGCAGTGTGGGCCTGACCCATTCTGCAGAATTTCCAGCCATTTCAGGAAGTGGTAGGCCTTGTCATGCCAAGCATTTTTGGTGTCTCATGTGGCAATGTGTTAAGTTCTTTGCATCGTTAATTTTGTGTAATTCCAGCCCCAAAATCATCCAAATTTTCATCCATTTCTAGCAATGGTAGACCTTGTGAAGCCGAGCAGTTAATTGGTGAGATTTTGAAATATAAATATACAGAAACCCAAATTAATATAATTATAGAGAATCACAAAATAAATATTAAAAAAAAAAACATACATAAATAATGTAAGAATAATATTTTTACAATTACCAAACATAATAATGCACGGTTTGACTTCCGCCAAATTAATATAAATGAAATTTCATGAGAGATCATTGCAATTTACCCTAAAGGATTAAAGTCCAGAAATTATAAAATGGCAAAAAAAAAAATTATAAAAATTAAATGCTGCTTTTTTAGGGTTAATTACACTAATAGTCCCTATAGTTTGAGACTTGTGTCTAGGGGTGCAACTCGGGCGGGTTCGATCGGGTTGGGGGTCTGCCCAAGCCCAACCCGAATTGCCCAGAGCAGTGCCCAAGCCCGCCCAAGCCCGAACATGAACCCGAGCTTTGCTGCCCAAGCCTGGCCCAAGCTTTGTATTTTGAACTCGAGTTAGCCCGAATTGCCCGAATTGCCCAAAAACTTGTAGGTAGATTTGTTTTGAAACCTGTAGGTAGAATTGATAATTAACAAATAATTGAGAATTATTCAAAATTATTTTCTGATCACCAAAAAATAAAAATTAAAAATTAAGACTAACTCTTTTACTTAATTTATATATATTATATAATTTATTAAATTATATATATATTATATATTATATAATTTATATAATATATTAAATTTAATTCGGGTTCGGGTTGCTCGGGTTGGCCATTGGTTCTACCCAAGCCCGGCCCAAATTACAATTCGGGCATCAAAAATCTGCCCAGGCCCGTCCAGATTACAAGATATAGTTGCCCAAGCCCTAAAAAAACTCGGGCTGGGCTCGGGTTGCTCAGGTTGAGCCCGCCCGAGTTGCACCCCTACTTGTGTCACTTTGGTCCCTGACTGTTCAATTGTGACATATTTGACTTTGAATTTTGAATCTTGTTCCAAATAAGGACAATTGAAAATATTGTTAGATTTTTCAATGGTAAAATCGTCAATTTGATAAAATATAAACTAGTTTGACAAAAATAAATGTCAAAAAAATATCTTTAATTTTTTTAAAATTATTTTTATCCACCAATGATAAAATTATGTAAAATTAATAAAAATTACATGATTAATTTTTTAAAAGTAATTTTACATGATCATCATCCAAACACATAATAAAAATTAATTTAGTATAAATGTCTAAAAAATTTATCAATTTTACATAATTTTATTTTTAGTAAGTAGAAATAATTTTTAAAAATTCAAAAATATTCGTTTGACATTTATTTTTGTCAAATTAATTTATATTTTATCAAATTGACAATTTTACCCTTGAAAAATCTAATTATATATTCAATTATCCTTATTTAAAACAAAATTCAAAATTCAGGATCAAATATGTCACAATTGAAAAATTAAAGACCAAAGTGATACAAATCCTAAACTATAGAGACTATTTATGTAATTTACTTCCTTTTTTTTTTTTTTTTTTTAGTTTGAACATAAATATGTTTACCTCGCTGAATTTCAAAAAAAGAAAAAAAAAAGATTGAAAAACGGAATCTGAAACTGACAACTAAAACAAAGGGAAGGTCAGTGTCATTTCAAAAATTTCAGAAAAGGGTTTCTATAATTTTATTAAATCTCAAAAAGGTTGCCTGAACTATCTCATCAATACTGTCATGTTTCTTTGGAAAGTAACTATATTTTTGTTGTGTTTGGATATTAATTTGTGGAGAAATTGATTAAAGGAAAATAAAATGAATGAGAAAAATCGATAGCACATAAGGTAATTCCTGTTTCTTTTCTCTCCACAAATCTAAAATCTAAATACAACTTTAAAGAGTGCCTAGATTTCCAATCAACCTAAAACTTGGCCTGTATTATTTAATCAAACAGTCAATTTTGTAAAAATATATCTCTATCCAAAAGTTCAGAAAAAAGGTTAAAATTAAAAGCCTCACAAAATGTAGATTGATTGTTACCCCTCACAAAATAATAGAAAATTGAAACGAGAATTCTAATACAAAAGCTAAAGATACCGATATACAATATACAAATCAAAAGCTGTTATCTTTCTGATAAGTTAAAAAGTTAATTACCAGAAATAATAAAATTTCAAAAAAAAAAAAAATATTTCCAAATCTAATACAGTATCACCTGCACTGGCTACCTAGAACACTTCACTACTCGCACCATCATGTAAAATCAATTTTATTTTTTTTTATAAAGAATAATGTGAACAGTAAATGTCTATAAGAAAGCGCAATACAAAGGGTCAGTAACTCTTTTCTACTTGTACACCTTTACCTGGAATTAACAGAAACCCCCTCCTCTTCCTCGTCCTCGTCCACCCCAGCCTCTACCTCTCCCACTAGTTCTGCCACCACGACCACGATATAAACCTTCCAGTGCTCTATTAACAAGTTGGTTTTGTAAACCACCCACTCCTCGGCCCTTTTTGGCTATGTGAGTTCCTAAACCATTCGTAGCAGCAGCTGCACGTTTTTTACTGCAAGTCCAATTATATGTCATTAGTAATGAGAAGAAAATAAACAAATAACAATAATAATGATAATAATAATTGATGACAGATGCTTTATCTCATACCCTGCAACAGGAGCAATTGTTGGCACCGAGGGTTTTGCTGCTTCTTTCCATGACAAGTTAATTTTCCGATCCCCAATAAATGAAGGTGATTTTGAATGCAATGGCTGCATTGTGAACAACGTTAGAAAACCAGTTCAACTACTGTTCAAGCATTCTTAACATATGTGTTTAGGAAGGCATTAGAAAATAATTCACCTGGATCAGTGCCAGTATGTTGTTGCAGGTTTGGAGCCCAATGGTAGAATTCTGGTTTTGTCTCTTCTGCATATTACAAACAGATATAATATATATCATTTATGTGCGGAGGAAACAGCCAGAACAAGTATCCGTCTCAACTTGGAAAAAAAAGAACAGCAAGAAGTTGAAAACCCACTATAATATCCTTTTCTTCATCAGTTTTAGCAGCTGCCATCGCTTTGTTGTGCTCTGTCATCCCTCGATTTAATTTCTTCACCATAGCTTTAGTTAAATCATCAATGGTTCTCAACCTGCACATCATCAACCATAGAGATGCCAACACTATATCAAGTGTCAAACACAAACAAATAAATAAAGGAAAGAACCTCCATAATCCAGAAGGGGAAGAAAATGGCATGGTATCAGAATGCTCATCACCACTTTGCTACTTCAACAGGTAAAGTACATAGCAAAAATCTAAATCTTGGTTGTCCAATACCCATCACCTAATATCAAACACGATGGATTTTGTTGTAATCATCTATACGCAATTTATTCATAAACAGGCACGAGCGTACATTGAGATACCTCCTGGTTCATACCCTATATCATATTGACTAAAAAGGTGAAAGAAGACCAGTGGCTTTGTGGCCAAAGTGGTAACGGCAAGTGCAGTCCCATCCTTATAGTCAAGGTGGTAAGGCCAAGCCGTACAAAGGTGTGTTTCTTATAAAACTAGCTAAATATGAGGTTCTTGAAAGTGGCAAAAAAGAAGGATGAAATGGGATAAAAAACAATCCTCCCTAAAAATCAGAGTACGGCTTCAAAAGCTTGTTCATAATTTTGCCAGATTTTCTATTGTTTATACCGAGTCATTCTTCTGAAAGGCATCCATCAACAAGATGCTCCTAACACAAGAATAACTGGTTTGAAGAAGCAAAGAAGCTCTCTATATCTATTGAACCAATCAAGACTAGGAGAGAAGGGGGGGCAGAGAAATAGCTCCATCACAAAAGTGGTCTTTCACAACCACAAGTTCAAAACAATTGTTCAAGCTGACATAATTATAGTCGATGCAAAAAAATAAGGCTCCATTGAAAGATGAGTCATGGAAAAAAAGAAAACCTACATTATTGCACTAAACAAGGAGCTCTCAACAATTGTATCACCTGTTCTTTCCAGATTTAACCTCACTTCGAAGTTAGAGCCACTTTCCTTGACAAAAGTACATCCAACATAAGCACCACAAGTTAACTAAGCTAAAATGTGAGATCGGGAACTGGGATTCTGTAGCCCAATTTCATTGAGGCATCTACTTCACCTCCAATACATGGCTCTTTCCTAGGTTTATTTTTGAAGCCAGCTAACCACAAAGAACACCATATTTGCATTATCACCAAATTGGCCAAATATCTTAACACTTGATATGTCCTTTCCATGCTATGTTCTACCAAGACTTGTTTGTCCCACCACCAAACCCTTGTTATAATTGGGGTTATGCATCGGAGTTATTTATGTGTTTTAGAAGTATGACATTTGACATTCAATGTGAGGAAATAGAAATGAAAACTAGATGATATGAGGCACCTCTCAGTAAAGTCTTTATAGTACTCTGAGAAATCTTCCCCAAGCCTATCTGAAGGTTGGCCCGTGACAATCTTGTAGCCACATAGACTATTGGTGGCATTAGGAGTCTACAAGAATAAACGGAAAAGCATAGATCAGAAATGAATTGGATGAAAAAGAAAAAAAAAAATTAGGAAATAAAAAGCTACTTACTTTATGAGCTAAATGGTGAAAGATGTACAACAAACATTCAATGAAAGTAAAGTTTATCTCCTCAACCTTCCTCCGAACCATGTGTTTCTGACAGGAAAACCAGAAGGAGAAATGTAAACAAACAGTCCCTGAAATGTCTCTAAACACACAAGAATAAATAGTAGCATGTAACTGACTTCTGAAGAGAAGTTGTGGCCCTATAACCAACAGCTTTCTTAATGAAAAAATCGCTAAACAAAAGGAAAAGTTGCATACAAGTTATCTTTACTGAAAAATTGAAAAATGGAACACATCTAGTTGTTATCGATAAAAAATAATATAATAAATTACTGAAGGCGGAAAAGGATAAGAAAAGAAAGTATTGCCACATCCTTCCTTCCTTAAACTAACCTGTTACACATTATTTTCAATGCATTACAAGTATACCTTCAGGAGTTGAACAACAGATGGCAGAAGCTGGCGCGAATCCTGTGGTGTAACATAAGGTGAGCATTCGGCAAGGTTCTTGAGCAAGTCTACTTTTCGTTCTTCTGGAAGCTGACAGGTTAAAGCATCATTGGATAAAAAATAAAATCAAATCAAAATAGAAAAAGTATAAGAGCAACATCATGAATTCAAGGCCTTAAATCAACCCAAGAAGTGCCACATGGGTCTTCCAGACTGTCCCTCTCAAAAGAAGAGTCCCAATACCCCACCACCGAACCCTCAATGTTAGTTTCTATAGCATAAAGATCTGAAAACACATCCCTCAAAGTCCCATGCCCGCAACAAAAGTCATAAAGAAATCAAGAAATGGGGGCGGTGGAGTATAAATAATTAAGTTTTCGGAAGTTTTTGGAAGTTTTTTTTGAAGTTTTTTTAATTTTTACTCAAGTTGGTTCACCAAGTTGCCCAGGTTGGTCGACCAAGCCCTCATCAAGAAGCCACAAATAGGTTGATGGCGAATAAATAGTCAAGCCTCCAACTGCTAGTTTTTTTTTTAATTCTTACTGCAGTTTGGTCCACCAAGTAGCTGAGGGTCGATCAAGCCACCTAAAATTGGTCTGAGATTATTTGACCACTCCTATGGCTTCCTACCTAGCTCTCGGGAATTTCATTGGTTGACCATCCTACATGGTTTGGTCAACCAAGTGACCTTACTCCAGCCTTGCTCGACCAACCTCCAATGTGGTTGACCAAGTTGACCTGACTTGGGCCGTTAAGTTCTTTTCTTTGTCTTCTTCGTCTCCGCCTTCTCCAATGCATGTTCAAGGCTCTCCAGTGCTTCTAGGCTTCCTAATGTGCTTCCTTTGACATGGGCTTGGTTTCCTACCTCTCGAGGTCACAAACATATGATATGCTATTCTGTATCACTTACATGTTCTAAACGTATATCATGTCAATCCAAATGCCACTACAGATTGTTTCAAATCAGTTTTGTTAATTTATTTTATTTCATTTTAGTAGCTAAGAAACTTCATGCGACAAGAAACTATTTGTAACGCCCCAACCCTTCACACATCAACGATATTGTCCGCTTTGGACCATGTCCGCACAGATTTATTCTTTCCAGTGGGTCACCCATCCCAAAACTACTCCAACCTAAGCACGCTTAACTGGGGAATTCTTAGGCTGGAGTAGTTCTGGTATGAGTGACCCACTGAAAAGAACAAATCCGTGCGGGCGTGACCCAAAGCGGACAATATCAATGACGTGTAAAGGTATTAGAAAGTAGATGAGTAATTTTGAACACTGTGATCATGCCAAAGTTACTTCCTTTCTTTTTATAATCCCTCATAAGTGCCCTTCATGGTGTACAAGTTTTACATGACCAATACACTTCCACTAGGTATCAGATTGGTCGAGTGGGAGCCTCATGCACCAGGTCACCCTTTTTTATCAGATTGGTCAAGCCCATCTGAGGTGGTATCTAATACACAAGGCTCCATTAGGACACTCCAGTCTAATCTGTCAGCCAAGAGACCTGCACTTCACTGTATTTTTCCCATACAACCAGTAGCATCATGTCAACAATACAACCATTTATAGAAATTCACAAGTACATTTGAGCAAGAATATGGAATTCTAATAAATTACATTTAAGCAAAAATATGGAACAAAAATATGGAATTCTAATACATTACATTTAAGAAAAAAATATGGAACTCTAATACATACTACATTAAGGAGCAAATGAGGTACACAACCAACAGATCCCAATATTTTTAATTAATATTACAAGATATCTTAGGAATGTATTTGGCTGGGATTGGATGTTGGTATCCGAGGTTCAGCCTGCAAGGGTCAGCCCAAAGTGGCCTTGCCTCGTCATGAAGAAAAAGTATTTTGCTGGGATTGGATCTTCTTTAGATACAGATAATAATACAACAAACTTACAAATACAAGAGCTATTTTTCCCTTTTTAAAGTTACTTCATTTGCTACAAAAAGCCTGAGAAGAGTTGCTCATAAGTTGTAATAATACATAGTTATCATCAGTGTTTTGAAAAGCGCGCCTAAGCGCACGCCTAAGCTCAAGGCGAGGCGAGGCAAGGCGCAGCTCTGTGCCTCATGCATAGTGAGGCGAGGCGACATAGAGGAGGCACAGCTAAGGCGATGAGGCGTGCCCTTTTTTCTGAGGCTCGAGGCGTGCGCTTTTGGCGCTTCGCGTTTCTTCTACTGCTACAACCCATCTGGTTTTGGTGTGAATACCCACATGGAATAAATTTTCATTTACAATATAAAATGATCAAAACGTGAGTCAAAAGAATAGGGAAAAAAAAAAAAAAAAAAAAAAACCTAATGGAGAAGAAGAAGACAACGACGAAGGGCCACGATCGCTCTCTCGCTCACGATCGCTCTCTCTCTCGCCTTCTCTCTCGCGATCGCAATCACGATCTCTCTCTCTCTCGCTCGCTCGCTCGCTCGCTTCTGTCTCTCCCTCTTTATCTTCTCGCTTCTGTCTCTTCCTCTTTTATCTTCTTGATTCATATATATATATATATAATATATTATATAATACACATTATATAATATATAATATATAATATACTTATAGCTAATATATAAAATATAATTAATTCATATATAATATTATATAATACCTAAAATACGTATTATATAATATATAATGTACTTATAGATAATATATAAAATATAATATATATTTATACATAATAATAAAAAAAATAAACACATGTATATAAAATAAAATAAAAAAATTAATTGAAACACATTATTTAAAAAATATAATAAATAAATAAAATAATATATATATTAAAAAAATTAATTATTTTTTTTCTTCTTCTCTTCTCTTCTTATTAAAAAAATTAATAATTACATATTAAATATTTGCTTGTGTTGAAAATTGTACTATATTAATATTTTGCTTAACTTCTATAACTTGTGCCTTGCTTTGGTGAGACGCGCGCCTTGGCGCTTAGGCTTCAGGTGACCTTGGCGCCTCGATGTGCCTAGAGCTTTTTAAAACACTGGTTATCATTATGATTTATAATGCATTCTTCTGTATGATATTTCATTACCAAATGAGGTAACAAATTGAAGTCAATTATCAAGTAATGTAAGTTGGCAAAAACAAAGTTGGGACATTATAAACGTTGGGTCTAGTTCAAATGCGCAAAATGTAGGACAATTACAAACTCTACTGTTTATTTTAATCTCCAAATAAAATAATTAGTGAAAAGTACTAATTACCTTATCAAAAACAGGTACAATATTCTTGTTCAAATAGTTGAGAAACCTATTACTTGATGCACCCCTCTGGAAACCCAAAAAAACAAGAAAAAAAGTTAAGGTGGACAGATAATCATATAATCCACTAAATTTGGTAAAATTGATTGCAAATACAGTTTGTACCATAAAAAATGGAAGAGCCATATGCAGGCAAGATATTAATCTGTCAATGTGGTCACCATCTGAAACCTGCAGCAGCAACCATTGTTATACCATATATGCAAGACTGAAAAGTTGTCATATTTGTGAATTAAATAACCCACAGAGAAATAGAAAAAGTATGTTGCTTCTATGCATAAATACGTACTATAATTAGTACATCATACTATAGTTAGCACATCAGAGCTTCTGAAGATCTAGAAACAAATTATCTACAAGATCAGTTTTTCCTATGTCATATATCAAGCTTTCTTGACTTACTATGCCAAAATTTAGTTTCAAAACAATGATGCTTTTATGTAAGTAAGAACTAAGAACTGTGTCAATATTCAAAATTGCACATGGGATACATGTGAAGGGCCACCTCCAGAGAAACCAAAGGCCACCATCCAAATGGTTTACAGCAAGACCAAACTTGAGAAAACCTCTCCCTAACAATCTATACAAGAGCACAAAGGAGACACCAAAAAGATCACCCTCCTCGTGATGCCTTTTATAATGCTTCTTTGTTACCCCATGACCAATGTAGTATTGCTTCACTTCTTCCATATGCATAGCAGCTTCTATGCACCACTACAATAAAAGACAACATAACTACGAACCCGGAAATAAATCAAGCATGAGAATCCACAAATACCCAACCATATAAAAAATCAAGAAACAAAATTTACCTTCCTTTCAAAAAAGCATTTTGACTCTCCAAAATCACCCCACCGATTACTTTTTCTATAATATCAAACATGATCTTGTGAACACTGCCTACCAAACTGATCAGTCTAAAATTTCTTATGTCCTCTAGTCCTCTCTTTGGAGATTAAGGCAATGAACGATGTAATTAAAGCTCCTCTAAAAACACCCATGCTCAAAAATTAGTGAAAGAACTGCCATCACACCAGAAAATTAAGATGTGAATCTAGTGAAACTTCAGGGTTCCAAATTAGTCATTTTGTCTTGTTATTTTGAATATTGCATTGTCTCCTCCTAATAATTTTTTGGAAGCTATTTACTTTCTCAATTACAGTAGGGTGGCAAATTTATGTAGTTGCTCATAGGAAAGAGAAATGGCAAAATTTTCAACACACCAAAACATAGGGTGTGTTTGATTTGTGTTTTGAGATATATTTTAAAATATAAAAAAAAAAAAAAAATGAGGGAGAGAGTTTAGAAATTTTTTTGATTTGTTTGGTTGTATATTTTAAAAATAGTTTTGGAGTTTGGAAATTTGAGATGATTTGACAGTTTGTTGTAGTTGAGTAGACATGTGTGAGAGAAAAAGTGATTGAGTAGGAGAGATGAGAGAAAAATGATAGATTGATGTGTAATAGAGAGAGAAGTAATTTTGAAATTTTTTTGAAAAAAGTGTTTGGCAACGTTTACGTTTTTAGTTTATATTTACAAAAATTTTATAATTGATTGTTGTTTATTTTTAGAAAAACATAAACTACAAACGCGTTTGGTAATTAACAAAATGTTTTAAAAAATTAAAAAATATACAAAAGAGTGAGAAATGACAAGTGGTGGCAAGTGGCGGCGGAAGATGGTGGTGGAAAGTGATGACGGTGGGTGGTGGGCAGCTGGTGGTGGTGGGTGGTGGTGGTGGTGGTGGTGGTGGGTGGGTGACAGTGGCGGGTGATGGGTAGTAGCGAGTGGGTGGTGGTGGTGGGTGTTGGTGGCAGGTGGGTGGCAGATGACGAGTGGTGGTGGGTGGTGGCGGTGGGTGGTGGTGGCGGGCGGTGGTGGTGGGTGGGTGGGTGGGTGGGTGACTGGTGGGTAGTGGGTGGTAGCGAGTGGGTGGTGGTGGTGGTGGTGGCGGGTGGTGGTGGCAAATGGGTGGCGATGGTGGGTGGGTGGGTGGGTGGGTGGTGGTGGTGGTGGTGGTGGTGGCGGCAATGGCGGACGGTGGTAGGTGGTGGTGGCGGTGGGTGACAGATGGCAAGTGGTGATGGATCTTTGGGCGGTGGTAGGTGGTGGGTGGTGGGTGGGTGGGTGAGTAGTGGCACGTGACGGTGGATGGCAAGTGGTGGTGGCACGTGGGTGGTGGTGGTGGTGGTGGTGGTGGCACGTGGGTGGTGGTGGTGGCGGCACAGATGGCAGTGGTGGATGGTGGTGGCAGGTGGCTGGTGAGTGGCGGTGGCAAGTAGGTGATGGGCAGTGGATGGTAGTGGAGGGTGGCGGGTGGATGGTAGGTGGGTGGTGGTGGTGGTGGTGGCGAGGGGAGGGTAGTGGTGGCGAGTGGGTGGCAGGTGGGTGGTGGTTGGTGGTGGCTGGTGAGTGGTGAGTGGTGGTGGCAAGTGGTGGTGGGTGGGTGGTGGTGGTGAAAGACGGTGGTGGAAAATGATGGCGGGTGGTGGCTAGTGTTGGGTGGTAAAAAAAAAAAAAAACTCAAAACGGAAACACATTTTTTGTGTTTTCATTTTTTGGCCAAATTTATAAACTGAGACCACTGATTTATAAATCAAAAATTTTACCAAACAAGTTTTTATTTGAGTTTTTAAAATTTTTGTAAATATAAACTGAAAACGTAAGTGTTACCAAACAGCAACCAAACATGTTTTTAGAAATTTTCTTCCAAAAACATGTTTCAAAACACAAACCAAACACACCCATAGTCTTTCTAAAAGTATACTAAATTTGCATAATAACTTAGTTGCACACAACTAACACATAGAAGCAAGCTAACATTTCATGCTTATTCAATTAAACAATTATACAAGTAGGCCAGCACACAGCGGAGAACAAATGAGCAAAACCAGTCTCATTTTTATAAGAATAACATTAAAAATTTGAAAGAACTTATCAGAAAGTACTATTATGATGTCAACACTCACAGTAGCTCGTGTAATAGCATCATAATAAAAGATAAATAAATAATACTCTGTTTACCAGCTTGTCATATATGAGACCAGAAACAAGCACTCACATTAAACTGTGCATCTAGATCAGCCTGCCCTTCAATAATTTCAACAAGTTCCTGAACACGCTCAACAGGAGCATTCTGACCGAATAAACTCAAGCTTCTCAAGAAGTCCATGAACAATTTAAATTCTGCCCCCGTTACATCTTGCAAACTCTGGAACACCACACAATCAACCTCTCAAAAATATATAAGAACACAAATGACAAACAAAACAAGGACCCAAAATTTGGCATCCTACTATATAGATGGGAAAATGGAACCAAGTGACCCACCATATCGGCAAAAGATGACATGGCATATAAGCACAAAAAAAAAAAAAAAATTAGAGAATAGAATAGAATAATGAACAGGGTCATACTTTTTTCACCAAATCAGTTATATGTCTCTCCATCTGCTCCTGTGGCTTCAATAGTTCTGCTTTAATTGGAAATACCTGAAAAATTGCAGCAGTTATAGTTCACATATGCCAGGGGGAAATAAGGTACTAATAAAAACATTAGGAAATATCTCACCTTATCCCTGATAAAGCATAAAACCTTTTCACGAATGCTTTCCACAGTGCTAGGCTCATAAATGATTTCCTCGGTGCTAGGCTCATCAGTGCTCCCAATATGCTTAAACAAAACTGTTAAGGAAGCTGCACCAAACAGATAAACTAAGATGCAACAACTGGACAACAAAAAAGCGTCATGGTATATAGCTTCATTATGAGAATTGCACAAAGATAGCCTGACTGATGAGCTATAAAGTACAACAAAATAACACAGCCCAGATCAAGCATGGATTAGGTGAGCTATAAGTGAAAAAGCAAGTAACAAATGTATAACAAATGAAGTTCAAAAAAAATGTATTAAAAATGTGAAACTAATTCTAAGTAATGCTGATATGCAGTACTTTAGGTAGATTGAAGCCTATACACAAAAGCAATCACAAAGAACAATGTCATAGTATCATCTAATATCAAAGCTTGTTTATTATCAACACGCACCATATTCTTATTAGCTATTCCAAACTTTGCATTCTTCCTAAATGATTCGTACACTATTGTAACATCTCATACTTGTAAATCCTTGTAAAATATTGAAAACATTGACAAGAAAAACGATAAAACTACTGATAGGAAGAAGATTCATTTCACTGAAAATAAGAAAAGAAACACTAAAATCAACCAGGAAAAAAAGAAGAAAAAAAAGGGCAACTTCTCCTATAGGCATTAAGCCATCCCTACTTCAAGCAAAAGCTACAAAGCTGGAACTGCATATAAGTCTCCTCAGACTACCAATTTTGTAGAATGGATCCCCAAGAACATGCTTCCTGAAGAATAACTATCGACTTCAACAGTACCTGCCAGGTCGAGGAATGTCTAAGGGATGGAAACACCCCTATCCAAACAAAGGTAACCACTCCTCTCCAACCCCTAATATAAATAAATCGAGTCTTTAAACTCAGTAGAAAATCAAGGGGCTCGTCAACCCTTAGTAGCAAGAAACTTCAACTAAGGTGACGTTTCTTACTCAGAATCTCAATTCCACTCCTAAGTAAGAAACTTATAAGAAACTTGCTCCTGTCAACGAAGAAACTTGCTCTCAACTGAGACAGATCCTCTTAAATATATAAATCTCTAGGAAAAACATCTCAAACTTGTCATAGTGTTTCGTATTTACATAATATTTGTTTATACTTAACAGAGACAATTTGTTGCTGATGTCAACCTCTAATATCTATTCATATTTTTAACACTTACAACTAAAAAGTAAAAAAATGTGTTAGAACAAATTTCTATATTTAATATATAAAATATATACACACTCCCATAGGCACTCCCATCCTTAGAAACTTCTATATGCCCTTGCCCCCCTGCCAAAGCCCAGGCTTCATGCAAATAAGTGCCAACCTTGATATCAGAACACGAAGAATCCATCATGAGACCTTTGTTCTTCAACTTTTTTTTATAAATAAATAATTTTAATAGAAAAGCATCCAAAGGGGATGCCACCCAAACACAAAACACAAAAAACAAATCCTCAAAGGCAGCCAAACAACTAAAAATCTAAACAGTTCTTATACGTCCATAGTCGCTATTCAAAGATTGTCCAAGGTGCAAATGCATACTCCCCAATAACTAGCTATACAGGCCAAAAAGGAACCCTTCAATCTATACAATGGTTGCTCTATACCCTGAAAGGTCCTCCTACCACGCTCTCCCCAAATAATTCACATTAAGCAACAAGGGACCAATGACCATGATATAGAACAGCTTTAGGAAACAAGGACTAATGTTGCCTACAAGTAGAATTGTGGCAAGTTTAGGATAGGAATGAATTCTAAGGTTAGGGCTCTAAAAAGTGGAAGAAGGCTTCAAGGGTTTGTAGATAGAAAAGATGAGTTTTGGATTATTTTCAAAAGTTGCAAGTTAATGTATTTTCAGAATTAGGGCAACTAAAAGCCCTAGAGGCTAGACTGCAGCTAGTTTATGGTTTTATTTGTTTTATTTCTGAACATGAAAAATGAAACTCCAAAAACAAAATCAAACAGTTACAAAAATGTTCCACTTGGGATTAAAAATGTTTAATTTCCTTTTTATAGGTAAGCTATTTAACTTTTAAAAACATTTAATTTCTATAAATAAATACCATTAGGAATCTTGACAATTTGAGCAGCAGATACACATCTAAAGCAGGTGACCCCAAAAGGAAAATGGAAACAAAACAAAGAAGCTGTGCAGCCACAATCAAGGTCAACCTTGAACTTAATAAGTAGAACCAGATGCAATAGCACATCACATAAAATAAATACAACAAAAAGGAATAATTGGGAGAAAAAAAATTAGTAAGGAACCTTGTTACCAGTAGCTGAAAACCGACTCCATCTTTCGACAGTAAAAAGGCATTTTCAATCTGTCTATCATTTTTTTCTTTCAGATGTAATAAAGATGAATTCTTTATAACTAAAAAGTCAAACATGATGGTAGCATTCTTCGAGCTTTTGTAGGTGGCAAAGTTGTAGAGTTTATCCATTTTGATATTTTAATGTGACTTCTATTTTTCACTGATTTGCTTCTCTTCTTTTAATTTCATTTTACTGTATGACGCATTGAATTATAAAAGCCACTACAAATAAGCAAATACTAATTGCCCACCCAAGACTGAGTTGCACAAGGCACAACAATACAAAAAACAAATTTTGTCCTAGCACTGAAGTCTAACCAAGCAAAAATTCTAACCTAATCATGTGATCTGTCAGACATTAAACAAGTGACATCGTTGAAACTCCTAGGATTGTTTTCCCAGTAGCCAAATTCAACTCCATTAGTAAAGAGATGCAGTAATAAATATATGAACGGAACAAAATGTAACAAGCATAATATGGTCATTATACAATAAATCTTTATACGATTAAGAATTGTGCATAAGTGGGGTCAGAATGTTAAATAATTAAAATTTACATGAAGACTTCAATTTTCTAGCCATCACAGAAAAACTCACTCTTTATGTCCTGTCGCAACAAAGTCATTAGGGCTTTATGCACTGCATCTCGCTCCACAGTTTCTCCTAGAAACATCATGAAGATTTAGCATATGGCAACAAGCAATTAAAGGAGTTATAAAAGGCACAAAACCTTGAAGAATATACTACCCGCTGGGAGGAGCAGCAGCCCCAAAGCATCAACAATTCTAGGCAGATGTTTTGGGTTTTCCTTGCAAAGAAGAGGAAGTCCACGAATTGCTTGCACCCGCACCTTCAGCAATCAACAAACGAAAGATAGAAACCCAAATTTAATTAGAAATTTTAGGCTCCCTTTGGATAAGTGGATTCCAAATGAAGGGGTTTGATGTTGAATTTTATGAAATTATAAGAAGATTAGCTATTGAAGGTAGATGATAACTCTAAAGAGAGGATTGAATAGAAGTATGTTTCAACGTATGTTGTTAAGATTGTTGTACAACTAGAACCTTTTATGAATGATTTCAAACATCTATTATAAAGCTCTCAAATCCGTTCTTGATACCTAAATTTAAAATATTACTTTGATGTCAAATCCATCCATTTCATTTCAAATCCATAAATCCAAAGGGAGCCTTACCGTAATTGCCAAAACACTATAGATAATTATGTCCCCCATTTATCCATGAGGATTGAATAGAAGTATATTGCATGTATTTTGTTAAGATCATTAGCCAATTAGAATCTTTTATGGAATGAAGACTACAAATAACTATTACAAAGCTCTCAAATCCATTCTTGATATCAAAATTTAAAATATTACATTGATGTCAAATCCATTCATTTCAAATCCATAGATCCAAAGGGAGCATTAATGTAATAGCCAAAACACTCCACATAATTATGTTCCCCGTTTACCATCAATGCGATCGGAACAAAAACAACCCAATGATTGGGAAGAAAAAGCAACTTGCTTTAAATGTGGAGGCACAGCAATTCATCATTTGATATGCATAATCACTAAGTTGGGTATATTATAAATAAATTTAATATGAATATGATGAATGTATGAAAACAAGGAGATACTTACCCCAAGCTCGTCATCCTCGCAAAGCTCTAAATGTCGATTGAGAGCTCTGTCGGAGAGGGTTGGGAAGTACTTGAAAAACTTGGGAACAAGCTGTGCAGCCAATTGCTTGACCTTAACACTGCCTTCTTCAGTAGCTTTGAGTATGGCCTCATAGTCACTGGCATGCTAAAACAGTAAACACACCCCCAAAATAAACAATGAAA
This sequence comes from Camellia lanceoleosa, assembly GCA_025200525.1. Classification (NCBI taxonomy): domain Eukaryota; kingdom Viridiplantae; phylum Streptophyta; class Magnoliopsida; order Ericales; family Theaceae; genus Camellia; species Camellia lanceoleosa. Next base: position 29,333,907 of record CM045762.1, on the reverse strand, counting down.
CCCTAAGAATGCAAAACACTGAAGGGGGGAGGGAGAGAGAGAGAGAGATCTGCTAACTTGGAACTTGTCTTTGGCATCGTTGAGGCGTTCGCCGTACTCGTAGAGCTTTTCGACGTCCGGCGAATCATCGGAGGTTTCGGCCATTGAAGGTGAGAAAGAACAGAGAGGTTTGTCCAATACCGAACGATGAAGAAAACGGTAAAAATGGGGGGTGAAGGTAGGGTTTGGCGAAGAGGTTACAAGTTTGTTAGGGAAGAGAGAGAGCGCTCTCAGGGAAAGTTTCCAAGTGGAGACTGTAGACTGTTCTGTCTGAATCTACGAGAAGGCGGATTTTGCAAATGGAAAAAAATTAATTTTTAAATTTTTTTAATTTATTTTATTATTTTTATAAGTAAAAAAATATGAAAGATAATGGGACGTAAAATAGATAAAAAAAATTAAAAAAAAAAAAAGCTAAAACTGACCTTTTCTTGGTGCTTCCCAAAAAAAAAAAACCCCTTTGTTTCGCTAGTTAGGTTGTATGGAATTGTGGATATGGTGGAATTTAGAGTCCATATTTGTTAAAAGGGTAAATTACACTTACGTTTGGTCTAATTATATTTTATTTTTAACATTTTGAAAATTATATTCTTATTTTGATGATTAATAGTTTCATTTTACAAATTTTTAGTTATATAAAAGGTAATAATTCTTACTAGATAAATAGAAAAAATTACATTAAAAAAAAAAGTAAAGCAAAGCAAAGAAAAAAAAAAAAAAAGTAAAGCAAAGTAAGAAATTAGAAAGTGTATGATTTTAATATTTTCATTCTGTCTAAATAATTATAATGGCAGGAATTAGTGTAATTTTTCTATACATCAAGGAGTGATATGTATTAAATTCAAATTTCAAAAAGTGTAAGTGTAATTTACCATTGTTAAAATATTGAAGGGTTATTTACGTAGATGATGATACAGCGTGTTTCAGATGGAACGGATCGGATTAATACACGCTTCACAAACCGGTATCCAAGGTACCAAGCTCATAGGGTGACCTGTACAAGAGTTCAACGGGGAACGGGGAGTCCCCCAGCAAACTCTCCGACGAGCAAGTTAAAAAGAGAGATAGAATGTAGAGATAAATTAATGATAGAAAGTTTAACCTTCTTCTTATTTTCGATGCCTGCTTATATCCTCTAGTAATCATTTCGTTATCCCTTTCGACCTGTCGTCTTGGCCGAAAGTCTATGCTCTAACTTACCTTGTTCATGGTGAGGCTGTTCTGTCCCAACGGGGAGGAGTTATCGCAATAAATGCTGTAAGGAACTCCATTAATGGCTGATGTACAGTACAATAACTTTGTAAGAACTTTGTCTGCTTATGTGGCTTGTCCTTCTCTTGTCACGTGTTTAGATATCATTAGTTTTTAATGCCACATTGAGCTCCAGCAACGTTGAGCTTTAGTATTTGAATTATGTATTGGGCCCTAAGTAGTGGACTATAACCTTTATGAGCTTACCCATGTCAATAGACACTCCTAAATTATTATTGAATAGTATTATTTTGATATTTTAAATTATAAAAATATATACATTAATTTTTAAATTATTGAAAAGTATTACTTTACCTCTTAAATTATAATGTACTCTCAAATTATTGTCGTATGCCACTTTGACCCATTCCATTAAGGAGTTAATTTTATACGTTTTTATAGTTTAGATAGTCTATTTGTACATTTTTATAGTTTATGGGGTAAACTGATACTTGTCAATAGTTTAAGGGTCCATATATACGTTTTTATAGTTTAAGGAGTTAAAGTGATACTTCTCAATAATTTAGCAGGTTTTCCTGTAAATAATCCAAAAGGTAACTTACAAATTTAGGCTCAATTTAGCAATTTAAATTGTTTATTTTATGCAACTAATTAAGAAAATTATGTATACAAAAAATTAAGTTGATTCAATATTAATTGTCGTAATATTAGATCATTTTTATTTATAGAGCTAACATGTTGTTAAAGAATAAATTGTTCATGTATTATAATACTATGTAAAAAAGGCTCGTGCAAAACACAGGTTATTATTACTGTATATTTAATTTTGTATTTAGATAATATTTAAAAAAATATGAATATTATTCTATGAAATTTAATAGAATAAATCATTAGATATATAATAGAATTATATAAATTATATTATAAATAATAGAAACTAGAAAAAAAAATATAATAAGTTTTACAATTTTAACATAATTATACTTTTTCCTTTGTATAAGTTAATATATTTTTAACATTCAAGTGTTTGTTCATGACTATTTGTGCTATTGTCTAAATCCATATCAACTTCAAATAGTTACCAAACTAATTATGGTAGTAGCAGAAATTTTTTTTGTAGCTCGGCTTCTTCTTCTAATAATTTTTTGTTTTATACAAGTGTCTACCAAGAAGAAGTTTTAAAGAAGAGAGGCTAATGAAAAATTCTGGAAGCTCTTGGAAGATTTGAGAAAATATGAAAATATGGTACATAATTCTATAAAGTACATGGAAGGATCTAAGAAAATGTTCTAAAACATTCAAATGAAGATTGGAGGAATAGAAGCAATAGAAACTTCTAGAACCTTCTAGAGAAATTGAGGTGGTAAACGACCCTATACCTATTTCTAGAATGAGGTAGATGCTTGTATAGATATTTTTAGGGAGAGTTCTAGAACCCTCTTGTAGGATAAAGAATAAGATATATGTTTGTATAGATATTTTTAGAGAGAATTCTAAAACCCTCTTGTAGGATAAAAAAAAGTTATTCTTGTATGTTCTAGAATATTTTAGAGAATGCCTAAGATGTCTATAAATAGGAGAATGACTCATTTGCTCCATCTATAATCCAAGAGTTGTTCAAGTCCCTCTAAAATGAATACAAAGGCATTCTCTCAAACTTTTTTGTGTCTTTTTACTTATCTTTCTTGCAAACTTGTGAGTTAGGCTAACTTAGCATCACCAAGTAAGACTAGTGAGTGTCTAAATGCCGCACGGATAGCTTAGAAATAACTAAGGCTGTGACAAAGGGCTAACTCTATAGATAATGATAAGAATTGTTGCCTTCTTATAAATTCTCTCGTTCATAACTCTGAATTTCAGGTATGGACTTCTGCGATAGATGGAGTGTGGAGGTCGAAGAGTTGTCGAACAAACGCTCCCTCTCAAACTACAATTGCATTAATGGCCTCAAGTCCAAAGAAACTCCCATATTTATTGACGAATGAACGAGTATGATTAAGCGGCTATTCGATATCGAACAGTCAAATAAAAATCATTTTCTTCATGGAAATATATAGAGAAAAGGTTTTCTTCAATTAATAATGTAAGACTTCTTATGTCCCACGTAATGTGGCAGTCTATGATTGACCACATATTATACAAATCGAAATCTATCTTGACATCAAAAGATTGCATTTACATGACTTCTTTTTGCATTTACACTGCTACTCCCACAACATGCGGAGTATCTCATCGGATCGAAGTACGCTACCTCTAAAAGGAATATATCCATCTTAATATCGGTTTCAAATAATGTAAATAAAATAAAAATAAAAGATAAAAACTACACCATATAAGCCATAAGATTCTAGGATTAAGCAACATTCCAAAATCTTGAAAAAGATTGGATTTTTTGACTCTATCATCTGGTTCTTCGGATCAAAATCTTTGATCCTCCAAAGGGCGTGATTAGCCTACAAGAATCAAAAGAAAGCCGTTATTATAAAAGATTGTCTTTTTCTCTTTTTATTTCTCATCATCTCCCTCTAAATTACATATCATCCAATCAAGAGAAACAATTAAAATAAAAAAATGAAACTCACGGTTTCACTATAATTAACATAGGAAGAGAGGGTGGTGATAATGAACAGCCTCTCATTTTCCTGAAGTGCCCTTCTCCAGGAAGGGATGTTGATCGTTTCATCTTGACCTTCCATAATTTTCTTCATTGAGAATTTCTTGGTTTCACAATGACAGTTCTTGGACACTTCTTGACACTTTAAAGACTTGATGATTGATGATTGATGATGAGTGAGCAAGTGTCAACATAACAAAACTTTTATACCACAGCTTGTTGGGAACTTAGCCTATGTTGGAAGGCTATTGGGATTTGCAAACACCAAACTGTGTCGTTTGGTTACATATTAAAAACTTTTTCAATTTATGCTAATTACATTGCTTTAGTTAAGGGATGTTTTTGATTTTTTTTTTTTTTTTACAATCTCATTGAATTAAAAATAGATGAAATTACAAACAAAAAAAAATACCCTTATAATAAAATAATTTTTATTAATTTTAATTTTAGTTTTTTGATTTGTTTTCAATCTAAATCATTTGTCTACTTTTGTTAAGTAAAACTAACGAAAAAATTGTATTCTAGTTATTAAATTTAATCCAAAAAAAATATTTTAAACATTTTATATATACCTACATTGAGTTTAATGATTAAAATATTATTTTTTGTTTGATTTACTTAACGAAAATAGGTAGAGCTACAAACTAGGGGTGATCATGGATTCGTCTAACCTGTCCAACCCGACCAAAACGACCCAACCCGATTGATTTTGGACGGATGCGTGTCTTTTAGTGGACGGATGCGGATGAAATATTTCAAAATTCATAGATATGGTTCGGATGGCAAATCAACCATCTTGCACCCGTATGAACCCGATCCGTCTGTAGATGAAGTTCAACAAAAAAACAAAAAAACAAAAAATAAAAAATAAAAAAACTGCTAACGAGTAACAACATAGAATAGAAATAATAAATATATATATTTTTGTGAAAATGAAAAACAATACCTTAAAATATGTATGTGTGGTGCCATAGATGATCATGGACAATTAATACATATTTTTTCAGATTATTAGTTATTACAAATTGTAAAAGATATGAATTATAATTTAAAAAAATACCAAAATTTGTAAAGTCCAAACCGCCAAACTGATCACATCCATCCGCCAACGTACACAGCCCACTCAATCTGCATCCACCAAACCGATGGACGGATGTGAATTAATTTTTTCCAATCCACCTAATTTTGAATGAATGGCGAATGGGATGCCACTCGACCCAACCCGATCCGCGATCACTCCTACCACATACAAGCTGAATCAAGTCAAGCTTTAGTGTGTTTAAGCTCGAGTTCATGCTCAATAAAAATTTAACAAACCGAACTTGAGCCGAGTTTGTTTAATATTGACTCGAGTTCGAGCTTATTCACGAGCCTTAACGAACTAAAAAAATTATAAATTCATACTTGTTATGAAACTAAAGTTACAATTAAAATTTTGATTATACAATTATATATAAACATATGAAAAGAAAAGCCAATATCTTAAAATTAATAATATCCACCACCACTATTACATATGTATTATCTATAGTTAGTTATTATTTAAATATATAAATAACATATTTATCTTTTTTTTTATACATATTTATACATTATTTAATATATGTAAGTAATATATTTATTCTATTATTTAAATAAATGTTAAATGAGCTGAACTTTAGTGTGTTTAAACTTTTTTATTAAGATTTTTGTGAGGGGAATTTGCACTGAGCAGACGGGCCGAGCTAAGTCATGACTTGAGATGTCTTTGGGCCGTGCAACCGGGCTGGTTTTTGAGCTCGACCCTGATTGTCGGCCGGAATTGAAATTTGGGCGAACCAAGGCTATGCCTAGCTCGGTGGGAATTGTCAGGTCCAATTGGTGTGCGAGGGGAGAAACCCGCCAATGGTGTGCGTCAATACCATTTGGCAGTTTGGCCATCGTTGTTTGGAGGTTTTGGCCTTTACACGTGTAAGGAAGTGAAAGGGCGGTACAGCACCCTGTCCAGGAAAGGACAGCAGAGGTAGTGCGCGCACTACCTCTGAGGCAGCATGGCCAGCCTAGAAAAGGGTAAGAAGGGGAACATTGGAGGTATGCCATCTGAACCACTTTCTCTCTCTCTCTAAATAGTGCTCTTCTTCTTCCTCAAGTGACCTAACTTGATCGTCGGAGGGGCTTTCCGATACCACCCCCACCGGGCAGATCACCGCCTCTTTGTTTGCAGGCAAGGCGACGTTGCATGAAGCTTAAGTCCAAGGAAGTACGGAAAGCAAAGGATATTTGTTCCCCGTACAATTTTAATGAGCTTGAGTTCGAATGAGCCTTTACGAAGTTGAGTTCGAGTATGTTCACGAACGACTCTATTCATTCGCAACCCTAAAAGTAATTGAATATGGTTTAGATTGGAAACAAACTAATTAGAATTTAAATTGATAAAATTAAAATTTAAAGTTTATTTTGCTATAATGGTCAAGCTTTGAATTTTTTTTGTTAGTATTTTCTAGATAAATAATTCAGATCGAAAATAAATTAAAAAATTATTTAAACAAGTTAAGGGTCAAACTTCAAATTTGTTTATTATAAAGGTAAAATTCTGTTAAATATATATATATATGCAGTTGAATGAGATTGCATAAAAAAATTTAAAAGCATCCATTATTTAAGTTGTTGTTTGGCAAGTGGATTGGAGGTGGGTTGCGATTAAAAAAAACACAAAAAGATAAAGTAGGCTAAATAAGTCAATAAAACAAAATATCACATCTAAACTATAATCACTTCACTTTTTCTCTCACAAAAGAGCAAAAAACACAAAAAAATCAAAAAGTTCTTTCCAAATTGAGCTAATTTAGCCAGACTAAATTAGCCAAAAAACTATAAAAAAAACTCTTGAACCCTAAAGTCACCTTAAAAACAATGTATAGCATGAACTGAAGAAGTTTTGAAAATGCAACCAAACGGCACCGTTTGGCATCGCAGCAGTTGCTATTGTGAGTTAAGCACCGCACCATCCCCATTCCCATGTTGGGAAAGAAAGATTTGTAATCGAAAATTAAAAAAGTCACTCACATTTCTCTCTACTTGATGTGTATTTTTTCATAAAAAATTAAAAAGTCAATTAAATTTCGGGTGAGAATCGTGCCGTGTCGTTTTCATGTCGTGTTATATCGAGTTTGTATTCAAAACAATCCAACATGAATACAGCTCATTTAATTAAATGTATCAATTATCTTAATACTGACCTGACCTAGTTATGATCGTGTTAATCCTAACACGACACGTTTAATACAATTAGCAAAAATTCATATTTCAAATTATAAGCAAATTGTACCGACTATTTAAAAATAAAAAAAAAAAAATTTGTTTCACATCACATGCATAAGAATAACTTGTTTAAACATTGACACATAATATATATGCGAATATCTATGAAAATAATTAAAAATATTCATCACTAATCCATTACACATCCAATCTAAACCATTGTCACTCGTTAATATTTAAATATCCAATAAATTTTTAAAAGCAAAACAAGTTTTCATCCAATACCAAACTAATAATAATAATGATGCAACCATGCCACATCCAAATTAACATTGTTGTGATTCTTTCACATTGGCTTCTGCCACAAAAACACTGCTGCCATACATTCAAAAACTCTCATGTCTATCAATCTTGCCTTTTGCCAATTTATCATTAACTTAGGGCTGCAATTCATTAGGTATATATTATATAGAGATTTAAGTTTAAATCTAACAAATGAGAATGAATTACTTAAGATCTTATGGTTACTAAATTCATGTTGTATTTGCGTTACATGTGAGTCAACAGTGGATTCTTGTCGACATGAATATTTACGCGGGGTTGAACGTGTACATTTCGTGTTTTGTGAGTTCAACCCAAATCCGTGTTTTTGGATCGTATTATATTTGTGTTCAAGTCAAAAAATGATTAACTCTAACCCTCTAATTACATGTACGATTCGAGTCTTGTTAACGGGTTATGTGCCAAATTTCCACCCCTAACTAAATTACAATTCCTAAACTTGCCCTTAGAGAGAGCCTCATGGGGCCACCACGAGTCCCCTTTTACTGATTCAAATTGTAACGCCCTCAAAATAATACATATAAACCCACCATTCACGATATTCATAGACAAGAGGATAAAACATATTTCCATATATCAGAGTATTTTAACAAAAAATAATACATGTTGACAACAAAAGTAAATGCCTCGTAGACTTACAACTTTCTAAGTCAACACTTGGTTATAACAAAAGAAGAGTTCTCACTCTCTACAAAAATAAGCCCTAGACTTGAATTTACATGTATCACCAAAATAACAAAATAAACAAAAGAGTCTTCAACTCTCAGGACTTTCTAAGCTACGTCCTTGGAGGTGACATAACACCTGAACCTGAAAATGATGTCCTATATAGGGTGAGCCAACGCCCAGTAGAGATATACTAAACATAATATGAGCAATGACTAAAACACCGGCATTTGATAAATGTTTAACTCTATAAACAAACGTACAACTCTTTCCATTTTATTATCCAAGCCAATGCATAGGTATGGGTCTTAATTCAACCAAACAGGTCATAATGAGCCTACAACTCATATTAACAATACTTCAGTAATTCAATTTCAAATGAGACTATAACTCATATTGTCACGACCCAAACCCGGCCCTATGGGTTTAGCACCGTAACTGGCCAGTAATCCGAGATTACCAAAGGCCTGCCAATCAGTAATACAGTAAATACAGAGTTCAGGGCCTGGCGGAAGCCAAAACAGTAAAAACTAGTGTCCATAGAGCTGTGTTAATCTGTATGCCAAAAACATTTTTCATACATTTATGCATTCAAACCAAGACAAGATACACAATCATTACGTATATTCAAGACGGACTTGGTTCTCGCTCACATAAAGAAAATTTATACAAGAACGCATAACAAGACAAAACAAGAGGAGACTAGTGGGGACACAAAACACCCCAAGCCATGGCATGGCGTCTCGGAACCTCACAAAGAAGGCACATAGGCCGGCCGACAAAATCGGGGACCAATCCCACGCTCCTAGCTTCGATCCGCAATGAGCACCTACATATATATATAAACAAAGGAGCTAAAGCCCATGAATAACATACAAGGTAAAGAGGTTATGAATGAATGTCCTTACAAGAATGAAATCAATTCATTATACAAGATTTCAATCTTTCAAGATTTCACCAATCAATATTTCAATCAATCACCATATGTGGTACATCCATTAGCCTATAAATAGTAGGTCCAAAAGGACCGCCTACTGCACTAACAAAGAATGATGGCCAATCATTCAAGAACAAGATGGTTCCACAAGGGAACCGACAGAGCTCAGAATACCAATAACAAGAGGTGCTAAGGATGCCACAATACGCTCAGAAATAGGACATACATTCATTCAAGAATAACATCAAGAAATGCCTGAAAACAAGATTCAAAAGATAACCATTTTGAACATATCTTTACACATCTGTTACTCACAGTGATTGGGCTATCAGTAGCTAGAGCGCGTCCCCGACCCTAAACAGTCAATCAAATAGAACACACACTAAGTTTACAGTCGGAAAGGATGATGATTAAATCCCTAAATTCCCTCGGTGTGGTTCTATGTCTAAATCCTCATTAAGATGTCTTAAACTAGGCCTAAGAATGCCTAGGATGCGATGAGGATGCAAAAATACAGTTGGAAGGCATTTTTCAAAAGTTGCTGAAAACAGGGGTCTCGCTCGAGCGAGCCTTCCTTCGCTCGAGCGAGGTTGCAAAATCAAAGGCTTCGCTCGAGCGAACAATCCTTCGCTCGAGCGGTCTGATGGAACAGTAAAAATACTGGATGCTCAATTTTTACGCGCGATGCTCGCTCGATGCTCGCTCGAGCGAGCCTTCCTTCGCTCGAGCGGTCTGATGAAACAGTAAAAGTACTGGATGTTCGATTTTTACGCTCGAGCCACCAATCCTTCGCTCGAGCGGGGCTCAGAGGAAAACGTTGGTCGCTCGAGCGAGGAATCCTTCGCTCGAGCGAAGAAGCCAAATCTGGAATTTCCAGATTTGCCTTCCTAGCTCAAACCAAGCATTCTCACCTCAATTCTCGACCTCTTGGGCTCAAATTCTGGGGAATACATCCCAACTCAACAATTAACAAGTTTCAAAAGCCAATTTGAGAATTCAAGCCCCAAAGGTGAGTCAATTCAAACCATTTTCCAAGAACAATCCAAGAACACTTTAAAACATGCAATGCATGAGTTTCAAGCCAATTTCAATCCTTAAATCTTGCTCCAAAGAGCTCAATAGTTGGCAAATGAGATGAAATCATGGACTTAATATGACTATGAGCTTGCATGTACTAATTAGCCAAGAATTCAACTTCAAAAGTCAACAAATTCAACATGCATGCATGAATTGATCTTCAATTCAATATATATGAGCAAAATCATGTCTTAGCTCTACAATGATGCATGAATCATGCAAAGCTTAGCTCAAGAACAACAATAAGAAGATGAATTCCTTACCTAGAGTTCCAATTACAAGTTTTGGAGGCATAATTTGACAATTTCCTAGCAACCACTTCAATTCTCCAAGCAATTCTTCAAGATGAGCTCAAATCTCCCTTAACACTCTTCTTCTCACTCTAATTCTCTTTTGGTCGGTTGGGACTAAGGGAAATGGCTGATCAAGATGTTTGTTAGGTGTGGTAAGGCTCTAGAATAATAGTAAACAAAGGGTCCACTCAAAATGGCAATTCGGTAAATACGTCCAAGTTCATAATTAACTCTTTTAACCTAATTTAATCATTCCTAATCAATTTTCAGATAAAAATATCATTAAATCACAAATATTATGCTGATTACAAAACATCCAACGGTTTCTAAATCGGCCGCCGATAAGGCCTTCAATTAGTAGTTTAAACATAAAATGCAAACAGATAATCATACACTCAAACAGATGCAACACGCAATTCAATAGATAAACTTATTCAATCTCAATTTCGATTTCAATCGGTCTATTCAATACTTCAATCAATTCGATTACCAGTCAATAGCGGTCCAGTTTAGCATTAATCAGTATATAATTCAGTGGTTTAACGGTAATCAGTACGAGGGTTGTTACACATATCGACAGTACTTCAATTCATCTACGTTATACAAATGCAATTAGGATTTCGGGACTTTCACCCTGGACACTCCGGCCAGCTTAGTTATCACTGGAGTCCATCCCCTATCTCCTCCCAAACCGTGGAGTACATCCCCTATCTCCACTCAAACCGTGGAGTACATCCCCTATTTTCTCCCAAACAATATACATATACCATGTATTTAAACACTTATCATATACAATGATCAAGCAAAGCACATATTCAATGTGTTATTCCTTCCGTCATATTCAATGACATACTCAATTGATTAGTTATAATTCACCTAATCATCATGCGGTGTCTACAACACTCAAGACTATCCTCCACCGATAGTCCAAAATAATTTCAAAGGTGAGTGATTAATTAATCCAACTTCACCATTAAATCATATAATTACCCAATTTCATTATTCTCAACTCAATTTCATATTTCCATAATTAACTTCATTAATTATATCAATGACCCAAATAAATCCAATTAGGGTTATTCTTCCTTTTTCTCAAAGGTCCAAATATCATCTTTTACATCAACAACCTCATTTTAAGACCTACATACATATATGTAGTTCTAAAGGAACAAAACCCCTTTTTTCAATATTTCAAATCTCAAACCCTAACACCAAAATTTCCCAAATTAAACATTAAATCAAAATGACCACAAGTTTATGTCAAAGACCATAAATATGAGTAGTAATCCCTACCTCAAATTTCGGAGCTCAAAGGAAAAGATGAAGAAATTCGAAGGTGCTCTAAACCCTAAGATTTTCGGATCCAAACGTAGCCCACACCAAGCTCTACACTTTTTACAAAGGGACAAGGGTGGAAGATCACTAAAATTAGATGATTTCGAAGAGAGAATGTGTATTCTAGAGAGAGGAGCTCTCAAATGGAGTTTTTGAAAAGCTAGAGAGAGAGAGAGAGAGAGAGAGAGAGAGAAAGTTGAAAAAGTGATCCAAAAAGCCAAAATTTGGACTGATATAATACAGACCCCCGTTCGAGCGTGAAAAACGACGCTCCAACGTCGAATGCACACTTCCAGAAGTTTTGCAGACGAAGGTCCCTGCTCGAGCGTGAAAGTGGACGCTCGAGCGTCCGATGACCTGCAGAAGAAAATACTGAGAGATGAATAATCCCGCTCAAGCGTCAAAATGCCCGCTCGAGCAGAGAAGCAAAAGCAAAAGGCCAGCTCGAGCGTCAAAAGCCCCGCTCGAGCGTGAAAGCTAAAATCTGGGCATCAACTTTTGGTTTTCAAACACAACCAACCTATTTCAGACCTGTCCAACACGACCCAAGACTCAAATACAAGGAATAAAGGATGGGAATGAGAATAAGACAACAACACATCCACGGAACCGAGTCCCGAATACAATAAACAAAGAAGAGGAAACCGGGATCGCTATAACCTTCCCCCCCTTAAAGAATTTCGTCCCCGAAATTAGACAAATAGGTTTCAAAAAATTTTGATTTTTCAATTCTCAACACATTATAACTCAACATTCATCAACTTGACCCAATACCGGTCATCCCATCTCTTTTCAAGAGGCAATTTACAATATATTTTACAACTTGCATTATCAATATGCGTTTCTTTGAAATTGAACAATTTCCAATACCATATTTCATCATTCCATAACATACTCAATGTTAATGATATATAATTGCATTTCCACAATACATTCAACATATATAATGTTAAACTAAACTCATAGTTCCGAAATGTATTCAACAATTTCAATATTTCCATAAGCCAAAACATATACAATGTTTATAGATTTCATCTATAAATAAAATTTCCAACACCTGATTAAACATTAACAAACAAGTCCGGATATTTCTCTCGGACCTCTAATTCACGTTCCCAAGTGGCTTCTTCCACTCCGTGATGCTTCCACAAAACTTTCACCAAGGGTATCGTCTTACCTTGCAAAACTTGATCTCGCCTATCCAAGACCCGCATCGGTCTCTCCTCATACGAGGCATCCTCATCTACCTCTAAGTTGGTCCAATCCAATACATGTGACGGATCCGGCTCATACTTCCGAAGCATACTAACATGAAACACGTCATGCACCCCGGACAACTGCAGCAATAAAGCTAAACGGTATGTAACCTCCCCAATCTGCTCAAGGATCTCAAAGGGGCCAATAAACCGAGGGGACAACTTCCCACTCTTCCCAAACCTCATCAAACCCTGCTTAGGTGATATTTTCAAAAAGACGTGATCACCCACCTCAAATGCCAAAGGCCTCCTCTGATGGTCGGCATAACTCTTTTGGCGACTCTGGGCTGTAACAAGCCTCTTACGGATAAGCTCAACTTTCTCCGTCGTTTCCCGCACCAACTCCTGGCCGAACAAAGGTGCATCACCCACCTCGGCCCAACACACTGGAGACCTACACGGTCAGCCATACAAGGCCTCAAACGTTGCCATACCAATGCTCGATTGGAAACTATTGTTGTAGGCAAACTCCACTAAGGGAAAGTGTCTCTCCCACGACCCACTAAAGTCAAGGACACAGCCTCGAAGCATATCCTCAAGGATCTGAACAGTACGCTCGGACTGCCCGTCAGTCTGAAGGTGATAAGCCGTACTAAAGGTCAACTTAGTGCTCAAGGCACTCTGCAAACTCTGCCACAACCTAGCAGTAAAACGTGGATCTCTATCTAAGACGATCGACACTAGGACTCCGTGCAACCTCACTATGTCCCGAATATACAAGTCGGCAAGATGATCTACTGAATCTCTCACGCGCATAGAGATAAAATGCACCAACTTAGTCAACCGGTCTACAACCACCCAAATAGCATCACTACCCCACTGAGTCCTCAGAAGACCTACAACGAAGTCCATTGTGACATGCTCCCACTTCCACTCGGCTATAGGCAAGGGTTGCAACAAACCCGCTAGCCTCTGATGCTCGGCCTTCACTTGCTGACAAGTAAGGCACTTAGACACAAACACTGCCACATCTTTCTTCATCCCCCGACACCAAAATTGGCGACCCAAATCATGACACATCTTATTGCCTCCTAGATGCACCGCAAGGCGTGAATGGTGAAACTCTCGGAGTATTTCCTCTCGGCAGGACTCCGGCACAAACAAACGGTCTCGGTACCTCACACTCAGGTCGGGGTACACAGCCAAACCCTTCTCAACCTTCCTACTGGAGATTTTCTCCCGGAGGGATTCTACCTCAAGGTCACTCCTCTGTGCCTCTAACACTCGATTCATAAATGTAGGCTGCATAACTACAAAAAATAAGGCCGCAGACTCAACAGATTCACTTAGACGCAAATCAAACTCGCCAAGTGCATCCAACATTTCCCATTCCCGGATGGCTATACAAGCTACATCACTAATGGATTTCCTACTAAGGGCATCGACCACAACATTGGCCTTACCCGGGTGGTAGTGCAACTCAAAGTCGTAATCCTCCATAAACTCTATCCACCTCCTCTGCCTCAGATTCAAGTCTTTCTGTGTAAACAGATACTTCAAACTCTTATGATCCAAAAACACCTCAAATCTCTCACCATACAGGTAGTGCCTCCAAATCTTCAAGGAAAAAATTATAGCTGCTAACTCTAGGTCATGCGTAGGATAATTCTTCTTGTATAGTTTCAACTAACGTGAGCCATAGGCTACTACATTCCCCTCTTGCATCAAAACATGCCCAAACCCTCTCGTGAGGCATCACAATATACAGTATAACCCAAACTCCTCTCCGGAATAATCAAAACTGGAGTGGTGGTAAGTCTAACTTTAAGCTCTTGGAACGACTTCTCACAAGTCTCACTCCATACATACTTGACCCCCTTCCGCGTCAATCTAGTCAACGGAGAAGCTAGCCTAGAGATATCTTTTACAAACCTACGGTAATAACCGGCCAATCCCAGAAAATTGCGGATCTCAAAAACACTCCTAGGCTGTGCCCAATCCTGCACTACCTCTACCTTGGATGTATCAACAAACACCCCTTCCCCGAAGACTACATGGCCTAAGAACTTAACCTCTCTTAGCCAGAACTCACACTTCCCAAACTTAGCATACAGTTTATGGGCTCTAAGCAATTCAAGCACCACTCTCAAGTGTTCCTCATGCTCCTCTTCAGAAGGTGAATAAATCAGAATGTCGTCCACAAAGATGACCACAAATCGATCTAAAAATTCCCGGAAGATCCGGTTCATCAAGTCCATAAACACTTTCGGTGCATTGGTAAGCCCAAAAGGCATCACCAGAAACTCATAATGGCCATACTGCGTACGGAATGCCATCTTTGGGATATCCTCCTCCCTGACCCTCAACTGGTGGTAACCGAATCTCAAGTCTATCTTAGAGAAACAACGGGACCCCTTCAACTGGTCAAATAAATCATCTATACGAGGCATAGGGAACTTGTTCTTAACCGTAGCCCGATTCAATTTCCGGTAGTCAATACAGAGTCTCAAAGCCCCATCTTTCTTTTTAGCAAAGAGGGCCGGTACTCCCCATGGCGAAGTACTAGGGCGGACAAAGCCCTTATCTAGCAACTCCTGGAGTTAAATCTTCAACTTACTCAATTCGGCTGGGGCAAAACGATACGGTGCCATGGAAATCGGTGCCATGCCAGGCACCAAGTCGATAGAGAACTCAATCTCTCGATGAGGTGGTAAATCAACAAGATCATCGGGAAAGACGTCCGAGTACTCACAAATCACTCTGGGCAACCCAGCCTGGGTATCCTTACATTCACTACTCATATAGCTAACTAGAAGGCAACTAAGCTTACTCTGCCCTCGCGGATCATACACTGGTGGCAAAACACTACCAACTCGATCCCCCAAGAAATGGAAACAATCCCTGCTCAAAGTACATACAGTAACCCTCTGGCGGTAGCAATCAATAATAGCCCGGTATGACAATAACCAGTCCATACCCAAAATCACATCGAAACCTGACATAACCATTACTACAAAAGAAAATGGAAGTCGGCGGTCAGCGACCTCTATATCGCAACCTCTACACCCATGTTTCAAAATCAACTCACCCCCAACAGGTGATACAACACAAATAGGAGAAGCTAACTGTGCCAACTCCAACCCCAAAACAAATGCAAATGCAGCAGATATAAAGGAATAGGATGCACCCATATCAATCAACACATTAGCAACCGAGTTGCAAAACAGAAAGGTACCTCTCACAACAGATGGAGCCGGTACAAGATCCTACGCGATAACAGCATACACGTGTCCTATAGGCCCCTAATCTACCTGCTTACCTCTTAGAGCAAAAGACTGCTGCACAGACTGAGACGATGAGGCTTCCTGATTGGCCCTTGAGGCGTGCACAGACTGAGCTGGCTGGTAACTTTGCCTCGACCCAGATGCACCAGATGTGCCACTCAACTGCGGGCAAAACCACTTCAGGTGCCCCGCCTGATCACACTGGTAACAAGAGAGCGGTTGGCCTCGCTTCGACTCGCTCGAGGCGAGCCAAAGATAAACCGGTCTCGCCTCTTCTTCCTTCAAGGCAAGCTGGAGACTTATGGCCCAGCTGACCACACTTGTAACAAGTAA
Source organism: Camellia lanceoleosa (assembly GCA_025200525.1). Taxonomy (NCBI): domain Eukaryota; kingdom Viridiplantae; phylum Streptophyta; class Magnoliopsida; order Ericales; family Theaceae; genus Camellia; species Camellia lanceoleosa. The sequence goes on along the minus strand of CM045762.1, from coordinate 29,317,339 downwards.
CGTCTCCCTGACTGCCTCTCCCAGAGCCTGAACTCGGCACTGGAAAGGTAGATCTCGCAAACACACCCTTCAAAGGTGAGTGATTAATTAATCCAACTTCACCATTAAATCATATAATTACCCAATTTCATTATTCCCTACTCAATTTCATATTTCCATAATTAGCTTCATTAATTATATCAATGACCCAAAGAAATCCAATTAGGGCTTTTCTTCCTTTTTCTCAAATATTGACTCAAAGGTCCAAATATCATCTTTTACATCAACAACCTCATTTTAAGACCCACATACACATATGTAGTTCTAAAGGAACAAAACCCCTCTTTTCAATATTTCAAATCTCAAACCCTAACACCCAAAATTTCCCAAATTAAACATTAAATCAAAATGACCACAAGTTTACATCAAAGACCATAAATATGAGTAGTAATCTCTACCTCAAATTTCGAAGCTCAAAGGAGAAGATGAAGAAATTCGAAGGTGCTCCAAACCCCAAGATTTTCGGATCCAAACGTAGCCCACACCAAACACTACACTTTTTACAAAGGGACAAGGGTGGAAGTTCACTAAAACTAGATGATTTCGAAGAGAGAATGTGTATTCTAGAGAGAGGAGCTCTCAAATGGAGTTTTTGAAAAGCTAGAGAGAGAGAAAAAGTCGAAAAAGTGATCCAAAAAGCCAAAATTCGGACTGATATAATACAGACCCCCGTTTGAGCGTGAAAAGCGACGCTCAAGCGTCGAATGCACACTTCCAGAAGTTCTGCAGACGAAGGTCCCCGCTCGAGCGTGAAAGTGGACGCCCGAGCGTTCGATGACCTACAGAAGAAAATACTGAGAGATGAATAATCCCGCTCGAGCGTCAGAATGCCCGTTCGAGCGGAGGAGCAAAAGCAAAAGGCCAGCTCGAGCGTCAAAAGCCCCGCTCGAGCGTGAAGGCCAAAATCTGGGCATCAACTTTTGATTTTCAAGCACAACCAACCTGTTTCGGACCTGTCCAACATGACCCAAGACTCAAATACAAGGAATAAAAGATAGGGATCAGAATAAGACAACAACACATCCACGGAACCGAGTCTGGAATACAATAAACAAAGAAGGGGAAACCGGGATCGCTATACAAATCCTTCATTTTGTAGTGATATTAGCTAAGAAAAAGTGCGGATGGGAATACAAACACGGAACACAGTGATTTCAAAAAAATGAAATGGGGATACAGACAATAAAATGAAAAAGGTTACAATTCTTGGATCAACCTATTTTTATTTTTTTTATATATAGATGATATACACAGAGGGTGTTACAAAATAAATGGTTCAGATCATCAAAATGTAACTCATTTTGAGAGCCATGAGGCCTTTTGTGAGGGGTGGTTCTACAATATTCTTTCGTCCCAAACAAACCTTTGTTTGATCCTCCCTCTAGTGCCTGAAATAAGAAACAATCCGGTAGGGGGTACCAAAATTAGCAATCCAACAATTAAGTGAGATTTTGAGTGAAAGGAGATGAGTTAGGTGTTTACGAAATGAAGCTTTTTTCTGGTTGATAGTGCATACCTCTTCTATCTATTTACCTTCATTTTATATAACTTTGCGTATGGATATTTTTTCTGCCACTCTACTTTCTTACCATGATCATCACAATGTCAGGGCCCAAATTCCTACTGCATCTCTTGAAAGGGACAGCCTGGGCCCACTTCAATACTCTACATAAATGTCCGCCGACTGTTGACATCTCCTACTCGGCATGCTATCCGATTGGCAAAGAGGATGCTTGACGTTGAACCTCTGCAATCTAGTGGGTCTAGTTGTGCTCTGTTTGCTGATTGTGAAAATTTCATACTCGGCTCACACACCTTCAAATTCATATTTTAATATGAGAGAATTCCAACCCTAATTATTATACACAATGACATGACTTTATGTGATTAGGGATGGGTTTACATAAGGCCCAGGGGGTCACGTGCCGCATGCATTTTGAATTTTGAATTTTTTTTTACATATCTATATAAAGAAAATATTTTAAATAAAAAATTTGTCCAAAAATAATATTAAATGTCAATGGTATTTTTAAAATTATGATGACATAGTGATTGTTTTTATTGAAAATGTAGGCACCACAATAATTCACAATACAATCGTGCTACTAATATGCAAACATATTTAATCTCACTATACGTATGTGAAAGTTATTGAATTGTTAGTTACATTTGGTAAGTGAGATTTATTATTAGTTCGTAATATCACATATCAATGATGAAATGGTATAATTATATTGAATTTTTGTTCAAATTTTGTTAATAAAAAATTATTTTGTCGTTATACATGATTTATTTTAAGACTTGCATATATATTATTTTTTTGCATTATCTATGATACACTTATTACCTTTGCGATCATTTTCAAGGTCAATCATAAAATTTCATGTGAAATACTATTCTAATAATTTATTTAAGTTTTTGTGCTTAATATTAATTAAAAAACTATTATTATCTTATTATTGTTGGCTATGGGGAAAAAATTTTGAAGTTGTAATTAATAAGTGACCCCTCTAATTTATTTTTATTTTTTTTGCTTTGCCACTGTATGTGATCCCTTCATTTAATAACGTAACACTATTATGATTATATTTCACTAGTATGTGATTCCTTCATTTAGGGATGCTTTGGAAATTGACTATTTTAGTTTTTTATTTTTTACGAAAAGTAAAAATAATGGTATAATAATTTGTAGTGACTTTCTTTATTTTTTAAATTAAAATAGTCTATTCCAAAAGGGTCTTAATAGGTAGTGGAGAAAAGGGTAGTTTAGTCTATAGAAAGATATATTTATAGTCTTTTATATTTTGGATAAATTACAAATAAGGTAATTTTATTATTTTATAGGAAAACAGTTAGAAATTTTATTTTTTCAGTTAATTCTGTTAAATAAAAAATTCTGATAAGGGGGTATTTGTAATATTTCAAACCACTGGAGCAATTCATATTTTAAGCAAACCTCAGGGGGTGTACTTGTAATTTACCTTATATTTTCTATGGTAGTGGAAGCAGTTAAGTGGATTTAATGCATCTTAAGGGCACTTGTTAACAAAATTCATATATTAAATGACGGTAACATAGGTATTGTAGGCCTTATTTGTGCATTTAAAAAGTTAATACGACTATAAGTTTTTGAAAATTTTAGCCAAAACCCCCTAGGCTCAACATGTTAGTATGTAAAGGACAATCCAAAATGTTTTACTTCCTACATCTCCTAAGCAAGAAGCATGTTCTTCATGAAGGACAAACCAATATTTTTTCTTTTTTCTTTTTTCTTTTTGAGACAATCTTGTTTTGGATATATATCTCAGAAGATGGAGGAGGAAAATTCCTTGTTCAATACGGAGAGAAGACCAAAATGATTCAACTAGAGAGAGAAAGTGTTAGAGCAAGGAACCCAGTGAGTGAGTTGTTCGGTTCATAAGATGGAATCTAAGACAAAATCTTCCTTTTATGGTCGAAAGCGATAGTCTTTGTTGTTTCTGCTAGTTCTCCAAGTTGCTCTTATTCATCATATCATTGTACTCAACGACCATTCTTGTGTTCTTTTCTCCTTCCTGACAAACTAGTAAAGTTGTATTTGTTAAGTTTGTTGGTTGTTGATTGTTTGTTTGTATTCCTTAAGGTATGTTGAATTGTTGTTTGTTGATTGTTGTTCATTTGATTGAGAACTTGTAGTGAAAAAACTCATAAAACTTCCTTCAGTTCATACTTTGTTTTTTTGTTACTGATACCCTGTTCAAGAAGACAGTAAAGTGTTACTCCAATAGTTTTTACAGTGAGTCAGAGTAACATTTTACTATTAAATAGAGTAAAATGTTACTTTTATGTCAATTTACTTTTTTTAAAAAAGAATTTCATAGTCAACTTGGATCTTGTTTGATAGATCTTGATGAAAAGATTCTAAAAATACTAATTTTATTAAAAATTGACATCTAAATTAAAAGTTATATTATTTTAAATTTTAAAATATTAAATTAGCTACTGAGGATATATTGGTAATAGTGGTATGCACTAGACTTTTCAAGAAAAAATTTTGGGCAAATTACAGAAATGGTCCCTATAGTTTACTCGTGTTTTCATTTTGGTCCTTGCACTTCTAAATGTTTTAATTTTGCCCCTGCAGTTTGGTTTTTAGCTCGAAATGGTCTAATAGTTAACGGTGGTTAGACATTTGGATGGAAAATTGACGAGTGCAATACACGTGCGGGCCAATTTTGACTTTTTTGAACAATTTTGACTTTCTTGAGTGTTTTTAAATCAATTCAATTTGTTTAATAGATGTGTTAATTAATTTCATTATTTAATTATTATTATTTTTTAAAATAAATTTATTTAAAATTTTAATTAAAAAAATAACATATATTTTTAATGATATTTTATTTATTTAATTTTTAAAAATAAATTTATTTAATTGTGTAAAAAATAAAATAAAATAAATTTTTATTTAATCTAGCTAAAAATAATTAAAATATTAAAGATAATTTTTAATCTAGCAATAATTTTTAATTTATTATTTTTAATTAAATTAAATTTTATAATTTATAATTTATATCTAATTTTAAATTAACAACACTAAAAAAATAATTTATAAATTATAAATTTATGGGATTTTTATTGATAAGTCCAATTTAGAAGTGTTTTAATCCAAGAAGTCCATGAAGGAATTTTTTAACCAATTTAATCCCATGTATGTATAGTTTTATTCCATAAAGTCCATTTTCTTGATTTACACTATTTTCTTGGACACTTATGCCCTTATATTCAATTTTGATACCCTTACAAATATTTTTTGAAGGATTAGCAATTTAATGATGTAAAAATTTATATTTTAAAATTCACATTGGTAGAAATGTAAAATTGGCCCGTGGTAAATGAAACCTGAAACGAGCAGGCGGGCCAGATTGACAATGTGAATATTCACATTGGCATGGTAACATTCACACTAATAGGGGTGTAAAATTGGCGCGTCGTGGTGGTAAACCACCATGCCCATAGGCGGCAGGCGGGCGGTCCGGCTTGACAATGTGAATATTCACATTGACATGTTAACATTCACATTGATAAGAGTATAAAATTAGTCCCATGACCCATGGGCGACCAAAAGCGACAATGACGGGCGGACCGGACGGCCCGTTGACAATGTGAATATTCACATTAATAGGAGTGTAAAATTAGCCCGCGTCTCGTGGCTACCCGAAACCTGCCCACGGCCCGTAGGCGGCCCGGGGCGGTCCCAGCCCGGCCTGTTAACAATGTGAATATTTACATTGACATGTTAACATTCACATTGATAAGAGTATAAAATTGGCGGCGGTCAAAGCGGGCCGACCCGGCTGCTTTGACAATGTAAATATTCACATTGACATGTTAACATTCACATTATCTGAGTGTAAAATTGGCCCGGTCGTGGCGGCGCGAAACTTCGCCCATGGCGGCCCGTTGACAATGTGAATATTCACATTGACATGTTAACATTCACATTGATAAGAGTGTAAAATTGACCCGCAACCCATGAGCGGGCCGAAGCTCGACCGAAGCCCGAGGCAGGCTTGGCCCGACCCGTGACAATGTGAATATTCACATTGACATGTTAATATTCACATTGATAGGAGTGTAAAATTAGCCCGCGCCCCGTGGCTGCCCGAAACTCGCCCACGGCCCATGGACGGCCCGGGGCAGGCCTGGCCGGCCTGTTGACAATCTGAATATTCACATTGATATGTTAACATTCACATTGATAAGAGTGTAAAATTGGCCTATGACCCGTGGGTAGCGGCTCGACCTCGGCAGGCGAAATGTTAATGTAAATATTCACATTGACATGTTCACATTGATAAGATTGTAAAATTGGCCCGCACTGTACGCCCGCCGCATCAAGCCGAAGGGCTTGCCTGATTCGTGACAATGTGAATATTCACATTGACATGTTAACACTAACATTGATAGAAGTGTAAAATTTGTCCGCTGCCGTCGCTCGCTTTCGGGTAGACCCGGACCCAACCCCGGCCCGCTCCTGGGCCGCGAGCCAACTTTACCCCCTTACCAATGTAAATGTTAACATGTCAATGTGAATATTCACATTGTCAACAGCCGGCCGACGACTCGTCAGCCATCGGCCGTGGCGGCTTCAGCGACCACGGGGCACGGGTTAATGTTACACTCCTATCAATGTGAATGTTAACATGTCAATGTGAATATTCACGTTGTCAACGGACCGGGGCCGGACTTCGGGCTGCCCACAGGTCACGGGCCAATTTTACACTGTTATCAATGTTAATGTTAATATGTCAATGTGAATATTCACATTGCCCGCCCCTAGCAAAATGGCGCTTCGGTCGCCACGCCACGCGCCAATTTTACACTCCTATCAATGAATGTTAATATGTCAATGTGAATATTCACATTGCCTGGCCGCCCATAGCTTCGCCGCCCATGGGACGCGAGTCAATTTTACACTCTTATCAATGTAAATGTTAACATGTCAATGTGAATATTCACATTGACTCAAAGCCGCCGCTGCGGAGCGTTTTTCGTACCACGGGCACGGGTTAATGTTACACTCTTATCAATGTGAATGTTAACATGTCAATGTGAATATTCACGTTGTCAACGGTCCGAGCGAGTTTAACCTGCCAGCCTGAGTCACGAGCCAATTTTAATCGTTATCAATGTTAATGTTAATATGTCAATGTGAATATTCACATTGTCAACTGGTCGACTGCTCGCCTTTAGGCAATGGACGGCCGTTCTCCACGCACGCCACGGGCCAATTTTACACTTCTATCAATGTGAATGTTAATATGTCAATGTGAATATTCACATTATCAATGGGCTGGGCCGGGCTTGCCCCGGGCCGCCCATGGGACACGAGTCAATTTTACATTCTTATCAATGTGAATATTAACATGTCAATGTGAATATTCACATTGTCAACAACGAACGGCGCGCCGCCGTAATGGTTTTTGGGCGACCAGGCGCGGACTAATTTTATACTCTTATCAATGTGAATGTTAACATGTCAATGTGAATATTCACATTATCAACGGGTCGCCCAGTATGCACGAGTCATGGCAGCGATTTCGGTTTACCATAGGTCATGGCTAATTTTACACTCCTATCAATGTGAATGTTAATATGTCAATGTGAATATTCACATTCTCACGGGCCGGGTCGGGCCCTGCCCGACCCGGGCTCGGGCTTCGGGCTGCCCACGGGTCACGGGCTAATTTCACACTCTTATCAATATTAATGTTGATATGTCAATGTGAATATTCACATTATGAATGGCTTCGGGCCGCCCTCTGGCCGCGGGCTAATTTTACACTCCTATCAATGTGAATGTTAACTTGTCAATGTGAATATTCACATTATCAACGGGCCGGGCCTATTTTTTTGGCCTGTGGGCCGGCCCGGCCCGACTCGAATTTTTTCGGGCACCCACGAGGATCGACATGGGCCGGGCCCCTACACATTGACGATATGAACATTCACATTGACGGTGTGAACATTCACATTAGGGGTATTTTGGTAATTATGTCACCAATAGGACTTATTGAAATATGAGAAAATAATGTGAACTAAATGGAACATAAGTAGATGAAAATGGTATTTTGGTCTTCTTATCTCAAATTGGACCTAATGGAATAGTCAAAAAGAATATGGGTTGGATGGAATAAAGCTCTTAGAAAATGGATTTATCAAAAAAACTCCCTAAATTTATTTGTCTTATTTATAAGGCCATAATTTATAATTTATATTTTTTATTATTAATATATATTTTTTATGAATCTCTCAGACTATTTGGTTGGATTGGATGTGTATCCCGTCTTTGTTTTCTCATAGGATTAGATGTCTAGAAATAACTATTTTTAGTGAATCTAATATTTGGTTGAATGAACTGAATAAGGATAAATGTGCAAAAGACTATTTTACCATTTTTCAATTGTTTACTAAGTAATAGCAATATTAAACATATCTTTAATATTTTAATTATTTTTAGCTAGATTAAATAAAATTTTATTTTATTTTATTTTTTACACAATTAAATAAATTTATTTTTAAAAATTAAATAAATAAAATATCAATAAAAATATATGTTATTTTTTAATTAAAATTTTAAATAAATTTATTTTAAAAAATAATAATAATTAAATAATGAAATTAAATAAAACAAAAAGTCAAAATTATTCAAGAAAGTCAAAATTGTCCCGTGCGTGCCTTGCACACGTGGAATTTCCCTACTTAGTCTCTATCCATCATTCTTATGAACTTTTTTTATTCATGGGTAAATTGGTAATTTTACATAAAAATATAAAAATTGAAAAAATTACCAAACATTGCACGAGTCAAAAAGTTAACAATGTATCAAATAAATTAGTTTTTTTAGTATTAAATTTTTATAAGTTGATTTTGAGTCAATAAAATATGTTTTAGCTAAAATTCCAATAAAAACTATATTTTAGCAAATAGACATGTTACTTCATTACACCTCTATTTGGTTGAGTTCTAGAAATTATGTTTTGAAGAATATTAAAATTTTAAAAATTAGTTTGGTAAAAAAATAAAAATATATATTATTTTCATTTGATTTTTCATTTTTGCGTAGGAAATAATTTTTAAATTTTATTTTTGATATTTATTTATATTAAATTAATTTTTAATATTTAAAAAATAATAATTAAAAATTCTATCAAATGGAGCCTAAACAAATCTTCTAGAAACAAATAATCTCTTTGTTGTGCCGTGTCAGCAGCACACAAACAAACAGTGGATTTCATCCTATGCGTAATGAATTTATAATTATTTGTCTTATTTATAAGGCTATAATTTATAATTTATTACTTTTAATTAAATTAAATTAAATTTATAATTTATAATGTATATTTTTATTAATATATAATTTTAAATTAACAACACTAAAAAAAAATTATAAATGTCTATATTTTTTATTAATATATTTATAAATGTCTATTTTAATAATAAATTATTTTTTATTAATAATTTAGTCCGCCGGACATGAAGTCTGGCCGGACTCTATATCCCTCATATGAGGGACTAAACAATCCTAAGGGGGGGATTACTTCCATGAGATTGGTATTCCATGGGACTAATGTGTAAAATGTCTATTTTACTGTCATGCTATTACTTAGTAAACATATCTTTAATATTTTAATTATTTTTAGCTAGATTAAATAAAAATTTATTTTATTTTATTTTTTACACAATTAAATAAATTTATTTTTAAAAATTAAATAAATAAAATATCAATAAAAATATATGTTTTTTTTTAAATTAAAATTTTAAATAAATTTATTTTAAAAAATAATAATAATTAAATAATGAAATTAAATAAAACATCTATTAAACAAATTAAATTGATCCAAAAACACTCAAGAAATTCAAAATTGTTCAAGAAAGTCAAAATTGGCCCGTGCGTGCATTGCACACATTGATTTTCCATCCAAATGTCTAACCACCGTTAACTATTGGACCATTTCGAGCCAAAAACCAAACTGCAGGGGCAAAATTGAAACAATTAGAAATGTAGGGACCAAAATGAAAACACGAGTAACCTATAGGGACCATTTTTGTAATTTGCCCAAAACTTTTTGTACTTATCCTTAATGCATTAAAGTTTTATTATGAGGAGATTTTGACCAAATTCCTCTAAATATTTAAGCCCACTTAACGAGACTAGTTGGTAATTTCCCTTATTTTTAATCTCACATTGAAACAAATCTGCCATAAGCAACCATTTTGGCCTATGTTAAATTGTTTTCTGACAATTTCTTAAACTAGTGATTGGGCATGTGCATTACACGTGGCACATGATTTTTCATCAACGGTTAGTATTATAATTATACATGTCTCTTAAATTGATAGGTGATATGTATACAAAGTATGGAGACTTATATAGGTAAATTGATATGTACCCAAAATATAACTAAGCAAGAAATGAATACATATTCGACTAAAAAATTTAAATGAGAAATTTTATAAACATAAACATTAATTTATAGTTAGATTGTTGAGATCACAATCTTATCTTAAATAATAAACAATAAACAAGTCCTTTAAATATGCAGTGTTACACAAATATTTTTCTATCAACTTTCCATTTCAATTTTTTATAATCAATACCTATAATACAATTGAATGTATAAAATTAATTGTACAATTACACAATTTTATTTAATAGTTCATCTCATAATACAAATTCATTAAACCCACTATTGCATTATATATTATTGGTGTAAGAATGCAATAATATCAATATGTAATATATTCTTATACATAAAGAGTTATTAAGTCTCGTTTAATATGCCACAAATATATTGCATGATGAAAAATATAACATTAGTTATTAGTATATTTTCATTTATGTAGAAAATGTGTAATAATTTTTTTAAGAAAATGAAATGATATTGTACCTTAATATTTTGATCAATATGGGAATTTCATAATCGTTTTCATGATGTTTATAGATCCACGCTTGTAAGTGTTTCCAGAGTCACTTTCATAAAACTGCTAAATTACATAATTTATTATGTCATTTGTTAGTAATCAACATATGAAAAAAATTGATTGAAACTTTTTATTTGATGTACTTACTTTCTACATCATTGAGTTGCTGAGATAATATTTAGGCATCATTTGATTTTTATTTTTTTTCTTATAATTTGACTAAAATATATGCATAAGGTACATTGTTTTTCTTGCACTTTACAACAGATAGGACAATTCCTGCTTCAGCTCATCTAACTTTGTTTGGAGAGCATGTTGCGATAGATCTTTCGTAGTTTTTGTTTTACCATCTTCTTGTTTTTCTTCTTACTCACAATTATAACTCATTGTAATAAAAATGTTTTGAAGAGTAAGAGTTTGAGATGATATCATATTGTTATTATAAATTTCAAATTTTATTTTCCCTCAACAATGTGATTTTTTCTGTGAAGGGAAAAAAAATTACAATTATTGTCGTGATGGAGGTATTTTGCAAAGTCTTGATTTGTTATTGAAAGTGTTTATTGTAAACACTTGTTTGTATGACATGTATGTATATATGTATTAAACATAAGTTGATAGGAGAATAATACACAATTCTACAATTTCTTCCTAGCAAATATAACTATATTACTAAAGCGATACATGTTAAAAAATTAGAGTATCCGATTGTAATATAACATTATGGATTAACAATGTATGAATACAGTAACATATATAAATTTAATTCTATTTAGATTATTAGATATTCAATATTCATGTAAAAGTATAATTTAAATATAAAATATGAAGAAATTCTAGTATCTTTAATCACCAAAATTGAGAAAATATAAAAAATGAACAACAAAATTATGAAAAACCAAAAACTAGAAAACAGATTTAAAAAAATGAAACCAACGAAAATAGTTCTTATTTAGAATTTTGACATCATGCCTAAGTTATTAAAGTATGCAAAATATTATAGTTTAGAAAATTTAATCTAGACAAAAAGAAAGTTTATGAAGATAACTTGTGAATTTTCAAGATGCAACACAAATCTCTGTTTTAAAAACGTATGCACTTTCCTCTGTCTAGATTTGAACGAATGCATACAACTTTAAGATTCAACCAAAATTATTCACAACACTTTGATCCATGATGGACAATTGTAAATATTATGTATATCAGTATAAAAGCAAGCATATGAAATAAGAAAGAGTAATTATTTTTTATTCTCCAATCATCATCAATGTAAAAAATAAGGAGATGAGTTTTTTTTTGTTTTTTTTTTTTTTTTTTTGATAAGAAGGAGACGATTTGTTTATATTTATATAGGACTCTTGGAAGCCAATATATCATTTTTTTGTGTTCAACTCCAAAAATAAAGAGATAGTTAGTTTATATAGGACCCTTTATGACTTTTAAAAAACATAGTATATTTGAAAGTGTCACAACCCAATCCCGGTGCTAGGGCTGGATTCGCAACTAGTTAATTTCTAAAGTTACTAAGGATTAATTCTAAATAAACAAATTAAATAACGTAGTGGTGATAAAATAAAAAGGTACACAAAGCATTTTATTTATTTAACATGAGCTAGATAGTACTTACAAATAAGAAGGGGGAAAAAACACAGTATTTATCTCAAGTCTTGGTCCTGATTAATGGGGTAAACAATTCCTCTTTAAATTTCTTCACTTGAAAGGGTTTAACAGCTATAAGCATACTGCAGAGTAAGGAATATTATACTAAAAGCATAAAGTTATACAAATTACCATAGATAATTATTTAAGCTAAACAATGAATAATTTGGTTTGAATAAATCATTTTAAATGACTGAATCATAACGCAAAAATCACATAAGTAAAATAATCATAATTACGGTACAGAACAAAGCAGAGGGTCAATGGATCTATGACTGACAAAGGGTCATAAAGTGACTAATCAAAGGGCTAGTGGTTATTTAACTCCCCCAAGGCATGAGACCGTTAGAGGGTCACTAAAGTAACAACTCAGAAGGTCAATGGTTATTTAAGTCCCTTAAGGCATGAGACCTTCGTTCAAAAACATATTTAATAAACAATTATATCCATAGATTTCTATTTTAAATAAATAGGGTTCATAAAATAAATAACATAATTTATAAGACATGATTTACATAAAATAATTCATAATTATTCAAGATATAATATAACTCATCGTAGTGTAGATTTCTACTATTTACTTTTCTTCTTTTGTTTTTTTCTTTTTGTTGGGACGCTGTCTTTCTTATCTTGATATCTTCCTTAGGATAAAACAAGTCCTTTGTATAGGTCAGTACCAAGTAGGTGAGTCAAATAGATGACTCATTCCTCCTGGGCACTTGTCTAAATTTAGTGTTGTGCACTTGACTAGATTTGGTGTTGTGCCTTTGCAACAGGCAACAACTTGTGCCACTATGGTGATAAAGTTTGGAAATACCCTTTGGCCCAAGCAAACTTTCTTCATCCTCGAATTGGTACTTGAAATGGGGATGTACACTCCGATCGGGGGTGCCGGAATTAGCACTCCAACGGACAAGTTAGTATTCTCTCAACTTTTTCTTCTATCACAAGTTATCACCCTTTTTTCACATACCCCCTGTTTGGCTAATGGTCCTCCTTTTTTATATTACTCTCCAGGGGCCCATTTTCTATTATGGACACTCTGCCCTCATAGCTGGGCCCCTAGTCATTCCATAGGATCCGTGGCCTATTCGGCCTGATAGCTAGGTCCTAGTCGGCCACGACCCTGCTCTTCACTGTTTATTCGGCAGTCTTGAGGATAAAGCCTAATCTGAGCCGACTTAAACTCGGCCCCCACAATTGTCCCCCAAACATCCAAGTAATTTTATTCCGGTCGGCATGTTTGGTTGATACATTCCTCTTGGAATTGATTCGTCAACATAGGAGCAATATTTTAATCATTACAGCTTCCCGCCCCTTCATACTTGACAATCATCTAATGTTCGATTTGAAAACCAGCCCCCTGTATATTCTTGAATCAAAAGGCTCTCAACTTCCTTTGGCATCCTTCACACCAACCTCCTTCAGGACTTCTGTAATTTCGCTTCCCACTGTTCATCTTCTTCTTTGACCTGTAAGTTCCACTTTCTCTTCTCATTCTGCTCTCATGTCAATCTCTTGCCTTTTTTGTTTTTTAGTACACATTTTGTTTATATTCCGTTTTAAATAGCGAGGCAGTTGAAAGCCCTCCTCTCAAAGGAGCGAATCACAGCCTTCCGTCATCATTTTCCCATCCCAAACTACGTCCACCTATCCCTTGTTGTAGACAGTGTAGTGAACATGGAGAGGGCTGACACAAACACCATTAACTTCCCTTTTTGGCAATTGTTGAGAGTGGTGTTTGATTTCCCCTCCATCCTCTTCTTAAGACAGTCTTACGCTATTGGGGATTAATTCCCTCCCAGCCTAATGTGAACTTCTACCGAATAATCATGGGTGTAATAGAATTGAATCACCGACTAGGTCTTAACCTTGGAATCCTAGCTATTCAGCACTGCTACGTTATGGCGAAATCAACTGGTCGGCAGGGCCGTTACTTTCTGAGAGCCAAAGACGTTGACCATTACTTGGTAACCATGCTCGCTAGCTCTGGAAAAAGGGTTGACGATGTCATGGTCACCGTCCGAGGCAATTGGGAATTCAGTGAGGAAGAAGATCGCCAAGACCTAGTGCCGAGGCAAAAAGGCGAACCAGGTGGTCGACTAGAATTGTTAGCATGTCTTAAATGAATAGTTTATTCGGCTCAAATACTGGGTGTTAATAATTTGTTTGTCATGCAGGCAATGACTTGAAAATAGCATTGACATCGGTGAACGGAGCCATTCTAGAACAAGTCAAGGCGGTCCTTAATTACAAAGGTCATGCAAACCTTCAAGAACAAAGGCGTGCAGCCTATGTTTTGCTAATATACGACCCAACCTATTCCACTTTCTCAGCCGTAGATAATATCCCTATGCCGAAACATGAATGGCAGCTTACTACACTTATATTCCCTAGCTACAAAAGTCTAAAGGATATTGGTGTTAAGGGTTTCGACACCGATGAAGAGGCCAGCGAAAATGCACAATCAGAGGGCCATGTAGAGGACCAGGAACTTGACAAAGAGATTGAATTGGCATTTGAGCACATCAACCCTGACCATTGCACCGATCATACCTCCACCTCTGGCCGAGTAGGTTTATCTGCTTTAGAGAACGACATTTTCACGAGATTGGAAAATCTTCCTCGGGCCAAATCCGAAGACGAGGAGATGAGCGGAGAATCTCTTGCCCAGTTTCTAGATGACAAAATACAGAGATGACGGCCAAAAGACAAGTCGGCGAGGCCAATAGAAGCCAAGTAACGCCGACACGCGAGGTTCTTCTACAAGAAACGGCTCGCGAAATGATCGTGGCCGAGTTGGTTCCTAAAGAGCGCCAGACAGAAGTCTTAGAAGCCGATCTGATAAGGCAGAAATGACCTATCGAGAATGTGACTGAGTTGTTGGAGGTGCCGATTGATAAACGGCCAAGGATAGAGATGCCGCCCATCGCAGATGATTTATCCAAGCCATTCATCATCCAACCACGGATGAAGAGTATGCCGGTACTAATTAGTGGGTCGGCCATCAAAGATTCCACTGTGGCCCTAAGTGTGCCTTCGGTACTCTCTTTGCCAGCAGACAAAGCAACGTTCCATGCCGAACTGGATGTCATCTTGATTGCTTTGGCGGCTCAATCGGCTATATTGGTAAGTTGTTAAAATACCTAAAATTTCCTAATAACTAAAATTTCCCTTTCTACTCAGACTAACATGTCTTGGCTTCATTGCTTTGCCAGGCGGCAGGAAAGATTGCCGAGATTGGCCATCGTCATTATGATGTCGTAGAGTGATTCAGCATCCTTAAAGGCTAGCTAGAAGAGCAGAAAAACAAGGCCATAGCTGCAATTACCGATTTGTCTGTGGCGACGACAAAGGCCGAAGAAGAGCAAACAAGGGCAATTGCTACACAAGAAAAAGTGCAAAACGTCGATCTGCTCCAAAGGGACACCGAAAAGAAAGCAAACTTGATAGACGACTCCCTAAATTTGGCTCAAGAAGAAATCTCAAAACTGAAGGCTGATCTTGAAGCAGAGAACAAGGCGAGGGAGCTTGCTGAGGCAGACGCGGCCAAAGCCTTTGATGTCAGCGAACTGAAGGCCAAGGAGTTGTACACTGATAAAGCCTTGACGTTCAAGAATCGAGGCTTCAAGCACGGATGGCTCAAAGCTTTGGCGGCCGCCAAGGTGACTCTCAATCAGCCGATTCCCTACGAGCAATTAGAAGTCGAACTGCTAGAATCGAATTCAGAGGATTTGGACTTTTGATTGGCCGTTTTTGTAATAGATATTTTCCTTTGTTTTGTTAGTGCTTTATTTTGGACTCTTAATCAGCGGCTTTTGTAATAGATATTTTCCTCTATTTTTGTTTGTTTTATTAGCACTTTATTTTGGAATTAGGCCATTTTCATGTATAAAGTGAATGTACTCGTGCAATTTATTAATGAAAATGCCCATTTTGCTAATGAATGAGAATGATTATGCATTGAAACTAAAACGTGCCATATCACCACACCAAAAATAAGAACATGAAAATAAACGGTTGCAGAGCCAAATAAATTAATAAATCTGCCTTTGCCCCAGTTAACCATTGAGCATAACCATCGAATACATGGACGAAGCGTGTTCATGGGGTCAGGTTGGACATTGTCGTAATTCGGCAAAATGTCTAAAGAGAAGCCAAATAGATTAATAAATCTGCCCTTGCCCTAGTTGACCACTGAGCATAACTGCCGAATACATAGACGAAGCGTGTTTATGGGCTCAAGTGGGACATTGTCGTAATTTGGTAAAATGGCTGAAGAGAAGCCGAATAGATTA
Source organism: Camellia lanceoleosa (assembly GCA_025200525.1). Taxonomy (NCBI): domain Eukaryota; kingdom Viridiplantae; phylum Streptophyta; class Magnoliopsida; order Ericales; family Theaceae; genus Camellia; species Camellia lanceoleosa. The sequence continues at coordinate 29,300,879 of CM045762.1, read as the reverse complement.
ATAAATCTGCCCTTGCCCAGTTGATCATTGAGCATAACCGCCGAATACATCAGGAGACGACAACGACCACGGGCACTTCGTAATTGTTGCAACTACAATTAATAAGCAGGGTGGCCAGGCATGTATGAAGCCTATGGCCTCTTTAAATAAAAGCTGCTCAGACCTAACTAAGTGTGAAAGGGAAAAGAGCACTGCGTCGACTTCAGTAAAATTCGTATGTCCAACAAAGTATTCTTCAACAGTAGAGGGGAGGGAAAGACGTTAGCTGAATTGGACATAGAAATGAACCGCGGAGCTAGTGGCAAATCCTCCTAAATGGGTAATATGGTGTCAGAGGAGCGAGAAAGGCATCGATCCCCCCGTCGTCGAAGTAAGTCCCCAAGAGGGGACGAGGTAGAAAAATCACCAATGAGGGGGATGTAACAATGAGGGAACCCAAGGATTGGGAATGCACACGCCTCAACGCGAAACGAACCGAGTAAGTTTAGACACCCCATTTTTGACCTCCCGTAAGACTTGGACACTTTGTCCTGCTCACTCGATGATGAAAGTTGTGTTGAGTGTGGTTCGAGTTCTCCACGAGGGATTTAAGTTCAAGCTCCAAAACCAATCCCAAATCTTTCATATTCATACTGTTCTTACCCCAGAAATTTATTTTTGAACATTATGCCACCCTACACTGAGTTTGAAATAGAAGAATAGGGAAACACATTGGGAGCTGGCCGTACCACATTAGGAGTTGGCCGTGGGCATTGGGAGCCGACTGGCTCTCTTTTGCGAGAAACATTGTTTTGGGCGAGAATCAGCCAACTGTCCATTTTTTAAGATATTGTCGATCTATTTTTGCTCAAATTTTATAAATATGAGCATATATCTCAGTGTTAGAGGTTAAAAAAATTTCAAAGAAGCAAAAACATTGCCAACCTATCTTTAAACAAGCTTATCATCCATACACCATATCTATATACTACATACAACCTTGGAGCCATGACTTGAAACCTTGGTTGAGCTTTGTGAATCACAATTCAAGCTTGAGAGTGTGTTTGAACCAAGTTTGGTTCATAAACAAAAGCTTACATTCTTCAAGAGGTATAAGCTTACCACCTTTCTATTACTTTCATTTTTGTCTTTCCTTCGCTATTTCTTGTGTTTTTGTATTGTCTTGATCCTATTTCAAGTGTTAGAATTTGGGTTTAAATAGCTACCAAAGGGTAGAAAGGGTTAACACCCTTTCTTGCACTCTACTTCATAGCTCACACCCTTGTTCTACATTCTTTTCTTTGCCTTTTAAATTGATTTTTAGAATTTGAAAAAGGCTAAAAAACCTGGTTTGAGGTCTCAAAAATGGAGAGGTTAGTCACCTATCCTTGTTCTTGTTCACTAGCCTTGCATTTCCCAGTTCTTTCCTACCTTTTTATGCTCTTTAACATGATTTTTAGCCATTGTTTTTAGCATATTAGGGGCAGTTTTAGGGCTGTTGTAATTTATTTACTTAGCGTATGCTTTAAATATCTAGCTTGTTGTGTTGTAAGTCTTCATGCCTAGCTTGTTGTGTTGTGTTACCAATGCTTTGATAGCCTTTCTTTGTTTAATTTTCATGTTGAAGAGTCTCATTCTAATAATTGATCACGCAATCATTTCTGAAACCTCCATCTTTTCTTCTTTTCTTTTGTTTGAGAGTCACTTCAACTGATTGACGGTTATTCGAAGCATGAGAAAAAAACCTATGCTCAATGGCTTAATCTCTACGAAAGTTCATCATCAAGGCATACGCTCTCTTTCATGCTTAGGATCACTTCTCGTTTGACGTTTCTTCTCATTTAGTGGACTTAACCATCACTTTGGACAAATTGATTAAAGAACGGCAAAGACTAATAAAATCAGCTCAAAATGAACTAAACTGACATAAAGAAAATGTTTAGAGTTGGTTGGATTCGGCCGAACATTATGCCAAGTCCATCATTCTGAGACTTATCACGTATCAATCCATGATACGTTGATAAGACTTAGAGCGTGTCTACTTCCCTCTTTGAGTCTTCATGATAGGAGGGAGGGGTGGTCATTATCCATTACATTTATTCAATTTTCTCCAAACGTGTTCGAAATCATCAAGCCATCAAATTGTGCTTGTTGATGGTTTCGGACTCGAAATCATTCTTCTCTTGAGTTTCCCATGACAGAGAAGGGTAGAAGGGACAAACAGGGCCTAGAAAGGCTTTGTCTGTACTATTCTCACCTCAGAGCACAAAACATTTTTTGGCATGAAATTTAGAGCCGGCCAGCACTATTTTGGCCTGACCAGATCTCATTTGGAGCCGACCGACTCCCACTATTTGGTAAGCAAAGACCTTTTGGCAGAAACAAAATGAAGTAGCTGAGAGTAAGGCAGAGCAATCTGCGCAGACAGAACAGCTTCTGGGCATTGCACATGCGATCATTGTGTCTCATGGTTGCTTGGATTAAATTTCTTATTAGCATTATTGTAATTATCATTGTTATAAATTATCAATGTTGTAATTAATTAATTATCATTGTACTTAGTGTTGTTATAGTAATGGTTCATTAGGTAGTTAGTTTATTACTCATTATTAGCCTTTGTTGCAATAACTTAGCTAGTTAGTTAATTATAACTTAGATAGTTAGTTAGTTATTCATTCATTTGGTTTTGTAATAGTTAGTTTAACTAGTTTATTCAAACACTCATTCGGACCCTCTTGCACGAGGGCAAAATATGTAATAATTGTGTATATCTTCCAACCACCATTTATTTTCCTCTTTTATTTACCCACTTATAATGGTAGCATAGAGCATCATATTTACTTAGCATTTCCATGTTCACATACACTTGTTTCATGTACATTGGGTTCGGCTCATCATACTAACCAATGTCAATTTCAAATTTATTGCTTTAAAACGTGATTTATCACATGTCTTGAATTGGATCATATACCATGCTCATGGTCGAGCCTATAAAAATTGCATAAATGTGTGCGTTGCATTAGTCACATTGTATTGTTTAGGAACATGCATATTTTCTAATCATTTTTCTTTATTTGGCTTGCCTTGGAGTACTAGGTGAGCACTTATTGTTTTAGCATACCGCATAAGTGTTATTGTTGCCATATCGAGCATGATTCCATGAGGCTAAGTTATTAAGTGATATACCTGTTTGAATGCCGGTGGATGAAGGCTAATTGCTTGAATTGGAATAAATTAATTAAATGTACATGCAAAGTAACTTTTTCAAGTGACGTGAATTAAAACAATTTTTAAACAAACATGAAATCAAATGTTCTAAATTTTGCAAATTAGTCTATATTTGTGTGCATCACATAGTAAAAATTGCCTAATAAATCGGAACAAGAACATATAATGAAAATAAGAATCACATCATAATTAGTAGAGGCCGATCTTTAATCGGGTGAGTGAAGTGCTCAATTCATGACCTTCCCCTCTCGTACCTAAGTTCTCGAGCCGAGACAACTTGGTGATGATGGACACGTGGCCTTTGGCATGAGTCATAGGTTTCCTAAATTTTCCAAAAATATTTAGATGGCGACTCTGTATCTGGCCAAGCAGTCCATTTTTGGCATTTTGACTCAAAATCGATTTTCCAAAAGATTTGTTGAATTTGGACTCTATTGTGTTTATCTATTTCACATCGCACTTGGAGAATCAGATTCAGAACCACGAGAGTCCGAACTGTAGGGCTATCATATCCAAAAGGAGTACGAAAAGCAAGCTACAGTAAGCCACTGCGCCCATTAAGTTTTTCGGTGTTTATTAGGAACAAACCAATGACTGAAGCGGACTCGATTATTCGTGATCCGAACGTGGCAATAAAGTTTACTCGGCAAATGTTTCCATCCAAAGTGTAACAATCAATGAGCAGACAGGGTGACTACGAAATTTTCAGAGAGGGCATTCATGGAGCGGTCAAGGGACTCTACAACTCATATGAGATTGGCATGCGCCTTCGAGCCGCGCAAAGAGAAATTGAACAGAAAGACAAGCGGATTCAGAACTTGAAGTGCCACGCGAAGATGACCGAGAGTGAACTGAGAAAAGCCAAGGCTGCTGAGACTCAATTGATGGGTGCAATGAACCCAATCACAATAGACAGAATAAACCAGCGCCTACTAGATCATGCTATAGCTGATCGGGATACGGCAAGCATGTTTGCAAAAGAAGCAATAAGAACATAGGCCTATGAGGAAGGCTTTTTCGACGGCCGAAAAATCGGCATTGAAAAGACTAAAGAAAAGTTGGCGGATGACATTTGTCGATACGAGAACCGTAGCTTTAAGCATAGATGGACCAAGGCTTTACAAGCCGCTGGTATTGACTCAGCGTTGCCGTTGTACCAAAGTTACAAGTTTTCCTTCAAAACTTATGACACTGAAAAGACTGATGATGAAGAAGAAAGTCTCAGTCAAAAGAAGGCCTAGATAACGAGGAAAACTTGTATTGTACTCTTTATTCTAGCAGGATCCATGTATTTGTAGCAAGAAACCATGTATTGTTAGAAATAAATATACATTGGACTTGTTTATTTGATATTGTGGTTAGCCTTGTCCAAACTGTTAGCAAAAAACCATGTCTTTTTAAAACAGCTTGTTCATTGACCTTTGTAATTTGATTATTAAAATATGCCAATTTCATCAATTCTGACCTTAAAAAACCCTTGCAGTGGGAGTTCCGAATTTGGAGGCTTATTCGGTCAATTATGCTGAGCTCGAAGGGCTCTCTGAATTCGGAGGCTTGTTCGGCCAATCGTGCCGAGCACAAAGACTCTGAATTCAGAGTCTTTGCAATGGCCAAACGTGATCAAATATGAAGGGCACTATGAATTTGGAGTCTTTGTAATTAGCCAAACGTAATCAAGCACGAAAGGCATTTCGAATTTGAAGGCTTATTCGGTCAACCGTGCAGAGCACGAATGGCGCTCCGAATTTGGAGTCTTTGTAATGGCCAAATGTGATCAAGCACGAAAGGCACTCTGAATTCGGATTCTTATTCGGCCAATCGTGCCGAGCACGAAGGGCGCTCCGAATTCAGAATCTTTTATCAAACGGCCAATTTAAATAAAAAGGCAATGAGAAAGGCATACTATATTGCTGAGTAACTACATAGACGCTTACATGCTTGCATAGCAGCAAAAACAAAAACGGACTAGCATATTGTACAAGTTAGTTTAATAATAAAATTTACGCAAGTGGGTCGAATTCCAGGATCGTGGTAAACTTCTACCGGCCATGTTTGAAAGGCAATATGCCCATATCGGGAATCGAATCAATCTGGTAGGGGTCGTCCTAGTTAGAGCCTAGTTTTCTGTCTACTGGGTTTTTAGTAGTAGGAAGCACTTTCTTGAGAACCAATTCGCCAGGAGCATAACGGCATAGCTACACGCGCTGGTTACATGATTTGGCGAGCTATTGTTGATATCGCACTATACGCGCAAGAGCTCGATCTTGACGTTCCTTAATCAAATTTAGATCTAATGCCAACATCATGTCATTACGCCCTGTGTCAAAAGCCTTTGATTTCAGAGTGGCAGGCCAATTTCAAGAGGGATGATAGCCTCTGTCCCAAAGCACAAAGCGAATGGCGTTTCTCCAGTGGTCCGCCTTGGAGTGGTACGGTAAGCCCATAATACACTAGGCAGCTCTTCAGCCCACTTGCCCTTGGCCTTCTCTAATTGTTTCTTAATTCCATCCAAGATCACTTTGTTAGAAGCCTTGACCTGACCGTTTCTTTGTGGGTACGCCGGTGAGGAAAATAGGGTTAGATATCGTATGTGTTAGATAGTTCCCAATAGACGCCACGATCGAATTGGGTGCCATTGTCAGATACAAGTGCTTTAGGTATGCCGAATTGGGTTATAATGTTTTTCCATACAAAGCGTTTAACATCGATATCTCAGATATATGCCAGTGATTCTACTTCAACTCATTTCGTGAAATAATCTGTGGTAACGATCAAGAATCGTTTGTTTCTCGGAGCTCACGGTAGCAGTCTGACGATGTCAAGGCCCCGGCCAAGGTCTAGTAACGGAATTTAATTCTTCAGCAGGCAGGTGAGGTAATGAGGAGAACTTTTGGCATTGTTCACACTTCTTTATGTAGTTCTCGGCATCAGTACGCATGGTCGGCTAATAATATCCCTGCGTTACGGCTCGATGGGCCAATAAGCGCCCTCCAGAGTAGGCACCGAAACTACCTTCATGTATTTCGGTTAACTCTGTCTAGGTGAACACATTCCAAATATGGCCCTGAGAAAGATTTTTTTGTAAAGCTTTCCCTAGGGATCCAGGTAATATCATAAGGCTTTATTCCGTAACTTATGGGCTTCTTTCTTATCTATTGGCAGCTATTCTGAGGAAAGAAATGCAACGATGGGGTCCATCCAACTCGGTCCTAAGTCAATGATGTTAACCTGAACTGGTTCGGGAGAATTGATGCTTGGCTCTGGAATGAATCCCACTTCGATGGTTCGTTTGATTTCTAAGTTAATGGCAGAAGCCAGGCAAATAAGGGCATTCGCATGTGTGTTCTGATCGTGAGTTATCTGATTTAGCTCGTGCTGGTTGAACTTCGGGAGCAAGAAATTCGCCGTTTTCATATAGGCTTCCATTCAGTCGTTCTTAGCTGCATATTCCCCTTTCAACTAGTTGATGACTAATTTTGAGTCACAAAAAACCTCTAACCGCCTAGCACCAAGGTGAAGCGCATTGCAGAGATCAGTTAGCAATACTTTGTATTCGGCCTCATTATTTGATGCATAGAAACCCAGTTTAACTGCCTGCTCGATTATTGCCCCTTTGGGGGTCATGATTACTACGCTTGCCCCGCTGCCACGTTAGTTGGATGATCCATCACAATACATTTGCCAAATGTCTCAAACATATATTCTCCAGTCTGGTTGAGGTTGAGGAAAGAGTTGATCAGACTTGAAGTCGGCATGGCACCCTGCAAACTCGGCTACAAAGTCAGCCAGCACTTATCCCTTGATGGCCGTTCTGGGGAAACACTGGATGTCATACTGGCCGAGTTCCAAAGCCTATTTAGACACTCACCCCAATGCTTCCGCGCTACGGAGTACTGCTCGGAAAGGATAGTCCGTTAGTACCCCTATGGTATAAGCCTAAAAATAGTGCATCAGCTTTCTAATAGCCACCACAAGAGCCAGGATGAGCTTTTCCAGTGGTAGGTATCGTGTTTCGGCATCAACCATAACCTTGCTTACATAGTAGATTGGTCGCTGCTCCCCGAGTTCCTCCTTTAATAACACAACGCTGATCGCCCGGTTGGATACTACTAGATACAAGATGAACAAATCGCCTAGCGATGGGGTTGCCAAGAGTGGCACTGAATGGACATAAGTTTTCAAGCTATCCAGCACAGCCTGGCACTCGGGGGCCCACTGAAATGCTTTGCCCTACGGAAGTGTGTGAAAAAATGGTCGGCAACAATCCGAGGAACGGCTAATAAACCTATTGAGAGCAGCGGCCATTCCCATCAACTTCTGAACTTTTTTGGCCGACTGAGGGGAGCTGAGTTCTATAATGGCTATGAACTACCTCAGGTTGGCCTCTATTCCACGATGGTTCACAATATAGTCGAGAAACTTATCGGATCCGATGCCAAATGCACACTTCAAGGCATTCAGTTTCATTTTGTACTTTCAGAGAATGCTGAAGGTCGCGGCTAAGTCAGCTAGATGAGCATGCTTTTCCTTGGATTTCACCACCATATCATCAATGTATACTTCCATGGTGCGGCCGACCTGTCGTTTAAACATAGTGGTGACCAGCCTCTGGTACATTGCCCCCACATTCTTCAATTCGAACGACATGACCTTGTAGCAATAGGTTCCCCGTGGGGTGAGAAATGTTGTATTTTTCTAGTCCTCCAGATGCATGGCAATTTGGTGGTAACCCCGGTAAGCATCCAAGAAACTCATGCGTTGGTGATGCGCAATTGCATCCACAAGTTGGTCAATTCGGGAATAGGAAAGCAATCCTTGGGGCAGACCCTATTCAAGTCTGTGAAATCTACACAAACATGCCAAGATCCGTTTTTCTTCTTGACAACCACAGTATTGGATAGCCACGTGGGATAAGTTACTTCACGAATTGCCCCAGCTTCCAACAGCCTGTCAACTTCGTCGACAACGGCCGAAGTATGCTTCGCGGTCAACCGTTGACTTTTTTGAATAATTAGTTTAACCTTTGGGTTAACAACATTTAAACGATGTTGGGCTACACTCGGATCCACTCCCGGCATCTCATACGGCATTTAGGCAAATACGTCGATGTTCTCGAGTAAGAAGGAAACCAACTCTTGTCATTCAATTGCATTCAGGGAGGTGCCGATCATGAAGAACTTGTCAAGTTCCCCTTTGATTCCAATCTGATCAAGGTCTTCAATTGCCTTATCACTGGGGGTTTTTCCAACATCCTCGAGGACTTCTCAACCCAGAACTTCAATCAAGTTCACTTCTAATTCCTTCGGCTTCTTTGCTGAAACAGTAAGGTAGCATGCCTTTATCGATTTTTTAGAACCCCGAATTTTCTCAATGCCATGTTACGTTGGAAAGCAGAATAACTGATAGTAGGTACTAGGTATAACCTACATCGCGTGCAACCAGGTTCTCCCCATGATGAGATTGTATGGTAATAGAAGTTTGACGACCAGAAACTCCACATCGACTGATTTGGTACCTGCACGGACTGATAATGTGATCTTGCCCAAGGGTATTCGGGGTTGGCATTGAAGCCGAACAGGGGATAGTCAACCGATAACAAATCCGAATCGGTGAAACTGAGTTTAATAAATGTTTTGTAATACATTATCTCCTAGGTGCTTCCCTAATCGATCAGAACGCGTTTGATGATGAATCTGTATACGCGCAACTCGATAACAAGGGCATCATCATAGAGAAGCGTTACCCCTTCAAGATCAGTATCGTCGAAGCTCATTTTGCCAGTCTCATGAGGTCGTTTGGCTGGTGTGAACGGCCTAGATGGGCTAGGTTGTAGCTGGATCGTACATACCTGAGTTGGCGGCGGTAGACTATATATCATGTGAATCACACCAAGTTGAGGTGAATCCGGGCGTAGAGCTATCGTGTTTGGTGGATTGTTCTTACGGACATGTTGTACTAATCGACCGTTTTGCACCAATTCCTCCAGATGGTCCTTTAGTGCATAACAGCTGTCAATGTCGTGGCCATGGTCCTTGTGATATTTACACTGCCTATCCCTTCGTCTAGTATTAGATGGTCCAATCATCTCGAACGGCCACTTAAAGAACGACAGATGCTGGACTTTGGGTAGGATCTTACTGATCAGCTCTTCGAACTCCGTATACTTCTTGTCCGAACATTTGGTGCGCCTGCTATCCACTTAATACTGTTCGTTCGAACGGCGCAAACATTGCTCACTTGATCTGCGCAAATCCCGCCGGTTGTCTCGTTTAGTCCGACCTCGAGGCTCAGGGCTTTTTGGTGGTATGGCACTCATCGGCTGAACCAGACTAGATGAGGCAGACTTTACGACTTTCTGTCTGGCCTTAACGTGAAGGGCATCGTCTTCCACGTTGCAATACTCCTCAACTTTCTTCATTAGCGCCCAGACTGTTTTGGGAGGTCGTCTGGTCAACGAGCTTAAGAGAGGACTATCGAGGTGTAACCTCATTTTAAAGTTAGTGATAGCTATGGAATCATTACAAGCATCATCTACCAAGTTGAAACACTGCCAATAGTGCGCCGAATACTTACGGAAGGTCTTTTCTAGTTTAATTTTCATTGTCCAGAGAAAGTCGGCTTGCTTTTGCTGGACGTCGTTGGTGATGAATCTCGCCTTGAAGGATTTTTGGACCTGATGAAAGCTTTTTGCTGTGGCTGGCTCCAGTTTATAATACGATCTGACGGCCAATGGTCCCAGGCTGCTTGGAAACATTCGACACATGAGTGCTTCATCATCAGCATGCAATGTCATCGCTTGTTTGTAATGACGAATGTGATCCGTAGGGTCTGACTTACCGTCATACAAGGTGAATGTTGGTGCTTTAAACTTTTTAGGCAATACAGCCCTTGCAATACGTCGTACAAAAAGGTCATGTTTATCCTCTTCATCCGAACCATCATCTCATTTCCCTCGCATGTACCGTACATATGGACTTCCCTCAGATGAGCTGGACATGTCAACTCACCCTTTCTTCCTAGGTTCCTGAGATGATGAGTCGGAAGCATTGCTACTACCATGTTTCCGATGTCGACGCCGTCGATCATCCTTCTTCTTCTCTAGCGACCGACCCCAATCATGACGTGGTGTGGTTTGTTGGGATTTGGCTAACTCAAGGGCCAACTCCTTACGTAAGCATTCATTATAAGCCGCCATATCTTGCAGACGTTGTTCATTTCACTTTGCTTGATCTATGATCGTCTGCATGGTTTCCTGCATCGAGGTTGAAGGCGAAGTTTGAGCCACTGGGTCAAAGTTCAGGGCCCTTCACACGGTGATATTCTCCAGACCAAGCATGGTTCTTGGTGTAACATCATCTCTTGGTGTAACATCGTCGACAACGAGTGAAGGATCATCTGTTACGTCTGCCCTGAACGCATTTGAGTATTCCTACAGACAGCGCCAATTGTGGTGATGGAGTTTGGAAATACCCTTCGGCCCAAGTAGACTTTCTTAATCCTCGAATTGGTACCTAAAATAAGGATGTACACTCCAATCGGGGGTGCCGAAATTAGCACTCCGACGGACAAGTTAGTATTCTTTCAAGTTTTTCTTCTATCACAAGTTATCACCTTTTTTTCACATGCCCCCTTTTTGGCTGATGGTCCTCCTTTTTATATTACTCTCCAGGGGCCTACTTTCTATTATGGACACTCTGCCCCTCACAGTTGGGCCCCCAGTCGTTGGATAGGATCCGTGGCCTATTCAGCCCGACAACTAGGTTCTAGTAGGCCACGGCCTTGCTCTTTATGGTATATTCGGCAGTCTTGAGGATAAAGCCCAATTTGAGCCGACTTAAACTCGGGCCCCACAGCCACGCTTCCATTCCCTTACTTCTTATTTACACTTGTCCCCAACTAATTATTATTTTCTATTTACATTTTGACCCCAATTAATTGTAGATATAAAATTATTTTGTTCATTTATAATTAAGTAACACTAATATGAAATTTAAAGAATAAATCATTACACACTAGTGAGCCACTCAACACATCCTCACAGCATACCGCGAACACTATTGCTATTTTTATTTACTTTCTCCTTCTTCTTCTTCTTTTTTTAATTAATTAAACAATTAGAGTGTCACAAAAAGGATAAAATTGGGATTTAAAAAAAGTAAAAACATGCCAAGTTCTTCACACTTTTAAAATAGTAGTAGATATTATTGGGTAAAAAAAGATTATTTTAAAAACCGATTATACCTATAGTTCTAAAAATTACATCTTACCCCTTTAAGTTTCTAATTACATAACAAATTATTTCTTTTATTAATAAATCACCAATTTAATTAACAATTTTTAATAATATTATAAATATATTTCAATTAAAAAATGAGATAATTTATTCCTGTATAGGAGATTCATTGAAAATTTCATTTTTTTTTTTGTTAATTCCGTTAAATAAAAATTCTAATAAGGATGTATTTGAAATTTCTAGAACCACACAAGGCAATTCATATTTTAAGCAACTTTGAGGGTGGTTTGTAATTTATCCTAAATTGTTAAGAGATGGGATTTGTTAGTGTTCGATAAAACTAAAAATTAAGTACTAAAAATTGAATGTTGAATTTTTTAAATTAAAAATTTGTTTAATAAAAAATTAAGTGTTGAACTAAAACAAATTATTTGATATGTACAAGATTGTCACGCCCCACATTTTATTACTCAGAATCCATTATCAAATTCATTAAACATATTCAATTTCAGAGATAACATGCGGAAACTCTTTACATCATTTGTAAGAATAAATAAAGATTCTCTCATCCATAAATGCAACATGTACATATCTAAATAATTGCCTGCAGGCTTACATCTTTAACAGTAAAAGAAAGGGTTTAATCTTTTTACATCAATGGCATTTTGCCTACAAATAAAAGGCCCCGTGGCCAACACATAAAGAAAATCCTCAATCTTGAAACACCTCTTGACGTTCCCCTGAAAAAGGATTAGCAACGTGGGATGAACATAAAGTCTAGTAGGGATCTCAACATGATCCTAAACAATAGCAACTTACAGATAGCTATGATCATTAATGCATCAAGTTATATCATATACATAATGTGACGATTTATACAGAAATATACTTATATAGGAACTTTTCTCAAAAACATTCTTTTCATTCAACAACATTAGCAATTTACTTTTCTTTCTTCATGTTACTCGTTATGAGAAATAACTAAAACATCATCATTCGACAAAAGGTTAACATTTGTTAACCAACTTACAACACTTTTCAATTCAACATCAAGTACATCCATTTTTTATTTCAGTTTCCTTCACTTATACAGTTTCGATTCATAACTATGGCTCAGAACCTGGCCAAACAATTCAATGAGACTATAACACATATTAAAACACTTCCATACTTCACAATTCACACGAGAATATAACTCATATTAAAACACTTCCATACTTTAACACTTCCATATTTCAAGTGATACACAGATTTGCTGTATCAGTGGAGTCCATCCCCTATCTCCTCCCAAACAGGTTTGAGAGTCCATCTCCTATCTCCTCTCAAACCATGGATACACAAATTTGCTGTATCAGTGGAGTCCATCCCCTATCTCCTCCCAAATAGGTTTGAGAGTCCATCCCCTATCTCCTCTTAAACCATGGATACATATACAATGTATTAAAGCATATAATCACACGTATGGAGTACATCTCCTATCTCCTCCCAAACAAATGTACATATACAATGTATTAAGGCAAATATGCACATATGGAGTACATCCCCTATCTCCTCCCAAACAATATACATATACAATGTATTAAACTCTTTATCTTGTACTATGATCAATAAAGGCACATATTCAACTTGTTCTTCCCACTATCATATTTAATGACGTCTTCCAAATGATTAGTTTCAATTCACCTAATCATCATGCAGTTTCTACAACAATCATGACTATCCTTCACCAATAGCCCAAAACATATATTTCTAAACATATATATATATATATATATATAATTTCCAAATAAATAAACTACCCATATTTTCATAGGTGAGAGATTTCAAATATCCAACCCCACCATTTAAATTCATATCCATCCATATCTACAGTTCACATGAAAGGAAAACAAACCCAATTCTCACTAGACTTTCAGTCCAATAGTAAAAATAATATGTGAAGAAATTCCAAAATCCAACCTTAAGTTCATTATCGATTTACAAAGGGTGATGATTTCATTTTCGTTCAAAAGACCACTTTCCGTTATTTTCCGAACCACACAACCTCAACGATTTCTAAAAATTCATTCTCATCATTTTACAAAACCAAAACCAAATCCATCACCTTTATTTTACAAAGTCAATTTCCATAGTACCAAAACCATAACTCAACTCAACATCACGTGATTAGTCTGAAACAATACTAACACCGTGGTTACTTCTCTTTTGTTTTCTTTTGATATGAGCACAATTAACCAACCCATATTAGCAAGATATAAAGATTATTCAACTCCCTCCCCTTTTTAAATCCATTATATCAATAATAACAAACTAGGGCTTTCTTCTATTTCTTCATAAACATAGTAAATCATTTCCAAAATAACTCAACATCAAACAACTTAACAATACCAATCATGAGTATCAAACCCTAGATCCCCTTTCATGCTTTTCAAAAAAAACCCATAGTGAATATGGTTTTTATGCAATAAAACTACCACATGTCTATCTATAAAAGTAGTATTGAAAAAAGATCAAAGAAATCCCTACCTCAAGCTTAGGAGAGAAAACCATCCAAAAATCACTGGCGCCAAAACCACGAACCACTCGGACCAAAAGGAAGCCCTTGACGAAATCTACAATCCATCTCAAAGGACCATGGTGAAAATATTACTCTAGGTGAGTAAGTCTAGAGATCTTTGAGCAAAAAGTGATTTTGGAGAGGAAGAGAGAGTGATACGGTTTAGAGGGAGAAAAGAGAAGAAAAATATAAAGAAAAGGGTCAAGTGAAAGCCTATTTATAGCACTAGGTAAAATTAGAAATAAGCCCCAAAGTCAACCCAAAATATCAAGTCAAAACCCTTAAAAAGTAGGGCCAAAAGTCAGACTAAAATCCGAAAAAATATCTGCAGAGGTCGACCCCTGCAATAGTGGTGTCGACACCAAAGAGGAAAATCTGGGAAAACTAAGCTTGACTGCACTGCTGGTGTCGACCCTACCCCAGACTGGTGTCTACCCTATGTTCCAGCAACCAACACACAGACAGAAGACAGTCGACCCTCTTCCAGTCTGGTGTCTACCCTATTTTCCAGCAACACCTCCAGAACTTCATCAATAGGTAAGGGTCGACCCTAGGAAGGCTGGTATCGACCCTAGAATGGAATTTCTAAGTCTCCAAGGAACTTTTGACAATAATAAGTGCAAACAACCAAACCCAACAAGTTTAAATCAACTTGTACTCCTCCAAAACTAAAGTACAACAACACCAAAGGTTCCCACAATAGAATAAAGGGTCCAAATACATTTACCAAAAGCTTTAAAAGGCATAAGTGCTACAACGTATTTAAAAAAATTTATTTTCAAATTGTATAACTTACAGTTTTTATATTGTGATGGTGAGTTGATGGTGGTGGAAGAGGCAACGGTTGTGTTAGTTATGATGCCATGGCAATGCTGGCGGAGATTAAGGGATAGTGATTGTGGTGATGGTGGAAAGGTAATATTAAAAAAAAAGGGTGACAACGGTGGTGAATGATGGTGGTAGTTGTGACAAGGGGTTAAGTAATTGGGAGAATACCACATGACCATACTCTAAGCCAATCACTAATTACTTAACCCCATGTTGTTCCCACATCCCCAACATAAATTGTGGGCCCTTATACCTCTCCGCCAATCAAAACCTTATGGAGTACCACGTGTCCATATTCCGAGAATACTGAATAATTACCCGTTGTGACAATAGTTACGGAGGTAAAGGGTGATAGTGGTTGTTATAGTGATGGTAATAATGGTAGTGGCGATTGTAATGGTGGTGTGGTAGCAGTAGTGAAATAATGGTGGCACTTATAACAATAACAACAATCGTGATGAAGGTGGTAATAGCAATAATGGTGGTGGCGATAGTAGAGGTAGTAGTGGTGGTAGCGATGGTGGCAGTAGGTGGTTGTGAGTTTATAATAAAGTATGTTGATACTTATGTTTAGTATTTATAAATTCAATTAGAATTAAATAAATTTCACATCATTTAAAATTTTCTTAACTTTTAGCTTACTTTTTAAGAAATACTTAATTTTTTAAGTGATATCAATTGTGGTTATCAAATGAGTTAAATTGATTATCACTTGATACATTAAATTTTGAGTGCTGAATTAGGCTATCAAACATCGCGTTTCTTAGTCCATAATATAGACTTGAGAGTTTTATTTGGGCATGTAGAGCTCATTACGAGTCCCGTTTTGATAATCTGATTTGTTTGTCTTGTAAGAGCCTTCATATATATATATATATATATATATATATCAATTCAATAATCGTAACTTATTAAATTTATAGAGTTTGTCTCCAAAAAAAACAAACGTCAAATGTGTTTTTGAAAATAGATCATCTATCTTTTTGGTGACAAATACAATAAAAAGAAGAGACTACGATTATCAGACCAGTCTAAATTTTTTTTATAAACACGAATAATTTTACAAAATAAACGATTCAAATTATCAAAACAAAATCTGTAATAAACCCACAAGCATAGACAACAACTTCCAACCTAGATTGGAGGGACGCAAGGGAAGCCTCTACCAATTGTTAATCACCCAAGAACTTGAGTTGTTAAAAACATGGACAATTTTAGTTTTTATATCGTCAATTGACAACACATCCTCTCATTTGTGACAAAATTATCCTTTCACATACAGGCCTCTTTTGATAAGCCAAAAAAAAAAAATCAATTTATTTGGGTCATATCATCTTTCTATTTTATATATATATTTTTTGTAATAAATCAAAAGGTCAACTTGTAAGTCTCTTTCCAAAAACAAGTGTATAATTATTGAATAGGTAGTGGATTCAACTACAAGATTTATTGTCTACTTTAATATCATCTCAAGTTTTAAAGCGAAAAACATTAAAAAGCAAAAATAACGTTTGGTTTAATTTTTGAATCATGATTTGAGTTTTAAGTTATATTTTGAGTTTTGAGTTTTTAAAATGAATTTTGAAAAAAAAAAAAACTTGTTTGGTTATGAGTTTTAAAAAAAGTTTTGAGTTTTGAAAAAAAAAAAATTGAGTTGTATTTTGAAATTTTTTGGGTTTATTTTTTAAAAATATTTTAAAAAATTCTTAATTTTATTTTTTTAGGATAAATATTTTTTATTGTAATTTTTTTTAATGTATGTTGTATTTACTACATTTGTGCGCTGTATTCTTTTGAATATTTTAATTATTTTTTATTTTTTATTTTAAATATTTTATTTTATTTTTAAATATTTTAATTTTAAAATTTTTTTGAATATTTTTTTACTTATTTTTTAATTATTTAATTTTTTTAAATTTAAAAAATTTTTGGATTGCATATATATATCTAAATCATAACAAATTATTTGACCAATACTTAAAAAAATAATAAAATAATTTTTAAGAAATTTTTTTTAAAAAAATTCAGAAATAAAAATAAAAAATATTTTTTTAAAAAATAAATAATAAAAATAATTTTAAAGAATAAAATTAAAAATATTTTTATTAAATCTTTTTTTAAAAATAGAGTCTTAAAAAGAATTTTTGAATTGGGTTTTGAAAATTTTGTTTAATTATAAATTTTAAAAAAAGTTTTAAAAATTTTTATTCATGATTTTAGAATAAAACTAAACGCCACCAAAATATTTTAAAAGTTGGTTCGATCAATGATTGACATGTCTGGACACGAAGCCATTATAGTAATACCTACCCCCCCCCCCCCCATGGTCCATGCGATGCAAAGGTTATTAGTATAACATGTTTAAATGTTGTATTTTAATAATTTTTTAAAAATTAAAATATTATTCTATAAAATTGAATATAATAAATTATTAGATATATGAAAGAATTATATGATATGATATTTATTATTTTTTGATTTGTTATACACCTAATGATGCAGATTCCAATTCTATTATCATATCATTTTGAGTGAATTTATGAGACTTTAATCTTTCTTTCGAATTTATAAAAAAAAAATCATGGTGTGTGATTTCATTTTCCCTTGTTTAACCTTGGAATTGTCTCATTGGGGTGTCAGTTTAACTTAGGACGTGTTAATCGTTTTGGTTTGTTGTGTATGGGAATCCTTCTCAAAATTTTGTTCTTGTTTGTTTGGGTGTTGAATTTCTCTGGTTTCGGAGAGTGCGAGGTCAGGTCCAAAGTGCCTAGAATGGAGCTGAAAAAATTCTAGACTGGAAGACCAGGGATGTACGTACGGGAGATCAAGCCGCACGTGTGGGGAAATTGGGATTTTCAGCCTTGCACACTGCATTATATGCAGGTGCGAGGAGAGGTGGGGATTGGAAGGCCGCACGTGCGAGGATCAGTGCTGCACATGCAGGAAACAGGCTCCGCACGTGCAGGACCGGCTAGGTCCGAAAACTCTATTTTTTTCTCTCATTTTGGCTGAGTTTTTATCATTTTCTAACCCTCCATTCTCACTCTAAAAACACTTTTGCTCCTCTTTCTCTCTAAAAACTCTCACCAAACACTAAAAATATTTGATTTCTTGCAATCCATTGGGTCTAGATCCATCATCTCTCACAAGTCTTGGAGATCAAAGCTAGAACTTCACTTTGTGTGGTGGAGATTGAAAATCTCTCATCTTTGGCTCTAGGGTTTCATCTCATCTCTTCAACAAAAACTTGAGGTAGGGACTTCTTTGAGTTATATATACTTGTTTATGCAAGATTGATATTGATTTTGAACTTTTCTTAAAGATGTTGTAAGGGTTTTGATTTTTGACTCAAGAAATTGGTAGCTTGTTGAAGAGATGCATCTTTTGTGTCATTGAAAGGTTTTTCTTGAATAATTGGAGTACATTGGCATAGAAATGATGTTTCGGTGGGATTTTACTAAGAAATAAAGGAATGCATTGTTTTGGGTGAAAACCTAGAAAATTTGGGGGTTTTGTTGAATGTTGAGAAATTATGATTTTTGTTTATGTTAAATGAATGTTCAAATAGAAGTTTCATGACATTAGATGAAAAATGTCAAGTTTCTCAATATATATGTGTAGACACCCCATTTTTTACCATCCTCAAGACTTGGATATGCTTGCAAGTACATCCGATGAAAAGTTTTATTGCTTGTCGAGTATTCGAATTTCGCGACGGAACATCACAGGTTTGAACTTTCCAAACCCTATATCCTTTCTACCCCATTTTTGGACCATGCTTTGGTCCCTCCCTAGTGCTTGTTTTAGTGCACTGCCAGCCAAGATCAAGGGCTGCCGGCCATGGTATCTGCCCTGCCGGCCATCAATGAAGCACTGTTGGCCACCACTGATGGCCGGCAAGCCACCATGTTTCAACAGATATTATGTTAGATATTTTGAGCCAGCTGTGGCTCACTAAGCCATCCTCTATACACGTGTATGGAAGGATGGAGGCAGGTTTAAGCTTATCAAGCAAGCTTGTGCCTGCATTGCTTATATAAGGAGAGGCCCATCTCCCTCTCCAGGGGGTTCAGAAAATTTAGAGACAAAATATCTCTCTCTCTCTCTAGAATCCTCACTCTCTCTCTCTTTATATTGTGCTCAATAGTGCTTTAAGGTATATTTTCTTCACACTTTTGCACTACAACACCTAGTAAAACACCTCTATATTGTTGCTGAGGCTCTTGGAGGTTTTATTTAAGCTCTCAAAGTTTGGTTTTTTGGCTCAGAAGTGCTTGTTTTGCTATGGTTCTTCAAGAGTGAGTAGTTACCCTCTTTAAGCTTTGTTTTGCTTAAATATTTGGACACCCTTGCATGCTATTTTTGGCCTAAGTTTCAACTGTAAAAACCTCAGTTTTTAAGTGTTAAAAATAGTGGTTTAAGGCCTTGTTGGGGTTAGGGGTGTTTCCCCCCTCTTTTGTGGCTTGTTTGTTATGCTTTGTGCTATCTCTTGAGGCCTTTGAAACTATCTTGTTTTGGTCTTTTAGCCACTGAATTCCAAAGGAATTTCAATGGTGAAAAACTTGTTTTGAGGTCTCGAATGGGAGGGGGTGGTCCCCTCTCCTGTTGTCTTGCTTGCTTGCCTTGTTGGTCTCATACTTGAGCATGCTTTCCTACTCTTTTGTGACTTAGCTCAAGCATGATTTTGTGACTTTTTGGACCTACCATAACTCTGCTTTTGGTTGGTTTGGTCATTGGTTGCTTGCATCTTATACTTGTAGTGCAATCATGCTTATTGGCCTAACATGCTTCATGTTTTAGTTCATTATTCTAGCATGTGTTAACTTTGCTTCAGCACATTTTTTCCACTGATTTAACATGCTTGAGGTCTTTTTTAAGTGGTCTTGATCATATATGCTTAGCTTTGTATAGCTATAGTGTAGTTGGGCTTCACTAGCTTTGTGTTTGAGGTCCCTAGCATGCTTTGAATGTGATGATTGCATGCCTTAATCTCATTTCTCACATGATTTCAGTGTATATAGCATAGTCACACTCTCACATATTCCACTCTTTCATAGCTTTTGAGAGATGTGCCTTATGCCTTGTTTGTGAGCCAATACGTATGCATGATTGTCTAAGCTTTTGGGCTCCATTTTCATCATGTTTTGACCTTTGTTTTGACATGTTTGAGCTCTGTCCAGAGCTGGTTTGATGCTTTAGGCCATGTATTGCATGCCTCTTGTTGAATGCCTTAACTAGTTTTGAGTTTTAGGGCCTCTTGGATGCTATACTTGTGTTGTTTGAATGATAAGCATGTTATCAGGTGTCGCATTCATATGCCATCCTAGATAGCTGAGCCTATTAGTTGCATTATTGCATGTGTTGCATTAGGCATCTTAAAATAAACTAGGATCATGCATGATTTCTAACTAGTTTTCTGTTTTGGCTCGGAGTACACTGTAAGTGTTTACGCTTTAGCATCCTTGCATGAGTGTGAGTGTTGCCATGTTAGCATGCTTGCCATGAGGCTATTTGCTTAAATGCTAAACTGCATGAATGCCTGTGGATGAAGGCTTTATTGCCTGAATTGGAACAATTCATCAAATGTGAGTTTTAAGCCCACTTGAAGTGACAAATCATCATGTTTTAACCCCACCTTGTTTGGTGGCAAATCTGCATTTCAGCCTACTTACGAGTAGCATTTTCAAACCACTTTCGAAAAACAAACATAAGATGTTTTGTTCCAAATCGAGCGATTTAGTCTATACTTGTGTGTTGTGTGCATCACATAGTAAGTTAGCTAATAATCAAACAAGAATACATGTGTTTTCAAAAACAACATATCATGTTAGTAGAAGCCGATCCTTTGATCGGGCGAGCGGGGGGTGCTCATTTCATGACCTTCCCCCCTCGTACCCAAGTTCTCGAGCTGAGGCAACTTTGGTGATAACGAACACGTGGCCTTAGGCACAAGTTAGGGTTTCCTAAATTTTCCAAAACAAAATATTTAGGTGGCAACTCTGAAATCTGGCAAAGCGGTCCATGTTTGGCGCTTTTTGATTAAAATTGATTTTCCAAAACGATTTGCCGGATTTGGACTCTTTGGTGATTTGTCATTCTTACATTATACTTTGTGAGATTAGATTCAAAACCGTGACAGGAGTCCGAACTATAATAGCTAGAACCTAATTCACGCCCTCGCGCGCGGAGCTAGTTCGGGGCGGTCTACAATGTGAAATTAGAAAATTTTTCTTGGAATCTATTGTTTATGTAGGTATGTACATAAATCTTGAAATGACAAATGTTAAGACCATATGAGTTACGGTTATGTTGCAACATTTGGATGGATGTAAAAATTCATGAATTATACATGTTCTATGTGTTGGAAAAAAAAAAAAAAGGAAGTGGAAATTGTAAACGTAAATAGTACAATCGTGGGAAATTTTGTAGATGGTTGGATGTTACATTGCATGAATAATCACTACATGGCATAGATAATTGTGGCATTGCATGGGCAACAATGGCATTGACATTTCATTATACCACTTGTTATAAATATTGAATTGGGATTTGAAACTTGCATTGAGAAAGGATTGTTGAGAATTGGGAATTACCGAAATGTTTTGGGGTAAATACGTTGGTAAGTCCAAATAGAAGGTGTAGAGGAAATGGATTAAGTTGGCCTGAGTGTCTGTGGTGAAAGAACGAAAACACGGGCAGAGGAGGTACCACTTCCCTTCCGGTTAGCAACCGGTAAAGTGGGGTTTTTGGTAGTGCTAGTTAAGCCTACTTGTAGACACCAATCTAGGGATTACCTAAGTCGTATTTACTGCCCCTATTGGATAAAATTGTAAATTTTGAAATTCGTTGAGATTTTCAAAATGTGGTTGAACATGGTGATTCTTTTCAAAAAGGCATATAAATGAAATCCCCTTTCAATTGGAATTGCATAGCATTACATTCAAAATTTGGAAATCATGCGTAAATGTATATACTTTGTTAAGATTTCTCTATTGGGCTTTAAGCTTACCCCTATGGGATTTTGGTGCAGGAAAAGTCATGGTGATCCCGTCAAGTTGAGGGCATGGATATATTTTGTGAATAATAAATAACTCTGTTTTGTTGTGATTTACTTTGCTAGCCAAGGACTATTCGTGTATGGGCCTGAGATGCCACTTTTGTGTAACCGGGCTTAAGCCATGGAAATTGTAAGCCCATGAGGGCATTCTATTATTTTTTGGGAATTTGATGTTCTATATGCTATAGATTCATGTATTCTATATCATTGAATGTATAATTCGCATGTGAGACTTTTGTACAAACCTTAGTGATTAATAGATGTTGGTTGATGTACTTAATTTATGTTGGATTATTTTTGGGGTGTTACATGGTGTGTAAATTTTCTCAACACATAAATATAAAACAAATATTGAGATAATTCTCTAATCTAAAAAAAACTATAAAGATAATTCACTAAACTAATAAAGAAGCAGAAAAAAATATATATATATATATATACAAATGACTAATTTTATTAATACATAAATCATACTTGCATAACAAATAATCAATTTTATTAATAAGTAAATCATTAAGTAAATTAATAATTTTTAATGATATGAAAAATATTTTTCAGTTAACCATTTTGTTAATAAATAAATTATTAAGTCAATTAATAATTTTAATGATATGAGAAATATTTTTGAATAAATAATTTTGATGATTTATTATTGCATTAGAGAATAGTTTTTTTCTTTTTTTTTTCCTGAGTATTGTGTTAAATTAAAATTTATAACAAATGATAGTTGTAATTTCTAGTATTATAGGAATGGTTTATATTTTAAACAAACCTTATGGGTGCATTTATAATTTGTTAAAAAATAAAATATTTATGTTTCATAATTGACCAAGAATATTTACGTAATTACAGGAAAACCTATTTCATAATTGACCAAGAATGTTTGCGTATTTATAGAAAACCTATTTGATAATTGACCAAGAATATTTACGTATTTACGAAAAAAGCTGTTTGATAATTGACTAAAAATATTTGCGTAATTATGAAAAAACTTTCACTCAACATATAGGCCACGACTAATAAATTATTTAAAATGAAATAGCAAAATTGAAAAGAAAAGACCAATCTCAAGTAGCTAAGTGATTCTTGTATATATATATATTTATACTAATTTCAAAAGAGCCATGCAAGGCACAGACTATTATTACAGTATATTTAAATTTCGTATTTTGATAATTTTTTAAAAATTAAAATATTGTTTTATGAAATTGAATAGAACAAATCATTAGATATATGATAGAATTATGTGGTATGATAAGTATCATTTTTTATTTTGTTATACACTCAATCATGTAGACTCCTATTATCATATCATTTTTGCTGAATTTATGAGTCTTTAACATTTCTTCCGAATTTATAAAAAAAAAAAAAATTATGGTGTGACTTTTCTCAACCGATAAATATAAAACAAATACTAAGATAATTCTACCATCTAAAAAAAATTAATAAGATAATTCACTAAACTAATAAAGAAAAAAAGAAAATACATATATATACAAATGACTAATTTTATTAATAAGTAAATCATTAAGTAAATTAACAATTTTTAATGAAAAATATTTTTTAGTTAACCATTCTGTTAATAAATAAATTATTAAGTCAATTAACAGTTTTTAATGATATGCTAAATATTTTTCAATAAAAATTTTTGATAATTTATTATTGTATAGGAGAATTGGGTTTTTTTTTTCCATGAGTATTGTATTAAATTAAAATTTATAACAAACGATAGTTGTAATTTCTAATATTATAGGTCCGATTCATATTTTAAACAAAACTTATGGGTGTATTTGCAAGGCACGTGCTATTATTCCAGTATGTTTAAGTTTTGTATTTTGATAATTTTTTAAAACATTAGAATATTGTTCTATGAAATTGAATAAAATCAGTCATTAGATATATAATATAATTATGTGGTATGATATGTATCATATTTTGATTTGTTTTACACCTAATGATGTAAAGTCGACTCCAATTCTATTACCATATAATCTTGGGTGAATTTATGAGTCTTTAATATTTCTTTCGAATTTATAAAAAAAAAATTATGGTATGTAGCTTTTCTCAACAGATAAATATAAAATAAATACTAAGATAATTCTCTCATCCAAAAAAAAACTACTAAGATAATTCACTGAACTAATAAAGAAACAGAAGAAAATACATATGTATACAAATGACTAATTTTATTAATACGATAAATCATACTCGCATAACAAATGACCAATTTTATTAATAAGAAAATCAACAATTTTTAATAATATGAAAAATATTTTTCAGTTAACCATTTTGTTAATAAATAAATCATTAAGTCAATTAAAATTTTTTAACGATATGAGAAATATTTTTCAATAAATAATTTTAATAATTTATTATCGCATAGGAGAATAGTTTTTTTTCTCTGAATATTGTGTTAAATTAAAATTTATAACAAACGATAGTTGTAATTTCTAGTATTATATGATCGATTCATATTTTAAACAAACATTATGGGTGTATTTGTAATTTGATCAAAAATAAAAGATTTATTTTTCATATTTGATCAAGAATATTTGCGTAATTACAAAAAAACCTGTTTTGTAATTGACCAATAATGTTTACGTAATTACAGAAAAACCTGTTCCATAATTGACCAAGAATGTTTGCATAATTACGTAAAAAAACCTTCACTCAACATATAGACCACCATTAGTAAATTATTCAAAATGGAAGGGTAAAATTGGAGGAGGAAAAAAAAGATGAATCTCAAGCAACTAATTGGTTTATATATATATATACTAGTTTGCAATGGCCCGTGCATTATTACAATATATTTAAGTTTTGTGTTTTAATAATTTTTTAAAAAATTACAATATTGTTCTATGAAATTGAATAGAATAAATCATTAGATATATAATAGAATTATGTGGTATGATATGTACCATTTTTTGATTTGTTATACACCTAATGATGTGGACTCCAATTCTATTATTATATCATTTTGGGTGAATTTATGAGACTTTAACATTTCCAAATTTATGAAAAAAATTATGGTGTGTAACTTTTTTCAACACATAAATATAAAACAAATACTAAAATAATTCTCCCATCTAAAAAAAATTACAAAGATAGTTCAATGAACTAATAAAAAAGCAGAACAAAATACATATATATATACACAAATGACTAATTTTATTAATACATAAATCATACTTGCATAACAAATAACAAATTTCATTAATAAGTAAATCATTAATGCTGTGTTTGGTTGGAGGATTTGGAGAGGGATTTGAAAATAAAAAAGGAAAAGGTAGGTGAAATGTGAATATATTATGTCTATATTTCACATAGTTTCACACACCTTTTCCCTTTCCATTTTCAAATCCCTCCCCAAATCCCCCAACCAAACACAACATAAGTAAATTAACAATTTTTAATGATATGAAAATATTTTTTACATAACCATTTTGTTAATAAATAAATCATTAAGTCAATTATTAGTTTTGATGATATGAGAAATATTTTTCAATTACCAATTTTGATAATTTATTATTTTTATGACAATACTTACACCTTTATCATAAAATATATTATTTTATTAATTTTACCTGTAAAGTGACCTGCTTAGCAGGTCACCAATGTGTAAGTTTGAACAAAATTTGATATAACTAGTAACACAAATTTGTATAAGCCGAAACATAAAAGGTGTAAGTGCCTTGCATATGGTATGCAAGGCATACCTAAGAAAGATCCTT
Source organism: Camellia lanceoleosa (assembly GCA_025200525.1). Classification (NCBI taxonomy): domain Eukaryota; kingdom Viridiplantae; phylum Streptophyta; class Magnoliopsida; order Ericales; family Theaceae; genus Camellia; species Camellia lanceoleosa. The sequence continues at coordinate 29,275,263 of CM045762.1, read as the reverse complement.
TATTATTACATTGGAAAATTGGTTTTTTTTTTCTCCCTGAGTATTGTGTTAAATTATTATTTATAACAAACGATAATTGTAATATTTTAATACTATAGGACTGATTCATATTTTAAACAAACCTTATAGGTGTATTTGTAATTTGTTAAAAAAAAATATTTATGTTTTATAATTGATTAAGAATGTTTTCGTAATTACGAAAAAACCTGTTTCATAATTAACCAAGAATGTTTGCATATTCACGAAAAAACCTGTTTGATAATTGACTAAGAATGTTTGCTTAATTACAAAAAAAATTCACTCAGCATGTAGGCCACCATTAGTAAATTATTCAAAATGAAATGGCAAAATCAGAAAGAAAAGACGAATCTCAAGCAACTAAGTGATTCTTATATATATATATATATACTAGTTTAAGAAGGCCTGTGCAAGACACGTGTTATTATTACAGTATATTTCAGTTTTGTATTTTGATAATTTTATAAAAATTGAAATATTGTTCTATGAAATTAAATAGAACAAATAATTAGATATATAATAGAATTATGTGGTATGATATGTATCATTTTTTGATTTGTTATACACCCAATGATGTAGACTCAAATTCTACTACCACATCATCTTGGGTGAATTTATGAGTCTTTAATATTTCTTCCGAATTTATAAAATAAAAAAAGGGTGATTTACAAGTAAGTCCCGTTTTAGCAAATAATGGTACATTAAGTCCTAGTTCAAAAACTTTTAACCAGTAAGTCTCATAATCCATTGAAATGATGAAACTACCCTTACCAAATCAAAACACAAAATAAAAATCGCAGATTCAAGATTTCATTCACAGTTCATCATGTCATTTCTCACCCTCGCAGATTTCATTCTCACCTTCATCAATTTCACCTCACATTTCGTCTTCCTTCATCAATCTCGTCTCAGATTTCACAAAAACAAACTAGATCATCAAACATTCAAACATCCGAACAACCAAAAATGGTAAAAACAAGTAAGATTCAAGTATCTTAAACCCTAATTTTTGCGAAATCTTTCATTTTCGAAACTTTTGTTTTTGATTTCCATTTCAGCTTGAATGTTGAGTTCGAAACTTTCATTTTCGAACCTTTTGTTTTTTATTTCCGTTTCAGCTTGAATGTTGAGTTCGAAACTTTTGTTTTCGAAACTTTTGTTTTTGTTTTTGTTTGTGAATTTGAGAACATTCATTGTAATGCCACAAAAATCATGTTCTCATTCTTTCAGTTTAGGTTTCATTATTGATTTTGGTACGATTGCTGTGAATATTCTCAGATTCTTAGTGAATTTGAGTGAAAAACCCTAGTTAATCATGTTCCCTTACTTTCTATTTAGGTTTCATTGTTGATTTTGGTGCGATTGCTGTAAATATTCTCTAATTCTTAGTGAATTTGAGTCAAAAACCCTAGTTAATCATGTTCTCTTGTTTTCTATTTAAGTTTCAATGTTGATTTTGGTGCGATTACTGTTAATATTCTCAGATTCTTAGTGAATTTGAGTAAAAAACCCTAGTTAATCATGTTCCCTTGCTTTCTATTTAGGTTTCATTGTTGATTTTGGTGTGATTGCTGTTAATATTCTCAGATTCTTAGTGAATTTGAGTGAAAAACCCGAGTTAATCATGTTCCCTTACTTTCTATTTACGTTTCATTGTTGATTTTGGTGCGATTGCTGTTAATATTCTCTAATTCTTAATGAATTTGAGTGAAAAACCCCAGTTAATCATATTCCCTTACTTTCTATTTAGGTTTCAATGTTGATTTTGGTGTGATTGTTGTTAATATTCTCAGATTCTTAGTGAATTTGAGTGAAAAACCCCAGTTAATCATGTTCCCTTACTTTCTATTTAGGTTTCAATGTTAATTTTGGTGCGATTACAATTAATATTCTCAGATTCTTAGTGAATTTGAGTGAAAAACCCCAGTTAATCATGTTCCCCTTGTTTTCTATTTAGGTTTCAATGTTGATTTTGGTGCGATTACAGTTAATATTCTCAGATTCTTAGTGAATTTGAATGAAAAACCCTAGTTAATCATGTTCCCTTGCTTTCTTTTTACGTTTCAATGTTGATTTTGGTGCGATTGCTGTTAATATTCTCAGATTCTTAGTGAATTTGAATAAAAAACCCTAGTTAATCATGTTCCCTTGCTTTCTATTTACGTTTCAATGTTGATTTTAGTGCGATTGATGTTAATATTCTCAAATTCTTAGTGAATTTGAATAAAAAACCCTAGTTAATCGTGTTCTCTTGCTTTCTATTTAGGTTTCAATGTTGATTTTCATGCGATTGCTGTTAATATTCTCTAATTCTTAGTGAATTTGAGTGAAAAATCCTAGTTAATCATGTTCTCTTGCTTTCTATTTAAGTTTCAATGTTGATTTTCGTGTGATTACTGTTAATATTCTCAGATTCTTAGTGAATTTGAGTGAAAAACCCTAGTTAATCATGTTCTCTTACTTTCAATTTAGTTTTCAATGTTGATTTTAGTACCATTGCTGTTAATGTTTTTAGATTTATATTGAATTTGAGTGAAAAACCCTACTTAATCAACTTCTCTTACTTTCAATTTAGGATTCAATGGCCTCGTTTGGGAAGTGGCTATTTTAGTAGGCTATTTGGCTTTTTGACTATTTTAGTGACTATTTTAGTTTTTGTGTTTGAGAAGATGAGATGATTTTTTAGTTGAGTTGTTGTATTGGAAAGTGTGTTGAAATGATGTTTTAATTTAAAATGACAAATTTACCCCTACACATATATTTTTTAAAATTAAAGTCAAGGGGTAAAATCGTCATTTAGCCACTGTCGGCTATGCAGTGTAGGCTGACAGTGTAGGCTGTGCCTACACTGCCGGGGTGCAGTCCTATTTTTTTTTTTTTTTTTTTTTTTTTGAAAAAGCTTGCAAAAAGAGTGCTTTTTGGCTAAAACATATAAATAGGCTATAATAGCCTTTTAAGCCCCTTCCCAAACAGCGCCAATGTTGATTTGGCTACCATTGTTGTTAATGTTCTCAGATTCTTACTGAAATTAAGTGAAAAGCCCTAGTTAATCATGTTCTCTTCCTTTCAATTTAAGTTTCAATGTTGATTTTGCTGTGATTACTTTGAATGTTCTCATATTCTGAATAAATTTGAGTGAAAAATCTTAGTTAATCATATCCTATTCCTTTCAATTTAGGTTTTAATGTTGAGTGTGGTACATTACTGTCAATGTTCTCATATTTTCAATCACTTTCAATGAAAAACCTTAGTTAATCATATTCTATTGGTTTCAATTTAGCTTTCATTGTTGATTTTGGCACGATTCCTGTGAATGTTCTCAAATTCTTAGACAATTTGAGTAAAAAAACCTTAGTGAATCATATTCTCTGATTTCAATTTAGCTTTCAATGTTGATTTTGGTATGATTTCTATGAATGTTCTCAGATTCTTAGACAATTTGAGTAAAAAACCTTAGTGAATCATATTCTCTTCGTTTGAATTTGGGTTTCAATGTTGATTTTTGTACGATTGTTATTAATCAATTTGAGTGAAAACCTGGACTTAATCCATATTCTCTTGATTTCAATTTAGGTTTCAATATTGAGTTTGACATGATTGTTGTGAATTTTCTCAAGTTTTTAATCAATTTGACTGAAAACCCTAGTTAATCATGTTCTCTTGCTTCCAATTTAAGTTTCAATGTTGATTTTGCTGCAATTGCTGTGAATGTTCTCACATTCTGAATCAATTTGAGTGAAAAACCCTAGTTAATCATATCATATTCGTTTCAATTTAGGTTTCAATATTGAGTGTGGTACCATTGCTGTCAATGTTCTCATATTTTAGCTTTCGTTGTTGATTTTGGTACGATTCCTGTGAATGTTCTCAGATTCTTAGACAATTTGAGTAAAAAAACCTTAGTGAATCATATTCTCTTGGTTTCAATTTAAGTTTCAATCTGAATCAATTTGAATAAAAAATCCTAGTTAATCATATCCTATTCCTTTCAATTTAGGTTTCAATGTTCAGTGTGGTCCCATTGTTGTCAATGTTCTCATATTTTCAATCAATTCGAGTGAAAAACCTTAGTTAATCATATTCTCTTGGTTTCAATTTAGCTTTCATTGTTGATTTTGGCACAATTCCTGTGAATGTTTTCAAATTCTTAGACAATTTGAGTAAAAAACCTTAGTGAATCATATTCTCTGGTTTCAATTTAGCTTTCAATGTTGATTTTCGTACGATTGTTGTTAATGTTCTCAGATTCTTAGTCAATTTGAGTGAAAACCCGGACTTAATCATATTCTCTTGATTTCAATTTAGGTTTCAATATTGAGTTTGACATGATTGTTGTGAATTTTCTCAAGTTTTCAATCAATTTGACTGAAAACCCTAGTTAATCATGTTTTCTTGCTTCCAATTTAAGTTTCAATGTTGATTTTTGCTGCGATTGCTGTGAATGTTCTCATATTTTGAATCAATTTGAGTGAAAAACCCTAGTTAATCATCTTCTCTTGCTTTCAATTTAACTTTCAATGTTGATTTTGTTTTTATAGCCATGAATGTTATCAAATTTAGACTTCATGAGAATGACATTAGATTGATTCTTTTATGACACATTCTCAGTGTTTATATCTTGCCTATGTTGATTTTCCGTACAGGAAAGCAACTCATGAAAACCCCAAGACTAAAAAGTAATGCAAAGAAAACGATAAGAAAGTATAAAAAATCAACTTCAACGGATAAAAAACAAAAGGGAAAGCGTAGAGAATGGAGATTAACTTTCAGATCAAGCATGGGGACAATAATGAAGCTATTACAGCACATCAAACTCAGGAATGAGCATATTAATGGCTTGAAGAAAACCCCATTTTGGTTATTGTTTGATGCAATATTGAAAAACAAGATGAATTATAAACAATGCAGAAAATATGATGACATTGCATTGAAAATAATTCAAACATACCGACCAGCGTGATGGTTCTTTCTAGTTAGGACCAGAAACTGTAAAGCTAACAACAGAAGACATCAAGTCCATCTTCGGTATATCTTGTGGAGATGAGCTGATGCATCTTGGTTATGGAAATACAAGTATATTATCATTTTTGACAAGAAGATCCATACAAACTGAAAGGCTATCAAGCACAACCATCATAGACTTGTTGCAAAAAGCACTGAAAGGCAAGAAGAAAGAAGACACTAAAGATATGATCAGGATGCTGTGTATGTATACTTGTTTGAAGCTTTTTTTCTTTACATCAGGAACAACAGTTGGATGGGTATTTCTTAATTACATGGAAGACATAAACTCAATGAGAAAATACAATTGGGCAGAAGCAATAAGGAACACACTGATGTCTTCAATTGAAAAATACCACAAAAATTCAGCAAAAGTCACAAGATGTGTTATGGCTCTCTTAGTAAGTACATCTTTATTCTATTCTATTAGTTTGTTGTTAATAACAAATAGTATTATTTCTTATTCAAATGACAAAAATTCTTTACATTTGCTTTGTAGTATTGATTGTGTGAACACACACTGATCATCCACCCTAAAGTTAGCGAAGCATGCCCAAGGGTGATCAAGTGGAATCTTATCAAATTACATAAATGCATGAAAGTCATATCACTACATCAGTTGACTGTGGAATTATTGTTTCAAAAATGATTTCTGTAGGAATGACTGTGGAATTATTGTTTGCTACATCATAAGACAATATATAAGGCATCAACTAATTCCAAACACATTACCACCAGGCACATCCACAAGACTCAGAGCAGACATGGTACATGAGTTCCTCAGTGATCCACAAAGATTAATCAGAGTCAAGTAGAGTCAAGATTGCAACATTTAATGAAATCTTTTTTGATGTGTAACTCAATAAACTCTTTTTTGTAACACTCTGATACAATGACTAATGTTTTTGTTAATAGTTCCAAGCATATTACCTAACAAACATATTACAATTTCTATGATGTGTAATGGAATATTTTGTCATACTCTCAAAGATATATGCACCCAAGCTTTGTTGATGTTTTTGTCCATATTCTCAATTTCTATTATCCTGTTCCTCACACTGCTATATGGAAAAAGTGAAAATAGTATTACATGTGAAAATAGTAGACATATGACTTTACTGTATCACAATCAGTGCTTTGTTGATTTTTTGTTTATATTTTCAATTTTTATGCAGTGTTTTGTTGCCTCACAATATTATCACAATCACTTATTTTCAAACTTAGAAACTTTAAAACTGAGAATATTTTCAGTTTTATACAGATCACTCAATTTTCAAACAACAATATTATCACAACAATTTATTTTTTGCCTTACAATATTATGACAATTTGAAAAACTAAAATTCAAAACAAAGAATATTGTCACTTTCAATCCACTGTTACTTTAATCAAAACATAGAGCATTGACCACATCTATTTAGAATATTAATTCACATTCATTCAATTGATCACATTTATAACTAGTTTCAATTCATAACAAGAGCCTCACACTATTATCACAAAATCAACTATTTTGAACTAAAAACTTAAACTAAGAATATGTTCACTTTTTATATAGTATTCACATAATCTTCAAAAAAAATATTCAACAGTCAAGTTTATTTTCGAAAGCCAACCAAACAATATTATCACAAACAATTTCAAAATTAAAATTTGAAACTAAGAATATTTTCACTTTGAATTCAATGTCACTTTATTCAAAACATAGAAGATTATTACTCAGCGTTCAACAGTACAAACTGTTACTTCAAGAAATTTATGAATACGAAATTTTTACAATCACAAAGCAACTACAAAAAATCACAAAGCCTTCTTACACAATTTCTTATTGTGATTGCCAACTTTCCCACATCTACTACAAGTAATTTGCCTTACTTTCTCACCATTCGAACGAATCCTCTTCTTATTTGGCCTTCCTAATTGCTTCTTAGACAAAGGAGGAAGAACAACTTCACCATCACCATCAACATTACAATCTGGTTTCCAAATTGAAGGAACAGGATATATGGGAAAAGAATAGGACTCTCGATAACTTTGAATATAGAAGTATTGATCAACAAATAAACTCAAATCATGTCTACTTTTTTGTATAGCACCAACTATATGTGCACATGGAAATCCTTTCAACTGCCACTCGCCACATGAACATATTCGTCTACTAATGTCAACTGAAACAGATGGATGTGAATGTACCTCATAGACTTCATTTCTAGATGAACTAACAATCCATGGCCTCGAAGTATTAAAACCATCATGCAACTTCGACTCCATTTTAGGACATATCAAAATATTCCATTTATTAACAAGTTCCCTCCTTTTAGCAATTTTCCTCATCAACTTAATTCTTACACTATCAATCAACTTTGTGATAGGCAAGTGGCGTTCCTCTCGTATCCACGAATTGAAAGATTCAACTACATTTGACCACATCTCTCCAAAGCGTTGCCCTCGAAAATATGCATTACTCCAATGATCATATGGTATGTTATCTAAAAACTTTTCAACTCTTGACCCACCTTTAGTCTTTAACTCAACCAAACATTGATGAAATGTTTCTTCAGTTGGAGCATATGCACATTTCCCAAACAGAGTGATCAACTTTTCTTTCAATCCATGAAACATACCACGCAAATGATGCCTCAAGTTCATCTTCAAATGATATAAACAATAAGCATGGAAAGCCATTGGGAAAACCTTTGGCAACACTTTAACTAATCCAAGGTTACAATCTGACACAAATGTAATATTTCGTTCCGGTGAAACAATTCTACTCAAATACTCCAAAAACCAACGCCAGTTATCTTGATTCTCTGAGCCAACAACTGCAAAATAAACAGGAAAGAACCCTGCATGTACAAAACAGAAAAAATAAAAATATTCTATTATTCTTAAAAAATGGTAACACTTTAACATTCAAAATATCAAACACTAAAATGAATAACTGAAAAAATAAAAAATGCATATACAACAACAATATTATATAAAATTTAAAACATTCAATCATATTTCAGAACTGAGAACTTTCTTTATTTCAGAACAGAGAAAACAGATTTCTTATGTACCTTGATTTCCATCTTTTCCTGTAGCAGCAAGTAAATTTTCTCTAAATCTTTCCTTCAAAAATGTGCCATCAAGGAATAAAAGAGGTCAACAATAATCAAATCCACTAATGGAACCATGAAAAGCAACAAATAATCTCTTAAACCGTTTAGTATCATCGTCACACTCAAACTCAATGTAACTCCCTGGATTGCAACTCTTTGCAACATCCACATACCATCTTAACTGGTCAAATGACATTAAATAGTCTCCAAAAATCTCACATTTTGCTTTCTCTACCCCCAACCAAGCTTGACAACAACTAACTCTCAGCCCATACCCCAACTTAAAATCCCGAATAACATGAATTGGACGTGTTAATGGATTATCACGAACACCTTCAACAATCAAATCAGCAACTAAATCAGAACTCATACGAGAATGATTCATTGTACGTACTTCAGCACCACATGTGTGGACATTGTTCAACTTCCTTATATAAAAGAACCCATTAGCATTCTCCACTCTACCATGAACATTCCACATTCAACCTTTTGTCTCTCTAAACAAACATTGTGCGGTAACACGAACTTTATCATTCTTAACAAATATGAACTCAAATCCACACTCAATAGAAAACTTCGACAATGCATTACGAATTCAACAATTCCACCTTCAAATTTATGTCCTATATGTGTAATACTAACTGCCCAACTAGCAGACAACAGTACTTTTTCCTTGTGTCAACAAAATGATGATAACATATCAACCTCTTCTTCAACCTTCAACCTCGAATTCCTTTTGGAGGATGTAGATGCTCTGTTTGACAAGTTCACAGACTTACTGCTGTCATGAGACAATGCACTATCACAAACTTCAAGATCCAACAATGACTCTCTTTCTTCATAATCCAATATTTTGTCAGATAACCACAGTCAATGGTTGAGTCTTTTACTCTCACAATAACATCAATACACTTTGAATCAAAATGCACCACTAATGCCAACAACAAATATAACCCCTCATTGTTGTCCAACATAGAATTAGGATGTCCAGGGAATGAGTAAGATAGACAAATATTATCAGATTGCAAATTATCCCATTTCAAACATAGCTTCTCAACCAACTGATCATATGTAACATTTTGATCAATCTTAATTGCAAATGTGCAACCATTATACTTGCACAACAAAAAAATAGGCGCACTCATACAACTTTCACTCATCTTTCAATCTAAACAAGAAAAAAATATCGCATCAATAAAAATCAGAACAAATACTTCATAACAATAGTAAGAACTTTCTCAGTTTTCACAAATATTTCATAACAATAAACACCATAACAAAAAACTTCATAACAATACAAATACTTCACAAATCACGTTTTCAATTCATAAAATAAATAACCAAACCGAGAAATCATCCAACAAATCACGTCTTCAATTCGTAAAAACAAAATTATTCAACATATTCTCATAAATAAATTCAATCAAAACTAAAGAAAATTCTAAAAAAACATAATATATAAAATCGAAACAATACATACCTATAAACCAAATCGAAGATCAAATATCCAGCAAATCAATTCTTCAATTTATAAATCAAAATCGCACATAACAAACTCCAACAGATTTCAACTCAAAAAGCGAACCAAACTAAGAAATCATTCAAGATCCTTTCCTATTCGAATCAAAATCGAGAAATCAATTACGTATAATAGCGAACCAAAGCAATAAATCCTTCAAGATCATTCACGATTCGAATCTTCAGCTACTTCCATAACTGATCTGTTAATTGATTTATTTTTTCTTTCTAGTAAATAACGTGAATGGAATTTTATATACAGTTGTTTATGTTAAAGGGCAAACACATCTTTTTACCTACAAATGGGACTTATTGGTTCAAAAAAATTTTGATAGGACCTAAGCTATAACCAAACATGTTGATAGGACTTTTAGGTAATTATCTCTAAAAAAATTATGGTGTGTAATTTTTTTCAACAGATAAATATAAAATAAATACTAAGATGATTCTCCCATCTAAAAAAAACTACTAAGATAATTCACTAAAATAATAAAGAAGCAAAATAAAATACATATATCTATATAAATAACTAATTTTATTAATACATAAATCATACTCGCATAAGAAATAACCAATTTTATTAATAAGTAAATCATTAAGTAAATTAATAATTTTTAATGATATGAAAAATATTTTTCAGTTAACCATTGTGTTAATAAATAAATTATTAAATCAATTAACAATTTTTAATGATATAAGAAATATTTTTCAATAAATAATTTTGATAATTTATTATTGCATAGGAGAATTAGTTTTTTTTTTTTTTCCTGCTGAGTATTGTGTTAAATGAAAATTTATAACAAACATCAATTTTAATTTCTAGTATTATAGGACCAACTCATATTTTAAACAAATCTTATGGGTGTATTTGTAATTTGTTAAAAAATAAAGAATTATGTTTCATAATTGATCAAGAATGTTTTGGGAAATTCTATTTCCACACACCTAATTAGCTTAGAGCACATCTTTTCTCAATACACATACATATTAATTTATTTATTGATTAATTTTCTCAATCTACACATTAAAAGTTACAATTATATCCTTCACTCAAATATTATTGTACACACACCATTTACCTCTCCTTTTCCATACTTTTGATTTACCCAACTTCCAAAGACAAACCAACATGGTTTTAATGTACTCTACAGTTGTAGAAATATCTATAGCCACCATCTTCCCCAAGAGTCCCTTAACTAGAAGTTCACCATCTGCACACACCAGTTGCCCAATCCCCAAGATTCCAGCCATTGCAGCACCAAAAAACCAGCCATAGCCTCTGCTTGCAAACTTTATAGAATTTGCACCGATTTAGGGTTGGTTTGGAGTGTCCTAAAAAAGTGCACTTTTTATCTTTTTAGACTTAAAAAGACAAAAAAAAAATATAGAGGTTTGGGTTAACTTTTTGACTTTTTATTAAAAAATATGTATTAAAAAATTGTATAAAAAAAAGTGTGTAAGAGATGATTAGAGAGGAGTGGGCCCCAGCCGTACAATCGGCTGTACAATCGGCTGAGTGAATTGGAGTTGAAAATTATTGGCTAATTTTTGTACAAAGCACTGAACGATTTTGTTTGGCTCGTGGGGGTCGTCACGGGTCCCATTTTAATAATCTGAACCATTCAATGTGTGTAACTCATCGAACACTATGTACCTATAAAAAATCACGTTAATCGGATATCGATAGCTATCTGATCAGATTTATTTATTTTTTAATTATTAATTATAACACCATCCATTTGTTGTATATAACTGATTTGATCATATAGTTATCGATATCCGATCAATGTGACTTTTTGCAGACATATAGTACTCGACAATTTCTATACATTGAACGGTTCAGATTATCAAAACGGGACCCGTGATGGCTCCTATGGGACGAACAACTGTGTGTGTGAAAATCACACCGAATCATTTCTTTTTTGCTGCACAGCTGCTGCAAACGCTGCCCAACATCAATTCAAATGGTACTTTTTTGGGAAGAAAATTAATTTTTTAATTTTTTTTTGAGTGAATAGTGATATCGTTTTGGATTTTGAAATAACTTTTTGACTTTTTGACTTTTTGACTTATATAGGATAAGCCAAACCAAGCCTTAGTTGCAGCAGCAACTTTCCACCCGAGCTCTCCCAAGCCACCCATTTTGTACCTGCTCGTAAAGAAGTTTTCTCCCAAGATCCATTTACAATCACAAAGTAATCAAAATAAGTTAAATCAACATTATCTATATATTAAAATTTGGATAAGCCCCCATCAATACTTCTATCGACAGAGGCGGTGTGAAGGGATAAAGGGGTCCCCCTCAAACACAAGTTTGAATGAACTGTAATTCTAGAATTGTACAATTGCAGCAATGTTTGGTCATTACAAAGCAACGGGCTATATGTAAAATCCCATAAATTTCTTTTGTACTGTTTTTAAATTTGATTATTTGTTCAATAATAAGAACTGAAACCAACACCTCAAACTATCTTTGACAGTTATCCTGATTATTCAGTATAAAACGAGTTTCATAGTTTGTTCAACTTTACTGTCGCGCTCTCTCTCTCTCTCTCTCTCATCTGTTCTTATTTTGTGCAATAGAGCAGTATAGAGGGTGTAACAAGTAAAGTGATATCAATAAAAAAAAATTAGGGTTTAATTTTTTTAACTCAAAAACTGTATATTGAGATTTTTTTTGTTTTTAAAAGATATGTACAAAGAATTTTTCTATATAATATTATGGATGTTGCTAGATGTCTATTATGATCATTTTTATTTATGATGTAATTGTCATAAAATTAATATTTCATTAAATGTGTGTCCTGAGCTAATTAGGTGTGTGAAAATAGAATTTCTCAGAATGTTTGCGTAATTACGAAAAAAACTTGTTTCATGATTAACGAAGAATATTCGCATAATTACGAAAAAGACTGTCGCATAATTGACCAAGAATATTTGCGTAATTACAAAAAAAAAGTTTTACTCAACACATAGGACACCATTAGTAAATTATTTAAAATGAAAAGGACAAAATCAAAAAAAAAGATGAATCTCAAGCAGTTAAACGATTCTTATATATATAGAGATATGGTGAATTATAATAATATCTACAATTATAAGATAATCATATCCGATAATTCGAAGTGAATAAAATAAAATCTACCTACAAATCGTAGGATGTCAATTTTCAATAACACCAAGCTCAGCAAAATCTATTGGTTTGCTACGGTAACGGATTACGGTATTATCTATGCAAAATTTTTATTATATATTTAATGATTATAAAATGTAAATATAAATTTATAATTATAATTATTTTAAATTAAAAAAATCATTACACTTATTATTAAATGATATAATAAAACCTTTTTATTACAAATAAGAAAATGATATACAAGTCCATTTTGTAGATCTGTTTTCTAGAACCAATGACATGTAAGTGATATGATTTATTAATAATTAGAGAATATATGAGAGATAGTATTACTTTTAATATTCTAATTGATTACTACATTATTAAACTTAAAGATTAAATTAAATTAAATTTTTTATTTTAAATAATAATACTGTTACAAATATATAATAGAGACGATCACAATCTCTATCCAAATAGATAATTTGATGTAGTCTAATTCCTCATTCAAACATATCAAATTCAGACGTAATTTAACCACCTAAATCACGTGGACATCTCAAAATTATTCCTTCACAATCTTACAGATATACAATATGGAGGATCACAATCTCTTTTCCCCACCACAGTTATTTGTGTTGGAAAAAATGGGGAGGTTAATGGTGCATTAGTGACTAGCCATAAAAACTGGAGGCTCCTCCTCTCCCCTCTATACATGTATAAATTGAGACCCTCCTGTATAGTCTCAACACACAAATTTTTGCTTCCATTTTACAAGTCAGTTTGTCAAAAAGTTCCTACAGTGAGAGAGTACTGCCATAGGTTTTGTTCGCTAAGTTAGACAGAGAGTGCTTCTACCATAGCTGGTTTTTAACCGTCGTATCTTGGAAGACAGACGCCGAAATTCCTCAAGCACTCAACCCGTGAGGCGGTGAAAATATGTTTTAAGGAAACTGTTATCGTGCAAATTTTGATTTGCTTTCTTTACTATTTTATTGTATTGAGTATTTTTATTGTAATTTAATTATAATTCTCAATATATGTTCTTGATATATAATTTTGATCTATTCGTGAATCTAATTGTTTAATTTCATAATTTGGACAATAATTTGATGAATTGGATTTGGGCCAACGCATATGTGGCATACTTTTATTGGGGTGGGATAAAAAGTTGTTGAAAGACAGTTGCTTAGCAATGATTGCGAGTAGAAAAAAAGTTTTATTTATAGAAAAAGGGGTAATTACATTCCATTCCTGTAATTTCACGCGTTTTCACATTATTTTTTTGACGTTGATAAATGTATTCATAAATTTTTTGTAATTTTGACTGAAGTGTAAAAGTGGCAGGACGTAACGGAATTATTGAAAAGATTAGAATACTCTTATTTTTTTCTTCAATTTTTTTACGAAAGCCATTTTATTTCTATTTTTCTCACAGTTGAACTCTCTCTATGAACTCAATATATATATATATTATATAGATATGAAATGCATCCAACCCACAAACCTCTCTCTCTCTTCTCCCCCCCCTCCTTCCTCCTCCGTGTGTATATATATATATGAAATGCATTCAATCCCATCTCCTTCATGTATATATGAAATGCATCCAACCCACAACCCACAAACCCATCTCTCTCTCTCTCTCCGCATGTGTATATATATATGAAATGCATCTAAACCCATCTCCTACATGTATATATATGAAATACATTCAACCCACAAACCCATATATATATATATATATATATCTCCCCCCATGTATATATATATATGAAATGCATCCAACCCATAAAATGCATCTAAACCCATATATATATATACTTCTATATCTATCTATTTATCTATATCTATCTATCTATATCTATATCTATCTATCTATTATACTTCTATGCTATCTATATAACCAAATGTAATTGTTTTGTCAAAAGCCTCCAAATATTTATTCCTAAATTCTTATAATTTTAAAACTCTCTCTTTTCTACGTGGCAATCTTCTTTGATTGCCTTTCATGTTTTCTATTTTTTTTCATTTTCTATTTGTTTGATTAATTAAAATGAAAATTAATTTCATTGCTTATGGATAAATATTTGAATTTCAAAATTCCTCTATATAGATAAACATATAAAAACTAAAAATTAATTTTATAGTCTACAGATAAAGATAAAAATTAAACAATTAATTTAAAAAAATTAATTTCATAACTTATAGATTATTTAAAATTTCTTCCCATAAATAAACATATAAAAGTTGATAAATAACTTATAAAAATTAATTTCAATGCCCACAAATAAAGATAAAGATTAAATAATTGTTTTCAAAAAAAAAAACCAAATTACTCCTTTTCTCCCCCCCCCCTTCATTTTGTACTTTAATTAATTTCATTATAGATAAACATATAAAAATTCATAAATAATTTATGAAAATTTATTTCATGACCTATAGATAAAGATATAAATTAAAAAAAAATTAATTTCATGACTTATAGATAAATAAACATATAAAAATTGATAAATAATTTATAAAGATTAATTTCGTGGTCTACAGATAAAGATAAAGATTAAATAATTGATTTACAAAAAATTAAAATAATAAAATTTTAGATAAAGATTTGATTTGTTAATCTATGTATCTATCAAAAACATATATATATATATATCTAAATCTTTATTTTGATTTACTCATATATTTGTTCTCCTTCTATCACATATTATCCTTTTTTTATTTTAAATTTTTTATCTTATGAAATGTCCTTATCTATAACTTCTTATCTCCTCTTAAATTCTTAACCTTCTCTTGATAACTTTTATTATTTGTTATTATCTACCAAGTGATAATGATAAAAATAAAATAAAAAATTTATTGGAAGGGTATTAATAATGGAATTGGTTGGCTCTGAATGAGAAGAGTATTAATAATGAAATAATGAAGGCTGCATGGTAGAAGGCAGTCCCAAAATTTCACAAAATTAATTTTCGTCACTATATTTATCCAAGGTAATAATTTGATATTCTTTCTATTAGTTATTAAAAATAATTTGCATTAGATCATTATTTTTATTTTTATTTTTTTTAAAGGCTGTCATTTGTTATAGCATTTCTTCAATCCCATCTCTAAATTCTCTCTTTGAAATTTTTGTTTTTTCAATAATAAAGTTTAGAACTAATTTCTTATCAAATTTGTTTTGTTGGTCCTTATTTTATTGAAGGATTGAGACGAGTAAAACTTTATATGATATATGAAATTAATGAATATAATACAAAGATGGTAGAGAAGCACTATATATTTGTCAATATCTCTATGTTATTATTAGTTGATTTGCTAGATTATACTATCAATTTAGAGCTCATATGATTTAATTCAATATCTATAACTTTAATGGTATTCGTCAATTTTTTCGTTGAGTAACCTATATAATTTGTTTTTTGGTATATAATGATTAAAGCTATCATTTGTTATATTTTTTCAAGTACAATTCAAATAATTTTTCATCATTTTTCTATAAATAAAATGGATTAAAACTATTTTCTTATATAATTTTTATAATCCTACGAAATTCTTATCTTGATTTTTTTTTTTTTTTTTAAATGATGTAGGAACTATGCAAGTATTATTTAAACTATGAAGAAAGATTTATACTTTGATATGATATACGTGTGTCATTGATAGAGAGTTGCTAATATGATTAATTAATGATTTGTTTGAGAAGTTCTTTTTATGAGCAAGGTAATTAAATTTTTTTAAAAACTACTTATAAATTATAATTAAAAGTTGATATTTATTTATAATTTGATCCCACAATAATATATACCACTGATTTAAAAGTCCAAGTAAATTTATGATAACTTTTATGAGTTTATAGAATTTCTCTCTTTTAATATTTTGTTTAGTTTGATACAAGTTATTTATGTTATCAAGTGATTGTGATACTATTATTCTCAACAATTTTTATAATTAATAATTTTTTATGCATATCTACTTTTATTGTGAAATTTTTTGAGTTAACATCTACTCAGATGGCTTAACATCATGGCTTGTCGCTATTAAAACATAATTTAAGATTAAGATGATTTATTTATCACATAAAATATATATAGTCTATTTTTTCGTGCATTGCGCGGGTTACCGCTAGCATATATATATATATATATATATAAGAAAGTGAAAGGGTAAATTGGTCACTCAACACTTCAAATTTAGTGCCAAAACCCTTAATTTGAATGCATACATGCTTTTCCGACGCGTCTGTTCCACGTACTGTTAAGTCTACTAGATTCCGTCACTTTTGCACTTCAATCAAAACTATAGGGAGTTTATGAGTACATTTATCAACATTTGAAAGTGAAACCACATTAGGGCAAAATGTAATTATACCTTGGAAAAATAATTCATTCCCTCGCAAATTTTTCCCACAAAAATATTTTGTCATAATTTCTTATTGATAAGAATTCATTCACTCACTTTATAGCGGTGAATTGTTACTAATTGAAAATTGAGATGTAACAGTGTCCTCATGGATTCAAGTCCAAAAAGTATTTTTTCTTGACTTCACCTTTAATCAGAGTTGAACCTTTGACCTCGCATACATGAAGGATGAAGAGATGCCGATAGAAAGCTTGTGGGCATATAGATTGCATCTTCAGTGATGTTTCTTTGTATTTTTTTTTTTTGGATAATTGCACGAAGTGAAATTTGAAGAAGTGCAAAAGAATTAAATATAATCTACCCAACATTTTGATAAGAAGAATAACAAAGAGCAAGTTAAATACACTAACACTCCATTTGGTTCATAAGAATGAGTTGGAATAGAATGGAATGGTCATTTCCTAAATTCACTTAAGAAATGATCGTTCCTTTACAACAGTGAATAACGATTCTATTTACAATGTATTTTTACTATCTTTTTAGTCAACCAAATATAAGAATGAAAGGCGAATTACATTAATGGTCCTTGTAGTTTGAGAGTTATGTCACTTTAGTTCATGACCTTTCAATTATTATATATTTGATCCTGAATTTTGAATTTCGTTCTAAATAAGGACAATTAAATATATCATTTTCCCTTTCAAGGACAGAGCTGTCAATTTTATAAAATATAAAATAGTTTGACAAAAATAAATGTCAAAAAAATACTTTTGAATTTTTAAAAATTATTTCTACTCACTAAAGATAAAATTATATAAAAATGATAAATATTTTATTTTTTTATCAAATTAATTTTTGTTATGTGTTTGGATGATGATGAAGATGATAGTTATCATGTAATGGATGATTATTAGGTTTTCAATATGTATTTTTAATATATTAAATATTTTTAGTTTTGAATTTTTTAATTTAATGAATTGATATAATAATAATATCAAAGTTGTAGCCATGTTTAACTTTTTTTAAAAAAAACTAATTTAACGAAAATAAATATAATAAAAAAATTATTTTTACCCTCCCAAAAGATAAAATTATAAAAACATGATATGTTTTTAATTTTTTCACCAATTTAATTTGTAATTTCTTAGAAAAAATTTATAGATTTTGAAAAATAAACCAAACAAAATTTAATAACTAAAGCTTCAACATTATTCATTAAAAAATGCGCCATTACATTTCAAACAAAGTACAACTTAACCAACACAAAATAAATTATATAACATCTTTACCCTTAAAATGAATCATTTACAAAAGATACTTTTTTTATTGTTCTTGTTTGAAATCAAATATATCACAATTACCAAAGTGACACAAATCTCAAACTACAAAGACTGTTAATATAATTCACCTAATAATGAATATTTTGATACAACAATCATTTCATTCCAGTGAACCAACCACCACCTAAATAATCAGCCATCCTCTTCCATTTGCTCATGTTGACTACAACATTTTACTCTATTATTCAAATAAACCATTTTAAAAAATAAATTAAAATTACAGAAGGACCCACAGCACAACACAATACGTTCTTACATGATATATTCATTTATGGTTCTTGTGCATTCCTATATATGACACTCATTTTTTATATTTATACATCAATGATATTATATGTGTCGTACTCGTTGGACGTCTTATTATAGAAGCGGTCATGCACTGATTCCATATCTGAAGCAGAAATCATCAACCAACGGCCTCAATTGGCCTGATCGTATCCATTCTGTAATTCTCTATCTGTCGGTTCACACGTGAAGTGGGACCTAAGTCCAATCCAGCACTGGTAATAATCAGGATCGATGGAGGGAGACTCGAGAGCCCATGGGCAGATTCGGGTTATTAGACAAGACTCAAACATAAAAGCCATGGTATCAGCTATTCTTTGTGGCCCTGCTTCATTTCCAAGTGCAATTGTCGCCTGTGAGACGAAAGGAACAACACTGTTAGTCCACAACTGTTGAGGATGACATTAGCAATCAATTCATGAAATAAAAAATTAAACAACCCAGTCAACCAATTGTGTACTGACAAGAGGTCTGTTGGTGAAGAAAAATGCTTGAGAGCTCTAAAATAAGAGCTCTAAACCATGCACTAATGACATGGAAGTGTGTGGGGTCCAGCCTGATGTGATGTTTTAGCTTGAAAATTTTTTTTTTTTGGACATGCCAACTCATTAGAGCTCTTTTAGAGCTCTACTTTTAGAGGTCTATAGCATTGTTGTGTTGGTGAATATTATATTTTAATATTCACTAACAAGGCCGCTCAACTATTAGGCCACACCCAAGAAAATCTCAAAAAAATCTTATCATCTAGGTTCCAATTTTTGAAAGCCCAATAAGATAATCCCAATTTTTGGGTCCCGAAGAGAAAAAGAGACAAAACAATATGGACAAAAAAGTCACCTCATAAGTCTTTGTGTCGGGACCATGGGGAGTCATGCAGCTATGAAGGCTTGCACCACCTGGGAGAAACCCATCTGCTTTTGCCTGAAAACAAAGTTGTATATCGATTGAAAATGATGATATAAAGCAAAAAATTATATTAAACTCCCAAGTGGGGTTTGTGCAAATGCCAAACTTTATAATAAAAAATAAAAACCTACAATTTTTTAATTATAATTTCATTTTTAACATAAGGGCACTTGTGTTGGGCCACAAAGGGGGAAGAACTCCGTTGGCCTCCTCTCCACAAGCCTAGAAATTGAAAAAGCGCATGGCTCCAAGATCCGATGTTTGAGTGGTTTTCATGTAAATATACATGGTAATTTTGAGATCTTCCTAAAATTAGATTCTATCAAAATCAAATCCAGTAGTTTAAACCCTGCACCACCCCATTTAGAGGTGGCAGGTGATACCACTCAAGTGAACAGCCAGCAGCAGGAGCCCTTTTCTTTTCCTCGCCCAACCCAAATGGACCCCCACCCTCTTCAGTTCTAAGTTCTAACCATGGTTGTTAAAATAAGGATCCTACATATGATCGGTGAGAGACTCTTGTGGATCGGATCGTAAGATCAGATCAAGAATCATAAGATTCTACTTTTATTAAAAATAAAGTAAAAATATAAATCAGGATGATACATATTAAAGAAAAGATGTAAAATCATAAATCCAATGAGCCTACTTACGATCCTATACAATCCTACAATGATTTGGATCGTTTTGACAATTTAGGATCATAGGATCATACGATCCTACAATCTAGATCACAATTTTGATAACCATGGTTCTAACACATAAAATGAGGACTATTTTTTCAGTTGTGTAAAACACTGATTAAAGTAAAGAAAAAAGTCACCATAATCCAAAACAAATAAAATTTCAAAAGTTCAAGAGGTTTACCTCATATCCTCCATGAATCAAACCCATAAATTCACTCATACAATTGCGATGGTAATATGGAGGTCGGAAAGTATGTTCAGCAACCAACCACCGGGGAGGGAAAATGACAAAATCAAGCAATGCCACACCAGGTTTATCTGTTGGTGCTGTCAGCACTGCATTCAATTCAACATAAATTAAAAACCAATCATGTTAAACATTGGTATAAACAAACAGACAAACAAGCAATAAAACAAGTAAAAGGGGTCAAGAAACCACAGCAATAGATCTACCGCACCTGTATTTATTGATGGGTCACTATGATCGAACAGAACAGTATTATACGGGCAGAACTTACTTAACTCATACTGCAAGTAATGGAATTTCATTCCATCAGTTCTACTGAGATATTAAATGAGTCCAAGACAACTTAGATGCAAAAAAGATGCATGGACAACACCTACCATTTAGTCCATAAATGTGGAAGTATTATATTCAAACAGATACCAACCTTAAATGGGGCATAATTACCATGCCAGGCTACCACATTGAATGGTGAGAAATCCTGTTTTGCAGTGAAAAGTTCACCACCAAACTTCTGTACAATGGTATATCCCGGACGGGGGCTATCTTCAAACCAGGCTGTGGGAACAAGGAAATCCCGTGAAGCAGCAAGACCATTAGCACCTACACAATAGAGAAAGAAAATTTAGGATTTATATGACTCTTTTCAAATGCTTAGTAAGATAACCTGATATAATATGTTTTGAAAAAAATAGTGTAGTCACTTGTAATCATGGCTTACAATAAAAATTATGTACCTATTGGCCCAAGATCAGGAAGTTGAAAATGGGTACCGAAAATCTCAGCAACATAACCACGTGATGGGCCATCTGGCAGGTCAACAACGAAACGAAATCCTTGAGGTAAAACAACAATCTCACCAGGAGACACTTGCAATCTTCCACATTCAGTTGTGATCCACAACCCTGTATAAAGAATTGGGGAAACTCTTTTGATACAGTTCTTTATATCATATATTACAAAGAAACCAGTCTTAAGGGCAGAACTAGGAAATAGTTGAGGAGGATCATGGATGTGTTACAGACCAGAGAAAATGAAAGTAGAAAATTTAAGCAAATAACAGTTCTAGGAAATAATATAAGTTACAGAGGAAATTGTGTTAAATGCACAGAAAATGTAATTGCAGTAGGCTCAGTCAAAAATAGATCCTTGATAGAGGACAAAACAAACAAATGACCCTCAGGCAGAAGCCAAATGATGAATGGGAATTTTTGTCAAAAGAATCCACTTAAAAGGAAATATCACATAGGGGGACTTCCGTATAGGTCTTAATAAATGGACTTATTGTCAAATAAGTCCTATAATAATTAATAGCAATTTTCATCAAACACTATTAAAAAACATCACTAAAAATTGTTAATTTTTAGCGACAGTTTGAAATGTCACAAAAAATGTCACTAATTATAAGTTTTAGCGACGGTTTAAAAAAATCGTCACGAAAAAAAGTTATTAATTTTCAATTTTCAGCGATAGTTTGAAAATTTTATTGTAGAAAAATTTTACTTATTGTAAGTTTTAGCAACAATTTATAAAAATCATAACAAAAAAGTTATTAATTGTCAATTTTTAGCTACATATGCAAAAAACCGTCGCAAAAAGTTATTTTTAGCGACGATTTTATTATGACTTCTTTTCAATAGGCCTTGATGGGAATTAAGTCCAACTATTAAAACCTATTAGTAGTTTACCTGGGAGACTTACGTGTAGGTCCTAATAGGTAGATTTATTGTCCAATAAGTCCTATGATAATTAATGACATATTTCATCAAACACTATTAAAAAACGTTATTAATTGTTATTTTTCAGCGACAGTTTAAAAATTGTTGCAAAAATATTACTAATTATAATTTTCAACGACAATTTAAAAAAATCACCACAAAAAAAAAAAGTCGCTAATTTTTAACTTTCAGCGACAGTTTGAAAAATTCGTCATAAAAAGTCACTAATTGTAAATTTTGACGACAATTTATAAAAATCATTGACAAAAGAAAATCACTAATTATCAATTTTTAGCGACATATGCAAAAAACCATCACAAAAAATTATTTATAGTGACAATTTTACTAGAACTTATTTTCAATGGGACTTGATGGGAATTAAGTCCAACTATTAGGACCTACTGACCCATATCATAAAAATCATCGATTGCTTCTTAAACAACTGCAGTAAAGGAGAAATGTGTTCCCTTCTCATGTGATAAAGATCAAAATACTTCTACATTTTATTATATGCCTTTCTGCAAAAGACCACTTCCTAAGTCCTAAAACCTAAGAGTGAAAAGTCTGAATTTCGTATGTAAAACCAATTACTTAGATAACAAATACATTTTGGGCGTTAAATGGAAAGATGGCACCCATAAGCCATAACTGCTTGAAAAAAATAAATAAATAAATAAGATGAGCATCGCTTACTTCCTTTTTGAGGAACAATCAAAAAGTCACCATCAGCATTGCAGAAGGCACAATTGTCCATTGATTTGTTGGCAGTGTACCTGCATTTCCACACATCAGTTGCATATTAAAAAGCAGATATATTCACATTCAACTACCACTGATCCAAATCTACATTTAAGAGCTTTACAAAAGATACATATTCAATTTCAAACTAACCCATAGCTTCTTTGGAATTTGGATGTGTTTTAATCTGGTACATTCATAGATGAAAAACAACCTCTCGCATTCTTCGTATCCTCTCAGAAGGAAAAAAAAAAAAAAAAGTATGCCCCTGCTATTATTACAAATATACAAATATATTTGCACATAATTTGGATTGGACATTTTTCATGAGCATTTCCAAACCAGTTTCTTTGTCCACAAACATAAATCCAACTAGTAATTTCAAAAAATTGAAGTTTATATAAGATCATGGTCTCGTGTTCCACTTCAATACCAACCAATCATGGTCACAGAAACTAGTCAACTACATATATACACAAACATACATACATGACTAAAAGAATCTGACAGTCCATCATTGACACTGGATCTTGTAGCTGTCAAGGTAGTATTTCCCAAGTCCCAAAATAAATCAACATAAAAGACACTAATTTAAATAATGGTGACAAATATGGGGGGGGGGGGGGGGGGGGGGGGGATAAGGAAGGGGAATGCTTATTATGAGAATGATACATATAACCACATGAAATAAGTAAACTAAGTTCGGAATACCAATTACATGTGAATGGCAAAACCATGCCGAAGGTATGAGCTGCCAGCCCCACATACTGTATATAAACCATCAATAAAATCAGTTGGTGCATCAGGAATTTCTACAGGCTTCCAGCGTAATTGAGTTGGGTTGGCAGAGCTGTTGGACTGGTTAAATTCGCTGACAAGCTTCTCATGACTTGGTACTCGAGGTTTAAATGGGTCGTGTGTAACTGATGGTTTGACACGATATAGCCAACTGCCAAGAAGAAGAAAACATAAACATATCAATAAAGTATCACTATTAGGATTGATAAAATTATAGCAGATGAGCAATTAACATGAGTAGTGACATAAACAAGACCACCATTTGCTAGAGCAAGAATGATTCCAAGATATATAGATAACCTCTGTTCTTATTTCTTAAAGAACCAAGATATGAAATAGACCTGGTAGAGACTCAAAACTCAAGAGAAACTCAGTTTCACCATAAAATTTTAAGCCTGGATTAAATAGAATAACCCCAGGAAAATTTTAATCATACCTACAAATGTTAAAACAACGGGAAACTGATCACATAACTTTGCACATATCCAGTCCTTACCCTTTATCCAAATTTAAATTGGAGTTAAAAATTTTCAAAACCTTCTCCACTTCTTTATTGAAACTAGAATGAAAATGAGTTTTACTCAAATCAAGAAAGACTCTCTTATGTTCACTCAAAATTCCTATATGAAAATGAGTTCTACTCATTCTTTTACTCAAATCATGAGTCATAATTTTACTAAAAAATTTGAAGGCAACTTTCAAATTTATTACTATGCTATTAAAAAAGTTTTTTACTTAAATTTCAATTAAAATTTGAACAAAGGCGGGTGATGGGGAACCTAAAAATAAAATTAGAAAATGAAAAGCAATTCTGAATCCAATTTTCTAGAGAATCAGTTGCCTCCTCTCGAATTTCGCACATAATATTAAGCCAAATGAAGCTCAAATTCCAGAAGTAACACCTATTTTCCCAATAATTCCTCCCTAGATCATGATAACAACCACCTAGAATGATATACATGTAGAGAGAGAGAGGTGGACGGATAATTTTCTACAGAAACAGCTGTCTCCGCTCGAATTTCGCACACTATTAAGCTAAATAAAACTCAAATTCCAGAAATAACACCTAACTTCTCAATGATTCCTTGCAAGATCATGTTAAGTAGAGATAGAGAGAGAGGTAGACTGATAAATTCCTAGAGAAATGCAGTTTCTGCTCAAATTTCACACATAATTAAGCTAAACAAAGCTCAAATTCCAGAAATAATACCCATCTTCCCAATGATTCCACGCTAGTGTTAACAACCTAGAATAATATACATGTAGAGAGAGTAGAGAGAGACAACTGATAATTTTCTGGGAAATTCTACTATACACACCCTAGTGGTATACCACCTAGTTATGCTATTTACTTTTTTTGTTATGACTAATTTTTTTTTTTTAGTTATCACAATATTTTAGTTATAATTTGAGCTATGGTTTATGTGTTGTTTAATTATGATATATTTTTAGTTATAACGTAAAAAGTACGAGTTATGCTACATTTTTTTACTTTCCTTATAAGGTGCCCATGCTACCAAGAGTTTTCCCTAATTTTCTAGAGAAACAGCAGTCTCCGCACGGATTTTGCACCTAATTAAGCTAAATCAAACTCAAATTCTAGAATTACACCTATGTTCCCAATGATTCCTCCCTAGATCATGTCAACAACCATATATATGTAGAGAGAGAGAGAGAGGTGGACTGATAATATTCTAGAGAAACAGCAGTCTCCACTCGAATTTCGCACATAATTAAGCTAAACAAAACTCAAATTCCAGAAATAACACCTACCTACCCAATCATTCCTCTCTAGATCATGTCAAAACAACCTATAGCGATTCTGAATTTAAAGAGCCTGAATACAGGGGAGAGAGAGAAGCTACGCACCTTCGCTGGTTGAGTTTGCGAGGGGCAGTGAAAGCAGTGCCGGAGATCTGCTCGGCGTAGAGGCCGTAAGGGCAGACGAGAGGGCTGTTCTGGCGATCAGGTAGAGCTCCGGCAATCGCCTCCGACGAGAAGTGGTTTCCCAAGCCGGATTGGTACTCCAAATTTGCCGGAAAATCAATATTCTTGGACTCCATGAGTCAACAAACTTTCTCGAGAATCGAACAGAGAGAGAGAGAGAGAGAGAGAGAGATAGCGGGAAGGGTGAAGGGGCGAATTAATAAATAAATAGTTGAGGGAGAAGGGGATGAGCTTTGATTAGTGTGAACCAATGCCACCGTGGCAGCCTGATCATCAGGATTCGAAGAGACGTGTATGTATTGTACAGAAATTTCTCCCTTGGACACACTCACAGGATTGTATGCTTCAGTTGTACACCAAGGATCTCTAGAGTGTTTTTTTCTTAAAGTTTTCTAAAGTAGTGTATTGTGTGGTTGAGATTTAATGCTAAAAAATTAATGTGACTTGTTAGTAAATCTCAACCACACAATGCACCACTCTAGGAAACTTTAGAAAAAAAAAACTCTAGAGGATCTTTGCTCTCAGTTCTAGCCTTGCCTGATAAAAAAAACAAACAAGTTGTGGCCCTGGGGAGCAAAATTATAGGGTGTCTTAGGGCAAATATTTGTGCTGTTCTATTATGATTTTGACTTTTTGATTGGTTGAAATATCATAATTTAAGATAATTATGAATACACTTCTTTAGTTTGCTTAAAATATCAATTGTTTCATGTAATTTTAGAAATTATACTTCACTTTTTAAGTTTTTGATGGCATAACAAATAACTTATTTTATTAATAAATTATTAAATCAATTAATAATTTTTAATTATGTCATTTATATATTTCAATTAACAATTTAGATCATTTTATTATTGTATAAGAGTATAATTAGAAATATTATTATTTTTTCTGTTAATTTTGTTGAATAAAATTTTTTTACAAGGAGTTATTTGTAATTTTCATAATCATAGAAGACTTTTTGTAACTTAAACAAAATCTCAGTTAATATATTTATAATTTATCTTATAATTTAATACTTTTGAAAAAAATTTAAAAAATTCAAAATTTGACTCTTATAATAAAAAAATCCAAAATTTTATTTTATTAATTTAAATCTTAAATTTTTATTTATTTTCAATCTCGACTGTTTATCTATTTTTATTAAGTAAAATTGACCAAAAAAATATTTTAATCATTAAACTCAACAAAAAAAATATATTTTAGACATTTTATATATATTTATATTGAGTTTGATGGCTTACTTTTTTTTCGTCAATTTTTCTTAATAGAAGTAGGTTAATTGTTTGAATTGAAAACAAATTAAAAAAATTTAAATTTAAATTGATAAAATTAAAATTTTAAATTTTATTTTGTTATAAGAGATAAAGTTTCGATTTTTTTTTTAAATTATTTTGTTGGTTTTTGAAAATTAGTGTATTGCTCAATACCACTGAATAACTTCTCCCCCGATGCAGTGCTGACGGATTGCTGAATTCTAAAAGCACGTGTAGCTTTTGGATAAAATTTGTTGAAATATCATTTGTATAACCAGGAAAAATAAATAAATAATAATAGTTATTAAGGAAAAATTATTTATAAGTCCGTTAGAGAAGCTTATGCTACGTCCTACTAAAAAACTTATATTCTCATAAATTTTGTGGGAAGTTTGTTGACACATTTACCCTCAATATTAGTTGTTAATATCATAAATAATAGTAAAACTATATATAGGAAATTGAATGTTACCATAAATCATATCTATATAAACGTAACATAACGTGACACCTATACGCAACGTGACACCTACATAAACGTAATAGGAAATTGCATGTTATCATAGATCATATCTACATAAACGTAACGTAACGTGACACCTACATAAACATAACATAACGTAACATGACACATATGATCTATGGACATTCAATTTCCTTACATAAACGTAACGTAACGTAATGTAACGTAACACCTACATAGACATAATGTGACACCTATGATTTATGACAACATTCAATTTCCTATTTATACGAAACGTAAAGTGACACCAACATAAACCAGTAACATTTTCACATTCAATTTAAAAAAATAAAAACTCATTAAGTTTGCGAAACGTAACGTGACACATTACGTTACGTTTATGTAGGTGTCACGTCACGTTACGTTTATATAGGTATCACGTTACATTACGTGTTATGTAGGTGTTATGTTATGTTACGTTACGTTTATGTAAGTGTCACGTCACGTTACGTTTATGTAAGTGTTACGTCACGTTACGTTTATGTAGGATCATGTGGAATATATTCTTATCTAAATAGGACTTAAGACTCTATAAGAAATTACACAAGATTTAACTTACCATAAGTGTCTGAAAAAGAACTTATAAATAAGTCTCCTATTAATTATATATTTTATTTTTTATTTTTTATTTTTTTTGGTTAGCATCATCAAGAGAATACTTCTATCTGTGCAGTTTAGCTAAAAATATGGAAAATGATATAGATTTTAAATTTTTTATTAAATGAATAATTAAATGTCTCACATGAAAGTGTGGACTCCACATCCATATAAGATATTTGATCATTTATTTTGTAAAAAATTTGATATCTCTAACATTATTTTAAAAATATATGTTCAAATATGTTGTTCAAACTTCAAATAGACAAAATAAAAATTAAAAAAAAAGATTAATTAATTAGACAATAAATGAAAATTTATTTTACAACAATTATTCATCTCTCTAATTTAGAAATTATAATTGAGCACTAATGAGATAGAAATTCAAAATAAAAATAAAAATAAAATAACAAAGGCCAAAACATTACATCAATAAATAGGACCCACTCCTTACGCTGTGTTTGGTTGGGGGATTTGAGGAGGGATTTGAAAAGAGAAAGGAAAAATGTATGTGAAACTAAGTAAAATATAAGTATGTTTTATTCACATTTCACCTACATTTTCTATTTTTCTTTTCAAATCCTTCCTCAAATCTCTCAACCAAACACAGCATTAAAACTCCTTTAGAACTCATAGTTTAAAATTTCCAAATATTTTTATTTATTTTAATAGACTCTATCAAATTTTATGAAATGATTTTAAAAACTGTTGCGTGAGCAAAAATTAGTATGGAATTATGTGGGTCTTAAATAAACTTTTTGCTCAGGTGCTTTACTAGCAATCCTGTTTGGATACTGCACGTTATTGAATGCCCTGCCATGCGTTTCTACCCGGGTGCATTGCCAAGCACTCTGCACTGATTCTTTGCTAAACCAATCTATTAGTGTTAGCACACATTGTTAGACCACACCGGTAGAGAACTGATCCTAATAGTTTATGGGTCTAGCTAACAAGTGTGTCAAAGATATTCTAAGACATAAGTAAAAGATAAAATATTTTTAAAATATAATATATTTTTTACTAATTTTCATGAATTTTTATTGAAATTAATATATTTTTTAATATTTTTATATATTTTAATTTTTTTTTACATACTTTTCAATATTAAATAATGTTTATAAAACACTTATTAAAATTTGTCATAATTAATTTGAATAATACTTATCACCTCCACATATGGTGAGGCATTATCTCAATTAAAGATTTTGGCGTGGAAATGCCCATCGGCCAGTGGATAAAAAATAGGGAAAATTAATAGAAAGTCCCATTTTAGTATCTTGTAATCTATTTGGTCCCACGAGTTTTCTCTTTGTTTGCCAAGTCCTTTTGCAGCATAATTTGTTACTGGTTAGTCCTGATTTGAATGGTTTGGGAGTGTTGCTGGACAAATATACCCTGCCATGATTTGTGGAGATTTATTCTTCTTCTTTTTTTTGGTAAAATTCTGCATATATTTGTTCTTGCAAAAGGACAATGCCGATCGTAGGTTGAGTGTCAAATTACGATTCTAATCGAAAGCTAAACCATCAATTCACAGTTGGCTAACAGATTATAAAATGTTTTGTAGCAGGGGAACGTGGTTCACTGGGAACGTGACTCACTGTCATTGTAGCGAGGGGAACGTGGTTCACCCAAATTCTTGCATTGCTTTCCCTGTTTTTGTAGCAGCTGCTACACCTATCGGAATTTGCTATGGCCGACTGGCCAACAACCTCCCTCCGCCCTCCACCGCCGTCAACCTCCTCAAATCAAATGGAATCACCACCATTCGCCTCTTCAACACCGATCCCGATACACTCACATCATTCTCCGACACCGGCATCTCCCTCATGATCGGAGTCCCCAACGAACTCCTCCCTTCCCTCGCCACCACCACCATAGACCCCTCTCTCCAATGGCTCCAATCCAACATCTTCTCCCACATCTCCCCCACCCAAATCAAGTACATTGCCGTAGCCAACGAAATCCTCCTCAAAGACCCATTTTACACGCCCTATTTAGTCCCTGCCACGAACAATCTATGCATAGCTCTTCAAACTTTGGGTTTATCAGACCCAATCAAGCTCTCAACATCTCACACAGCTTCTATTTTGATGAATTCATACCCTCCCTCGGACTCATCTTTCAATCCAAATCACCAATCAATAATGGGTCCATTGCTGTAATTTTTGAAGGATACTGGGTAGCCATTGATGGTCAATGTGTACCCATTTTTCAGCTTCACAAACAACCCACAATTCGTATCGCTAGACTGTGTTCACGTGATGGTCAATGGTGAGGTTCACGCCGAAATGTGGAACCGGAAATGTGGAACCAGAACTGTGGAACCGAGTGAACCCCAATAGGTGAGATTGAGAACGAGAATCGGTGGAATCGGTGAGGTTCACGTCGAAACGTCACAAATGGCAATTGGAAAACAAAGGCTCAAAGTGATGTAAAGCTGAAACGTGACACAATCTACGTCATAAAAAAAAAATTTAAAAAAAAAAGTGTCAAATTCACATCATAACCCACGTCACAGAAAAAGAGTATTATTACCTTTTTTTGGAACGTGAATCTCACACACCCCTTTTTATAAATACATGTGGGTCTACAAACTCAAATTAACACTTTAATGGCAAAATAGTAAACAAACAACCCAAAGGACTAAACGGTTTAAAAGAAAACAATTAGGACCACATGATCTACAAGATGATAAAATGGGATTTACTGGTCAATTCTCCTAAAAAAAAAATTTTTTGACTTTTAACCTATTTTTGGATCTTATTATTTCTCTTCTTTTTTATACATTTTTTCAAAATAGTCAAAAAAAAAAAATCAAAAAATTAATTTTTAACCTATTTTTCAAATTCTTTCATTAATTTTTCTCCGTCTTATATTTCTCCCACACAAATGTCATGTCAAATGTTCAACATCCCCATTACTAAAAAGATTAATATGCAATAATAGATAATAAAATATGAATATTTACAAATTAAAGTGTAATTTATAAATATATATATATATATATATATAATATAATATTCATAGAAGCTCTGCTAGGTAGCTTGAAAGGGAGCTGGCCAGACTGGCTCGAATTCCAAAACGACGTCGTTTTGCAAAAAAAAAAATTCTCTCTGTTTTCCTGCTTCTCCTTCAAACACAACCCAAAAAAATTTTGTTTTGATCTTGTGACAACCCTCACCTCCGATTACTACTAAACTGCGACTGAACGTGATAAGTAGTTGATCAGATTGAAATTCTGAACTGATTGCATGAGTGTATTGTTTCAAATACATTTCTATCTGTCTGTCATTCGATTGATCTGTTCATGTTTTAAGTTTCGAACTGTAAATTGAAGGCCTTATCGGCGGCTGAATTTGAAATTGCTCAGTGGTTTATGCTAATTAGAATTTTTGTGATTTTATAGTAGATTTAATTTAATTTCGATTTGGAATGATTAAAATAGATTAAATAATGCTAAATTACATTAGTTGAATAATTTACCTTATTGCCACTTAGTGGCTTAATTCTAGACCATCTCCTTTTCACTCCATACATGCTTGTTATATCATCTAGTTCACCTTCTTGAGACCAAAACCGAGAGAGAGTGGAGAGTAGGAGAAAATTTAGATTCAACAAGATATTGGCTTGGAATTTGGAAGGAATTGTAGAAGATTTGCAAAATTAGACTCCCATATTTTGAATTCAAGACCTAGGTAAGGAATTCAACCTCTCAATTGTGTATTTAAGTTGTTACTTGCATAGTCCATGGTAAATTGGTGATCTAAGTCAAGAATTGATTTGAAGTGTTGGATTGAGGCTTAATTCATGCATGTATGTCCTTATATTGAAATCTTGAGGTTGTTTTCATGGAAATTCCTACATGCATGTTTACATTTTGGTTGAAGCCATGGATTCATCATGTTTTTCCATCAAATTGCCAATTTAATCTTGATTTGAAGTGTTGGATTTTAAAGGAGATCATGCATGTTGTGTTTAAGCTTGTTCTTGAAGTTTATTTGAATGTGGTGTTCAATTGACTCACCCTTGGGCTTTGATTTTACAAATTGATCTTCAAAACATGTTATATTATGGGTTTAAAGTGTTTTTCCAGAAAATGGGCCCAAGAGGTTGAGTTTTGAGGTGTTGAATGCTTGGTATGAGCTTGGGAGGCAAATCTGGAAATCCCAGATTTTGGTTTCCACGCTCAAACGAAAGATTCCACGCTCGAGCGACCATCTTTTGTTCAGAGCTCCGCTCGAGCGAAGGGATGCTGGTTGGAGCATAGGTTGCAAGCTCTTAGGTTTTTGGTGCACGTAGACGTACGCTCGAGCGAGAGAACCTACGCTCGAGCGAGGATTGTGTCTCACGCTCGAGTGAGCATCAAGTGGGCGTCGAGC
This sequence comes from Camellia lanceoleosa, assembly GCA_025200525.1. Classification (NCBI taxonomy): domain Eukaryota; kingdom Viridiplantae; phylum Streptophyta; class Magnoliopsida; order Ericales; family Theaceae; genus Camellia; species Camellia lanceoleosa. The sequence continues at coordinate 29,242,725 of CM045762.1, read as the reverse complement.
GGAGATTTTCAACATCCAGTACTTTTTGCATTTTTACAAACCGCTCGAGCGAAAAAAGTCCACGCTCAAGTGACCCCACTGTTTTGACAAGCTCGCTCGAGCGAAGAGAGCCACGCTCAAGCGAGACCCCTGTTTTCTGAAAAATTTGAAAAGTATTTTAAAGTGCATCTTTGCATCGTCATTTCATCCTAGGCATTCCTAGGCCTAGTTTAAGACATCTTAATGAGGTTATTGATGTAGAACCACACCGAGTCAAGATAGGGACTGAGTTGTTGATTCCCGAGTGTGTAACTTAGTGTGTGTTCATTCTGTAACTGTGTAGGGTTGGCATCCGAGAACGCTCTTTAGCTGCTATTAGCCCAGTGCTCTGTGAGTAACAATGTTGTAAAGATATGTTTAATTATGAATATTTTCTGAATGATCAACTATTCTGTTTACCGAAACGTTATTGTTTAATGAATGAATGTTTGTCCTATTTATAAACTGTATTCGTGGCATCCATAGCAATTTACTGTTACTGCTACTGTCACAGAGATCTCTGTCGGTTTCCATGTTTGGAACCACTACTGTTTACTGTTATGATGGCCATCAACTGACTGTTCAGTCTGTTAAGACTTACTGTACTGTTTGCTATTGGATGTACCACATATAACTGCTATGGTTTCTAAATGACTGATATGACTGCTTAATGACTGAAAGGACATTCACTCTTAACCCTTTTACGCATTTGTTATTCACTGGGTTTTAGCTCACTGTTTATATTTATATGTAGGTGTCCAGGCACCGGATCGGAGTTAAGAGCGTTAGGTTAGCTCCTTTTTTGTCAAGCCAACCATCGCGTCTCACTTCGAGGTTCCATGTCAATCCAAGAAAGGGCTTTTGGGGGTGTCTCAGTTCACCTTTTTGCTTCTGTTCTGTAATATTGTTTAAGACTTATACTGTACTGTGCTAATTAGGGATTTGGTCCCTAACTCGAATGTTGTACGTATGGGGTATATATGTTTTGCTTATGAATGTGAATATGTTACAGAAAAATCTTTTTGTATACAGACTGTCACAGCTCATTGGACATCTTTTATTACTGTTTTGGCTTCCGCCAGCCCCTTTACTCTGTATTACTATCTTCACTGTTAAGCAAGCCTTCGGTAATCACGGATTACTGGCCGGTTACGGTACTAAACCCATAGGGCCGGGTTTGGGTCGTGACAGATCTCCTCTAACTCTCACTCACATACCCAATCCTCAAAATCAACCCAACATTTAAAGCCAAAGGCACCATCAAAACATTTCTCAATGACAAAACTCTCTTCTCATCCATCTTCATAGTACAGAGTTTAACCAAAATTTTAAAGAAATAAATGGACGGAGATGGGTGAGTGGTGAAGAAGAACAAGTCAAAGATGTTTTAGAGGTGGTGGGGATGTGTGTCAGATTCTGGCAAAAAACAAAGATCTGCGTGTATACACAGATCTATGTATGTATACACATATCTATATATATGTGTGTGTGTGTGTGTGTGTGTGAGTGAGAGAGAGAGAGAGAGAGAGAAAAAGAGCCACCCATCGGCAGAGAGAGAAAGAGCCACCCACCAACGCTGCCATCACTGTCTCCTCTATGTGTATACATATCTGTTCCCCTTCTCTGTTTTTCTTCTCCATATTTTCTCCTTCTCCTTCTCCTCCTTCTCTCCATCTTTTCTCCTTCTCCTCTTCCTATTCCTTCTCATTCTCTTCATCTTTTTTTTCTCTTTCTCCTTCTTCTCTTCCTCCTCATTCTCTCCATCTTTTCTCATGATCGCATCTTCTCTCTTTCTTCTATCTATTTCAAAGAGGGAAGGGAAAAGGAAAAAAAAAAAAAGAATACCCAAAACGACATCGATTTGGGTATTCGAGCCATTTCAGTCCAATTTTTTTTCGAGCTGCGAAGTATTACTCTATTCATAGAACACAATACAAAAGTAATAACAAACAATTACAAATACAATAATAAAACAACTCAAGACAATATAAATGTTGGAAAAAAATAATTTTTTGGTAAAATTTAATGTGAAATTAAAGTAGGTCCTAACCATTGGTTGAAGTGAGATTAAACGAGTTTAAATTCTTTGTAACAAGGTCTTTACACCACAAAAAGAATGACCAAAAACCATTGAGAATTGAATGAGAAATTGCCTCATAAAGATGGCCTCATGAATGAGGTATTGGGAATTGTGTATAACTACCAATCCCACATTGATTATAGAGGAAAACTTTGATGGACATTTAAACCTCAAGATTTTAATCAGGGTATGAGCCCTTTGGGGCATCTAAATTTTCCGAAGGAAAATGAGTTATGGATGCTTTAAGGATGGGCTTGGGGCAAAACTATGGTCCAAGTTGGTTATGAAAAAATTGCCACACGTATGCACACGGCCAACCCGCCCAAACCGGCCGAGTCCATGATATGTGGATCTTCGGCATGAGGCTTGCTGGAATGGGTTTGGGTTTGGGTTTGGGTTTGGGTTTGGATTGGGCCGGATTAGTGGTTCACCAACCTAAACTTTTTTGGCAAGTTTGCTGTAGATTGTGATATCACACAGGTTTCGATTTGTGTTTTCTTTACCATTTTATTGTATTGTCTATTTCTATGCAATATCATTGTAAATTCTAACAGTATGTAATTTAATTTAATTAACCATGAATCTATTTATTTCAGTTAATTACTTTAATTTGAATAACAATCAATATGGGATATAAGGTTTTACATTCATAAGAACCTTGTTTTAGGGTCACTCTTGAGTAAACATGGCTTCCGCATGTTATTTGAGGCTGATAAGGTCGTGTTGACCAAGAGCGGGGTTTATGTGGGAAAGCCTATATGTCGGGCAGTATGTTTAAGCTCAATATAATGACTTTTGTCCCAAAAATTAATGAGAAAGTTTCTTCTTCTGCTTATATGCTTGAGTCCCCTATTTTTTGGTATGGAAGACTGGGTCATTTAAATTTTAACTCTTTGCGTAGATTAATCAAGTTAGATCACATACCATCTTTTAAGATTAATCCAAATCACAAGTGTGAAACTTGAGTAACAACAAAATTGGCAAGGACTTCTTTTCATTTTGTTGAAAGAAGTAGCGTGCCTTTGGATTTAGTGCACAGTGATGTGTGTGACTTGAAAGTCATACAAACACGTGGTGGCAACAAATACTTCATCACTTTTGTTGATGATTGTACTAAATATTGTTATGTGTATTAGCTTAAAAGCAAAAATGAGGTGATTGAGAAATTTATTCTTTTCAAGAATGAAGTTGAGAATCAATTAAGTCGAAAGATCAAGGCGATAAGAAGTGATCGTGGTAGTGAGTATGAATCCCCGTTTGCTGAGACTTGTGCTTAATTTGGAATTATTCACCAAACCACAGCGCCGTACTCCCCTCAGTCAAATGGTGTTGTTGAGCGAAAGAATAGGACATTAAAAGAAATAATGAATGCAATGTTAATAAGTTCTGGGTTGCCACGGAACTTGTGGGGGGAAATTATTCTCTCCGCGAATTACATTCTAAATAGAATCCCTCGGAAGAAAGTAGACAAGACTCCATATGAATTATGAAAAGGCCACAAACCTTTTTATAATTTCCTACGTATATGGGGGTGCCTTGTAAAAGTAGTGGTACCTACACCCAAGTAGGTTAGGATAGGTCTGAAAATTGTGGATTGTATATTCATTGGTTATGCACAGAATAGTAGTGCATATAGGTTTCTTGTGCACCAGTCTGATATTTCAGATATCCACAAGAATATCATAATGGAGTCAAAGAATGCATCCTTCTTTGAAGACGTATTTCCTTGATGAACTCAAGGAGAGGATCAAAGTTCTGAGAAGGAACTTGAAGATGATCAAGTCAATGATTAAGTAGATGATCAAGATGAGAAAGTAAATGAGCAAAGAATAAGTAAAAGGGCTAGGACTGCCAAGTCCTTTGGCCCGGACATCTTGACTTATATATTAGAGGGAGAACCTCGAACTTTTCGTGAAGTTGTGACTTCACCTGCAAGTCCCTTATGGAAAGAAACAATTAAGAGTGCAATTGACTCCGTCTTACAAAACCATACTTGGGAGTTTGTTGATCTACCTCCAGACAATAAGGCATTGGGGAGTAAGTGAATCTTTAAAAGAAAGATGAAAAATGATGGGTCAATTGATAAGTATAAAGCTAGGCTAGTTATCAAAGGATACAAGCAACGAGAAGACCTGGATTACTTTAATACGTATTCACCTATGACAAGGATTAAATCCATTTGTATGGTGATTGCGATAGCCGTTTTACGAGGTCTAAAGATACATCAAATGGATGTAAAGACAACTTTCTTAAATAGAGATTGAGATGAAGAGATCTACATGGAACAACCCAAGGGGTTTTCAGCTCCAGGGAAAAATAAGAATGTCTGTAAGCTTGTCAAGTCATTGTGTGGTTTGAAGCAAGCTCCTAAGCAATGACATGAGAAATTTGATAATACTATGTTGTCAAATGGATTTAGAATCAATAAGTGTGACAAGTGCATATATGTTAAAGACACTGACAGAAGTTATGTCATTTTGTATTTATATGTAGATGATATACTCGTTGTTGGTAGTAATGATAAAATGATTCGAACTATGAAGAGATTGTTAAATTCTAAGTTTGACATGAAAGATATAGGCCTTGCAGATAACATTTTAGGTATTAAGATTATCAGAACATTTGATGGTATTGTATTTTCTCAATCTCACTATGTTGAGAAGATACTTGAGAAATTTGAAAAATCAGATACAATTGTATCTAGGACATCGGTAAACGTGAATCTACATTTGACCAAGAATAATGGTGAGAGTGTCTTTTAGCTAGAATATTCTCAAGTCATTGGAAGTTTGATGTATCTAATGAGTTGTACAATACCAGATATAGCCTACTCTATTAGCAGACTTAGTAGATACATGAGTAATCCGAATGCTACTCATTGGAGGGACATTATGCAGGTGTTAGGTTATCTACGCTATACCCGGGTTTATAGGCTGCATTATACCAAATACCTAGTGGTACTAAAAGGGTATAGTGACGCTAATTAGATATCTAATATAAAAGACTCCAAATCCACTAATGGTTATGTGTTTACCCTCAAAGAGGTAGCTGTGTCTTGGAAATCTTCCAAGAAAACGTGTATATCGAGATCAACAATGGAATTTGAATTTATTACTTTGGTTAAAGCAACTGAAGAAGCTAAATGGCTTCACTAGTTTTTGAGGATATTCCATCTTGGTCGAAACCTGTGCCAGCCATTTGTATTCATTGTAACAGCCAATCGGTGATTGGCTGGACACAGAATCATATGTATAATGGAAAGTCTAGACATATCCGTCGTAAACATAATTCCATATAACAACTACTCTCTAATGAAATTGTCTCTCTAGACTATGTAAAGTCTAAGGACAACATTGCGGATCTATTAACCAAAGGGTTAACTCGAGAGTTAGTAAAAACGTCATCAAAAGGAATGGAGTTAAAGCCTTTAGTAATGTTACTGAAACGAAAAACCCAACCTAGTTAACTGGAGATCCCAAGATCTAGGTTCAAAGGAACAACCTAATTTCGTGTAACAGGTGACTCACTAAAGAGGTAAATCCTCTTGCATATTCCTTTGTATAGTGATACCCTGTGGAGGTGGAAAGTTAAGCTAATGCTTTTAATGACCTAAGTGATATGAATAATCAACCGTGGTATAATGAGAAACCTTATATAGGTCACCTATGTGAGTGTAAAGTGGGGCCGTTTCTTTAAGAATTAGTAAGGCCAAATTCTTTAAAAACACTCACTGAACCAGGTCAGTATTCTAGGGCCATACCGGACACACCAGTGAGAACAAGAACAATGGTTGGACTAACTCCTGTGTGAGGTCTATTGTCTAGGTTTACACAAATGGCAAAACAATTCAAAACATCACGTTCACTGGTGAGCCAGTAAATTTGATAGGCTTTCACTACGAAAGGTTCAAGGCCAACAACTATCTTTTCTGATACAAGGTTAGTCTGTGTGCTCTCTTTCCGAGTCTTTGTTGTAAACGTTGTCCGTTTTCTTTATTCAGTCAATTTTTATTCACATAGGGAATTGTTGGAAAAAATGGTTTTTTAGTAAACTTTAATGTGAAATTAAAGTAGGTCTCAACTATTGGTTGAGATGAGATTAAATAGGTTTAGATTTTTTGTAGCAATGACTTTACACCACACAAAAAAATGACCAAAAACCATTGAGAATTAAATAAAAAATTGTTTCATAAAAATAGTCTCACGAATGAAGTATTGGGAATTGTGTAGAACTACCAATCCTACATTGATTGTAGAAGAAAGCTTTGATGGGTATTTAAACCTTAACATTTTGATAAGGGTATGAGCCCTTTGGGACATTCAAATTTTCCGAAGAAAATGAGTTATGGATACTTCAAGGATGGGTTTGGGCTAAGATTATGGTCTAAGTTGGTTGTGGAAAAATTGTCACACACGCGCACCGCCCGCTAGCTCGGACTAGGCCAGGTCCGGGTCCGTGATCCATGGGTCGTGGATCTTAGTTCTTGGGCTTGGGCTTGAGGCTTGTTGGAATAGGTTAGGTTTGGGCTGGGTCAGATTGGTGGTCCACGAATCTAAACTTTTTGGGCCAAGTCTCTTGTAGATATACATACTTGTGTATACAAAATATATATCTTATATAATTGTTCTATCAGTTTTGGTCCATTACTCCAACAGTTTTTACAGGAGTAATGGACATTGGTTGCTAGCCTTCATAGGCATTGGTTACTAGCCTTCATGGCTGGAGGCTCCTTCTCTCTCCCCCATGGCATATAAAAGGAGATCCATCTCCCTTGGTTTTGTACAAATTTTTTGCTTCCAGAATATATACAGTTAATTTGCTTTTGTCTATAATTTTTCTTCATGTGTAAGAGAGTGTTGCCATTGTCGATTCACCAAAGCTAATAGAAGGTGCTTCTGTGTTAGCCAGTCTAAACTGTCGTATCTTGGAAGACAGAAGTCGACGTTCCTCTAGTACCTGTGGTGAGGCGACTAATCTGTTTCAAGGAGACTATGGTATCAAACAGGCTTCGGTTTGTGCTTTCTTTACAATTTTATTGTATTTTCTTGTCTATTTCTATGTAATATCATTGTAAATTCCAACTGTATATAATTTAATTTGATAAGTATGAATCTATTCATTTCAATTAATTACTTTAATTTGAACAGCAATATATAGTCAATAACACAAATAGCAAATAAAAGAATTTACCATAAAACTAAAACAAACCAGAACAAATAATTTGCCTAAAATACTATTTCTAAATTTGGATTTACATGTTAATTTGAGAGTACAAACAAATCCCCATAAAATGAAGAATTTTCAGAATTTCGAAGCTGCCGTAGTGTCCCTGCGCTTCCATTGGGTCCATCATTGCTGCCGTTGCAGTGTCCATATATACTCACACATCACAAGCCAATTTGGCTTTGTCAATTGACTATCTGGGAGTATTATTTTTGGTTGATTTAGAAATTAAGTTAAAAATTAATTTTTTAATTTTTTTAAAATATATAAAAAATAATAATAAATTAAAAATAAAAAAGTGGCCTTTTAACCTTTTACCCAAAAAAGGCGTTTACACTATATGCCCTCTAGACTTTAGCTTCCTTTGGAAAGTTAGGTTGATTTTTTTGGCTATTTTAACCCTAGTTAAAAAGTTCATTTAGATTTATTTTTTTGACTTGTTTAATTTTTATGAGATAAAAAATAAAATGATTATGATTTGAATATGATATTTTATCTTATTGATTTTTTAACTTATTTTATTTTTTTATGACTAATTTAATTAAAAAATCATAAAAATCCACATCCCAAACGAGGTCAAGTTGTGTAATTTATCCTAATAATAATATTTGGCAACACATATGACAATTTTTTCATTAAAATAATTTATAATATTCCTCATCACAAACATACATTTGATCGACATAACTATAATGTTCATGTCATGATTATAACGATTTATAACGAATTAGGCCTAGCCTAGTTAGCTACCATATCTTTCTTAGGACTTAGTCTCAATGAGATTATGGGTTCAATTCCCCCTACGAGGGGTTGAATTAAGGAAGTGCAAGCACTTAGGTGTTTTGTCAAGGGTGGAGAGATTTTTTCCTGTAAGTGCTACTCTAACAACTAACATTTGCTTTACAACTATTTATAACTCTTATTTTAGAAATGCACATCATAAATTAATAACTTTATAACAAAATAACATAACTAACACAATACGTTTATCCTTTATTATTCATATATCATTGTCACTTTATTGATTAAAATCAATATGATTTTGAAATAGCTTTTTCTTCAATTAGTTAAAATAATGTGGTGTTTTAAGAAGTTGGTAAAAAGTTAATTTTTTTACTTTTTTAGTCTATTTTATCTCTTTGTGGATAAAAAATATGAGAGATAATGTAACCCAAAATAAATAAAAAACTAAAAATTAATTTTTTATTTGGTTGCCAAAACACTCCCATTGAATTTAAAGTGAGACATCTTAATCACTCAATACGTTTTCACCTTATCAAAATAATTATTCATCCGCTCCCCACACATAGACACGCATGGATAATTTTATGGAAAGGACATGATAAATAGTGTCATTTTCTTTCTCATTAAAAAAAATGTATAGGAAAAAAAAAATACTTGTAATTGTTCTTTTTTATCACTAATAATAACTGATAATTACGATTTTTTTTAAAACAAGACTTATCTTATCAACTGCTAAAAAAGGTAACATTTTTTCTAAGTTTTTTTTAAGTAAATTTTTTTAATTAAAATTTAGTATTTTATCATTTTAATTTAGAAGCATATAAAAAATGAAAAATATAATAAAAATATACTATTAAAAAAAAAGCAAACAAGAAAAACAAAAAATTGAACTAAAATTTCTAATAAAAAATGTCTATATAGCAGATTATTTTGGAAAGTAGGTTAAAAATTAGTTTTTTGTTTTTTGTTTTTTTTTTAAAAATGTGTAAAAAAGTAGAGAGGTGATTAAAGCCAAAAAACTGTTTTTAACCTCTTTGCCAAAAGAGGCCAACATTTACAAAACATGAATTTTTTATTAAAAAAAAAAAAATCAATAAAAATACCAAAAAAAAAAAAGATTACATTTTATATTTTATTGTATTCATCAATAAAAATTTTATATTTTTCAAGTGTATCTAATAGAAACAAAAAAAAAAATTGACTAAAATATTACAAAAATTCACTAAAAATACAAAAAAAATACAAATTGCAAACTTAAAAAAAATATTTTTGAAAATATTAAAATTGAGGCATCCATGTGCCTAAAGGTCCAACCACTAATTTATTCGATCCATAAGGACAAATTGAGATAAAATGACCGAAATACTCCTACATATATATGTATCCGGCAAAGCCACACCTCGCAATTAGGGATGTAATAATGGCCCGGCCCGGCCAGGCCCGGGCTTGGGTTGGCCCAAGCGGGCCTCGCGGGCTCTCTTCTTTTTAGCGTGTTGGGCCGAGCCGGCCAATGGGCCAAAAAGTTGGACCCAAGCCCACTCATAACGAACCGCAGGCCCCGGGCCTCGGATCAGGCCTAGTCGAGCCTTTTTTTTTTTAAAAAAAAAAATTTATTAAGAATAAAAAATAAAAGAAAAATTATACTATAATTTTTTAGTTAAAATTAATGAGATATTTTATTTGGTTATGTTTCATGGTGATATTTAAATTTAATTACGTATAACTTATGTTTTTTTAATTATGAATTTATAGCTAAAAAAGTATGCAATTATATAATTTTTTTTCTTTCGAAATGAATAATTTTATATATATAAAAATGAAACTTTCAATATTATAATATTAAATTATATATATAATATTTATTGAATGAATAATTTTTATTTCAAAATGAAATAAAATATTACAAAAATTGATATTATTAAATAAAATAGGTGTAGATTATTGATATGGTTGAGCAATTGCATCACAATAGGTCAAGTACATCCAAACTAGGCTGGCACCTACTAGCATACTAATCATTTGCACTCCACCTCAATAATCTAATACAAAAAAAAAAAGAAAAAGAAAAAAAGAAATGAAATAGTAAAAAACAAATTGTTGGTCAATCATCGGAGGAGACAAACATTTCAGCTGCATTACTCGAGAATATGTCATCCAAATCATTTTGAATTCGCTCATTTTCATTATAATTTTATCTTCTTGTAAGCGCATGCATATGATCTCTAGATATCATCAGTAACTCAACTATTTGGAGTGAAAGCTTACTCCGATAATCGCTCAGCACTCGTCCACCTACACTAAAATTTGTCTCTGAAGCAACTGTAGAAATATGAACGGTTAGTATATCACAGGTCATCTGTGAAACCACAGGCCACATAGTTTTATTTTATTTCCACCATTCCAAAATGTCAAAATTATCGGAATCATCCACTGACGGGCTTTCTAAAGAACGTTGTAGTTCAGAACTACTTACATTTGTATGTTAAGATATTCTTCTACTTTTTATTATTGAAAAAACACTTAATCTCCCACCTCGAGATGAGACTGCTAGTGTAGTGCATGTAGGTGTATTTACAGATGCAGCTGCCCTGTATTCTTCAAATAATCTACTGCATGTTTGCATAACAGGGGCAAACTGTGTTTGATCAACGAAAAGACACTCTAAAAATTCTTGTAAACTAATTTTTTTACACCTAGGATCAATTATTATGGATAAACCTAATATATGAGGCAAATTGTCAAAATGTTTATCAAATTTTACTTTCATTGAAGTAATAATAGTTACATAATATTCATTACCCATATATTTTACGAAAACTTTAATTATTCCTACTAACATATGTAAAACAAATGAAGTAAGAATATATATATATATATAAATAATTTTGTTGAAGTATCGAAAACTTTTAAAAAATCTTTATACAAGGGTACTTGGCGCCAATTAAGTTTTGTGGGAGTTAGTATTCCTTCTATTGATGTTATTGTAAAAAATAATTTTATTGCTCTTCTTTGTTTACGAGCTATTTTTAACATATTATATGTTGAATTCTACCTACTATCTACATCTAAAATTAATTTTCTAAACGGCATATTTTCTCGTTGACAAATTTTTCTATATTTCGAAATTCGATTAGCAAAAGGCATAATAATAACAACCACATTTTTTATTACAAGTACACAAGTCTCGTACACATGCATAGCTTCTTTAACCATCAAATTTAAAATATGGGTACAACAACGAACATGAAATAAATCACTATTAACAAGTAATTGTAAAGTTGATTTTAAATGAGTTACAGTTTGATTATAATATGCCGCATTATCTAAACTAATTGTAAATATTTTATTTTGTAAAGCGCACTCATATAATATATTTTTTATTTCTACATCAAGCGAATGACCAGTGTATGAAAGTTCAACTAATTTAAATAAAATAATTCTTTTATTTAATTTTCAATCATTATTAATAAAATGTGCAGTGATACATTGATATTCAAAACCATTATTTGACCACAGATCAGATATTAAACAAACTCTTCCATTCAAATTTTTAAAGATGTCAAATAAATCACTTTTAATATCCTCAAATTTCTTTAAAATCCTATTTCTAGTAGTATTTCTTGAAAAATTTTGATATTGCGGTGCAAAACTTTCATGAATCATTTCGGTAAAGTCATAACATTCACTAGTAGTAGAAGATTGTTCTTTTTTAATAATATAATGAACTACAACATTTTGTGCACGTATAGAATCATATGAAAATGTTTACAAATTACTAGTTAATGAAGCCCCTAATTGAATTTGATTTCGAATATCAGCTTGTTGACTTTGTAAATGTTTGTTAGCATACTTTTTTAGATGATTAGTACCCCTAGCAAACGTAACACTAAGCAAATGTGCACAATATTTACGTTTTACTTTAAATGTAATTGTACCATCAGGATTTTTTATAGATATTTTTTCAAAATGTTCATAAACACTACTACTTCTGCTCCTAGATGATGATCCAACTGTTGAAAGAGAGATATTAGAAGAAGAATCAACATATTCATGTTGTGTAGTATATGTATCAATATCGACATAAACATTAGGAATATTTGGATCCATAGTAATGTAAGTAAAACAATATATAAAAATTAACAATTAATTTAAATAATGTGTAAATATAATGAGTAAAAAATAATAATTAATATATGAACAAATAATTAATGAAAAAAAAGAGTAGCTAATAAATTTAATTAAACTAATTAATATTACCGACTGGAGAATGCGATACAGAAATTAGCTTCTTCTAATAAAAGTTTCCTGTTGCACAATTACAATTGTCACTTAGAATGATACTTTAAAATTAATTAAGAGAGAGAGAGAGAGAGAGAGAGAGAGAGAGAGAGAAAATTATTTGTGACATTTATTTTAAAAAATGAAGGATATTTATAGTAGTTTGAAAGAGTGAAATAAATTTATATACAAATATCCTTCATTTTTTAAAATAAATGTCACAAATAATTCTCTCTCTCTCTCTCTTAATATATATATATATATATATTACCGTTTGAATTACACTACAACATATAAGAGTTTTAGAGATTAAATATTTTGGTCTCTAAATGTGAAAATTTTGTTGCAAAAGATATTTAGGGACTAATTTCTATCATTGTAAGGATAATCGCTAAAAGGTTGTTCTGAAAAGTCAAAAATAAGGCTTTTAGCAACAAAATTTTGAAAATATCACTAATAAATAGACTTTTAGGGACAAAATAATTTGGCCTCAAAATGATTTATTTTTTAAAACAAAAAATTTGGTTCCAAATAAATAATAATTCATCACTAACGTCCAATTTTTGTTACTAAAAATATAATAACGACATTTTTCGCAACAAAAATATTTGGTCCTTAAAAAATAATTTTGCCCTTAAATTTTGGTCCTCAAAACCTTAATTTTTTTGTAGTGTTATGACCGTTTGAATTTTTTTATGACCATCTCTACTAATTTATGACCGTTTTAATTTTTATTTATTTATTTTTCCATTCAATGAATGAAGAGTGTGAGTTCAATGATTGATGAGATGCAATAAACCAAAGTAGGCTAGTGGGGGCGAGGCAAGCTAGTAAGGGCATACAATGCAAACCAACCGTTTGAATTTTTGTTATTTATATATATATATATATTTTAATTCATTCATTGTAAGAGCATCTACAATGGTATGTTATATGACAAAAAATGATAAAAGTGGGGCCCAAAAATATGTGGTAAGGTGTGTTAAAAGTTTGTTAATTTTAGAGAGTAAGTGGTGATGTAATGGATATACTAAGGTATGTGTTAAGTAATGTATAAATATATTTGATGGGTCGTTGAACACATCAAAATTAAATATTAAATTATACCAAATTCAATTAGAATAATGGCAAGTCCAGTATCGATCCACAGGGACTATTGTGAAATTAAACTAATTTAATTGTCAAATTCCTAAATTAATTTTGATAAAAAGATTGGTTGTTTATAACATAATTTAATAACGAATAAATTAAACTAAGGAATTAAGTTATCAAAAATAATTGAATTTGGGTTTACTGAATTGGGGAAAAATCCTAGGGTAGAGAATTCACCACTAACCGCATAATTAGGGTTTCCAATTGAAATCAATTATGCTATGGTTTGAACGGATTAATGTTTCGCAACTACAAGTTCGAAGCATTTGACAAGAAGATCATCACATTCAATGTATGAGCACGAACCATCTCAGGTAATACGAACCGTTCACTCTAAACTAAGGTAGTGATACAACTCATTCCTCGTAGTATGGTTCGTCCTATACCTTGAATGTGAAGGAAAAGAAAACAATTGTATAGATAACATTTAACAATCACATAAAGTCAAATATTCGAAAGAATAATGAAAATTATATATAAAGAATTTCTAAAACACCATACAATGGTTCAAACCTTTACATAATATAAAATAAAAAAGAAAAACCTATTACATGGTTAGGGTTTCTTCAAAACCCTAGAAAATGAGACTAGCCACACATGGAGGAGTGGGAAGAGGTAGATGGAGAAGGAACCACCATGGGAGACATCTTGGAGCTTTTGTTTTCCCTTTCCTTTCCAAACCCTAGCCTCTCTTTCTAGGTTAAAACAATTTCAGAACCCTGGAAAAGCCTTTTCCTTTTTTTTTTATACTTCTACTCACTTCCAAACAGGTTTAAAACATCAGTTTGACTTTTTCAGAAAAAGTCAACTCTATCCAAATTTTGTCTTTTTGCCTATTTTATGCTCCGACGATGTATAACCTGATTGACATTCAACACACATAAAATACACGATTTGACCAGCAAGTGAAGTTAAGAGATTCTAATTAACGGTCTCAATGATGTACATTTCGGCCTTAATCAATATTAAATTAATAAAATAATAATATTAATAACTTATTTTCTTCCGCCTTTCTTCTCTCTTTTCTCTCTTTTTCGATCTTCTTCTTCGATGTCATTTTGGCTGCTAACAGCCAGTGGGTCCTACACACACGCACTCACCCTCTCTCTCTCTCTCTCTCTCTCTCTCTCTCTCATCTCTCTTCTCTCTTGTTCCTGTGATAACTGGCTAGAATGTTTGCTAACTGCACCTAGCATGTTAACATCTGATAGTGTTAACAAAGGAGTTAATACTTTCATTGCAGTGCCAAACAACATTTTTGGCTGGCCAAAAATTAACCTCTGACACTAACTTGTATGTTAGTGAGTCCACTGTGGATACCCTAAGGAAATGACATTAACTATTATATTATTTTGTTTTTATTTTTATTTTTTTTTAGCTTTTGCAAGATCAATCTTTTATTTATTTTATATTTTATATTTTTTATAATTATTTAACCGTTACAAGTTATTTTTTATTTTTGTTTTTTGAAATTTGACCGTTAGTAGAGAGAGGGCCAGGGTGGCCCGGGTCAGGTTAGGCCATCTGCAGGGCTCGATTTTGAAGACCCAAGCCCAAGGTATTAGATTGGCCTTGCACCTGGGCCAAAACAGGCCATGCCCACCTCGGGCGGTGACACGCCCCAAAATTTGGGTAATTAAATATTAAATTAGGACTAAATCCCAATTAATATTCCATCATCCAAATCCTAGGGGTGAAACAAAAAACTAAACTCCAACCAAACCATCCACCATAATTTCATAACTAACCAATACCTCAACATTAAGGTAGCAATAACTAGTTAAAACAACTTAAATAAAGTGCGGTTACAAACCATGCCAAATTATTCCAATACTAAAGTCATAAAAAAAAATAATAAATACATAAACTAATATCAACCCTAAGCTCAAGAAAAAAAAAAAAAAATCCAAATAACAAGTCCATCAACTAAAGTAATTCCACGTCAATGCCGTAGCCCCAATTAATCCTGCAAAGGAAGCTCGGTTGCGCTCAAACAGAACGCACCCGAGTTGCCAAGAGACAAAACGGGTCAGTATATAGGTATATTGGTATGAGTACAAGATTTAACACTCACGTGTCCACCAGACACAAACAAAAATATATTAAATTCTTATTACGAGACAAGACAAGTAGTTTCAACCGCACCGAGACGAATGGGTAGTTTTCCGAGATACGGTGGCATTTAGTTTCTTGTCCGTACACAACGAAATATAAATTGATTATAAAATAAACAAAATAGAAATAAAAATATGATGGGTCAGCCCTACATGAAAAGTTAGTAAGACACACCATCCTGCAAAAAAAAATAAAGTTAGTATAAATTAATCATAAGTAACTTGCTGAAGAAGTATAAAAAATGCATCGTTTCATGCTTAAATAATTCGAATTGATCAAAACTCAAAGAACAAAAGTTATACAGAATCAAATTTCCTAAAAAGCAACGCAAATAAATTTAACAGAAACTGAACAAGGTGAGAGAAAAACTTTATATAAAAACCTAGACTGATTTCAACCGAAAAATTTGAAACTGAAAACGAACAGAAACTATCCTAAGATGATTTTTTTGGAAAAATTTCAAAACACGAAAAGTGTGCAGAATAATTTTTTACTTCAGTTTACGTGAAACCAATAAAAATGAGCTCGTTTAGTAGGTTAAAATAGCCTCTAAAATCTGCATTGCTAAAATAAATCAAAACTATAATAACTAAGATTATCCGATTATAAGTTCTAATCGATCTTTTTAATAAAAAGTTAAAACACAAAAGTTGTCTAGAATCACATATATATACCTCTGCTCAAATTTTATAATTTATTGAGGTCGTTTACTATTTTTCAACATGTATAAATCAATACAATTCACACTATCACAGAAAAACTCATCATCAATTTTTTTGTACCTTAACTCCACCACTTCGGCCCTCCACTTCTGGCCTACACATATATCCTATGTGCCTCTTGTATACCTAACACCGCTTCAAAGCCAAACTTGCACGGGGATATCGTCCCGAGTTTGACTCACACTCCCCGGATGGTTAGCATATACGTATGCCTATAAATCAAAACACTCGTCTACTCATGAGAACAAGACAACAATATACATATACAAAACATCTCACTCATGAGAACAACATAACAATGCCAAGCTTAAGGCATTCAAATAAATCTCATAATCTTCACTTTTTTTTTATACACTCTTTCTCACCACCACTTAAATAAAACAACAATCCATGGAGTCATGGTGGAGTATAAGGAATTTATCTATGGGTTCCTAATTAATTTTAATTTCATATAACCATGAGTGTGATTACAACCATAAAATAAATCTATATAAAAATCTTAAACCTGACATATACAACCAATCAAAATAATTAACATCAATTAATCAACTAAAAACCCTAAACCTTACATATACAACTAAACAAAATAATTAAAATCAATCAATCATCTATAAACCCTAAATCTTACATCCACAACCAATCAAAATAATTAAAATTAATCTATCATCTTTATGTAAAAACAAAATCAAACTAACATCAAATAAATAAAAATAAATAAATAAATAAAAACAACGAATTAAACATAAATCAAGAGAAGTGAATTTTGTACTCACAATATTATTTTGAAAATCAATAAAATATTTGAAAAACTAAAGGAGCCACCAAAACAAAACCCTAATCCTTTTATTTTTTCCTCTCCTCTATCTCTCCCCATTGTCTCCCTTTTTTTTTCTTTTCTTCCCGTGGCTTTCTTCTTGATCTCAATCAATCTCTCTCTCTCTTTCTCTCTCTCTCCGATGATTGCTGCTCTCTTGCAAATTCACTATTCTTTTCTTTTGTTGAAAACCTAATCACTTATTATATTATTATATAACCTAATCCTATTCTAACCCTAATAAACTATTATAATATATTATATTATGTAATACACATAATTATAATATACATAAATATAAGATTAAATATATATATATATATAAAACACCTATTTTTTTATATAACAAAAATAAATATATAAATATATGAATTAATTGAATAACACATTAAATTTATTAATTACAACATTAAATTCATTAAATATCACATTAACTAAACAACACATTAAATTCTCATGTAAACCACACAATTAATAAAGCCAAAAAAATAAAATAAGATAATAATAATTATAATAATAATAAATAATAACTTAAGAAAATTAGGATCGCTACAGGTGGACTTTGGACCGCCCATGGGTCTCGAGCCATTTTTACACCCCTGCCCCCCATACACCACACTTTCTTTTCTCTCTCTTCATATCCCTCTCTTTCTTTAAACCCTAACCATCTCTCTGTCTCTATGTATCACCAGTCCTTTACTATCATAAATACCGTCATCGGCTTCGCGGCTCCGTTGTCCATTCCGCCATCATAACCACTGCCGCTCCGATTCCTTATCATCTCTCTCACCGTCGTCTACAATAGAGAGACAAGAGAGAGATCTGCGAATGCGCCGATCGCCTCTCACCTCCGTCAACCTCCGTCGCCACAAGAGAGAAATCTCCTCATCAGTTGAAGACCTCCTCAGTCTGAGCAATCTTCGGCAACGAGATCTAACCAACACCAGACAAGATCTGGTCGCGAAGTGAGCAGATCTAGTCCTACCACTACTCCACTCTTCCTTTGTCGTCAACAACGCTGAACAACCATCGTGCAAGATAAATACATACATATACATAAACATACATTCTGTATGTAGGTATGTATTTGTGTGTATGTAGATATATGTGTGTGTGTGTTAGTATTTGTTGTCCAATAGTATTTAAGCTCATACATACATATGTATATTTATGAGTGTGTGAGTGTATGTATGTATATCTATGAATGTATGTATGTATAAGACAGATTTGGAAAAAAAATTGATGTTGATAATGATGATTGCAACAGATAAATAAAAAAGTTTACACAGATTTTCAATAGATAAAAAAATAATGTAACAGATAGATAGAATTTAGGAAAAAAATTGAACAAATAAATAGAATTTATGGAAAAAAATTGAACAGATAGATAGAATTTAAGAGAAAAATTGAACAGATAGGGAAAAAGTTGAACAGATGGTCAAAAAATTTAAATAGATAGACAAAAAATTTGAACAGATAGTCAATGAATAGTCAAATAGGAAAAAAAAAAAGAGTTAAGGGATAAAATTAGAAACAAATGGTGTGTTTGATTTGTGTTTTGAGATAAATTTTCAAAAAAAAAAAAAATTAGGGATAGAGTTTAGAAATTTTTTTGGTTTGTTTGGTTGTATATTTTGAAAATAGTTTTAGAGTTTGGGAGTTTTGGATTATTAGATATTTTGTTGTAGTTGAATAAATGTGTATGAAATAAAAAGTGATTGAGAATGGGAGAGGAGAGAGAAAAAGTGATTGATTAATGTGTAGGAGAGAGAAAGTGATTTTGAAATTTTTTTCAAAAAATTTGAACCAAAATTTTTTTTTTAAAAAAATTATCAAAAATTATATTTTGAGACACCAAACTATTTCACAAGACTTGAATTTTTTAGGGTAAACTATCGATAGGTCCTAATAGTTGGACTTAATTCCTATAAAGTCTTATGGAAAGTAAGTCTTGGTAAAATTATCGCTAAAAATAATTTTTTTGTGACAATTTTTTACACACGTCTCTAAAAATTGACAATTAATGACTTTTTTTTGTCATGATTTTTATAATTGTCGCTAAAACTTACAATTAATAACGGTTTTTTATGACAAATTTTTCCCATAAGACCTATTAGACAATAAGTCTACTTTTAGTATTTCAATTTTTCACTAATAAAAAAGAAAAATGTTTCAAACCCCCTTTCTCTCCCATTTCCTTTGACCCTCTTTCCCTCTCATTGGCCAATTTTTTTTTTTTTTTTTTTCTCCAATCACCATCCGCCACATGTGTGTAGGGTGGTGATTGGAGGGGGTCTCTATCAATGCTGAATAAAAAATACTCACTGAGTTTAATGTCTCAAGCCCTTCTCAATTTGGATTTATCAACAATTTCTATCAAGATAACTTAGGCCTCCGAATTAAAAGCCTGTCTCAAAGCCGATAATATTGGTCTTTCCTCCGGTCCAATCTCACAAATTAGCCCAGCTCATATTAATAGATATGTAATATTTATAACTATAAATTCGAAAGTATGTATGCACCATTACTTGTCTACGAATTTTTAGTCATTTTCGGACTATTTAAGTAAAAAAAGAAAAAGAAAAAAAGATTAGATCATTTGGCAATTACTTTTTAGCTGGTAATTGTGATTTTTTTAAAAAAAAACAAGATTTATCCTTTGTTTATCAACCGCTAAAAAAGTAACATTTTTTCTAAGTTTTTTTTTTAGGTAATATTTTTAAATTTTTGTATTTTATCGTTTTAATTTAGAAGCATATAAAAAATGAAGAATCTAATAAAAATACTATAAAAAATACGAAAAGGAAAAACACACAACTTAACTAAATTTTCTTAATAAAAAAATGTATATATATATAGCATTTGTAAATTTATCTATAAAAAAAGGAAAAAATAAAATATATTCTTATATTTTGTTATATTCAATACAAATTATATATTTTTCAAGTGCATCTAAATTAAGTGGATCTAATAGCAACAAAAAAATTGGTTAAAATATTATAAAAATTCACTAAACATACAAATTGAAAACTCAAAAAACAATTTTAAAAAGATTAAGCCACCTTTTACGAGGTAATTATCAACTAGTCCAATTAAGTAGATTTAAGGCCTCGTTTGTTTGCAGAGATAGAATGGAGGAGATTGATAGTGAGGGGATTAATAATGAAGGGATTGTTAGTGAGGGTTGTTTGTTTTCAGAGATAGAATGGAGGGGATTGATAGTGAGGGGATTAATATAAGGGGATTGTTAGTGAGGGGATTAATAGTGAGGGGATTAATAGTGAAGAATTGTTAAATTATTTTTATATAAAATAATAAAACAAATAAAAAAATATAAAAATTAAACATTAATATTTAAAAAAAAATTCCCAATATATAAAAAATAAAAAAATAAAAAAATTTCTAATCCCCTCACTATTTTTCTAATACTATTTCTACCTCCTCACTATGAATCCCCTCCCCAAGGGTATTAGTTAGTCCCAAGGTATTAGTTAGTCCCAAGGTATTAGTAGTCCCAAGGCTATTTCTCAAAACAAACACCCTATATACTAGTCCCAAGGTATTAGTAATCCTAATCCCCTTACTATAACCCCAAACAAACGAGGCCTAAATACCATGAAGTCATATTGAGTTTTTAAATGCACAATAAGTCCTACAATACCCATACCTATCAAGTTCTCTCTCTCTCTCTCCATTGTTTTTTCAAAAGTTTCACACTACCATTGTCTACCCCTAACACCGTCTACCCACTACTACCACGATTATCGTCGTGTACCCACTACCACCATTGTTATTATTCGAATGCTGCCACTATTCACCAACTATTTGCACTATCATAGCAGATCTAAACTCTACTGTTGCCGATCTATACTTTATTGTCGTAAATCTACACTCTACCATTGTTGATCTACACAACCACCATATTACCACCGCTTCTTTTGTTTTGAATTCAGATTTAATTTTCAGTGATAAATTTATCAATATCTCTTGTTCTTTGTGTATGTAGAAGAGGATGGTAGATTTTTGTAAGTGAGTTGGTCAATAAATTTACAGAGATAAATTTATCAATAGAGACTTATAAGCAAATA
Source organism: Camellia lanceoleosa (assembly GCA_025200525.1). Taxonomy (NCBI): domain Eukaryota; kingdom Viridiplantae; phylum Streptophyta; class Magnoliopsida; order Ericales; family Theaceae; genus Camellia; species Camellia lanceoleosa. The sequence goes on along the minus strand of CM045762.1, from coordinate 29,221,491 downwards.
AGTTTGATTAATAGGACTTTATATTTATCGGCAGGTGTGCTCACAGTCTATGTTAAGATAACGTAGGGCCTCCGAATTAAAAGCCCGTCTCAAAGGCCATATTATTGGGCTTTCCTCCGGCCCAACTTCACAAATTAGCCCATCCCAAAATAACCCCTTTTGCCGTTTTAACTAACCCAAACAAAAAACAAAATACTCGCACAAAAACCCTCGCCATCTTCTCCAGCGGCGGCGACACAACCATCTTCGCCGCCGCTCTCCGCCGCGTCTCCCCCTCTCTCCACCATGGAATTCCTCTTCCGGTAAGCTTCCATACACATCACAATCCAGATACAACCATATCTATACATACATAAACACAGACATTGGTGATTAACAGTCGGTGTCAAAGATGTCTGAAGATCATACCATGGAAGTTGAAGAAGAGATCGAACAAGTCAAAAATGGCGGAACGAAGAGCAAAAACAAGGATGGAGATGCTCGATACAGTCGCACACAGTCGAGACTCGTCAAAAGAATCTTGTTATCTGTGACGAAGCCTTCTTACACGCTCGCGATAGGTTCTGAGAAAGTACGAGTGAAGAATCGAGCGAGATTAAGGCGAATTCTGAGCAAGCTTGTGCGGCGACATAATTGGGAAGAAGCGAGCGGTGTGTTGAGTGTTTTGCTGAAAGGGACTGGTAATGAGAAGTCTCCTCCAAAGAATCGATCAAAGTATTGGGTACGAATCGTATTAAGTTTGAATTTTTGTTAGCATATACGGATGAGAATTCATTTTGTATGGAAAGATTTGAATTTGAGAGGTTATAGGAATATTCGGCACCTTAAACCCTAAACCCTACAATACAAGACAGCCTTTTTTTTTTTTGATGAATGGTGGTGTTTGTGCATGTGTGTGAAGTAAGCAAAAGTGGGTCGGGAAAAATTGAAAAACTTGACATGACAAATATGGAGATGTAGAGATTAAGAAGAAAATGCCGGGCCGAGACAACATTGTGTGGTTGTGTTGTGAATTTTTTCGTGGTGGAGGGATGTTCAATGGCATTCAAAATATGAAGCAAAAGCAAAAATGCTAGTTACATTTAATTATTGCGCTGAAAATTGCATGACCCACACCATACCTTGAATGAGTCTGAGCCACAAAGTGTACTTTTATGTGTCCCAATTTTGTGTATTTAGCATTTCTGGAAGCCACAATAAAGTTTCCTTTAGATTGTAGCCTTATGGGTGCTAATTTTATTTTATTTGTGTCATAGCATTTTGGTAAAATTTTATCACAGCATGATTTGTTTGGTTTATTTTCTTCTTAATGTCATTTGTATCTTCATTATGTAAATATAGATGTGAAACTTTTTGCCATATCATGAACAAGATGGCATGAATAGTTTTATGTGATACCTATGCACAAATTTCACAGGTTGCAATGGAGCTCCTCAAGCATAAGCAAACGGACCATATCAACTCAACCAAGATCCAACATGTTTATGAAATCTGGATGAAAAGGATTGGATCAATGAAAAATCGGCCAATGAAGGTACAATCTAGAAAAGTTTGTTCTACGTGTTGCAAAATTACAATTTCCTTTCAATGCCCGTGTTCATTTATTTTGTTGCTATTGCTTTTTTGCTCTTTGTTTTTTCTCAGTTCTTTCCACCTCTTTATGAAGCATCCTTCATTATTTTGTTTTGAAGTTTGTCTTATTTTGATTTATGCCTGATGTGATTTGGACTAGAAATAGGTGGTAAATGTTGGTGCTTTCCTATTGAAATAAATAATAAATAAATAAATAGAGACATTAAAATAATTTTTTACAAGAAAGAAACTATCCATGAAATGTTTTTTTGTTTTGCTATTTGTGAAGGAAGTCTATATCTAGTTTTGTACTAAATATTTTGCAGTCCAATTAAAATCAAATATCAGTAGTCTCTGGAGTGTGCTACAAGGCACATTTGAATTATTATTATCCACGTATGCAGTAGACAAAAGCCACCTATAGTTAATGATCTTGGACATATAGGAGCATGACTCAGATGTGCTTCTTCTTGTCTTTTTAGAATTGAGTATTAGTGCCGTTGTGTCTTTATTTTGTGGAAAGGGATATTACTATGCTATTTTCTTATTGTTTTATGCTTACTAAAAAGCTCCTACTGTTTTACCATTCATTCACTACTTGGAAGGGGATGTTCAAATGCTGATGGTTAGCTATCAGGATTGGTTAAATTTTGTTTTCTCATGCGTTTGTGAAATATCTATATTTTTTGTGACAATATTCTAAAGGTAATGGGAATTTCTCACTTACAAATGAAGTCAAATTCAACACATTCGTGAGCATCATCATCTGGTTGCTTTGGTAAAAAATTTTATTTCGCAGTTTAGATGCCTAATTTTTGGTTGAAACTGCAAGGCATTATTCCAAACATTGTCTAAAAGGTTTATGTGTTTTAGGCACTGATTCTCTTGCTAATGTGCATTTTATTCGCATTGAGTATGTTCTTCAACCTTTCAATTGTTGGCAGGATAGATTCACTGTTCAATTGGAATTCATCCTTTTTTGTCTTAAACAAGGGAATGTTCAGGATGCTCATCAGGCTGCTATAAGGTATGGTTCTAGGTTTCTCATGTGCATTTATTTGCCTGAACATAGAAATCATTGTTATTTTGTGGTGTTTGGCAAAATAGAAAATGTCCTTCGGCCTATTATCCCTAGAGTAACTTTTAACCCTTGAGCGACGGGCCTTCCACGTGGCACTGTCGGATCCCTAAGGCCTACTTTTGTCTTATGTTTTAGTGAATTAGCTACCATCATGTGTTGGGGGAAATTTTATGCTGACAATATTGTTAATAATATGTTTTGAAAAATAAAATGTAGGACATGAATCCATACGAGCTTTGTTTTCTGAACTACTTGGGGACGGATATAAGTTGCTGTAAAATGATTTTTGTTAAAATGTGAAATTCCCTAAAGATCACTAATTTTATGCTATCATCATTTAGGCCTAAAATTCGAGCTGTTAATTTTTAAAGAAACCAAGGTTTGTCTTAATGAAAAAGAAGTATTACTAATCAATCAAAAAACAAGTGTGTAAAACAATATTCATATTTGTTAATTTTTGTTGAAGTTTCAGTTATCCTTCTATCTTGATTGGTCATTGGCAAGTCCAACAATTGTGAGTAGTAATTTTGTGGTCAATGCTGTGCATGGGCATGCAGTAGCCTTGCTTAGGCATGTTGTGAATTTTTAAGGTTTCGTAATTGGCTTAAAATTCTAGTTGAACCACAAAAAATTGGCAGTCTTGCTAATCAAAACCTGCCACATGTGAGAGAATCTTCTATGCAGTTCCTTGCTCTTACATCTTGTCTGATTTGGGTGGTGCTGATCTTCAGTGAATGACTATTAGATTTTGGAAGCTGGCAACTTCTGATATCGCATCCAAGCTAGTAAGCTACCTTATTGAAATAAAGGGTTTACATTATGGTTTTTGCTAAAGGGTAAATTTGGGTGATACTTACTGGAGATGGTGGGTTGAAACTTGAATCAGGCTCCTATTATTTAACCTTATCTGTTTTTTTTTTTTTTTTTTCATTACTTGTTTTTTCAACTTTAAATACATCTGTGGAAAATATAATAAGGTTTTTATAGAGCTAGATTGTACGGCTAAGTGTTGACAGATCAGATTTTGTTTCCATTTGGATCTGATTTATAAGTATATATTTGCTTCCCTGGTGTTTCACACCATGCCAATGCTATGCTTGTTATTCGGCAGTGTGCTATTTCTTTGTTAAGTAGTTAGAATAGTAATTTAGCACCTTAACTAATAGGGGGTCTACAGTTTAACCAGGCTATAACAGGGCAGAGTGGAAAAATTAAGAAGTTTCATAGTGGCAAAGGGAAGGTAGTTTCCTGCATGCACGCCCGCACATGCCCCCTACATGTCCTAGAGGGCTTAAATGTTTTGAGTGTCTGAAATTTCTACTTGGTGTTTATTTGTTATGTTGAGGAGGCATTTTAAAGTCACTGTCCTGGATGTGCACTGCCATTTGGCTTGATGCATTTGTTTTGAAAAAAAAAAAAATCCCCAGTTTTTTTGTTGTAAACACTCAACTCTTTTAACCAAAAAGTGACTATGAAGACTAATGATGATGAATCCATCCAGAATCCAGCTAAAAAAAAAAAAAAAGAAGAAAAAGAAACAAAGAAAAGAAAAAAAGGAAAAAGAAAAATGTAAGGAAGCATGGACACAAATAGAAGTAACCCCCTACAAAAACACTGTTGAAGAGGTTGAATGACTTCGAAGCTATGATTTCTAGATATGGACACGAGAGTCTGAGTGTCAAAATGGTTACAAGGTATCTGACACAACCCTTAAAAATTAAGATATGGGGACAGAACAGTATATATATAGATTTATGTACAATTTTCCTTTTTCTTTATATACTTTGAATTATCCTTCATATAATTTTTGTATAAACTTTGTAATTTTTAATGCCTTTTTTTAGAAGTTTTGTAACTTTTCATCTTATTGTAAGCCAAGGGGCTGAGGGTACATTTGAAAATCATTGTTAACTCAAGTGCAAATATAAGAAGTATAATAGTTGGTGGGTTTAATTTGAAATATCACGAATTCGTGGAAACCTTAGGAATTTCAGTGTTTGTGGGCCCTTGCTTAACACACATTATTTTGAGCCGTGATTCTGTGAATCACATTATCAGACACCAAAACCTTATTGTTGTTTGCCTATCAAAACATATTGTAACAAGTCACTGCCGTATGTATGCAGTATCAACATGGCTCTCAACCATAGTTTTTGCATGTTCCTTGCATGATAGCTTTTAAGAAACTCTGCAGGGATAAACCTTGGATTTTTTTATGAGCACAATTTTAGTAACCAAAAAAAAAAAAAAAATTGGGGAAAATGCTTTAAAAGGTATGAACCCTGGATTTAGCCAAGAAGAAATGGTAAAACATGCTTGATTTTAGAACGGATGCTTTTTATGAGAATAAGTGTTTTATGTTCTATATTATGTATTATGATTTAATTTTTGTATATGATGTTCTTCAAATTCAAGAAGTTGCTTTGGAAATTTACACCAAACGGCTAGTTTTGCATAAGTTAAGTGATAAACATTATGTTTGAGATGTATATTGGGCAAAGCATTGGCAATACGTTGATCATTCTCCTTTTGAAATAGGTTCCTGTACTTCACAGAATTGTCTAATTTTCCATGCGAATCTTTTTGGATACGAGTGACAAAGTTTTCTTACAGAGCTGCGTATTCAAGATGTATTTGTGGTTTTACCAGTCTGTTCAACCAATTTATAGGTGGAAGACGAGATTAATTTGTTAATTGGGGAAGAGTGAATAACTTTCTTCATAATTATTCAGCTTGTTTGGTTTGAATTTCCAGGATTCACTTTTTAGAAATTGAAATTTTTTGTTTTCTGTGTTTTTTTTGTTTTCACTGAATTTTTTTAATATTCTAAGTAATTTTTTTTTAAAAATTTTTAGATACACCTAACATAAATACACTTAAAAAGTATAATATTTGTGAAAAAAATCTTTAAAAAATTCATTAAATACAAAAAATACAAAAAAAAAAAATTACTAGAATTCATTACATTTGTTGTATTCTTGTGTATTTATTGATTTTTTAAAATATTTTTTTACAAATATTTTACTTTTTAAATATATCTAAGTAAGTTACATTTAAAAAAGTAAAAAAATTGCTTAAAATTTTAAAAATATTCACCAAAAACAAAAAAAATACGAAAAACAAAACACTCAATTTCCAGAAAATTGAATTTAGAAAATTGAAACCAAACACATTGATTATTGTTATTATTATTTTCAAGGTTTACCTTTTTCAAGGATGAATGCTTTTTATCGTCTGAATAGAAGTTAATAATGTGTTTCCTAATATACATGAGATGTCAGTTTATGAAGGGCTTTGTCTTAATTAATTGTGGGTGTTTCTCTCAGTCTCATGCAACAATGCGAATTTGGAAGTGACCCAATTTCAAATATGGTTGTGGGCGTAACCTTTTGTCATCTGTGGTTGTCTGCAATTCCAAAAGAGTTGCAGTTGAGAGATTCAGATGAGTCTTACATCCCTGTGCAATCAGAGATGTCAGGAATGAGATTCAACGGCTCAGTTGAGAACTCTGAGGGACATGATGAAGTTGATATCCAGCAAGCTGAAACCTCTTTTCTAGCTGATTCCTCTTTTCAAGCCAATTCAGACACATCTGTTGGGAATGACAAAGATGTTGCTCGAAAAGTTGATGTTAAACAACATAGAGAAGTTTCTATGGAATTGGATGATAACCTACAGAGAGAAACTACTTACGGAAATTACCAGTCACAGGGCTTCTACACGAATTCTGCTGATGATAGTGGACATGAAAAGTCTCTCTCTAATCATGGTGATGATATGCAGTTTGCATCTACTTTCAATGCCCATGGTGAGTTTCAGAGTTTATTTGCTTATCAGTGTAATCTTTGTTATAGTGGGTAGGAATTTCTTAACAATACAATTGTAAGAAAGGGATCATAGAAAACTAGCTATGAATATGTGATGTGCTCACTGTTCATTATTTATGCCATCACTGTGAATATTTTGGTGGAGTGAGCTGGCAATACTTGATAATGGAGTTCCGTCAGTTGATTAATTTCTCAATTTATCTTCAGCTGGTGTTCTGTTGAATTGAATATGAGTCTAGGCATATGGGGCCTTAGTGATTTGTTTGTAGTATTGAAGTTTATAGTTTCTCTGATCAATTACTGTTACAGGACCCTTCAAGCATGTTCATGCTTCAGCTTTCATCAAATTCAATTATCTGTTTAGTGTTTCTGCAATTTTTCTGAATCTTTTCGTATGATGTCAGCTTTCTATCGGGCATACTGATTCTTTCAGTAATTTCTGGCCAACAGTAAGATTATTTGTTTATAGTCTCAGACTCTCAATCATATTTTGGAGTCTGTAATTGACAAATGAATCTTATTGCTTTTGAAGTGATCTTGAAATGTAAACAACAAATATAAAGGATAGATGGATGCTTTCCTGACTTAGCTACTTACGGCCGTTGTTATTTGTAAAACATGTGTCACATGCTCACCGTCTTCCATGATATCTCTATAGCTGGTATGGCCAATTGTTTAAATCCATTTTAAACTAGGGAAGCATTCATGGACTCTCGTTTGATTTATTCTGCCTCTACGAGAAGAAAAAACTTCCCTAGAAACTATAATGCCAGACTAGAGGGAGTATTCAACAAGTTTCTTCTATTTTTAGTGCCAAAATTTTGGTTGAAGGTAAAATTTTGGCATTTGTAATTTGAACTTCAAATTTAAGATGTTCCAACATATGCCATCTAATGTGAACCATACTTACTCATTACAGGTATTATCAACCTTTAATTTGAAGGGATGAAGATACTTATTGTATCATGTAGAGGAAACATGACTCTGTACGTGATTTAGCGAATATTGTTTTTCATATATAATTTATATCTTTCAAGTCGTTGAAATATGGATGATGAAATGCTCCATACGCCATGCAGTTTGACAACTATGTTCTTGCTATGTGTTTTATCGTGAAACTTTATGTCTTTAAGATCTTGTTTGGATGCAGCTTTAACTATCATGAAACTTTATGTCTTTAAGATCTTGTTTGGATGCAGCTTTAATGCTAAAAGCTAGAAAAGGAATTGCATCCAAATTGGGCCTAAATAATTTTGCTTGTTATGGGGAAAAATGCCGGGCTTGAATAATTTTATTTGTTCTGGGGAAAAAAAAAGCTTGGATCAATTTTCAAGTAACATAAGATGATTGTTCGATTCATCTGAAGCACGTAACAAAGTTACATGCACTAGATTACCGGAATAGACTCTAGTTAATGAGCTGTTTGGATATGACTTGGTTCATCACTTTGGATCTAACCATGGATTCTTCAATTAGGTACCCGTAATTTTGGGTTCTTGGAATTGGATTTATCTTTATTAAGCAGTTAAAACTTTTTTAATTAATGTAACTAATGAAAACGGAAAAGAGGTTGGTCTAGGACAAGAGAAAACTGCAATAGATTTTCTTGACCTACTCCAGTTTAGTAGGAATTATGACGCACCTTAAGTCTAGCCAACAGTCTTGACATATAGGTCTTAATTATTGTGATGTTGCTGTTGCTGAGGCTTAGTTTATGGCGATTCCATAGGGAAGTTGTAGTGTTGGAGGATGTGAACGGGGTGATGGTGGCGATAGGAGCTAATTGTTCTTGTTAAACAGATCAGGCACTTTCTTAAACTATTCGAGGCTGCAATTTGGCATTGAATGATGGTTATAGCAACAAATTACTATCTCTGTTTTGTTGAATTTTGTTAGGCATTTTTGAGCTTTGGAAAGTTCTCCGTAGATTTTATATACTTGGTTCATGAGCATTTATAATGAATACTGAATTATTCCATTCTTTCTGGTGAAGGCTTGGATTCATGGTTGTTGCCATTACGATCGTCGCTTTCAAATAAAAATTTGGAGGACTTCATCTATTCGCATAGGGAAATGCTAAATGACTACTATAAGGGAGCGGTCAAGTATTTGCGGCTTGCTCTTTACTCAACACCTCCAGTATATGAGGCCCTACTTCCTTTGGTACAGGTAAGGGTGATTTTCATTCATTCATTTGATGCCAATTGTTATCAAAATTTTTGAATCAGCACACACCCTTCTTTCTTTTATATTTCAAGAATACATTGACTTGTTAAAAGCTAGAGAGGGAGGTGTTGTGAAACCTGGGCATTTGCTTCAATGCAAGTGTTCTAGTGTTCCTTGGGTGAGATCAAACTGTAACATCATTACTATCCCTCATGTTGTCAGCTTCACCACCACCTCCTTTTTACTTGAGTAACAAAAGGAGGTTTTGTTTGATGTCACTCAATTTATTCTTCTTTGTCATTGTCATCAATTCAACTTTTATATGGTAATCATTATACAGATGGTTATGGAGCAAGTGTGACAGCCCTCATCATTTCAGTTGCAATATTTTTTTGCAGATGCTGCTGCTCGGGAATCGCATTGATGAGGCTATAAATGAGCTTGAGAAGTTTGGTCATAATTCAGAGGCAGCACTCCCTTTGAGGTAATGGTTCCTTTGCTATTTGAATCAGAAAACTAAAACAATGTAAAATATATCTAGGAGATGGATAGAAAACATTAATTACTGGAGCAAGTGAGAAAGCAAAGTGGAAACAAATTCCCTGCTTGAGGAGCTAAAATATCAGTTGGGTCATGGTAGCTGTGAGAGAACCAGTGGTGTTGATGATGTTGGAGTTAGGTTTACCAACTATGGTGTGGATGCTGGAGTTAGTAGCTGTGGCCCAGGTGTTACTAGAGTGGTAGTATGATGATGCCACATGGAAGTGGTGGGGCCAAAAGAGTTAATTCATTGTAGTGCAGTTGGAAATCTAACTGATGCTCTTCTTCACTTTCTTTCCTTTGTGTTATGGAGATTTCACTTAAGAAAATGAGGAAAGTTTGATTTCCACATTTTCCTTGTATTTTCTTATGTTTACGGAGTTGTCTCTGATACCCAAATGAACTCTAGATTCCAGGTTGCCGAAGCATCTATATCTGGCCACCTGGTTCTTATGGGTCTTATTTCTGTAAAGCACAATCGTAACACATTTATTTATTTATTCTCAATATTTATTATTTCTTTTTAATTGGTGTAGAGCAAAAGCAAGTCTTTTGGACCATTTTGATAGTGCCAACAATGTCAAGCTTTCAACCTGCTTTGAGGATATCTTGAAGAAGGATCCAACATGTAGCCACTCATTGGCGAAGCTCGTGAACATGCATCAAAAGGGTACATTATCATTTTGAAACAAATATGCATGCATATTCACGTCTTATATGTTTAATTGATATATATATTTTTTTTTCATGGCAAATGAGAAAATTTGGGTTATTTGGGTTGGGTTTGGATTAGAAGCTGGGTTTGGGTAATCAAGGATAAAATATTGACAAATTTTTTATGTTGGTGTCATCAAAATTCATTAGTTGACCTAACAGGGGATTAATGAAGGGGAAAATTGTAATTTGATTTGGAACCTCAGGGGGTGCTTTGTAATTTCTCAAAAGTCAAGGGTGAATCTGTAATTAAAGCAAATCTCAAGGGATATGAATGTAATTTGCCCTAAATTTTATAAGTGCACAACTCATAAGATATGGACATCTTGTTTGAACCTATAAATGAGATATACATGCATCCAATAAGACCATTATAACCTGTGATAGTGATTTGATTGATATCGCCTCATCCCCCGTATTTTTTATTATTGGCTGCCTAATTGGGTGTATTCTTTTTTTTTTTTTTGTTGATATCATCATTGAGTCTTTGGTTTGCCCCTATATTTTTTTATGTTGATGAGACGTTCATGTATTGGCCTAGGCATTTCTTATATAAATGTAAATAGATGATATGTTATGTATTATTATTCTAGTACAAAATTCTATGAAAAATTGTTAATTAGTTAGGCATTAGAATTATTCGTTTTTTGCTATGGAAAGTTATTAGAGGCTTGATCGCACGCTGTGGAATCTGACTTCAATTTTTTTCTTCCCCTTTCCATATTTGCAGGAGATTATAGCCCTCAACAATTGTTAGAAATGATAGCTTTGCATTTAGATGCTACCCATGCAGAAAGCAATATATGGAAAGAGTTTGCCTCTTGTTTTTTGAAGATTTATGGATGTGAAGAAGATCGAATGTCAGTGTGTCTGAATGGAAATGAAGGTGTGAACAACCTAGGCTATTCTATTTGTTTCAACCGGATTCCCAAAATTTTTACAGATGGAATATCGGGAAAGGCTTGGAAATTTCGTTGCAGATGGTGGCTAACACGCCATTTCAGCCACAGCATTCTTAGGTCCGAAATTGCAGCAGGTACTCTTATCATGAAATTAATGCATTTTTTTAGGTGTCTCGGATGATTGCGAACAGATATATTGATTTTCTTTTTTCACTGTTAATGATCGATCACAGGTGACTTGGAACTCCTAACTTACAAAGCAGCCTCTGCATCTCGTATCTATGGACAGGAGTTTGGTTATGTTGTAAATGCTTGCACATGCTTGGAGGAGAACGATAGGCGCTTATTCTTATTCTTGCGAATGCACATGCAGAATTCTATTGGATTCTATTCAAATTTTGACAAACCATAATCAATTTATTTTTTATTTTTGCAAATGAGAAGGAAGTTCAGGTTTTTATTTATTTTTTATTTTTTGCGTCATTAGGTTGTGTATGGATCTTGGATTGTGGAGGGATTGGAGAGAAAAGAAAGGGTGTGTCGGATTAATGATGTTTTGTAATTTGCTGACATTATTCTTTTTCTTTAAAGCATGAAAATAAAACTAATATAATATTTATAAAAAAAAATAATAATAATTACTGCCCGAAATGTTCTTGTGTTTATGTGATTTTTATGACTTAAGCCTAAAATGATAGGTACATATAAAAACATATCATGTCACGGGTGTGCTTTTAAATATAATAAAACAGACAAATAGGAATTTAATTATGTTTGAATCATGAATTTATGTAGAGATTAAAAATAAATAAATAATAAATAAGTGAAGTTTAATTATATTTTATATTTTATTTTTTTAAAATTTTTATTTAAATTTATGATTTAAACACAATTTTAATATTAATGATTGTGAATTTGTGAGAACACAATTTCACCACTTGTTCATAAATTTTTTCCCCATCATGGCTTGTTTCCAATTCACTTAACAAAAGGGACGAAATTTTTTTTTTATTCTAGGTAGTTACTATTCTAAAGATCTAATTTGCTCTTTTCATAAGTTTGTGTAGAGATTATAAAAAAATTAGATCAATAAAATAATTATAATTTTTTTTTAATTATAATTATATAATTTTATCATATTTATTACAAAAGAAATCAACAAGTATAATTTACAAATAAACCATTTATTTTTTTAAATAAAAAAATATAATAAAATCAGTTAATTTTAATTATCAGTTTAAACTAATTATCAAAGTAAAGCTCATAAATGAATCTACGAGCGTAATTCACTCTAAAGATTGGAAAGAAGGCTGGTCATTAATCATTAATGACTTTAAAACCCACAATTAAAAGAACAGTAAAGTTATTGGCCTTTCAAAATAATCTTGAAAAAAATGTGGAAAATCTATGACTACTTTAGACATATCCCATCAAGCCTTTTTTAAGGTTTGAAAAATATATAACACATCGGAATTAATGCAGATACATAAAAATAAATAATACTCCATAAAAAAAAAATATATAAAAAATATATGATAATATTGTTACTAACAAATTATTTATTAAAAGAAAACTAAGATCTTATAAAAACTTAACATAATTATATTAAACTTCCGAGATTACTATGTATTATAAGGCAGTGAGATTATGGGCTAGTTTGACATATACTAAATAAGTCAAAAAGTCACTATCTTATTTAAGTCACATCATTTTATTTAAATCACATCACTTCTCTAACACATCACATCAAACTCAACCTAAACCCACTAATAAGTCAAAAAGTACACTTTTTTATGATATCCCAAACCAACCCATGTCTATTTCTGAAATTATTGAGTCAATAAGGATAAATTTAAAATTTTTAAATCAAAATGACATGTTATCTGTTCAAAAACTTAACTACTTATTTAGAAACTTAATCATCTATTCTATATATTTAAATGTCATCTATTTGTTCAAATGCACATGTACACGTGGCTATCTAACTATCTATTTGAATATGTTCACATGTTATCTATTCATACAATTATCTATTCAAATATTTCATTGCATGTATTTTATGTATTTATTTATGGAAAATGGTTGAGAGCTCGACAAATGCCGAGCTCGAAACGGCTCGAAAGAGAGGGAAAGGAGAAAGAGAAGGGAGGGAGAGGAAGAAGGTCAGCGTCGCAGCTCCCCTTCCGTTCGTCTCGCCGCCCGCCGTCGTCGCCCAGCTCCAGATCGTTAGATCGTCACCGCCGTCCTCCCTCCGCCAGATCGTCTCGCCCTCCGCCGCCTCCGCCCCTGTTATTAGGGCCCTCTCCAGTCCCCCTCCCCCTCCCCCTCCGTCTTCTTCTTCCTTTGTTCTGCAACAAAGCCAGGAAAGAAAAGGAAAAAAAAAAAAAAAAAAAAACTCGACACCAAAACGATGTCATTTTGGTGTCGAGCCGCGATTCGGGCCGCGTATTCAAGCTACGTAGCATGATCGTTTATTTATTTATCTGTTCAATATCATTGTCACCGCTTGTGAGTGGCCTTCTAAACAAATTTTTTTTTCAAATCTTTTTGCGCCAAATTTTTAACACGTGTCAGGCACTATCAACTTGTATTTATCTACAATTTTTTTATATTATATACAGTAATTGGGTTGTTTTTAAAATATTTTTGTAAGTAATTTGCCGGATGAAAGAGAAATGAAAAGTGGAAGACAAATCAACAAATATCGACCAAAACACCATCCAACCCAAAAAAGTCCAAAAAGCTAGCTAGGGTTAGATGCTGTGAACCCTTTTTAACCAGTGATGATGATGATGTAAATCTTGTTACAAAAAATTAAGACCTTGATGAGAAAAGAAGACACTCTCATGTGTGTATGAGAGATACAGAGAGACGATCTGTTTCTGTTTCATTGCCAACCCAAAAACCAAACCCTATTCTTTTGTCTCTCTCTCCTCTTCTTTCTCTCTCTAGAATCGACCCATATGCATACATATATCACGATTTTCGAATTTGATCGGTGAAAACGAACGATTTCGAGAGAGAGACACAGATGGCGGCGTACAGAGCCGACGATGACTACGATTACTTGTTCAAGGTGGTTCTGATCGGGGACTCTGGTGTGGGAAAATCGAATCTCCTCTCTAGGTTCACAAGGAACGAGTTCAGCCTCGAATCCAAATCTACAATCGGGGTTGAATTTGCTACTCGGAGTATTCGCGTCGATGACAAGATCGTCAAGGCCCAGATTTGGGACACAGCTGGCCAAGAGAGGTTTGTTTTTTTACCTCCAATTCTCATTATTATTTTTATTTTAATTATCGTATATTGGGTTTCTGTTTGGTTGCTCGAAAAATGTGTGATTTGTCATGGGTTAAGTTTCAATTTTTAATGGGCTTTAGTGATGCTAGGGTTCTATTGATTTCATGACCTCATTAGGGTTTTATTTATAGCTTTGTGCATCTAGATTCTAAATGAGAATTAGGTTTGCTTTTAGGGTTTATGCATACAAAAGTAGGACTGAAAGAAGAGAGGGTGGGAATGCCCTGCACCAGTTGTAGTATGTTTTTCCAGAACCAATTAGGCAGGCATTTAATGAATGGCAAATTGCCTACATTCATCTTCCAGCATATAAGGATATATCAATGTCCAAATCTACAATCCATTTTGTTATTCGCTTTGGAATTCCATAGATTTGGAAGTGGGATTTTCAGAGTGATTACTAGAACAAGGTTCTCCATTTAAAAAGAGTTTTCTTTACTAAATGGTGGACTAAGGGACTTGACACCCCTAAACAACAGCAACAGATATTACAGAAAATTCAGGCTCACACCAAGGCATGTTGGGAGTCTGTTCCAAAATTACTCGCTGGTACTCCAGTAATTAAAAATTCTTTTGTCCAGATTCAAACTAAATTAAGGCAAAAATATTGAGGATTATCCGAACATGAATTAATTGTGAAAAGCATAGATTTTATGAAAGAACAATTCTTGCAATCCCTTTCCAGAGATGATATCAGCATGCAGTCAGGCACTAGCAGCCAAGGTCCAGAAGATAATCTAGATCCAGAGCTAGATGAAAATGAATTCGCAATCTTAGCTGACGAATCCGAAGACCCTACCGAACCCAACATGGGAGATTTTTGGGACTCATTGACTAGTCTCATTTAAGAAAATATCAGTCAGGATAAAGACAGGAAAGGAAAAGGAAAAGGAAAAGAGGAATGACTGTTTGTCTTCCACTCCATCCACTTTACAGCAGTGTCGGTAGAAAATGACAAACTCACTTTCGGCCAAAGAAGATGCTTTGTCGGCCATCCAGCCTCAATCATATAGCTGTCCATTACAGGACAATAAAGACAAGATGCTGAGTCATCCACAATCAGCAGAGGATCAGGACGATCGATTCCATCCACCTAGGACACGCCACTTGTCCTCCTTATTCTTATCTTATCTTTTTATATTATCTATAAAAGGGAGGACTCACCCTTGTTGAAGGCACAAGTTAATTTTCATAAGTTTTTTAGTTTTCATATCAGTGCGCTATCTCTCTCTCCAAAGGTGGTTTTATAGTTACTGGAACTAAGGTTTCAGATTTTGGCTAGATAGTATAGCTATCTTTGATTTGCATAACAGCTTCTTCTAATCTAATTAATTGTTTTCCGGCTGTTTGGCAAAAAAGATTTGTATAATTATTCTGTTTGATTAAGGGTATAATATCTTTAATGAGTATTTATTCCCTTATTCCTATGCGTTCTGGAGTTTCAACAAAAGCTGTAATAACTAGTGGTTTGTTTGAACTTATAATTCCACTAGGTTTAAGTTCCAGAGATTGGGGATGTGGATGGACAGAAGTAATACTTTGACCATATGTTGTTACCCAAGTTTTCTAAATATTCTCAAGAACATTAAGTTGTGCTTCTGGAACAGTAATATTTTCCTTATACCATAAAGGAAAAGATCGAAGTTTCTGGTGTTGCTCGAGGTCAGTATAGTACTAAAGTTTAAGCTGTTCTAGCTGTGATTCGTTATGGTTTGCAAAATACCATTTTCTAAATTCTCTGTATCTATCCTGTAAAAAATCCTAATTTAGGATTTTACGATTCTCACTTCCTGGTGTAAAATCCATTTAGATTTCAAAATTCATGTCGCTTACTGTAGGGCTATATAGCCTTCTGGATTCATAAACACTATGTGGTATTTGGTTTTCTGAAAATTGAATTCCCTGAACTACTGGATCTGTAGTATTGTCAGGGTTGGTGTCACTAGGAGGTCTGGAAGGCATTCCTTGTGACACTGACTCTACGGGTTCAGAGGTAGACTGTCTGGAGGACTCAGGTAGACCTACTCTGTAAGATGGAGCAGTTCTAGAACTAGTACTAGACATACTTCTGGACAATGGTCTATGTGGCCTATTGAAGGTAAGGTAGACATTTCCACCTTGTGTCTAAATGACATCATCCAGTGATTGACGGATGATGGGTCTGGCTGGAACAGCATTAGGAATATGCCATCTTTTTGGAAAGGTAATGTTTTGCCAAGGTATCATTTTTGGCACAGCAACTTGACTACTGAAAAGATTAGTATCAATTAAGACTGTGTGTCTTAATTCACTCTGTTTCCGAATGTAAGGATTTAAAGTGGTTAAAACCTTTAAATAAATTCTGGAAATTATTGTAAAAGGTGGTGATCTTGGAAGATAAGTATATCTATGGGATAGCACTCTTAAGTTCTTAGACTTTAAACAAATTAGCATCAGTAAGTGCTATTCTTAGGTTTGGATATATATTAAAGTATACTGGACCATGGGAGAGGCTGGTTTCAATAGCTCCTATAAGAAATGCTCTCCAATCTAGGCATCTTCCATCTCGGAGGGTACACTGGATACTGGTATTTTGCCCAAGAAGGGTCAAAGGCTTGAAAGCTATCTGGACAAGTTCTATATGGACATACTTGTATTTTTTTAAGAATGGGTATAAATCCTGTATGTGTAAGAGATACATAATCTCATCATCATTCTGTATAGAAGCTGCATGTTCAAATGTTTTGATTATTTTTCTGCTGGAAAAGTCAAAAGTTCCTATCTTATAGATAGTATCAGGTTTGACTTTAGGGATAGTCCATTTATCTAGGGCCTTCTTCACATCTTGGTATGCTACTAGCTCTCTAGCTTCTGATGTAGAAGTTACTGTATTGGATACTGTATTGGCTACTTCTTCTGAAGGTACAGTACTCATATGGTTGTATTGGGACCATATATGTATAATTTAAAAGAAATATAAAATAATATGAACAATAAACATGGCTCTGATGCCAATTGAGGTGCTTGACACAGGGTAAAGCTAAGCACGTCTATCAACGACTTACGAGGACACAACCTAACCGCAATCACTGCTAACGGTTTACCTCTACGCGACTTGGGTGACGTCCCACTTAACCTGACACTGTTCTACCCTCGATTAAGCACAAATCCAAGAATATTACTGTTCATATTATTATTATATTAAATCTAAATTATGCTAGATATGGTCTCATGAATTTACTGTAAAGAGGGTGGTGGCCGATTGGCTGTAACCAACAGGCAGATCTGCTCCTGTAGATCCCTTTCTGTATTTTCTATCAATGTAGTAAAATTCTGTAAATGTATTGGTCTTACCGTCTATAAACGGTGATTGTCAATTGCTAACCAATAATTATAACGAGATTTATAAAAATCTAATAAAGCATTTAATTCAACAAGTCTGTCAATGGGCATGCATACATGTAAATGGAAAGAAAAGGAATACTTACAATCAAAACTTTGGAATTTATTATATGTTATGGAAGGCGTACAAACTACAAAGAGAGCACTTGAGAGGGAGAGAGAGCGCACTAATATGAAAACTAAAAAACTTATGAAAATTAGCTTGTGTCTTCAACAAGGGTGAGGCCTCCTTTTTATAGATAATATAAAAAGATAAGATAAGGATAAGGAGGACAGGTGGCGTGTCTTAGGTGGATGGAGTCGATCGTCCTGATCCTCTACTGATTGTGAATGACTCAGCACCTTATCTTTATTGTCTTGTAATGGACAGCTGTATGATTGAGGCTGGATGACCGACAAAGCATCTTTTTTGGTTGAAAGTGAGTTTGTTATTTTCTGTCGACACTGCTGTAAAGTGGATGGAGTGGAGGACAAATAGTCATTCCTCTTTTTCTTTTCCTTTTCCTTTTCCTTTCCTGTCTTTATCCTGACTGATCTTTTTTGAAATGAGGCTAGTCAACGAGTCTCAAAAATCTCCCATGTTGGGTTCATTGTCAGTAGGGTCTTGGGATTCGCCAGCTAAGACTGTGAATTCATTTTCATCTAGCTCTGGATCTAGATTATCTTCTAGACCTTGGTTGCTAGTGCCTGACTGCATGCTGATATCATCTCTGGAAAGGGATTGCAGGAATTGTTCTTTCATAAAATCCATGCTTTTCACAATTAATTCCTGTTTGGATAATCCTCGATATTTTTGCCTTAATTCAGTTTGAATCTGGACAAAGATTTTTAATTACTGGAGTATGGGGGAGTAATTTTGGAATAGACTCCCAACCGGCCTTGGTGTGAGCCTGAATTTTCTGTAATATCTGTTGCTGTTGTTTAGGGGTGTCAAGTCCCTTAGTCTACCATTTGGTAAAGAAAACTCTTTTTAAACAGGGAACCTTGTTCTGGTAATCACACTGAAAATCTCACTTCCAAATCCATGGAATTCCAAAGCGAATAACAAAATGGATTGTAGATTTGGACATTGATATATCCTTATATACTGGAAGATGACTGTAGGCAATTTGCCATTCATTAATGCCTGTCTAATTGGTTCTGGAAAAACATCTAACTGGATACCAAACTTATCCCACCAAACGAAAAACCAATTTGGGAGATCGTTTTTAAGAACATTTGGAAGAACACGAAGAAACCAAGAATGGCTTCATAGGGGATTCTGGTAATAAAATGCGTTAGTGAAAGCATCAATATAATCCCAGTAGCTGTAACGAAATTCCTTATTATGAATCCCAAGGGTCTTGGTAACATGAGGATGCATACCCAAAGCCTGCATAGGCATAATTTTCTGGATTGTGGCTTTGCTGTAATTGATTGGACTAGCTATAAGGTTGGGATCATCCAAAGTATGTTTGAATTCAACCGAAGCAGTCTCCACAAGAATCTATTCAGAGATATATCTGTATTGATCAAAGTGCGGTGAAGAATGTTGAGTAGTAAGATAACGCCTTTTGATTTCCCATGGATCTGACATCCATTGTTCATCTTCTGTATTAATATAGAGGACTGTTTCTGCAATCACTGTATTCTGTAAATATGGTTTTGGAGGAGTAAGGAGGACATCTTTAGCACTTAGGCTAGATTCCCTTTCTTTACTGGAAATGGCAGCTTGCAGCCCTGGAAATTCTATATGGTATGGATTCTGTACATGGTAGGGATTAGAACCCCTTCCTCGGCCCCTTCGGCCGGGGCCTTGGCCTTGGGGGACCCTGCAAATATTCACGGGTTAGAAAATCCGGTAAAGAATTCTATTCTCCTTTGATATATTTAATATCAAAGTCAAATGCTGAAAGTAGGCTCTGCCAAGAAGCAAAAATTTGTTTTTGAGCTAAATTCTGGACATCTTTTTTAAAGATTTGTTTTGCTGCAGAACAATCAACACGAATTAAAAAATGTTGATTTAATAGATCATCCTGGAATTTAGAAACACATTTAACAATAGCTAAACATTCTTGTTTTATTGTCGGATAATTTAAGCTGCTTGCTTCCAGGTTCCTGACGTAAAACGTAAAAGTTCTTATTTACTGTTGGGATTAAATTGTTTTAAGATACCGCCATAACCTTGAGGCATTTGTTTCAACTATCTTTTTCCATTCTGGATTTGGTAAGGCAAGACAAGGAAGAGTCTTGACTCTGAGTTTAATTTTCTGAACGGCTTCTGTATGTTCTGGACCCCGTGGTGGAGGATTTTTGCGAAGTCTGGTATAAAGAATTGCAACATCTGTTGCTAAATTGTGGTAGTATTCACGAATATAATTTAAACTACCAAGAAATCTTTGTAATTGAGTTTTATCTTGGATTTCATCAGGAAATTTTGATGCCAACTCCATGCTGCTGTTAATTGGAATTATAGTACCATTATGAATATTATGGCCTAAAAATCGGACAGTAGTTTGAAATAGTTTCATTTTTGGTGCAGAAACAACCAAACCATTTCTGATAATAACATGCTTAAAAATATTAAAATGTTTAATATGCTGGTCAATTGAAGATGAAAAAATAAGAACATCATCAATATAATAAATAGCAAATTCTGTATAAGGATTGAATATGTCATTCGTGATGTGCTGGAATTCAGATGGAGCATTTTTCAATCCAAATGGCATAATATTTCATTCAAATTGTCCAAAAGGTACTTTTATACCTGTCTTTCTCGGCGATTTGTATCTGCCAATATCTTGATTTCATATCAAATTTTGAAAATATGATAGCATCCTTTAATCTATCTAAAAGATCTTTTTTATTCGGAATTGGATACCTTATCCATTTCAAGGCATCATTAAAAGGTTTATAATTAATAACCACTCTTGGTACATCCCTTTCAATTTCTGCATTTTTGTTAACATAAAAGGCTGTACAACTCTAGGGAGAATAACTTGGTCTGATAAGTTTTTTCTGGAGAAGAGTATTTATTTCTGTTTTGCACATTTCTAAATACTCTTTTTTCATTTGACTTGGGCGTGATCTAGTAGGAATAGTGCGCTAATTAAATCCTGGTTCATAAGGAAGAGAAATTATGTGTTTCTTTCCCAAAAAGCATTAGGAACATTATTGCAAATTTCTGTATGGAATTCCTGTTTAAGGGATTTAATTTTGTTCTGTAAAGAAGATTATTGTAATCTTTGTTTTGTAGTGAGAAAATGAATTTCTTTTTGTAAGAAATTAATTTGTTTTTCTTTAAAATTAACTAGATTCTTGATTTGATCTAATTCTTTTGTATAAGGTTCTGTTATAAATTCAAAAATAATCTGTTGATTATTTAAAGTTTTATGTATGCCAATAGAATCAATTTTAGTAATTGGCATCAATAAACACAGGAATGGTGTCTCTAAGATGATTGCTTGAGACATATTCTTAATTGCTCCTTTTGGAAATTTGTGAACTCTTTGATCTGCAAAAAACAAATATCTTCGCAGGCTCTTAGACAATCTTCAATGGTTACTCAAATCTATCATCAAATTTGAGTTTGGTGAAAAATCACTCCTTTTTCCTGTGCCAACAGTTTTGTCAAATAGGTACTAAATCCAGGATTTCACTTTTCTTTCATCAAACTGAGGACCAACGTACCTTTCATTAAATCATTGTCATAGCCGTTTGATTTTAACCTCTGGATGACCCAGTGTTATCAAAGGCGAGCCTAAGCGCTCGCCTAAGCGCTAAGCAAGGTGAGGCGAGGCTTTAGCGCTTCACGCACATTGAGGCGAGGCGAAATGGTGAGGTGATGGAGAAGCGCCTGAAGCGAGGCTTAGGCGATGAAGCTCGAGGCGAAGAGAAGCGACGCTTCATCAGATTTTGGCCTGATTTAAGATCTTGCGAAGTCGAATCGACATCTGGGTCTTCTGGACTTCGAATCGACATCAGATTTTGTCGAATCGACTTCATTTGTCGACATCTGGGTCTTCTTCCGAAGTTGAATCATTTGGGTCTTCGTTCGTCGACTTCGTTCCTTCTTCGGACATCGTTCCGAGGTGAGTTCCTACTTCTTCCTTCTTCTTCCTTTCTTCTTCCTTTCTTCTTCTTCTTCCTTTCTCCTTTGTTCACTGTCGACTTCACCTGTTCTTCCCCCCTGTTCTTCCCTTCGACTTCTCTTGTTCTTCTTTGTTCAATTTTTTCAATTAATTGAAGAACACTGTCGAAGATGTGAACAACGGCAACCTGTGTTAAAATTAATTGAACAACCTGTGTTGAAATTAATTTAATTATTTTTTAAAATTAATTTTTAATTCGTAAAAATTAATTCGTAAAAATTAATTTTTAAAATTAATTCAATTATTTTAAAATTAATTTTTTTTCATTAATTTTTTTTCAATTAATTCAATTTTTTTTTCTTCTGCATTAAAATTTCAATTAATTCAATTAATTTCCTGATTATTTTAATTTCCTGATTATTCAATTAATTATTTTAATTCAATTAATTCAATTAATTCAATTAATTTGTTTAATTCAATTGATTTGTTTATTTTAATTCAATTAATTTAATTCAATAAAATTAATTTCCTGGTTATTTAATTTCCTGGTTATTCAATTAATTATTTTAATTCAATTAATTCAATTAATTTGTTTAATTCAATTAATTTGTTTATTTTAATTCAATTAATTTCCTAGTTATTCAATTAATAATTTTAATTCAATTAATTTCAACTATTTAGTATTTGGAATGATAACTGCATGATGGTTCTTGAAAATATTTATATTTTTGTCTATACCATTTATTTTAAAAAAAATATCCTTTCTGGTCGCCTCGCTTCGATGAAGCCCTCGCCTCGCCTCGTCGCCTCGCGCTTAGGCGTTAGGTGACCTTGTCGCCTCGGTTCGCTTTTCGCCTTAAAAAACACTGGGATGACCACCTCAAGGCTCAAGGCAAAAATCTGTGAAAAAATTACACTGACCGGTCGACCGCCCCGGTCGTCCTCCTGGTCATCCGCCTGGTTGACTCCCCGGATGACCACCTCAAGGCAAAAATTTGTGAAAAATTTACACTGGCTGGTCGACTGGCCGGACATCCACCCGGTCGACCGGTGTTTTGATGAAGTTTCAAAAACCTCCGTTGGAGCGCTTGATATCAAATGAAACTTTTACTTTAATTTGATGAAAAATTTGATGCACCATTGAAGATACTCTTAGCCTTCACCGACAGTTACTTGGATAACATCAATTAGAATACAATTTATCCAAAAAAAAAAATTAGAAAACAACAAATGCGGAGAGGCTCACCGCTCCCCAACACGATCTCTTATTGTGTTCTTTCTACGTGATTGTGAGCTGTGTAACATCTGCTGATTAAAGACAGAGTGCATAGCACCTTAAAGACAGCTTTGATGAGATTTCCCATCATTGACTTTGTGAGTAGAATCTGAAATTTTCAAGAATTGGGTTAGCTGAGGAAGATAAGAAATCTCTTACCGTATCTGTCTCAGAAAAGATAACCTTACTATCTTCCTAATGGATTATGTGTTCTATGCTTAATCTTTCAAATATGAAATAGCTTGAAGATACTCTTAGCCTTCACCGACAGTTACTTGGATAACATCAATTAGAATACAATTTATCCAAAAAAAAAAATTAGAAAACAACAAATGCGGAGAGGCTCACCGCTCCCCAACACGATCTCTTATTGTGTTCTTTCTACGTGATTGTGAGCTGTGTAACATCTGCTGATTAAAGACAGAGTGCATAGCACCTTAAAGACAGCTTTGATGAGATTTCCCATCATTGACTTTGTGAGTAGAATCTGAAATTTTCAAGAATTGGGTTAGCTGAGGAAGATAAGAAATCTCTTACCGTATCTGTCTCAGAAAAGATAACCTTACTATCTTCCTAATGGATTATGTGTTCTATGCTTAATCTTTCAAATATGAAATAGCTTGAAATGCTAAAAATCATAAATGGATCTATTATTCTCATTCATACATATGGAGTTGCAATGTCAGAAGGGGCTAATTGTATTAGAGGTTTTTTTCCTGGCCAAATAGAGAGTGCATTTGTTTCATTATTTGTACCTACCTAGGTATGTATGGCTCTGAAGACAATTAATGTGTGAGTTAAGCATATTCAAAAACTTAATATTGTAATTAATATTGATATGGGTCTCCGTAGTTTTGTGGCTACAACATTTGCAATAAGAAAGATCAATGTGGGTGCATTAAGCTCTATGGTTCTAATGACTACAAGCTCGCACTCGATTTCAGATGTATGGACTTCTGTATATCTTATTAGGGACTTAAAGCTGCTTTGCTATTGTTTTATGGTTTCCAACCATTGTTGCTGTGGAGTAAAAGCATTTGCAGAAAAGCATTGTGAAGCTTCTTTTGAAGCTAATTTTCAAAAAAGAAAACAAAAGAAAAGGAGAGAGAGAGAGAGAGAGAGAGAGAGAGCGAGCTTCTTTTGAAGCTACTTTGGGTCAGTTTGTCATTTGATCTTGTCATGCTTGCTAGGTGGAGCTTGCCATTGAATGGCCTATATGGTGAACATTTTTTTATACATAAAGGGTAGGTAGCAAATTCTGCCGGGTGTGTGTGCATTCGGTTACAATTGGCAAATTAGATCATTTTTTTCAAAAGATTATTGCAGTGAGGATGATTTATACAATTAAAGTAGCAAGCTATAGGATGGCTTGAAAACATTAAGTTGATATAGGGAAGATTTTGATTGTCATTTCAGGGATTCCTGATAAAATAATTTTTGTAGGGAGTCACCAAAAAACTAAACTAAAGGAGTTGCCAAAGAAATATCAAGAACATTATGCTATGGAAGTCTTGTTTTTTGAGAAATTGGGAAAGAGTTGTTTCTATCCTGTTACAAGTGACTTGTTGACGCATTCATTAAGCTTTTTAACATACAAACCCCTTCATTGTTTCTGGTTTGGTTTACTAGATTAGGTTAGATTATATTTTTTTATGAGCGTGTAACAAAGCAGTATTAATGGTTAGATAAGTTCTAAGAAATTATTAATAGTGTTTCTTTATCTAACAACAAAGTAGTTTATTACTTTATGGAGGATATGATTGTCGTGGAGTAATATGTTTGGCATATAAAGTTTTGAATACCTTTTTATGTTTTTAGGCCTTCTTCACTTTTGGTTTTTCTTTAGCTTTTTCTATTTTAATTATCTATTAAGAAAATATTAAAAATGTTTCTTTATCTGAGCAGTGCATTACTTTGTGGAGGATATAGATGTGATGGAGTAATCTGCTTGGCACGTGTAGTTTTGAGCATCTCTTTCGTTTTTAGGTCTTCCTCACCTTTGGTTTACTTTACCTTTTTCTATTTTTCTTTTGGATGCTGTAAGATGTGTCTATGTGATGGAGTAATCTGTTTGGTGTGCGCTTTACCTCAGATTGCTTAGGAATGTGTTTGATATATCTATATATGCTAAATGCAATCTGAATTTGGACCTCAATGTCCCAAAAGCCCCTGTAATATGAGGATTTCTGTTTAACATACCTTACAGCTTCCTACTGCAACATGGAGTTTAGCTTGGTCTACTCTTGAAGTTCTTACTTACACCTGTGGTGCCATTAGGGATACAAGAAAATGAATTGTTACTTGCATATTGCTTGCCTACTGTAATTATTATGATCACTTGTTGAAATACTAAATTTCTTATTCTGAATCTCTGATGCTTGAAAATAATCATTTTGTTTTCATCGCCAAAGATACCGTGCAATCACAAGTGCATACTACCGAGGAGCTGTTGGTGCGTTGCTCGTCTATGATGTCACCCGACATGTTACATTCGAGAATGTCGAGAGATGGTTAAAAGAGCTACGCGATCACACAGACTCCAACATTGTGATAATGCTCGTAGGGAACAAGGCAGACTTGCGTCATTTGCGTGCTGTTTCGACTGAGGATGCAAAGGCCTTCGCTGAGAGAGAGAACACCTTCTTTATGGAGACATCTGCCCTCGAGTCTATGAATGTTGAGAATGCGTTCACAGAAGCGCTTACCCAAATACATCACGTTGTCAGCAGGAAAGCACTTGATATAGGGGAAGACCCTGCAGCCTTGCCTAAAGGGCAAACCATTAATGTGGGAAAGGACGATGTATCAGCTGTGAAAACAGTTGGTTGCTGCTCTGCATAACTGCTAGAGTAAAAGATTTACGAGTGTGATTGAAAAGCTTGCTTGCCTTGGAATGTCAAGAACTCTACATTGCAGCTCCTGGTTTCTTCGCCTCTCACTTTATTGGTTGATTTGTTCACTGATATGGTTTCAGTGGCTGTGATTTTGGAGCTTTATCGGAGACTTTCAGTTTGTAGTGTATAAAGAGAAGTGGCATACAAATTCTCCTTTCATACAATGCCAGTTTTTCTTGTAATATGTACTTCGGTTGTTTCCCCATCTGTATTGTTTCATTTGTCTACTCTGGTAGGTAGTGTTTTTATCTGGTTTCTTGGTAAAATTCTTGAATCTTGTATAATTTATCAGGTGTTATAAATTTGTTTATCAAATTATGCATCTTTAAAAATATTCTGATACATAATCACTGCACTGTGGAAAGTTGACTCGGTTGTTGAATGGCGACGTCACGGTGCCTATTGAGTGAGCGGCAAATATAGGACTCTACTCACTATATGGTAACATGGACTAGCCTGTGATATATCAATTACAGATTGTGTGCACTTGATTTGCTAAAATGATTTCACTTTTTTTTCTTTTTTTTTTTTTTTTAAGATTGTGTTTGGCGAATGATATGAATCAAACCTAAAATGTTCACAGGCAAGTCAAGAGAAGAGAAAATGTTCTAACAGTTCTTGTGTTGCCACTAGGGTTAAAGGGCTCTTTAGCTACCTTCTTCAAGGGAAGATATGGCTTAATGGAGAGAGACGGAGACCGATAAGTCTATTGATATAGAACGAATCACAAAACAATCTTAGTCATACTTATCAGATAATCGGGCCCTTCAGATTGCTCCACCTATGTTTAATGCAGTTGGTTTTGTAGATGTAAACTTATTGGTGCCAAATTATGTCAATTCCTTTTCTGAGAAGATGTTCAGCTAAGATTCAAATTGAAATTGGCCAGTGTGGTCAATTTTTGATTGGTCCTAGATTGTTGCTAAATTCCTTTTCAAAAAAAGACGTTGAAGTTAAGATTTAAGCCGAAATTGGCCAATGCGGATTGGTCTTTACATTGATGTCAATTCCTTTTCGAAAATGATGTTGAAGCGAAGATTTCAATTTTGATTGGTCTCACTCGCAAAACCATGATCAATCAAAACCAAACAAAGTGGTCTATTTCAGCGCGAAAGTCAGCTTAAGCAGCAGTGGTCTTTCTTTTTTTTATAAATCTAACTGCATAGCCAAGGTGCACAAATTTCAAACTATGCCGGTGCATCTTCTGGTTTGCTTAATAGACCATGACATAGGGGGTGTTTGGTGTGGATGATAGGGGTGATCATAACTTATTTTAATTTGAGAATTTGTACCAGACTGTTTGGGACAGTTTCTGCTTACAATTTTTTAGACAGAAATAGCTTAAATAAGTTGAAAAAAACTGATTATTTAGAAGTTGAAAAATAGATGCTTTTGATTTCTGCTTTCTGATTATCAACTTTTAATTTACAGTAAGCTGCACCAAATAGCACCATAATCTCAATCCATTTCCACCAATACATTTTGTAGAAACAAAAATAAAAAAAAATGTTCATGTGCTTAATTCAAAGATACTGTTTATTAAAACAGGCACTAGTTCTCCCCTTGGAGGATAAAAAAGAATAATGCTCATACTTATCCATTTGATGCAACAATATTAAATAAGAATTCAATAATTTTATAGCACTAACTCAGCACGGTAACATGATACTTCTAAATTAATAAAAACACTAATCATAAGGTAAGTTGAGTCGTTTTGACCCACTTTTCCGGGACTACTAAATAATTTTCCGAGATAACTCATTTATTCTCCGGAGACCTATTCTTGCAATGCAAACAAGTTCCCTCCAAACAATGGACAAAGTTCTTCAAACTCTTCATCCCACAAACTTTTTCAAGCATATCATCCCTGAATACCCTGAATTCCAAATAGTCTGCTCGAGCATCCTCACCATTGTTGCCGACAAATTTACAGTGCAATATATTTATCTCCCTCACACACTTCAATCTCCCATCTAACATAATTGCCAGAGCAGCACAAGACAATGTAGATTCACAAACATCCAAAATCTTTAACCCAGAAAGCCCCTCAACCAAACAAGTCACTTCTCTCTCCATCAATACACTTCCATGAAGCCTAATCTCTGTCATGTTCTTGCACCAATCAGCCAATTGTGAAATTACCAAACAACCCACATTCGGGCTAATCCGTGCCTCGAAAATTTTCAATTTTTGCCAGTACAGGAGAGAGACAAAGATTGGAACCATATTCACAGAGGCTTCAGAGGAGAGAGCAACGCTAGTGATATTGGGAGTGTTCTCTGCTATGTAGACAGTGCCAAAGTATCCAAACTTGTGTTTAGAAGGGAATTGGACTGAAACCCATCCATGGTAGTGATTGATGGCTAGTTTGAGGAGGTGGGTGAATCTCAGCCGTTGTTTTTTTCGATGAAGGGTGTCGATTAACCGGAGGTCAAGATTGGAGTTTTTGAAGAGGTTGTGTAAGGTTGCTGAGAGCCATGAATGACAAACATAAGGTGGGCCAAATAACTGGTCATGTGGGCTTAGAAAAGAAAATATTTTTGATAGTAGGAATGGGTTTAGATCTTGCCATGATGGGTTTTGTTTCTGCTTTTGCTTCTGCTTCTGCTTCTTCTTCTTCTCCATTTGGGGATTGCTTGTTTTTGATTGTTGAGATTTGCAGGGTGAGAAATTTGAGTTTGGGATTTTAAGAGAAAATTTGGAACGTTGTGAGACAACTCGGTCTATATTTTTGGTGTGAGCGTTAAACTTTAACGGTTAAAGTGTTGAGAATAATAAGTAAGTACGGTCCATATATGGTGTGGGCGTTAGAAGAACATTTAAAGGAGCTTTCCTAATTCAAGAGGGCCAAGAAAATGACAAAATAAAATTGTAAATGGTCCACATATATTATGTGGTTTTTCTAATTTGAAAAGACCAAGCAAAATTACAAAATAAAATGGTGGATGACTTGGACTTTTCCTTCATTCTTTGCCTTCCACTACTTTTTTTTATTTATTGAGAAAGTAACTGACAAAAAAAAAAAAAGCAACAAGGGAATCAATAATAATATCAGGACAAGAGTGCAGTTGAAGTCTACATCACTTTCAATTCTAGTGTCGGTTTTCATATATCGTATTTGAGGTACAATTTGTCCTCAATTAAATAAATATATTTATTTAGATAATTGTGTTTATTTGAATCATATTATTATTTTTATTTTTTTGGGTTCAAAATCTCTACTAAATTTTTTATGATTATTGACTAAAATTGGAAAGTGATCGTGGGTTTTTCAAGTTTAGATTATCCCAAACAACTCTTAAAATTTAGAACATTTCAAATAATCATGAATTTTGGTACTGTTGAAAGTAGTGGTATTGAAGGCCCGACCTGTGCTCTTAAATCTTGGGTTCAAGATCTCTTTTATAGTTTCGTTTGGGAAGTAGGTTGATTTTTTGTTCTTTTGATTTTTTTAGCTATTTTAGTCCATGGTTAAAAAGTTTAATTTATGAAGGATTTTTGACTTTTTTATGAAAGAAAAAATGTAATGATTATAGACTAGACATAATATTTTGTTTTCTTAAATTAAAAAATCTATTTTATTTTTTGTGATTATTTTAACTAAAAAAATTCTCAAACTCACCATTCCAAACATAGGCTATATTTTTTTATGAATCTTGATTGAAATTGAAAAGCGATGGTCAGCTTTGGGGTTCCCGAGTCATTAAAAATAATAATAATAATAATAATAGATATTTTAAAAATTATATTAAAATTTTTACCAAATATCTTATTAGAATATGAAACTTACGCCATGTAAATCTTAGACATCTAATAAAATTTTGATATAACTTTTAAAACTTTTGAAAAAAAAATTTCATAAAAACTTCTATTGTGCCGGTCGATGACTTGTATCAGCAAAAACTGGCTGCGTGGCGGAAGGCCCACCGCGCCTTAAACTTTTGGGTAAATTACAAATATATTTCTTGAATTTTGTTTAAAATATAAATTATTTTTATATTTTAAAAAATTATAAATATCTCATTATTAAAAATTTTATTTAACAGAATTAACTAAAAAAATAAAATTCATAATTGTTCTTCGATAGAATAATAAAATTACCTAAATTATTAATTGAAACATATTCTAACATCATTAAAAACGGTTAATTGACTTGATGACTCATTAATAAAATATATAATTTATTATGAAATTAGAAACCTCAAGAATAAAATATAATTTTTAAAATCATAAAAAATAATTTATATTTTAATCAAAACTCAGAAAGTGTGTTTGTAATTTTTACCCTAAACCTTTTCAATGTAACGTTTTCCTAACGTTAGCGAACTATTAACGACTGACATTTTTTGGTTACTTCTTTAATGATTCTACGTCTTTCCATTCCAACTCCATTTTTCTCTCGGACAAATTACGCCGTAGTTTTTATATTTTGTTATTTATGTTATTTTAATTAACTTAAATTTGATTTTAAATTTATAATTTAGTTTTAATTTAATTCAATTGATTATAATTATAAATAATTTTTAATAAAAAAATAAAGTACAAAAGTGACAAGTATTGTGCTTTTAAAGATAAAATTATGAAACTGTTAGATAATCTTTGCTGTATTTAATGAAATAAATAAATTATGTTTATATATTTAACAACAAACGGAATACAGAAGAAATAAAGGATAAAAAAGAGTTTGTTTGATTACAAAAATCAAACTAGAAAATAATATAAAATAAATAAAATAGATTTTTATTTTATTACAAAAACAAAATGAAAATCTGAAACAGAAAAATAATAAAACAGAAAATAAATTAATTACTTACCAAATTAATTTCTTGAACAAATTTTCTGATCAAGTCCAGTGTTTAACACTGTATCCTTAAGACAGATTCATTATCTCCGTGGTGCTTTCAGATTGTGGACGTCTATCTCACAGGATAAAATGATCAATAGCAAATAATAGTAACACTACAAATTGTTTGCACAACGAACACACTTTGTGTTTACACTCTTTCTCACAAGAAAAAAAAATGCAGCAAAATGTAGAGAAAAATTGCAGAATATTTTGGACGAAAATTGAAGTCAAAACATCAAATGAGGGGCTGCCTATTTATAGATGGAGTGGTAGCTGTTTAATTTGAATTAAATAGGTACAGATTTGAATGAACATGTATGGTACCTGTTCAGTTTGAATAAACAGATACAAATCTGTTGGGTTCAAATTTTGAACAGATAAAACCTGTATTGAACATATTTGAATCTGTCCGGGTAAGGGAAAAAAAACAAAGCCCATTTTGAATTCAATTTCCAAAATTCAAATTCCAAAAAATTAGAATTTAATTTTAGAAAATAAATTTCAAATGTTTTTTGCTCAAAAAAATAGGTATTAGGCCGGACAAGCCCAACCACACACCACCTTCACCAGCCCGGCCAAGCCAGCGATTTTGGCACCGACGTGGTAGCGATGTTTATTTTGGATCCAATGGGTCTGGCTCACTTTGCCTATAACCTCCCTCTATACAAAACTTTGGTACCCTTTGGGGCCTACTCCAAGTTCCAACCCTAAGCCTTATAAACTCATTCAAAGTTTCCCATCAAATCAATGTGAGACAAGCTTTTATTCAAACCATCAGGAAATTTCACCAAAAATACTATTTCCATGGAGCTCTACTTGGCTTCAATTTCCTATTCACCCGATAATGGTTTTGAGCAACCAAATATACCACGTGAATCATAACGCGGCATAGAATGTGTTACTGCTTAGACCTGCCAACTTTGGCGCATGAGTCCCACCTAAAAATTAGACCGAAGTTGAGGAAAAATCTAATTTTCAAAACCATTTCTAACAATCCCTCACATGAATGGAATTTGATGACAATAGAAATGCAACAGTATGCAGAATTTGTCGAAAGAGTATAAATCGAATATATCTTGCATCAGGATAGGTAGCTTTCAGCCTTGAATCTTCCCTAGTGATAACCTATCGAACTTACTAGCTAACCAATGGACGCGATGCCTTGAATTGTTCAGCCATTTGTGTAAGCCAAGACAATAAATTTCACACAAATATCTTCTGACACATCGTGGTTCTCACGGTTATGTTCATTTTGGCTTTGAACGCTCTTGGTTGTTCATGAGTGTTTCTAGAGAATTTAGTCTCTTCATTCTCATAGAACCAACCCCAGTTTGACACTCATATAGATGATTCTTATTGTGAGTATCTCTTATACTCGTCTTATTTTTTGCCTAAATCAAGATATAAGTAATCATTAAAAGCTAAGCTTATCCTTGAACCCCTGCATACAACACATGTTGCAGATATCACTCTCACCATAAGAATGGGTAGGGAATTTTAATCCCTTGGTGATTTCTGACGTGCCACACATAACTTAGTTGTCCCTTTGAACTTAGTTCTTTGGATCTTCAGTTATATAAGTAAGGTTACCATTTTGATGACTCTTATGTAATAGGCTTTAATTTCATCCCCTTCGATGAACTGTACACTTACTCTTTTGTTAAACCTTTTGTTAACGAAGCCACAATATTCTCTTTAGATTTTATATAATCTATTGAGATTATTCTATTTGAGAGCAATTGCCTTACAGTATTATGTCGACGACGAATATGCCGTGACTTACCATTATACATATAATTCTGTGCCCTGCATGTTGCAGATTGACTATCACAATAAATGCAGATAGCTGGCACAGGTTTTGGCCACATTGGAATGTCTTCTAAGAAGTGACGAAGCCATTCTGTTTCTTCTCTTGCTTTGTCTAAAGCAATGAACTCAAATTCTATTGTGGATCGTGCGATACATGTTTGTTTCGTGGATTTTCAAAAAACAGCAGCGCCTTGCAGAGTAAAGACATATCCACTAGTGAATTTTGAATCTTTAGTATCCGATATCCAATTGGCATCACAAAAACCTTCGAGTATTGTTGGATATCGAGTAAAGTTCAAACCATGATCACGGGTAAATCTTAAATATCTAAGAACCTAAATGATCGCTTTCCAATGGTCTTCTCTGAGGTTATTAATGTACCTATTCAATTTACTAACAGTATAAGCTATATCAAGACGAGTACAATTCATTAGGTATATTAGACTTCCAATGATTTGGGAGTATTTTAACTGAGACACCGCATCAGCTTCATTTTTTGATAAATAAAGACTGATATCTGCAAGTGTTCTAGCTACATTCATATCATCCTTGATAAATTTACCAATAATTTTCTCAATATAATGAGATTGAGATCATGCATATCCATCAGATGTTTTAGTAATTTTCATTTCTAATATTACATCTACGACCCCCATTTCTTTCATATCAAATCTTCTATTCAGCATTTGCTTAGTTGATTTGATCATGTTTTGACTATTTCCAATGATAAACATGTCATCCACATAAAGACAAACGATGACATAACCTTTGTTAGTGTTTTTAACATAAACGCACTTATCACATTCGTTTATCTTAAACCCATTAGTAAGCATAGTATGATCAAATTTTTCATGCCATTGCTTAGGTGCTTGTTTTAATCCATAAAGAGATTTTACAAGCCGACAAACTTTCTTTTCTTGCCCTGGCACTACAACCCCTTCGGGTTGCTCCATATAGATCTCTTCATTTAGATCACTGTTTAAGAAAGCTACCTTAACATCCATTTGATGTATTTCTAAATTATACAATGCTGCAATTGCAATAAGCATGCGAATAGATGTTATTCTTGTCACAGGGAAATATGTGTCAAAGTAGTCCAAACCTTCCTTTTGTCTGTAACCTTTTACCACAAGTCTTGCTTTCTACTTGTCTATTGAACCATCTCCTTTCATTTTTCTCTTGAATATCCATTTATATCCAAGAGGTTTAGATCTGGGTGGAAGATCCACAAATTCCCAAGTATGATTTTGCATAATGGATTCAATTTCATTATTAACAGCCTCTTTCTACAAAGGTGTTTCAGGACTTGTTATTGCTTCCTTAAAGTTTTGAGATTCATTTTCTAATAGGTATGTCAGAAAATCTGGACCAAAGGATTTTGATGTTCCTGCTCTCTTACTTTGTCTTGGTTCATCATCAGTTAAATCCTGCTGGTCAAGACCATTACTAGTCTCTTGTGTTTGATTGTCATTAGTCTCTTGACTTTGTGTACAATCATAAGTTCTTTTCTGTGAATTAGTTTCCTGTCCTTTTTTGTAAGGAAAGACATATTCAAAAAACACAACATTCCTTAACTCTATAATAATGTTCACATTTATATCAGGTGTTTTTGATTTATAAGTTAGAAATCGATATGCACTACTATTTTGAGCATAACCAATAAACACATAATCTACTATTTTTAGTCCTATCTTAGTCTTTTGAGAAACATGAACTTCAACTTTTGCCAAACACCCCCACATTTTTAAGTATTTGTAGGAAGGTGGTTGACCTTTCCACAATTCATAAGGAGTGTTGTTGGTTTTCTTATAGGGTATTCTGTTAAGAACATAATCAGCAAACAATATTGTTTCCCCCCACAACTTCTGCGATAAGCCTAAACTTAATAACATGACATTCATCATTTCTTTAAGGGTTATATTCTTCCTTTCAGTAATTCCATTTTGTTGTGGAGAATAGGGTGTTATAGTTTAGTAAATAATGCCATGTTGTGCACAAAATTCATTTAATGGTGTATCATATGTACCACCCCTATCACTTCTAACCATTTTAATGGTTTTACTAAGTTGATTTTCAAATTCAGTTTTGTAGAGTTTAAACATTTCTAAGGCTTCATCTTTACTTTTAAGTAAATATATATAACAATATCTTGTGCAATCATTGATAAATGTTATGAAATACTTTTTGCCTAATCTAGTTTGAACAAATTTAAGATCACATACATTAGTATGAATTAATTCTAGAGGTTCTGTTTTTCTTTCAACCGATTTAAATGGAGCCTTAGTTAGTTTTGCTTCTATACAAATCTCACATTTGTGATTATGATCAATTTCAAACTTTGGTATATAATCCAAACCAATTAATCTACGCAAAGCATCAAAATTTACATGTCCTAATCATGCCATAAATTCGACTCAAGAATATAAACAAAATATATGTTATTCTTATTAATAGCAAGTTTTGGTACAATTGTCATTACATTCAACTTGAAGAGACCATCACTCATGTATTCCTTACCAACATACATACCACCCTTTGATAATACAAATTTATCAGACTCAAATACAAGCCTAAAACCATTTTTACTTAATAAAGAGCCAGAAACTAAATTCTTTCGAATGTTTGGTACATGCAGTACGTTGTTGAGGGTAAGTTCTTTCCCTAATGTCATTTTCAAGATCACATTTCCTTGTCCAGTCACAGTAAAAGTAGAAGAATTTCCCATGAAAAGTTGTTCACAATTTGCAGCTTCATTGTAGGTAGTGAACATCTTCTTATCTGCACAAATATAATGAGTTGCCCCAATGTCAACCCACCATTCTTTGGGATTTCCAACCAAATTAGCCTTAGACACCACAGCAGAGAGGTTGATGTCATTTACCCCGTCAGAGATGTAATCTAATTCTGTCACATTGGCTTGATTGGTGGTCTTCTTGCTTGTACTTCCGTGATCCTTCTTAGGGCGGCGATAGTCAAAAGCTGGATGTCCAGTCTTGCCGCAGTTATAGCATTTTTCTTTGAACTTCTTGTTGCTATTGTTGTCGCCTTATTTAGGACCATCTCCAGTAAACTTCATCTTTTGTTATGTGATTTGTGCACTTGTTCAACTACATTAGCCTTGAACTCAATGGGATTTTTACCATTCATCTTTTCAGCTTTTCGGTTATCTTCCTCAATTCTTAGTCTTACAATCAATTCATCCACGATCATCTCTTTGCGTTTTTGTTTTAAATAATTTTTAAAATCTTTCCAAGCCGGTAGTAACTTTTCTACTAAAGTAGCGACTTGGAAAGACTCGCTAAAAGACATACCTTCAGAATGAATATCATGCAAAATTAATTAAAAATTTTGAATTTGAGAAATTACCGTTTGGGAATCTACCATAACGAAGTCCAGAAATTTACCGACAACAAATTTCTTTATACCAGCATCCTCTATCTTGTAATTTTTTTGTTTTAAAGAATTTCATAATTCTTTTGCTATTTTCAGAGGGTTGTAAACATTAAACAGTATGTTGTCAAGGCCATTGAGGATGCAGTTTTTGCACAGGAAATCAGAATACTTCCAAGTGTCTACAACAGCAACAACTTACTAATCACTTTCATCCTCTATAAGTACTGGAGCCTCTTCACGAAGAAATTGGATCAAATTTAGAGTTGTAAGATAGAACAGCATTTTTTGCTGCCATCTTTTAAACTTAGGGTTGGTTTGGGGTGTCCTAAAAAAGTGCACTTTTTGACTTATTGGTGGATTTGGGTTGGGTTTGGGTTGGGTTTGATGTGATGTGTTAGAGAGATGATGTGATTTAAATAGGATGATGTGACTTAAATAAGATAGTGACTTTTTGGCTTTTTAGCTTATTTAGAACATGCCAAACCTAGCCTTAGTGCCATTAAATTTTTTCGATTTTCTCTATGATTTATCGGAACTTGAACATGGTTCTGGATAGGGACCAGAGTCGCTGTAATGATCGGATTTGGAATACTACTTTCAGCAGCCATAATATCTGATTATAAAAATAAGAAAAAATCAAAACACAAATTAATTTTCTAGTTACTAAAACCAGAAAATAAATTATAATACAAAATAATTTTACTTTTCTTGTTACTAAAACTAGAAAAATAAAATACCACAATAATTTTCTATAACACAAATTAATATTCTGCAATTGTTAATGACACCAGTATATTACTATTAGTTGTCAAAAAAAATAAACAGTATATTACTACTATTTGTATTTTTCAACCAGAATATCACTCTGTGAAAACACAGAAAAATAAATATAATGAAAACACCAAAAATTAATCTGTCTTAAAATTGTTGCACAATCTTCACTGTATTTAATGAAATAAATAAATTCTGTTTGTATACTTAATAACAAACGGAATACAAAAGAAATAAAGGATAGGAGAGAGTTTGTTTGATTACAAAAATCAAACTAGAAAATAACATAAAATAAATAAAATAGATTTTTATTTTATTACAAAAACAAAATGAAAATCTGAAACGGAAAAATAATAAAACAGAAAATAAATTAATTACTTACCAAATTAATTTCTTGAACAAATTTTCTGATCAAGTCTAGTGTTTAACACTGTGTCCTTAAGACAGATTCGTCCTCTCCATAGTGCTTTTAGATTGTGGACGTCTATCTCCTAAGATAAAATGATCAACAACAAACAATAGCAACACTACAAATTGTTTGCACAACGAACACACTTTGTGTTTACACTCTTTCTCACAAGAAAAAAAATGCAGCAAAATGTAAAGAGAAATTGCAGAATATTTTGAACGAAAATTGAAGTCAAAACATCAAATGAGGAACTTCTTATTTATAGATGGAGTGGTGGCTGTTTAATTTGAATTAAACAGGTACAAATTTGAATGAACAGGTATGGTACCTGTTTAGTTTGAATAAACAGATACAAATCTGTTGGGTTCAAATTTTGAATAGATAAAACCTGTATTGAACAAATTTGAATCTGTCCGGGTGGAGGGAAAAAACAGAGCCCATTTTGAATTCAATTTCCAAAATTCAAATTCCAAAAATTTAGATTTTAATTTTAGAAAATAAATTTCAAATGTTTTTGGCCCAAAAAAATAGGTATTGGACCGGACAAGCTCAACCCAATCGCGTCCAAGCCCAGTCCAGCCCAACTTGCCTGGACGGACGATGGTGCGTGTGTTTATTTTGGGTCCAATGGGTCTAACCTACTTTGTTCATAACCTCTCTCTCTACAAAACTTGGGTGCCCCTTGGGGCCTATCCCAAGTTCCAATCCCAAGCCTTATAAACTCACTCAAAGTTTCCCACCAAATCAATGTAGGACAAGTCTTTATTCAAATCTTTAGAAAATTTCACCAAAAACACCATTTCCATGGAACTCTCTTTGGCTTCAATTTTCCTTTCACCCGATAATGGTTTTGAGCAACCAAATATACCACGTAAATCACAACGCAGCATAGAACGCGTTACTACTTAGACCCGCCAACTTTGGCGCTTGAGTCCCACCTGAAAATTAGACCAAAGCTGAGGAAAAATCTAATTTCCAAAACCATTTCTAACAAAAACTACTCAGTCTAGTGGATTAATCTCAACTAATTCAAAAATTTAGTGACTTTATCAATTAAGCCAAATTGATATAAAATTAAAAATTAATTAATTAAATTGTAAGAATCGAAATGATACAAAAGGGCAAAATGTTGTTTGCCCCTTTCTCTTTGGTTGATTTACCATTCTGCAATTTTCTTTTTACTTTTGAAAAATTCTATTATACACACCTCTTACCATATGCATCCATAAGTTATGTTATTTTCTTCTTTGATAATGATTTTATTTTAGTTATAACTCATGAGATTTTTAATTATATCTTATATGTTGTTTGGTTATGTCTTTTTTTTCTTTTTCTTCATTTAGTTATGACTCAAAAAGTAGTGATAAGATGCATAATGTGTACCATAGTCTTTCCTTTTTCTTTTTCTTTTTTCTTTTGTCTATTCTGCAAAATATAGTTTGCTAGTTTGAAACCTCGATGTTTACAGAAAAGGTGTGTTCTATCTGATTTGAAACTTTATGTCCATTGTCCAAAGGTTGAAGATCTGTTTCGAGCCTCAAAGATCGGTTCCCATTCTTCATTTTCGATGGGATGCAAGAAAACAATAACAAATATGTTCTTAATTTGTTGGATACAAACCTATGAAATTAGAAGTTTCATAGTTAATCTCATGGCGATTAGCACACGCAATACGTGTGTAATTTAAATAAATAAATAAATAACAAAAAAAAATATTACATCTTATGTATCAATCATGTAGTAAGTGTGTTAAGTGTGTTCTTTATCGGACCAAAGATGTTAGGTTTGAATCTTATATTCTTATCTAACATTTCTTTTCTCTTTTTAATTAAGAAATCCACTTGACATATAGAGAAACTAAAATATTTTAGGCATTAGTATTAGTGTTCACTTTATATATAGTATAAATAGATAGCTAGATAGATATGTGTGTATTTTTTTGTATACCATTGGATTTGAATATATAAGATCATCTCTAACTTTTTCCCAATTTTTTCATTGAATTTGATTCTAAAAACTCAAGTAAAAAACTTGGTTTGGTATGAACTACTTCAATTCTGTCATTAAATTTTTATCAAAATTTTTTTCTTATTCCAAATTTCCATTTTCATCAATTTTGATGAAAAATAAAATTATCTTCAATATTTCATATTTTTAATTTTTCATCAAATTATATTTGATGAAGGATTTATTGAGTTTTTAATTTGACAGAAAAAATGACTCACTCTTAATTTGATAAACAATTAATGAAAGGATTGGAAATTTTTTTTTAAAATTTATTAAATTTAAATTTAATGAAAGAAAATGTGAAGGAATGGAGATGTTATAAATATGTTTATATATACTTTTTGTCCAGTGTTAAGTTTTAAAAAAACTGAAAAACAGAAGAAAAAAAAAAGAAGAAGAAGAAGAAAACAATACAACAAAAAGATAGAAAAAGAAAAGAATCATTACAGGGAGTATGCAGTAATTCAGACCTATTGTCTCAAATTAGGGACAAGAACGGAATGTATGGTATAGATTAAAAATGTGTATTATAAATTTTATGTATAAAATAAATTTGAAACACATACGAATATTTTAAAGTAATTTTTGGATAATTTTTTTAATATTTATAATATTACTCATGTGCACATGGTAAACCTAATTAACAGAGTTATATAACGTGAGGAAAACGTTACATTACAAGGTTGAAGGTGGTGTGGGCCATCTGCGACTCCGCGATTTTTCATTGGTACACATCTGATCATCAACCGGCACAACAGCACCATTCTCGACAGCAGCCCCACACACACACACACACACACACACACACACCCCCAAAAAAAAAAAAAAAAAAAAAAAAAGAAGAAGAAGAAGATATCTTTAAATTTTAAAAAAAAATTGGTGTGCTTTTAGTTAAAAAATATTTGATCGTGTCAAAAGTTTTAAGTACACTTAGGCCATGTTTATTTGGGTAGACATGAATTTGGGATTAGACTAATAGTCCAATAAAATTATTAATCCGATGTTTGGTTAAACAAT
This sequence comes from Camellia lanceoleosa, assembly GCA_025200525.1. Taxonomy (NCBI): domain Eukaryota; kingdom Viridiplantae; phylum Streptophyta; class Magnoliopsida; order Ericales; family Theaceae; genus Camellia; species Camellia lanceoleosa. Next base: position 29,181,516 of record CM045762.1, on the reverse strand, counting down.
TGAAGTACAGACTAATTATTTTAAACTTGACTATTAGTTAAGATAAGATATATTATCCAACGGATTCGTAATCCTAGGACTATTAGTCATGGGAATACTAATTCAGTCCGCCCAAACAAACATGGCCTTAGGGTGTGTGTGTTTTTGAAGGATTAGGGGGTGAGATTGGACTATTAGTTTTACCGGACTAATAGTCCATTGTTTGTTTCATTTTTTTTGCTCCGGACTAATAGTTCCCTCGGACTATTAGTCACACAAATATGGGACTATCCTATCTCATGGGGGGAGGTGGGATAGAAATCATGGGATTGGCATCCCATGGGATTATTTTGTGAAATGTTCATTTTACCCTCCATACTATTACTTAGCAAACAATTAGAAAATGATAAAATAATCTTTTGAACATTTATAAATTATTTTTTTAGCGTTGTTAATTTTAAATTTTATATTAAATAAAAAATATTTTATATTAAATAAAAAATTTAAATTATAAATTTAATTTAATTAAAAATAATAAATTGTAAATTATGGCCTTATAAATTAAATTTTTTTAGTGTTGTTAAAAAATTAAATTTACATATTAAATTAAATTATTTTTTTAGTGTTGTTAATTTAAAATTATATATTAAATAAAAAATATAAATTATAAATTAAATTTATTTACAAATAATAAATTATAAATTATGGCCTTATAAATTAAATTTTTTTGTGTTGTTGAAAATTTAATTTATATATTAAATAAAATTATTTTTTATTGTCGTTAATTTGAAATTATATATTAAATAAAAATATAAATTATAAATTATAAATTTAATTTAATTGAAAATAATAAATTAAAATACTATGCAAAAAATAAAATAAAATAAATTTTTATTTAATCTAGCTAAAAATAATTAAAATATTAAAGCTATGTTTAAAATTGAAAATGATAAAATAGTTATTTGAGGATTTATCCTTCTCCATAATATCCCAAACAAATATTTGATAACTAAAAATAGTCCAATCCAGACATTTAATCCCATGACTAAACAAACATAGGATACAAATTTAGTCCAACCAAATAGTCCCGGGACAATGTATCCCAAGACTAATAGTCCGATGGATTACAATCCCCCCTTATCCAGTCCGTCCAAACAAACGCACCCTTACTGTTTAATAGATTTTATGATAATTAATAATATTTTTTTTCTTTAAGATCTTTGTAGAATTCAGCAATGTAATTTAAGGATCCTCAGAATCTTGGTAACTAGGTTTTATCGAGGATTTCATCAGGAAATTTAGAAGCAAAGTCAATAGATCGACTAATTGGTAGAATGGTACTTTGGTAAATTACATATCCTAAAAATCGGGCTTTGGTTTGGAATAACTTGATCTTAGGGGCAAAAATGTCTAGACAATTGTACTTGATAATGTGAAAGAAAGTATTAAGGTGTTTCTAATGGGCATCAATTGACTTGGAAAAGATAAGGATATCATCAATGTAAACAATGAAAAAATGACTAAAGGAGGATTCAAGATATCATTCATGATATTTTGGAATTCACTAGGAGCATTTTTTAATCTAAAAGGCATAACATTTCATTCATAATGACCAAATGGCGTAGTGAAAGCAGTGTTATATCTATCATCAGGATGAATTTGGATTTGCCAAAATCCACTCTTTATATCAAATTTACTAAAAATAACAGCTTGACTAAGTTTTTTAATTAAATCTTTTTTATTAGGGATTGAATAGCGTATCCATTCTAAAACTTTGTTTAAGGGCTTATAATTGATGACTAGGCGAGGAACACCACGTTCAAGTTCAGCATTTTTATTAACATAAAAAGCAGGATAAGACCAAGGTGATTTGCTTTTACTAATAATATTATTTTTTAGCAATTCATTAATTTCTTTTTTACACATTTCTACTAATTCATTATTCATTTGGATGGGTCATGATTTAGTAAGAATTTGTTTTTCATTAAAATTTTTGATATAATGTAAGGTGACTACATGTTTTTCCGATGCCAGAATGCAGTAGGTAAAGTAAAACAAACAGTGGTTTCTAATTTTGTTTTAAACTGGTCAATCTTAGAAATAAGAATATGGTCAGTTAATTGAGTTGCAATGTGTTTATAATTAACCTCTTCTTTAAGAAATTTAAGTTGTTTGGTTGATCGGTTAATAGATTGGGAAATAGAACATTCTTGTAACTGATTTAATTTTTTAATGGAGAAAGGAGACAAGAATTTAAAAATTACATTTTGACCAAATATGCCTGTGTTGTGATACCATGATTTGTAGTAGTAAATGGACATAATAAATATGAAGGGAGTACCTAAAATTACTTTATTCGTCATATTTCGTACTAAAACAAAAGAGGTTTTAAAACAAACATTATTTTGATAAATATGGACTTTGGGTAATTTTTATTGGATATGCACTTGACTGCCATTAGCCGAACTCAGTCGTTCATGAGTTTTGCGATAATATTTAATAGGGACTAAACCTTCTTGAATACAATTTAAATCGGTACCAGTATCGATTAAAGCAATAACTTCGATTTCAAAATCGTTAACAACTAATTTCACTTTAGAATGCCATTTTTGAATGTTAATACGGGTAATGATATTTAAATGATTAGTATCATGAGATTTAGTAGATTGATTATCAATATTAGGAACAGATTTAGAATTAGATGCAGATTCAGAGTCAGATTCTACGGAGGTATGACTGTTTTGAAAATCTTTAAGACTTTTATTAATTTTTAATATGGCAATGTCATCTTCTAAAGATTTGTCTTTGGTCCTAAGTTCTTGAATAGTGATTTTAATTTGATTTATTTGATTTTGTAAATCTTATAAAGTTACTTCTTTATGTTTATCCTTTTTAAAGCGATCTAGAGTTTTATCTAAACTAATAATGGGTTTATTGTGTTTGGGTTTTTTGTCCTTATTCATAAGTAAAGATTTTAACTTATTAGTATATTGTCGTTTTAATGCAGGATTTTCAAATTTACTGATTAAATCAATGAGTGCATTTTCTTCCTGCTGGGATTTACTAAGAACATTGATTGTTTTACAGCAAGTATTATTACATCCAAATTCAATATCATTATCGATATAATTAGTAGGGGAGTAATAAGTAGAAGTGTCACTAGAGGTATCAGAAGGATCATTGTCACTAGAGGATTGACCAGACTGATTAGGAGATTGAATTGGAGTATTGATATTGGTAAGGTTAAATATTTCAAATATTTATTGTTGATTTTCTTTAATAATTTGAAGTTGATTAAGTTTATCTTTAAGTTTTTCCTTAACTTTACATTTGTTAGAATACTGACCATTTTTCCCACAATTATAACAAGTAATATCGGGATTAGATTTGGACTTTGTAAATTTAGTATGTGATTTCTTGTGGTATTTCTTTTTAGGATTGGTATAATACTTATCAGGTGATTTAGAGGGTGAGTATTTCTTTTTGTACTTAGTAGAATATTTATATGAAGACTTTTTCTTAGTATGTTTGCGACGAGAGGGAGTAACATGAGGTAATCTATATTGTTTACAAAAATTACCTAATTTATATTTACCTTTGTGTTTATCCTTTGCAGCTTTTTGACTAAAGTTTCATATCAATACACATTTTTAAGCCTTCTTTTTGAATTGTACTAATTATATTGCCATAAGTTAAATTATCATATTCAATTATACCAGAAGGTTGACTAAGAACATCTCTAATCTTATAAGCAAAGAGACTAGGTATACGAGCACGAAATAATCTTCTCGTATAATCCTGTTGATCAAGTTTGCACTTCTCCAAACATTGTCGCTTTACTATCTGAAAACATAAACGTAAGCTAGTCGGCGGGTGTGTGCCGGATACCTCTCCGATGCCTAAGTCAGCAAATAGACTATAAGCTCTCAGTATTTTAGAGTGAGAGTTGTGATACCTGTACATATGTCCTGCTATGAGCTTTTATAGATTCTGCCTGGCACAATCCTAGTAGGATTCCAACTCTCCTTATGAGAGTCCTCCTAGAAATCACACTCCCAATGAAAAGTGTCTATCCTGATAACACTCTACTCACTACCAATCAAGTGAGATGGTTTGGACAATCCTAGTAGGACTCTACTCTTCTTAGCAGAGTCTTCCTAGGAATTACATTCCCAAGGATAATGCATATTCTGATAACACCCTACTCACTGCCAAATAAGTGAGATAGTTATCACCTTGCTTGGCTCGCTACGCCTAGCCGAGCTACCTGGCACAAATACCCTAACCGGGCCGCACGATCACCAATTGCTTTGAGTCCTCTCGCCGGGCTACCTCTAGCTCAGCTTCCTATATGTGGCTGACATAGCACTTCGGTTCACCCACTGACCGCAACTGGAGCTCACCGACCGACCTATCAATCATTGTTCCTATACCGAGCTATCCTCGTAACTTGGCCCACAACGCGACCTACTATTCAGAAACAATGCTTCCTAGCTCAGCCCAATTTGGCTATACAAATTACCCTCTCACTAGGTAATCCATTAATAAATTTTTCTTTCCAAAATAACTTAGTACAATCATCGCGAAGCATGATGCGAGAAGTAAAAACATCTTTATACCATCAAAAATCACTTAAAGTAAGAAAAGATAAATTACTAAGTTAATCATGAATCCTAGAATGGATATTAGTAGGTGTACCAATAAAGTGTTTGACGATAGTGTAAATTAAGGTATTAATTCCATCAGGTGTACTTGTTCCTATATCTTCATCAAAAATGGAAAGGTTATTTTCATCTAATTGGATTGCATATTGAATCGATTCTCATTGATCAGAAGTGAGATATTTATCCTACCAAGATTTGAGCATTCCAGTGAAGCCAGAGGTAAATAAAGTAACAATTTCAGCTTGGGTGTAATCAGGATAATTACTGAGGTAACTATTTGCAACCATAGATAGATGATTTAATTTTTCAAGTATCTGATATTCACTAAGACCATCAATGTTAAATTCATACAATTTTTTAGCGAAAACAGAGAATTGATTGCTAATATTAGTTTCTTCAAATTGGAGATCTGGAGGAGTATGTTTATTATACCAATTTTTTGTAAGGGTAGTAGGATTAACTTTAGGATGAGTAATTTGATTTAGATGGGAATGTTGGAACTGTTGAGTTAATTGGTTAAGCTCATCATCAGATGTGTCAGAGTAACTAGAAATGTTAACGGGTAGTTGTTGTGTTAAAACAATAATTCCTTTTGGATTAGTAGTAGAGATGGTAGTCATTTTAGCGAATAATTGTTCAATAGCTTCAACAGTATGTGTGTCATGCGTTACTAAGCTTAAGCGTTTCCTAGTGCTAGGAAGATTAATTAGAGGTTTATCTAAAGGTTTACTTGTGGAAGTATGACTAGTTGAGTAATCTTCAAAAGTGGTTTCAATTTTATCTAATTGTTTACCAATTGTTTTAAACATTGATTTGTGTAATTATTTTATTCAATTACCTTTTTGATCTCAGATGATTCATCAACAGGAAGTTTAAATGGAGAAGCATGAACAACAACGTCTTTATATTCAATAAGAATGGTTTTTAAAGGAGGGTGACTAGAGGAAACAGAAGTAATGGGAGAAGTTTTCCATTTTGTTTTTGTAATAACATTGACTTTTTGATAATAATGTTCTAAATAATCAAAGAAGTTAATTTCAGTATTAATTTCATTCAAAAATTTGTACCATTTTTTGGTAATTTTGGATTGTTGTTTTTCATCATAGGTTTGCCTATAAATTTGACGTTGTGACTTATTTGCCTTAGATTTAAATTCAGCATGGAGTCTGTTAAGATCAGGAACGAAAGGTTTACTTAGGGTTAATAATTGGGGATTAATTGGAGAAATGACTTCAAAATCGGTTTGAGTGGGTGAATCCTGAGATGGAGTTTCATTTTCTTCTTATAAATATGTGTGTGTGGAATGAACCGGTTTACTGATTTGGGAAGTAGAGGAATTATCTATTCCTTTGATTTTATGATGTGAGGTAGGGCCAAGATTAATATGGCGATCTTTTCTAAATAAAGGTGTATTAAAAATTTCATCATCCTCAGATTTTGTGGGAGTACTAGAAGACGTGCTGTATCGAGAAGATTGACTATAAGGTCGGTTAAATCGAATATGAACTGAACCATCATTAAATTGTTGGATGTTTTGGACATCATGACTAGTAGAAGATTGTTGATTTGAGTAATAATTTTCATTAACTGTAACCCAATCCTCCGGAAGAGTTATATCTTTCCAGCAAATCATTTTTGGAACAGAAATATTAGTTTCACTTGTACTACCTTGAATGAGTAATGTTTTATCCTTTGGACTTTTTGTTAAAGCTTGAACATTTAAATTAGTTTTTATACACTTGTAATATATGCGATAAATCGAGGCAATATTATGAACACTTTCTAATATATTAGTAAATTCACCAGACAGTTGAATGTTTAATGTTAAAGCTTTTAATATATGAGGATCTCACAGACTTAAAGTAAGATCAGGAAAACATTTAAAATGGACTGAACCTTTATGGAGGCCAGATTCCATCATTCCTATGACACTAGCATGATAATTAATGAATCGGGCATCTCTTAAGCATAGAAGAATAGAATATTTGTACCCTATTGAGTTAAGGGTTTGATTCCATCTTGAATTAATCCTAAATGAATGAAGTTATGACCATCCTTGAGATGTTTTCAAATTGACTCCTTGGATAATAGATGGCAAGTTTCTTTAATTTTAGTTAAAGTATAAACTTGTTCAACAGTTTTGACTTGTAAATCTACATTAAAAGTTGATTGGAGAAAACTGGTTTAATAAATTTATTTAGTTTTACTTTAGGGATATTCCAACTTAAATCAACTTTAACATCTTGATATTCATGTTCTTCTTCATTAATTAATGTGTCCATACTAGGTATAGGAGTTACAATTATATATAGAGCTAACTGAAGAGTTACTTCGGAATAATTGAGTCATTTTAGTGCTGAAAAATTTAATCCAAATCTCTTAAATTCTATTATAACTTACCATATTTTCACATACTTTGTCTTCACTCATACCCTTTCCGTGGGAACCCCTATGTCGATCACTGCCTAACCAAAGGACTTACCTAAAACGTGGGATGAAAGGTGGGTGGCTACTAACAGAGTGGAAAGATAAGTTAAATCTAGAAATAAGAAAACTGGAATTAAATACAAAAACACAAATCAGAGGGATTAAACAGAAAGAACTAAACAATAACTTAATATTCGCAACAAACTTGGTTTTGATACCAAATAAAATAGAGAGAGCAAGAGTGTAAGCACAAGAGAGCACGTAAGCAGAAAGCAAGAGACTGAAATGATAAATCAAATGAAATAATTATAAAAAAACACTTACAATTGTTTATTGGAAGTAACTTAAAAAAGTAGCCTCAAAATACATATCTTGAAAAATAAAATTACAAATTTAATATCAGAGTAGGTTCAGGGAGAGAAATATTGATTTGCTCTCAATTCTAACTCTGTTTTACAAATGACTAGAGTGGTTTCTTTATAGACAATGAAGATGACTGTGAGCCTTGTGAAGGAATCTTCACTGGAAATGAGCATGATGAGGCATATGGGTGGTGTCTACTGACTAAAGTTGATTGCTGCTTTTGACAGTGTTGAATTGTCTGATTGATGACTAGTGAACAGTAAATTTGACTTTTTACTATTCATTACTTTCAGTGGAGGTATGTGACAGATGGGGAATCGATATAGATACAAAACAACAGCTTTTCTCAAAAATAGAGTAGTGATTGAAGCTGATTTGTATATATGTGGAATCCAATGACTGTTTAAGCATATAGGTCCTGAGCATCTTGGAACTAGGACCCATATGGATCATTGTTAGTTGAAACCTTAGAGGAATCTGATTCTTCAGAGGTTTCATCTTCAATTTGTGACTTAGCTTGGGCCATTAGCAATTTGGCCATCTGGATCAATTCATCACTGGATGACTTGGGCTTATCCTTAGGCTTTGACTGAGCTGATTTGGATTTGGATGATTTGGGCTTGAAAGAGCTGGTTATTGGACTTCCAAGTCTGACTGGAGGAAGAGAGCTTCCTTGTGTGACTGAAGCAGTTGGGTTCTGCTGAGCTTTGACCATGGCAGGAGTGGGAGCATGAATACTGACTAGGAATTCGAGCTGAACTTGATCAATGATGCATTAGGACTTAAAATTATCCTACCATTTAACAAAATGTTGACGGATGACTATGTTATCAGAAATTTCATATTGCCATTTAAATATCTAATGAACTTTGTATTTGGACATAAAAATGAGTAACCAGGGAAATTGTTTTTGTTGTTTTCTGGGTTTAAACATAGAAAAGAAATAGTTGACTTGTTCCATTAGGACTGGTGGAATGATCTCAAGAATAGCATCATGCTGAGACCACCATCAGAGGAACCATGTAGGAAGGGTTGACTTAAATTGGTGATCAAATTAGAAAAACCATGAGTGACTGTATGACTCATTTTGATGCAAAAGAATTTTAAACCAAGCATCCATATAGTCATAATAACTATATTGGATTGAATAACCAGGTAAGTCTCAAAGTTGGAAAGGAAGTCCCCATTCATCGAGAGAGACAATATTATGAATATAAAGAGAATGGTAGATAATTTTACTAGGGTAGACTTGATCATGAATTGGTTTAATAATAATTGACTGGTGATGGAAAAGAATATCTTTATAAAAAGAAATTGACTTATCAGGATGGAGAGGGACATAATGCCATCCTGGAGGAAAATATTGTTTAACTAAATCAAGAACATTATGGATGTTCTTGTGAACAGGTTCTTTAAAGAATAAATTGGTTGACTGAAATTTAACATAATCAGCTCTAGCAGTTCTAACTGGATTAGATGGGTAAGGAGTCAGTGACGGGGATGAAGAAGCACATGGATCTGTAGCAAGGGCAGGAGTGTAACTAGGTTTAGGGATATTACCAAGGACTTGGTAACGATTGACTAAATCAATAAGAGGAAGAGCAATGGATTGACTGGTTGGCACAAGGGCCTTGCTAGGAGGTTTATGAGGCTTCTAACTAGACATCTAAAAGAGAATGAATAGAATTTAGCATCCACTGAGGATATCCAATTTGCTTATATGATAATTAAGGCAGTTAGTATAATGGACAAGTAAATTGCGTTGACTGGTTATTTGGTGAAATTGTATGTATTGGGCACGGCAAGTAGTCTTTTTGGTTAACTTAAGGCAAGCAATGCAATAAGCAGTTTGGTAAATAAGTTGTCTGTAATAGATGACTTTTAGTTTATGTTAAGAAATAAAAAGAGTTGCTATAGACACCCCATTTTTGACCGTCCTCAAGACTTGGACGTCACCGCTTGAACACTCGGTGATTATCCATGTTTGTGTTTGTTTGGAGTTCCCGGAGTCCTCGGCTATGCGCCCTGCCTCAGGACCTCCAAACTTAACCGTTTTGTGTCTGGTTTTGCACCAAACACTTGTGCTTTGCCTTTGAGGGGCAGGGAATGCCTTCTGAGGCATCCCCACACACCACCGGCAGTGGCTAGAGGCCACCGGCTGGTGATTGTTTCCATCGGCACTATATTGTGCCGATCGGCACTCCTTTTGGCAAAATGACCATTTTGCCCTGCCGATCGCTTTACAGCTGTTTTTGGAGATATTTTCAGACAGCTTTGTAGCACTTGTTTCCTATGGAAGGATGAGCTTCTTGGTGACTTAACTTGTAAGTTTGGTTGCCTATAACATAACTCTTGCTCTCTTGGCTCAAGGGTTAGAAAGTTAGACATTTTAGGGAGAGAAAGGTGAGAAGAAGCTCTGGTTTTAGGGTTTGAATCCTATATCTATTCTATCTCTCTTTTTCTCTCTTGTTTGAGTGACTAGGTGTTTGTGTCTTACTATTGCACATCAACACCTAGTGTTTCACCTTCCTTTGGTTGCTGAGGGTCCAGAGGCTTGTTCTTGAAGTTTTTGACTGGTTTGGAGCTCAAGGAACCAACAACTTCAACATTTGTGAAGGTGGTCAACAAGGGTGAGAAACTTCCCCTTTTTACCCCATTTTTGCACTCCATTTTTGCCTAGTTTAAAATAGTTTTTGTGCTTAGTCTATAACACATAAAAGTTCTGTTTTTTAAGCCTCTTTATTGTTTATTAAGAGTGCTTGGTGGTTTGGGTAGGTTTGACCACCCTTAGGCCTTGAAAATGGCACTTTTGGTGCTATTTTGTTCAGATCCGAGACCTTGGTTCTTGGGCCTCTTCACCACTGAAATCTCGAGAGATTTCAGTGGTGAAGATGGTGCCTTGAGGTCCCAAGAAGGAGAGGGCTCCCCCTCTCCTTGATGTTCTTGAGAAGGGCAAGATTTGGCCTCTTGAGAGAGCATAATGTTTGATTGTTTGTTGAGCATGTCTTGGCTGCATTTTATGTTTATTATGCCCTAATATGACATTGCTAAGTGTTGGTTTTAGTACTCTTTGCATGATTTGCATAGTTGCTTTGTAATGCCTCTTTAGTCCCTTAACATGCCTAGGTTGTATGCCTTTATTTCTAGCATGTTTTAGGCTTAGATCCATGAAGCTTGTATGCTTATTTTACCATGAATAAAGTCTGTCCATGCTTGTTTTGGTCGGCCATGACTTGCATTACATAGCCCCTTTGCATTTTAGGCTTGCTAGCCTTTGAGCATGCATATGTAGCATGTGTTGCTTACCTTATTTTGATGGTTTGGAACCATTTGGTATGTCATTTCAGTCCCTTTGGTGTGCTTGTATGCTTGCCTTAGTTGCCTCTTTAATGCTTTAAAAGTATGTGTTGAATGCTCCATGTTTTGGTCATATTGTATGCCTTTGGATTCTAGCCTCTTAGATGCCATCTAAGTAGTCTTTTGGGCTTAGTTTTATGTGTTAAAACTCTGTTTTTAGTTGGTTAAGTATTGCCATGTGTGATTGTACTATGTGTAGTTCAAAGCCTCATTGGTGAACCTTAAGTACTTGGGCCATTTGTTGCATGTTTGACTTGCTTTGTTGCACGATTTGGCATCATGTTTTGCATATTTTCAGAGCTTTATATGCATGCTAGTAGTCCATGTTTAACTCATTTCAAGTGTGCTTGAATGTCGCTTTATTATGCTTAAGTGTTGGTGCCTTAACTTGTGCATGTGTGCATGTGTGTTTGGCCCTCATGATTTAGCATTTCGGCCAATGGTTTTAGGCCTATTTGGAGCTGCCTAATCCATGTTTGAGTTCACCCCTTTGCTTAGTTCATATGCTTCCTTGCTTAGGTTGTGCACCTAGCATGTTTTGCTTGCTTGCATTGCCCATTTTGCATACTAGTTGACATGTCTAGGATTGCATCATATTGGCATGCATGCTAAGCCTCTTGAAGTGAAGTATGATGGAGGTTTGGCACCCTTGTTTGCTTGTTTGCATTGCATGCATTTGAAATAGAAGTTGCACTCTTGGTTCTTTGGGCCATCATGCATGGAAATGCGTGATTGGTGGTCCGCGAACCGAGGCACATCTTCCTTTGAGTCAAAAACATGATAAGGAATGTGTTTGGTGCATACATTGCTTGAATAACATTGTCATGCAAGTTGTGTCCTCTCTTTGTGAGTTCTGCGATTCTGCGAGCATTCGATCTTGGCGGCAGTGTTTAGTGCCGACCGGCAATCTACTGGAAGCCGATGGATGAATTCAGTGCCGGTGGCCACATCCTTTAGCCGGTGGTGTTCTACTCCAGCCGGTGGTGATCTCCAGTGCCCAAGGAAGTATTCCTGAAGTTTTGGCAGTCTTCAGAGGAGGAAAGCAGGGAAAACAGAGGCAATCATGCATGGCAAGGTCGATTCGTCACGAGTTTCGGGCGTGTGATGCATCTTGCCCTCTTCCCGAGGCATTTACTGCTTTAATTAACTTAGTTAATTTGTTAATTAATTTAGTGAATTTGTAATATTTAATTAGCTTGCGTAGTTAATTATTTGTATTATTTTTTTGGTCCCTCCGAGCGAGGGCAAATCTGTAATAAGTGTGCGTGGGTGTGTGCATGTCTTCCAACCCTCACTTCTTTCTTCCCTTTTACTTACCTACTTTTAATGGTTAGTATTAGGGCACGTTTATTTTAGCATACCTTATGCTATGCATGCGTGCATCCATGCATTTGTTTACATGTATCGGGCTCGGTACATCATACAAACTGCATTGTATTTTCAATTCCAAATTGAAAACGTGCATCGAATAAAGTGCATTTCATATGCCATCTTTAGGGTTAGCCGAGCCTGTCTAGCTTACATCATTGCATGCGTTGCATTAGCCACTTAACATGAACTAGGGACATGCATGTTTGCTAACTAGTTTATTGTTTCGGCGTGGAGTACAATGTAAGTATTTATGCTTCAGCATATCGCATGCGTGTGAATATTGACATAACAATATGCTTACCATGCGGCTAAGTGCTTATATGAGATAAACTGTTTGAATGCCTATGGGTGGAGGTTGGGTTGCTTGAGTTGGAAAACTCATTGAAATCTGTGTTTTAGCCTACTTGCGGTAGCAAATTCCAAAGCATTTTCAAAACAGACGGATATGCAATGCTTATTTCCAAATTAGGCAATCTAGTCTATACTTGTTTGCTGTGCGCATAACATAGTAATTCTAGGCTAATAATTGGAATAAGAGCATGTAATGTTTTCAAAAACGGATATCACGATTAGTGGAGGCCGGTCTTCGGACCGGGCGAAAGGGGGTGCTCATAGCTGACCTTCCCCGATCGTACCTAAGCTCCCGAGCCAAGACCACTTTGGTGATGACGGACATGTGGCCTTCGGCACCGAGTCAGGGTTTCCTAAATTTCCCATTTTTTTAAATATTTAGGTGGCGACTCTGTAATCTGGCAAAGCAGTCCATGTTTGGCACTACTTTTCAAAAAATCTGTTTTTCTTCAAAACGATTTACCGGATTTGGACTCTTTGGTTCAGATTTAGAACCGACACAAATCGAGTCCGAACTGTAGAACGAAGCCCACGGGCACGTCTACAGTTGCCATTTCTATCCCCTTGTAAAAATTCTTGGGTAAGGAAATTAGGAATAGAATTTTGACTATCAAATATATATTCAATATCAAAATCAAAAATACTTTAAATAGATTGTCATGGGGCAAAAATACTTAAAAAATTTATTATAAAAAAGTCACTAATTTTTAACTTTGAACGACAATTTGAAAAATCTGTCACAAAAAAATCACTAATTATAATTTTAATGGCAATTTATAAAAATTGTGACCAAAAAAAAAATAAAGTCACTAATTGTCAATTTTTAGTGAGGTACAAAAAATCATAACAAAAAAAATATTTTTAATAATAATTTTACTAAAACTTATTTTCAATAAGATTTTATGAGAGTTAAATCTAACTATTAAAACTTATTAATAGTTTAATAGAAGTAATAAATAAATAAATAAATTACAATCCAAAATAAGTTCACTTATTAGATTTCTTCATGTTTTATTTTTTAAATTTTTCTAATTTTATTCATTTTTTTTTCACGATAGGATATAAATCAACACTAGTACTTACTTAAATACCTTCTCATGACTATTTAAACAACAATGATTTATCCTTCTAATTTAAGAACTCTAACTGAACATTAATCAGGTAAAAATTTAAAAAAAAAAAAATAAATAAGGCCAAAATATCACATCAATGAATGAGGCTTACTTCCTAAAATTCCTCTAGAGCTCATAATTTAGAGCTCCCAAATATTTTTACTATTTAAATTACAATTCGGGTCAAATTCGTCTAGTCCAATAAGACCCTCACAATGAAATGGTCAACAAAAAATTACTCAAAAATAATTGTCAAACCCAGAGCAAATCTCTAATTGTAGATCACATCTCCTCTCCATTATGGTCATTAAAGTCCCACCTAAAGCCAATTACTTTAAATTGTTAACTTTATTTTACTAAGAACTTGAATTTATAGAAGAATTTATAAAGGTTTCTCTTCTCGCTTTTTTTTTAAAATAAATTTCTTAAATGTAAGGTTTAAATATGATTTAGGTCAATCAAATCGGTTTGATGAACTACAATATTTTGATATGATAATTTATTAGATTGTGTTTGAATATTAAATTTAAAATCGTTCACTTTCTTTTCAAAAATAAGTTTACAAATATAAGGTTTCTTTTCTTCCTTGTTTTTTTTCACAAATTACTCCCTAAACACAAATTCAATATTTCCTTCATTTTTCCTTTCTTTTTTTTTTCTTTTTTTATATTATTTTTGTTTCCTCCACAAGTTGTTTATTTATTTATTTTAACTGACATGAGTTGTATAGGATTCAAATTCTGTCCATTTTATGGATATCTCCATTACATTATCAATGGTGAAGAAAGATTCACCTTAACAAATTATTTAAATTCAAAATCAAATAATGCTAGTTATAAACCATTGATTCAAATTCAAAATCAGGTGTTGAAGAAACCTTCGTAGCCAATGAGAAACTAGAGACATTCGAAGATTTTTGGTTGTCATAGGCAAAGTTAGAATTCGCTTTGTTATAGGTCCATTCGTATTTTCAATTTCTATTGGGATTGTAATAATGATGGAACCTTGTTTTGTAATAAAAGTTTGTAACTCTGTAATATTATTTGCTTCTATAAACCAAACCAAACCAAACCTTAAGTTTCATCAAATGGAGTCGGCTGCATGAATCATTCTTCTCCTCTCAACTCTATCCAAGGTCATGTCGTTAGTCAAATTAAAGAGATTCATATCTATATTTACTACACTACTCCACTTCAATCTAGGTCTACTCCTTCCTCTAACACTACCATTTACCGTTATTATATCACATCTTTTTACTACTACCTCTATTGATCTCCATTTTATATGACCAAACCATCTCAATCTATTCTCTCTTAACTTATTTTCTATCGGTACTACTCCCACCCATTCTCGAATATATTCATTCCTAACTTTGTCTTTTTTAGTCTTGCTACACATCCACGTTAGCATTCTCATTTCAGCAACACTCATCTTATCTACATGTTATTTCTTAGTTGCCCAACATTCCGTCCCACACAATATCGCCGGTCTAATAGTCATTCTATAAAACTTCCCTTTTATTCTAATGGGTACTCGTTTTATCGCACAGTACTCCAGACGCAGTCCTCCACTTTAGCCATCCCACCTTAATTCTATGGACCACATCCGCTCCAATCTCAATGACTAAAGTGAAAAGATAAAAACTTAAGGTTGATCCTTGGTGTAACCCTACAGTAATTAGAAATTCACTTGTCTCTCCAACAAGCAATCTAATAGTGGTCACCACTGTAGACGTCCCCGAACGCCTCGGGAGGGATGAGTCCCCCGTTCCGTTCGTCTTGGGCTCACCACAGTTCAAGGACTCAATTTGTCACAGTTCTTAATCTGAACCAAAGAGTCCAAATCCGGCAAATCGTTTGAGAAAACAGATTTTTTTTTAAAGAAGTGCCAAACATGGACTGCTTTGCCAGATACAGAGTCGCCACCTAAATATTTTATTTTTGGAAAATTTAGGAAACCCTGACTCGTTGCCTAAGGCCACGTGTCCGTCATCACCAAAGCTGCCTCGGCTCGAGAACTTGGGTACGATTGGGGAAGGTCACTTCGTGAGCACTCCCGCTGGCCCGATCAAAGATCAGCCTCTACTAACCATGATATCTAGTTTTGAAAACATTATGCGTTCTTATTCCGGTTATTAGCCTAAATTTACTATGTGATGCGCACAACATACAAGTATAGACCGGGTCACCTGAATTGGAACAAAACATTTCATGTTTGTTTTTGAAAGATGGTTTGCTACCCGCAAGTAGGCTTAAAATGCAGATTTTGCCACCCTCAGGTAGGCTTAGAAAAGATGGTTTTGCCACTATCTAGTGGGCTTAAAACTCACAGTTGATGATTTGTCACAATCCAAATAACCCAACCTTCACCCACAGGCATTCAGGCAGTTATATCACATAAGCAAATAGCCTCATGGTAAGCATGCTATCATGGCAGTCACTCACACACATGCAAGGATGCTAAAGCAGAAAAACTTACCAAGTACTCCAAGCCAAAACAGAAGCTAATTAGAAATCCATGCATGATCCTAACTATACAGAAATACCTAATGCAACACATGCAATAATGCAACTAAGATAGGCTCGGCTATTCTAAACATGGCATATGGAATGCTACAGCTAACAAGTACTCAACTTGGAATTGAAATACAATGCAATGAGTTATGATGCGCCGAGCCCGGTCCATGCAAAACAGATGAATGAATGCAAACATGCTATCATACTGTATGTTAATTGAAACATGCCCTAATCTAACCATCATAAGCTGGTAAATAAAAGGGAGAGAAAGACGTGGGGTTGGAAAACATACATCACACGCACGCACACTTATTACAATTGTGCCCTCGCTCGGAGGGTCCAAATAAATAATGTAGAGTCCCAAATGAATAATTACAGTTCGAATAAATACAAAATCCTAATTAATTAACAAATTAATTTAGGAAAGCAGTAAATAATCATGCAAGCTAGGGACTGCCTTGACTCTGCTTCGGATGATGAATGATGCATGTTCGGGTTGCTTTGGCACGGAAATCCACTGCGAGGCCCCAATTAGCCTCTGTTTATAATTAAGCCCGAAATATTGCGCGAAGTCCCAAAAGATTGCCGGTTTCTGATTTGCTGCAACAGAGAGCAGGAAAGGGGCATGGCAATGTATTTTCACATATGCATGCTTGACTACTCTTCAGGAAGCGTAGTCCTCGATCCTCGTGCCACCAATCGCGCATCTCGATGCATGATGGCCGAGGAGTCGAATTGCACGACTCAATATGAAATGAATGCACACATGAACACAACAAGACCGAGACTCCATCATGGATAATCCGGAGTGTCGGTGACCGGGAATTGAGACACGTTCCGTCACTCAAAGTACGAAACGTCCCTTGTTTCCCGTGCTCGGGCTAACTCCTATCCCAAACACAATGCAAATGAGATGGCATGCACTATGCAACTAATATACAACCTAGCATACACAATGCTATGAAATGGCATACACAATGCACGATATAACATGGCATACACGATGCTCTAACATACAACCTAGCACACGCAATGCTATAAATTGAAATGGCATACACAATGCATGATGGACTTACACTAACATGAGTGGACCTCAGCCACACTCACATTAGTGGCCATAAGATGAAAATGAGACACTCGAGATGCGTGCACATATGCACGCAAACCGAGGACCGACCCTAAGGCACGAACGCTACTCTACCAAAGCATGGAAAGGCATGGAATATGGCATACGAACATGCAAATTTCAGCACTAAAATATGATGCTAACAACCCCGAAACATGGCAATATGGCACCCGATGCATGAGATGAACCCCGAAACTCAAAACTAAGCATACGCAATGACCTATAGCTATACAAAGAATGTATTATTTGATCATGAAGCATGAAGACAGAGTCAAGAAAGTCCCAAAATATGAACTTTCTTAGTTCAAAGCATGGCCAAAAGGTGCTAGCAAGATGGGCTAAAGTAGCATGCAATTTTGACTAGCAAACATGGTTTACATGGCAAGTATATGAAGCACATGGAATCTCACCATACCAGAAAAAATCAGTGAATAAAACATGTGGAAATATGACCACATAATCACTGAAATGCAGCCAACATGTGCAAAAATGAGGAGCTCCTTTAGAGGGCCATGCAAGGAGTTATTAGGCACATACAAGATAGACATGAAGCATGACCAAAAAAACTCTAAAAATAAAATATGGTAGTCCCAAAACTCACCAAATTGGGCCTGAAAAGTGGCCAAGAAGCATGCAAAGAGGGGTCCCTTTGGAAGGCCAAAATGACCATCAAACAAGTCAAGGTGAGAGGGGGTCACCCCCCTCTGATTTGGAGGCTCAAAATAGTGTTCTAGCCACTAAAAATCCACTGGATTTCAGTGGCTAGAAGGCCAAACAAAGCATGCAATTGGAGCTTAGGTATAAGGCTCAAAACAAGGGACAATCAAGCATACAAGGAAGCATGTGACCTCAAATAAGAAAATGCCCTTAATAAAACATGAAGATGATGTCAAAATGAGCCTTTTTTCAGTTTATAACAAGTCTCAAAAATGAACATAAATAGGGCTAATCTATCATGTAAAAATGGCCCTAAAAGAGAGAATAGAGACAAGGGACAGCATCTGGCCCCAAATGGCAAAGATTCCTTCAACAAAATTGAAGAGGGTCTCAAAAAAAGGTACTTTACAGTTTACATCAAATCTCGAAGATGAAAAAAAGTGAGGCTAAATCAACATACAAGAAAAAGGCCTAAAAGAGGGATAAAGAGGCAAGTGGTAGCAGCTGACCTCAAACAGAGGAGAGCCCTTCAACAAAGTTGAAGAGAGACTCAAAAAAAGACATTTCACAGTTTATGATCAAGTCTAAAACAGCTCAAAAATAAGCCTAAAATATCATTCAAAAATAGGCCTAAAAGAGAGTTTAAACACAAAGGGTGAGGAGGAGACCTCAAACAGATAAAGACCCTTGATCAAACATGGAGATGAGCTCAAAATATGACTATTTACAGTTCAGGTCGGAGCCCAAAAATGCAAGCAACAAAGGCTAAGAAAGCATGCAAAATAGAGCCAAAAGAGAGGGAAAAGAGACTTACCCTTGTAGCTAGGGGTGTGCATAATACCGCCGAAATCGCTGAAACCGCCAAAACCGCACCGAGCCGCACCGCTAAGGAAAATTTGTTATTATTTATCAATCAAACCGCCGGTTTTTGGTAAAAAAAAATAGCAAATTTTAGTGATACTTTTATCAATCCGCCGGTTTCTATTTTTCTTCCAAACCGCACCGACCTGCACCGCTATTAAATTATGTTTTATAAGATTCTAAAAATTCTTTTTTACTTAAGTTTGCATGTTGTTCTATACCTTAGAATATAGTATTACATTACTGCTCGAGGGGAATTCAAGATGTTAGTAATCCAAAATAAAGTTGGATTCCAATTCACTTTTCAATCTTTTTTTTTTTTGTGGCCATGTTGCAAACTTGTATCAACTCACTTTTCAATCTAAATACTTTTCAACAGTAAACATTTTCAATATATTGTAAACCCTGAATAATATTAATTTTATGTATTATATTTGATCATTGTAGCTTCCACAAATGCTTGTAATGAACTGATGGTATAGTCATTGATATTATCATGTTGTTGCTACACTTGCTGCATCAGAAAAAAGCTTCGCAAGATGCTTAACATCACAGTATCTCTCGTCTTTTTTTTACTCTTTGATTTAAGTTTTGTAATTTAAATTATACTTTTTATAAACCGCCAATCCGCCCGAACTGCCAAGCCAAATCCGCCATTATTTGCCAACCAAACCGCCGATTTTTGATAAAGAAAATAACAAATTCTAGTGACACTTTTATCAATCCGCCACCTGCCATATAATTTTTATTTTTCTCTCAAACCGCACTGACTCGCACCGCGCACACCCCTACTTGTAGCCTAAGTCTTCAACAGCTTTTGGTCTAAGAAATGGTGCTCCTAGCCTCTGGAAATAGCCTTCAAGTTACTGGAATAGAGTGTGGAGGTGTGGTGCTATGGATTGGTGTAGAAATGGCCAAGAACCAAGGGTGTTTTGAGGGTTGGAATAGAGAGAGAGGGAGATTTAATGCAAGAGCTCCAAACAATTTTTTGTAACCCTTGAAAATGAGTTGGGGGGGCTAGTTTTATAGAGTGGAGAAAAGGGGGGGAAATCAAATTCAAATTTCCCCTCCAAAAGACCCCCCTCGGATACAGAATCTGGGGGGAAACAGAAGGTGCAGCTGTAAGGAACCAGGTGAAAGGGTTATGGCTGGCCAGGTTCAGAGGGTTCAGGTGGCCGGCCGGCCAGGGTCAAAATGGTCAAGAGGATTTGTTGGCCGGCCACCCCAAAAAGATGGCCTCCCATGTGTGCACAACACAGATATGTGGAGAAAAATCAAGAAATGTGACCCAAGAGAGAGAAAAACCAACTTTTTAGAGGGGTTCAAAAGGGTCAGGAAGAGTTAATGGCCGGCCAAGCCATATCGGTGGCCTCCCATGTATGTACAACACAATGGTGTGGTGAAAAGTCAGAAAAAGTGGCCCGGGGATGCAAAAAGTTAGCTTTCTAGTGAAGGAAACAGGCGATAAAGAGCGATGAAGGAATAAAGCTGGTCTTCAGAACAATTGCTGGCCTTCCACCCTTCTACAATCTTCCTAGCAATGAAAATAAGGTCTCTGCCGAAAATGAACCCAAACCGATGTAAAACGAAGGTTTAGGGCCCGAAACGCGCAGCCCGGGGCCCCAAAAACTGACTGTTAAGCACCAGAGGTGGCGTTTGATGACGAAGTTGGTCTCTCGAGCCACAGTGTCCCTCAAAAGGGAGGAAATAAGATGTATGCCAAAAACCGGAGCAAACAGAAGTGGTTAAGCGGTCCCGAACCGAGGCACACGGCCGATGGCTCCGAAAATCGGGAACCGGGCTCCAAACGGGAAAAATGGCCTACGACCACGAAACGTAGCCTACGGCCACTAAGAGATGATCTACGAGACCTCTCCCTCCCTTTGGGAAGAGAAAACGAAGAAAACGGGGCCTGGTTCACAAACCGAGGCAAGGCACAAAAGAGTCCGGAAGTCCGGAGGCAAGGCTCGCAGCCGTGACTCCGCAACCTCAGAACGAGCACAAAATGCAACATCACCGAGCGCTCAGTTGGTGACATCTGAGTCTTAAGGTCAGTCAAAAATGGGGTGTCTACAACCACATCTTCATATATATCCATAATCACATCAATGTAACCTTTTGTCACTCATTTCTTCTCCAATATCCGTCAGATTATATCCTAAGGCACTCTATCATATGCTTTCTCAAGATTGATAAAAACTATATAAATGTCTCTTTTCTTTTCTCTATACTTTTCTATTGCTCTCCTCAAAAGATAGATCGCTTCCATTGTTGACCTACCAGATATAAACTCAAATTGATTCTCTAACACCTCTGTTATATCTCGCAATCAACGTTCCATCACTCTCTTTCACACTTTCATTGTGTGACACATTAACTTGATTCCTCTATAGTTGTTGCAATTCTGATTCCCCTATAGTTGATTCCTCTATAGTTGTTCCATCACTTTATAGTTGTTGCAATTCTTAAATATTGACACTAAAATACTCTTCCTCTATTGCTCTGGCATTTTCCTAGTCAACAAAATCTTACTAAATAACCTAGTCAACTAAATAATCTCCTTCTTACTCAAACATTTCCACGCTTCAATAGGGAATCATCGGGTCCTAAAGCCTTATTCGATTTCATCTTCTTAAGTGCAAACTCCACTTCAAAGTTCCTAATCCTACGATAGAACCTATAGTCTTGGTTTTCCTTATTACTGCATATTTCCTTTCCTTTTGACCTACCTCCATATTCATCATTTAACAGCTTCTCAAAATAGTTCTTCCACTTCTTCTTAATCTCTTCGTCTTTCACCAACACCTTAGAGTCCTCACCCTTGATGCACTTAACCTGATTAAAATCTCTTATTTTCCTCTCTCTTATCTTAGCAAGTTTGTATATCCTCTTCTCTTCCTCCTTACTATCTAGTCTAGTGTATAGGTCATTATAGACTTTCAATTTAGTCTCCCTTATTATTTTTTTTACCTTTTTATTGGCCAATCTGTAGTGCTTAAGGTTTTCCTCCATTCTATCATTCTGTCACTTTTTAAAGCCTTTTTTTTTTTTTTTTGTCTTTATTACCGCTTGGACCTCCTTCCTCTATCACCAAGTTTTCCTAAAGTTGGGTCTCTTTCTTTTCGACTCTTCAAGAACTTCCCTTGAGATTCTCCTCATGCAATTGGCCATCGAGTTTCACATAGTGTTAGTATCCTTTTCCAAATCTCAAGTACATTTCTTTATCCATTCTATTATTAAATAGGTCTAATTTATCCCCTTTTAGGCCCCATTATCTAGTCCTGCGACGTCCACTATCTTTCCGAGCTCGGTATTACCCTTTAAAGTATAAATCTAGTACCAAAATCCTATGTTAAGACATCAGGTTCTCTCCAAGAATCACCTTACAATCGCTGCATTTTCTTACTAGAAAGTAATCTATTCGGCTCCTAATTGACCCACTCTTGAAGGTTATCAAATGCTCTTCTCTCTTCTTTTACATAGTATTGGCCACCACTAGATTAGAAGCCAACACAAAATCTAAAATACTTTCTCCAGCCTCATTTCTATCACCAAAACCATACCCACCATGCACCATCTCATAACCTAATTTATCTACTTCTACATAGCTATTGAAATCACCACCTCGAATTAGATTCTCTCCTATGGGTATCTCTTGTAATATCTCATCCATTTGGTCTCAAAAAACTCTCTTAGTCTAATAGTCTAATCCTACTTGAGGGGCGTATTGTCACGACCCAAACCCGCTCCTATGGGTTTAACATCGCAACCGGCCAGTAATCCGTGATTACCGAAGGCCTGCTTAATAGTAATGACAATAATACAGAGTAAAAGGGCTGGCGGAAGCCAAACTGTAAATAAAAGATGTCTAATGAGCTGTGACAATTTGAATGCGAAAAGACTTTTATAAACAAACCACATTCAAAAACAAAACATATATATACATCTCAGATACATAAAAACATTCAGGTTATGGACCAAATTCCTTCACCATAGCTGTACAGTCAAGTCTTAAACATTTACTACAGAACAGAGACAAAGGGTGGAATTGAGACACCCCAAAATAGCCCTAGCTTAGACAGACTTGGGAACCTCGAAGTGAGGCACAACGGTTGGCTTGACAAAACGGGAGCTTAGCTTGACGCTCCTAGCATCGATCTGGTGCCTGGACACCTACATATAAATATAAATAGTGAGCTAAAGCTCGGTGAATAACAGTTATGTAAAGAGGTTAAGAATGAATGTCCTTTCAGTATTTAAACAGCATATCACTCACTTGGAAACCATAGCAGTCATATGTGGTACATCCAATAGCAAAACAGTACAGTAGGTCTTAACAGACTGAACAGTCAGTTGATGGCTATCATAACAGTAAACAATAGTAGTTCCGAACATTGGAACCGACAGAGATCTCTGTGACAGTAGTAGTAACAGTACAGTAACAGTAAATTGCTATGGATGCCACGAATGCAGTTTACAAATAGGACGAGCATTCATTCATTAAACAATAACGTTTTAGTAAGCAGAACAGTTGATCATTCAAAAAATAATTATAATTGAACATATCTTTACAACATTGTTACTCACAGAGTACTGGGCTACAGACAGGCTAATGAGCATCCTCGGATGCCAACCCTACAATTGCAGAACGAACACACACGCAGAATTAATAACTTAGCCCCTAACTATACTGGTGTGGTTCTATAACATTATCTTCATTAAGATGCCTTAAACATGGCCTAAGAATGCCTAGGATGGAATAAGGATGCAAAAATGCACTTTAAAACATTTTTCAGAATTTTTGCTTAAACAGGGGTCTCGCTCGAGCGTGTCTTTCTACGCTCGAGCGAACGTGCCAAAACAGAGGGGTCGCTCGAGCGTGGACTTCCTCGCTCGAGCGGTCTGTAAAAATGCAAAAAGTGCTGGATGTTGAAAATCTCCGCTCGATGCTCGCTCGAGCGTAAGACACAGTCCTTGCTCGAGCGTAGGTTCCTTCACTCGAGCGTGCGTTTGCACACGCAGAAAACCTGAGAGCTTGCAATCTACGCTCGAGCCAGCATTCCTTTGTTCGAGCGGAGCTCTAAACACAAAGGTGGTCGCTCGAGTGTGGAATTCTTCGCTCGAGCGCGGAAGCCAAAATCTGAAATTTCCAGATTTGCCTCCCAAGCTCAAACCAAGCATTCAACACTTCAAAACTCAACCTTTTGGGCCTATTTTCTAGAAACACTTGAAAGCTCATACTACAACATATTTTGAAGATTAATTTTGTAAAATCAAGTCCAAAGGTAAGCCAATTGAACACCAATTTCAAAGAAACTTGAAGAACAATGCAAAATCGTACATGCATGAGTTCCCAAAAACTCTAATGCCCCAAAACATGATCAAATGCAAGTTTTAGCTCAAGAACATGGTGAATTCATGGACCTCTACTAAAATATGCACATGCATGTAAGGATTTCATGCAAAATAACTTCAAATTTCAAGAACATGCACATGCATGCATGAATTAATTCTCAATTCAACACTTTAAACCAATTCTTGACTTTAAACTCCAAATTCTATGACCCATGCAAGATGCAACTTAAATTTACAAGTAAGAAGGTGTATTCTCTACCTTAGGTCTTGAATTCCAAGTATTCTAGCTCAATTTTGCAAAACCTCTTCAATTCTTCTAATTCTCCAAGCCAATTCTCAAATGAAGTCAAGTTTCTCCTATCACCCTCTCTCTCATGATTTTGGCAAGAAGATGAGCAAAATGATATATCAAATGTGTATGAGGTGTAATAAGGGTTGGTCAAAGAGTCAAGCCACTCAATGGCAAAATGGTAAATAACTAAGTTCAATTAATTTAACATTGTTTAATCGTTCCAAATCAAATTTTAATTAAATCTACCATAAATTCACATAAATCCTAATTAGCATATAACACTAATCAATTTTAGATTCAGTTGCCGATAAGGCCTTCAATTTACAGTTCAAAACTTAAAACATGAACATATTCAATTAATGGTAAACAGATGGAGATGCAATTAAAGCAACATACACATGCATTCAGTTTAGAATTTCAATCTGATCAATTTCTTATCATGCTCAGTCACAATTTAACACTAATCAGAGGTGAGGGTTGTCACACGTATCCATTAAAAACGTTCATTATATTCTCTCGAATAACTAAGTTAACTAACATAAGTTAACTAAGTTAACAACTATATTTTCTACAAGACCCTTGGCAACTATTATTCTTACAATATTCCTGTGTCTATCCTTGCTATTATAATATAACTTAAAATAGGTATCATCTATTTCCCCAGCTTTCTCACCCGTCCACTTAGTTTCTTGTACGCGAACTAAACTAACTCTCCTCTTAGTCATGACATCTACCAATTCCATAATCTTACCAGTTAAAGTTTTTATATTCATTGTAGTTACCCTAAACCTATAATCTTGGACTAATTTCTTTATCTGCACTCGTCCAGAAAAACACAGAAACCTTTGCCCATTTGTCACTGCATTCAAGCATCGATGCGGCATCTCTTGCTCACTTTTCGAAACACCCAAAAGCAGGCGCAATGCGTCACTTAAGGGAAATGACCTAATATTTAATCAATTCAAAGTATTAAGATTCATTTCATAAAGGATCCAAGCGGCTTTTTTACGTGTTGGTTGTAGGCTACCTAACACACAACCCTCCTCTTTTACCCGAGTTTGGGACCAGCAGAGTTATTAAGCAACCTTGATAGAGTTTTATTTGCTTGTATACATACGAATATTTTTGTGATACTATACGTACCTCCACATTACTCATGAGACCTTGTGTTGATACTTCTTAAGATTTATCAAAAAGATAATTTGCTATCTAAGGTTGTTAGATTTAGAAGAGAAGCTATATTAACTCCTCGACTTTCTAGAATTTTACTTAGTTATTAATCAAAAGATTCGTTAGTAACGTTTCCTATGCTTATAATTTTAATAAAAACTCTATAATTATTTATTAATATATTATTTAATGTTCCCAATTATTTAGACGATCACAATAACATTAGAACAACACGTCGCAATCCTATTAGAGCAACACGTGATGATACTTTAAGACTAGCCAACAACTTTCAGTCACACACACCTCCGTACCAATGGAGTCTAGGATTCTTTACACATGATGGAACATCTTGTAGCTTCAAAATAGTAATACTATAAAATTAACAAATCTTTATAATAAATTTACTGCCTATGCAAATGCCTATCATATTATTAAAGTAGGTCATATTTTAAATTTTAAAATTTTTTATTATTAATTCATTAATTAACTAATATAAAATTTATTAATTAACTAATATAAAATTTATAAAATTTATTAATTTATATAATATTTACTTTTCTTTTCTTTTTTTTGCTAATATTTCCTTCAAAAAATTCTTGATTAAAGTGTGAAAAATTTAGTGGTAAAAGAAGTATGTGGGTCCCCAAAATCATGTAGTACGTCTCTATAATTGCATAAAATAATATTGTCAAATTGCTTATAAAATATTTTTCTTTCCCTAACCAAACAATTTGGCGGCTTCAAAGATGAAGTTGAAGCCGAAAACTTTATACAAATTCTGGTTGGTCCCTAGATAAGACCCCTACAAAATAAATACCAATAAAAAATGATCACAGTGGTCAGTTTCCGTGTGAATATGGGCTTCAACAGCCGTGGTGGAGGAGAAATATCAATTCAGTGCATCTTTTGAAAAGAAATTCATATTAATAATAAAATTTATACGAATCTTAATAATTAAAATCTTAAATTTTTAAGGTTTAATATTTAGTCAATTTTTTTTATATTATAAATCTATAATTATTTTATAAAACTATCACTAAATTGTAATTTCTCCTAAAATCAACTGCACTTGCTTAATAGACCATATCACAATATGAATTCATTTCCACCAATCCAATTTGAGAAGGGCCAAAAAAAAAAAAAACTCTCTGTCAAAATTTTCGATTCAACAAAATTAATTGAAAAAAAATTATTAACGGTTCAGGTATACAATAGAATTTTTGATATTAATTAATTTGATAATTTATTAATAAAAAGAGCCATTCTGTTATAAAAATAAAAACTTTAAAAGACGAGATGTAATTTTCAGATGAATCAACCATATTTTAAACAAACCTGAATTTGTAATTTACCCTATTAATTTGAAGACATTGTTTATTAAATAGGCACTATTTGTCCTCCTTCAACGATAAAAACAAACGGGTTTGGTTATGGTGTGCAACTTACACCTTACACTTTATACTTTACACTTACACCTTACACTTACACCTTTTGTGAAAAATTAAACCTTACACTTACACCTTTTTTGAGGTTGCACACCATATGCAACCCACTTACACCTTACACCTTACACTTACACCTTACACTTATACTTACACCTTACACTTACACTTTTTATGTAAGTGGCACATGGTGTGCACTTGCACACTTAAGAAAACTCCAAAACAATAATGATAATCAGTATATTTGGTTTTAGTTTTCTAAATTTAATTTTTTTGAAAATTGAGTTTTTTATTTTTGCATATTTTTTTGTTTTTAGTGAATATTTTTAAAATTTAAATTTTTTTTTTTTACTTTTTCAGATGCACCTTACTTAGATATATCTAAATAGTAAAATATTTGTGAAAAATATTTTAAAAAATTAATAAATACACAAAAATATGAAAAATGTACTAAATTTTCGTATTTTTGATATTTAGTGAATTTTTTAAAGATTTTTTTCACAATAATAATACTTTTTAAGTGTATTTATATTAGGTGTGTCTAAAATTTAAAAAAAAAAAATTATTTAAAATATTAAAATAATTCATTGAAAACAAAAAAATACGAAAAATAAAATAAATAAGATTTTCTGAAAACCAAAACTAAACAAGCTAAACTTTTCCTTCTTAGAATGAGGGGTCACTGCTGTAAACCTCTCACTGCTGTTCCTACTGTGCATATGAAACGGTGTTATTTGTTTTAGGTTTAGATAAACAACACTCTTTCAATTTTTTATTTACTTATTTATTTAATTTTTTTTTAAGGTTCAGTGTAGTTAGGATAAAAATGATAGAAAGTAAAGAAATAAAAAAAAAAAAATTTAAGTTTGTTTAGCATGAAAGTGGTAAAAGTTATGAGAAAATTAAATTTCTTGTACAAATCATAATAGGTATAGTAACTAAGCTTTTCAATTTTTTACAGAAAAACACAAGAAAATATGAGAAGTTCAAATTTGTTATAAAGATAGTTACTCCATCCGTTCTAAAATAATAATTCTTTTTTGAGGAATAACTTTTTTTGGTAATACAATTATTGCACTTTAAAAATATTAATTTTTCAAAATTACTCTTTGATATTACATTTTTTTAAGAATATCAATTGTCATAATTATACTTTTTGTGTTGTTAATGAATTTAAAAGAATAACAAAATAAAAAATTTATATTATTTTATTCCTTCATTTTTGAAAATGGACTAATATTTTGGAACAATAAAAAATAAAATAAGAGACTAACATTTTGAAATGTAAAGAATACTATAATTTGTTAAAATTAGAATTACAAGAATTCTAATTATAAGTAACTACTTTTATAACAAATTCAAATTTTTTATATTTTTTTATGCTTTTTACAAGAAACTAGAAACTTAATTACCATGCTATTATGAGTTATACAAAAAAAAATTAATTTTCTTGTAACTTCCATCACTTTCATGCTAAACAAACTTAGAAAGTTTTTATTTTTTTTTCTATTTCTTTTTGCTTTCTACTATTTTTATCCTAATCAAAGTGAGCTTTTGAAAGAAAAAACTAAAAACAAAACTTGAAAGTGGGCTGTTTATCTAAACCCTTGAAAATAAAAAAAAAATAAAAAAAGCATAACAAAAGTAAAACGTTGCGTTTCATCCGCCACAGCAGGACAGCAGTGACCCCTGTCTACACAAAACGACATGGAAAATTACAATTCTACATCAAGAATGAAGATGATAATTTTGGAGTCCTAACTTAACACGGTGACACAATATTTCCATATCAACAAAAACATTAATCATAAAAAAGGTAGAACAGACAGAGTCGGCTGGCTTATCCACCCACTTTTTCGGGACTACTACATAATAATTTAACCCGATAACTCAGTCATTTATTCTCCAAAGCCTTATCTTTGCAATGCATACAAGTGCCCTTTAAACAATGGACAAACTTCTTCAAACTCTTGATCCCACTAGCTTTCTCAACCACCTCATCCCTAAATGCCTTGAATACCAAATAGTCCGCTCCAGCATCCTCACCTTTGTCATCCACATATTTACAATGCAATAAATTTATCTCCCTCACACACTTCAATCTCCCATCTAACACAATCCCAATAGCACAACATGACAATGTAGATTCACAAAGATCCAAAATCTTCAACCCAGAAAACCCATCAACCAAACAAGTCATTTCTCTCTCCATCAACACACTTCCATGAAGCCTAATCTCTGTCATGTTCTTGCACCAATCAACCAACTGTGAAATTACCAAATAACCCACATCAAGCCTCATCCTTGCCTCAAAAATTCTCAGTTTTTGCCAGTAAAGGAGAGAGATAAAGATTGGAGCCATATTCACTGAGGCTTCCGAGGAGAGAGCAACACTTGTGATGTTGGGAGTGTTCTCTGCTATGTAGACAGTGCCAAAGTATCCAAACTTGTGTTTAGAAGGGAATTGGATTGAAACCCAACCATGGTAGTGGTTTAAGGCTAGTTTGAGGAGGTGGGTGAATCTCAGCCTTTGGTTTTCTTGATCAAGGGTGTCGATTAACCGGAGATCGAGGATGGAGTTTTTGAAGATGGTGTGTAAGGTTGATGAGAGCCATGAATGACAGACATAAGGTGGACCAAATAACTGGTCATGGGGGCTTAGAAAAGAAAATATTTTTGATAGTATGAAGGGGTTGAGGTCTTGCCATGATGGGTTTTGTTTCTGTTTCTGTTTTTTCTGCTTTTGATTCTTCATTTTGGGATTGTTTTTTTGTTTTTGGACTGTTTTGAGGTTTGCAGGGTTAGAAGTTTGAGTTTTTGGGGATTTAAAGGGTTACCTTGGGAAGTGAAAGGACAAAATAGAAGTGAAGTGTTGGGGGTTTGGTGGGGGCAATGACTTGGACTTTTCCTACCATGTTTGGTTCTTTATATTTATGGAAAAAAGAAGCCGACAGAGGGAAAATAAATAAATAATTTTTAAATTTAAAAATAAATTAAAAATAAATTGAAGTTAAATTTAAGGATAAGGATAAGAATGCACTTGAATTCCACATCTCTGTCAATTCTAGGGTCTGTTTTGTTTGTATGTTTCACCTTTGATATATGTGTAGAGGAAACAAAGTAAATTTCCAATTCTTGAACCTTCATCTATCTCATATCCATCAAAAGTCAGGATAGGCTCCTTGCACCTTCATCTATCTCACCGCACTTCTCTGGTAGGCTTTTCAGTCCAACTCAGGCTAATAATTCAAACAGTTTATTTTATAAATTTTATAATAAAAATTATCAATTTAAAAAATAAGTTTTATCAAAGAATTATAAATATAAAAATAAAAAATATTTTATTTTATAAAATAAATGATTTAAATTTACAATCACATTTATCGTTCATTTTAGAAAACAAAATGTAATTTTTCTTAAATTTATAATTTTTCGATGAAATTTATTTTTTGCATGAATGACTTTCATTATGAAATTTATAAAATAGACCGTTTAAATTATCAGTACAGGTGTGAATTTGATCTTACAAAAAAATCTATATATTAAGGAAAATGATCTTTTAAAACCCAAGGCTTGTGGAACCTCCAACATGCCAATCCTAATTTCTTGATTTTTTAATATTTTTTTTTTAAAATTGACTTGGTAATTGGTGATTGGTTCAAAGTAATTACACTATTGATTACAATAAATTCAAAGATTGTAATAATTACACTATTGATTACAATAAACACTTAATTTATAATAATTACACTTATTAAATGAATAACGCAATAAATGAAATCTTAATTTTCTTACTTTTTGCATCCCCAAGAAATTTCTTGATTTTTTAATATTTTTTTAAAAAAAAATTGACTTGGTGATTGGTGATTGATTCAAAGTAATTACACTATTGATTACAATAAATTCAAAGATTGTAATAATTACACTATTGATTACAATAAACACTTAATTTATAATAATTACACTTATTAAATGAATAACGCAATAAATAAAATCCTAATTTTCTTACTTTTTGCATCCCCAAGAGACCCATGTAATTATTGTGTAAATGCCTCTTAAATAAATAAATAAACACTTATTAAATTCTTTCAAACTCCTCGGTCAAACCCTATGTATTTAATTTATATATTATGTAATTATTGTGTAAATGCCTCTTAAATAAATAAATAAACACTTATTAAATTCTTTCAAACTCCTCGGTCAAACCCCATGTATTTAATTTATATATTTAATTTATATATTAAAAAAATAAAAATAAATATACATATCTATAATTATCTCGTGCATAGCACGGGTGATAGACTAGCATAAAGATATAAAGAAATGAAATATAGAGGAGGGTTTATCCCTCAAAAGTCCTCAACACCATGGTAATTAAAGACCCACTTGAAACCAACAATTAAAAATTTAGGAAAAATTATGCTTTTTTAACTTTTGAATTTTGCCTCATTTTATTTTGATTTTTTTTTTAATTGCAAAAATTAAGTTGATAGACTTCAATGAGTATCTTCTTCCTATGGTTCTCCCGTTACATCACCGTTTAAAATTGGAGTAAAAGCTAAAACATGAGAGACCAAGTAAAAATTGAAAGGTGAAAATTATAAAATAAAATAAAAATTAAAAAAAAATCCTTCAATGCCCCCCTCCTAAAATGCCTTCACCTGAGTATTTTCAGACTAAAATTTTGATGTTAAATAAGGGAATCTATACTATATATATAACCAAATGTAGTTGTCAAGTCAAAAGGTTCAAAAACTTGAATCCTAAATTCTCATAATTTTAAAGAAAAAAAATATTATGTGGCACTTCCCTTCACCTCCTTTTCCACTCTTCAAGCCTTCTCACTCATTCTCCCTATATAAAATATAAAATTAAAAAATAATAAAATATTCATCCATATCCATCACCAATAATAATATTTATCTCAAAATAATAAAATATTCATCCATATCCGTTACCCACAATAATAACTATCTCATTCTCAATCTCAATTTAAAAAAAAAAAAAAAGAGAGAGAAAAAAAGAAACCAAGAACTTCTAACCAAATTTAGTTGTCAAGTCAAAAGGCTCAAAAACTTGAATCCTAAATTCTCATAATTTAAAAAAAAAAAATATTATGTGGCACTTCCCTTCACCTCCTTTCCCACTCTTCAAGCCTTCTCACTTATTCTCTCTATATAAAAAAAAATATATATTATGTGGCACTTCCCTTCACCTCCTTTCCCACTCTTCAAGCCTTCTCACTCATTTTCCCTATATAAAATATAAAATTAAAAAATAATAAAATATTCATCCATATCCATCACCAATAATAATATTTATCTCAAAATAATAAAATATTCATCCATATCCATTACCCACAATAATATCTATCTCATTCTCAATCTCAATTTATAAAAAAAAGAAAAAGAAAAAGAAAAAAAGAAACTAAGAACTTCTACGACTTCCACACACACGTTTCTCTATTAAGTTTATTCGAGTCATCTTTTATTTGCTCATAATAACTCATCTTCTCCATTGTTATATTTTTCAAGTTTGATTATCTGCCAAAAATCATTACAAGGTCAGTGCAATATTATTTCTTACTTTATATGCATTTTTTCAGTGTTTGTTACTTTGAATGTATATATATTTTTTTCAATATTTTTCAGTTCATCTACAAATTTTTTCATTTTCTTCATTTTTATGCTTATAGCATTATTTCTTACTTTATATGTATTTTTTCAGTGTATATTACTTTTGTGTGTATATATTTCCTTTTTTTTTCATTATTTTTCAATTCATCTACATATCTTTTCATCTTTTTTATTATTACATTTTGCATGATTTGAGCTTGCTTACTTTAAAATTTTTAATTTGCGTTTGTTTTTCAATTTAATCAGATTCGAAACGCGTCAAATTTTAAATTTAATTTATTTTATTTTATTTTATCTCATGTCTATCACACCATCACACTTATTAATGGCTTCGTGCAAACTTTTGAATTCAAGAAGATTAGCTCTGTATAAAGTTAGTCTCACCTTTGCTCCTTTAAGCTCTCTCAAATGAGAGTTCTTCGGATCATCTACGACCAATAAACACACACTTCACAATACAATCACACGCAACAGCTTCAAAACCTTAAACACAATTTCTCAATTTTAAAATTTTAAAATTTTTAAAAATAAAAGTATATTTGGCTTAAAGTGATTGGTACATCAAACAATATTTAATTTTAAAATTTTAAAATCTTTAAATTTTATCTAAACATGTCTAATTTAAAATTGAAAAATGATTAAGACCCCCTTTGATTCCCTTTCTTTTCTGATTGGCCAATTTTTCTTTTTTTCTTTTTTTTTTTCTCTTCTTCTCCAATCACCACCCGCTACATGTGTGTGGGGTGGTAGGAGTTGGTGATTGAGGGGGTCTCAATCACAACCCTATTTGATTTTTTTTTTTTTAACAATATTAGAAAGAAAAAAAAAGTGGCTCAGTGTATTATCTAAATTTTGAATTATTACACATAGCATAATATTACTGGATTTAACATTTAAATTTTAAAATTAACCAAAATATCTAACTACATGATTTGAGGAATTTCAATACTTTATTCTGAATTTTCCAATTTTTTTATTTTTATTTTTACAACATTTAAGTTGCTAAGTGTTAATTTTTTATTGGCTATCCATGATTTTATCCTAAATTATTGGTTAGTGATTGACCACTATTAAATTCTTTTTGTAAGCTATAATGATAACAATTGAAGAAAAAATAAATGATAACAAAATATTTAAATAAAAAAAAGAATAAGATTAGGATATAAATATCCAAAAAAGATGATAATTTTTTTAACGATTTATATTTATCTTTTGTTTGTTTGTTATAGAATTTCTATATATTTCAACTTAATCTTTTTAAAGTTTATCTTTAAGTGGAACTTAATATTTTATTTTTTAAAATCATCAATTACTTATATATATAAATTTCAAACATGATAGAATTCCATATATATCTTTTGTTTAAGTATAATCTTTTTAATATAAAAATAAGTTCTTGCAAAATAAACCATGAATAGAAAATTGGAGGGAAAACAATCAACATTGCCATTTCGTCGGTGCCTAAAAATCTTAAATATTTGTTTTACATTTGAAATGTGTATTTGCATGAGTTTTTGCATTTGTCAGAAAGTGAGTTCATATAAATGGATATTATTATTTTTTTTTAATTTTTTTTTGTTACAATCTGTATTTTTTCTTATTTCTTTCTTTTTGTTAATAATGTGTCATTTAATTGAGATTTTATCCTTTTTTTTATATTTATAAAAGCACTGCAATTATCAATTTGTAACTCTCCCACTTATTGATTATTTGTGTTTAATTTATATATATATATATATATATTTTTTTTGTAGATGTTAGATTGAAAATGAAGAACACATCAAAATTTATTGGATATGGGTTATACTTTAAATGTATTGATCAGTTAATTTTTTATTGTTGATTATCCTATTGAAATAATTCATGATTAAATTTATTTTTAGTAACTCATTTCTTTTGAGAACTAAACCACAAATTTCTTCTTTGTTTAAATTATTTATTTATTTATTTAGATTCAGAGTTTGAGCAAATGGAAGATATCTCATATTTAAAATGTTAATTTTTTTTGAATAATTTAAATATGTATATTCTTTATGTTTGTTAATTCAAGTATAATGCATTTTCAAACATTTTTTTAAAATTTTTTTTATAATCATTCCAAACCTATTTGTGTTTAATGAATCAATATAACAAAAAAACAAATAGCATATAAAAAATTTTAACTACTAAGACCATCTCCAACGGTTAACCAAATCCATCACCAAATTTAAATTTTGATGAAAAAGGCCCCTTTTCATGCTCCAACCGTTTGATCAGATTGATATCAGAATGAGATTTCAGCAAAAAAATCATCAAACTGAGAACCAAACCCAAATTTGGTGAAATCACTGTTACTGACCGTTGAAGGAGCGACACCGGTTGACCAACCGGTTGCGGCGATTGACCAACGGTCAACCGCCTAAAGGTTCAAAGCGGTTCAAGAAAAGGTTCGAGCTTAAAAAAAAAAAAAACATCCACAATTTTTGCCTAGGTGGTCGACCACCCGGTCGACCGGCCGGTTGACCACCCGGTCGACCACCCAGAAGTTCAAAAAGTCCAGAAACAAAGGTTCAAACCGGTTAAAAAATATATATATATATATTTTTTGGCCTTTCTGGATTGACGGCGGTCGACCGACGGTCGACCGGCCGGTCAACCAACCGGTTGACCGGCGCAATTTTGGTGAAACGAATTTGATGTGAACCGTTGGAGCGCGAAGTATCAAATGAAGGAAATCGCTTATTTTTGACTCAAATCTGATGAAACATTTGCTGAACCGTTGGAGATGCTCTAACTAAATATAGTGGGAATTAAAATTAATTTTATTTTAATTTATTATATTATATGAGATGATTAATGTAATATCTACTATTGATTAAGCAAAATTAGTGTTACTTAAATTTAATATATTAGTTATTTTGATTAATTATAATATGCCTTTATTACTCTATTTTTGATTATCTGAAGTAATTCTTAGATAAATTAGCTATTATATATGTGATGATTTACTAATGTATGATAATTTTTTAAAATTTTTAATAATGTGAAATATTAAATATTTTTAATGATGTGAAGTAAGATTTATATACACAAACCAAATAAAAATGTTAAGAAATATAAACAAATAGTAATTTTTTTTAGTAATTATTAACTTTCTAAAAACCTGTGCATCGCACGAGTGACCACTAGTGTTGAAATATAAGATTGTTGCAATTAGAAATGAGAAATTAAAAAATAAGACATCAAAATTAAATTGAGGGTGAAATGAAGTGTATGTGACCCTTCAATTTATAAATGCTTCTCTTCTATTTTTTTTCCTTAATAAGTTTTCCACAAATCTAAATTCTAAATAGGTGAAACATTTTGATATGATAGTTCTTTTGGTTGTGAATATTGAATTTCAGATAGTTCAATTTCCCTTTTCCATCCACAATTTACTCCATGGATCCAACATTTTCTTTCCATTTTCCCCCTCTCCAAACACAAATTCAAGATTTGCTTCTTTTTTTTCACTCCACAATTTACCCCACAATTACGAGATTTCCCTTACTTTCATTTTTCTCCATCAATCAAAGATAGCTTAAATTGTGTCATTTTAGTTTTTAATATTTAAATTGTGTCAATTTAGTTCTCAACGTATAAAAATGTTTTAATTTGGTCCCTAATTTTTAAACTGTATTAATCTGATGTTCAATGTATAAAAAATGTTTTAATTTAATACCTCAATCTAGCTTTGTTAATAGATGCAGTTTAAATATTGGGATAAATTGAAACATTTTTTACACATTGAGAAGAAGATTGACACAATTTAACCATTGGTGATCAAATTGAAATATTTTTATACATTGGGATCAAAATTAGACAAGACTCACACTTTAGGGATAAAAAAATATAATTACTCTCTTAAAAATATCCTTACCTCAATTTAATTAACCTTTTTTATTATTTGGTAAGTGATAGTTAAATCTTGGCACATTTAAGGATGCATGCCAGTTAGTAATCCAAAATATTGTCTTTCTACACCAAGGGTAATCCAAATAGGGCAGCACAGTATGACTAGGAGACAAACTGTATCTTACATACTTAGCCTCCGTTTGGGAAGTGGGTTGGTTTTTTAGCTTTTTAGTTTTTTAGCTATTTTTAGCCTGGGTGGAAGGACTTTTTGACTTTTTGGCTTTTTTGATTTTTTTTGTGAGAAAAGATTGTAATGATTATGGGTTGGATTTGATGTTTTGTTTTTTGTAGCTAAAATAGTCTATTTTATTTTTTGTGACTATTTTTGCCCCTAACCCACCGAAACCTTCTTGCCAAACACCACCTTAGAAAATACAATTTTAAAAAAAAAATTAAATTTCAATGAATTAAATGCATTCTTAGTGTGTAAGAGCCACACTAAAATTAAATGCATTAGTATGTAAATCTACGATGGTGTTATATGTATCAATTAGTGTACTAACTAGTATACTAACATTAATTATGATATTGACCCCACTCCTTATACAAATTACAAATATCAAAAACCTCTTAAATTATGTCACATTATTAATTGGTATACTACTTAATTTACTAATTAGTGCATATAACAATTGTAAATCTAAGCCATGCATTTAAATTTTGGGTGGTGTTACATGCACCAATTGGTGTACTAACTAATATACCAATACTAGTTATAACATTATTATTAACTCCACTCATTAATCATATTATAAATATCAAAAACTTCTCAAATTATACCACATCATCAATTGATATACTAATTAATGCATATAACATTATTCTTAAATTTTGAATATTTATGAGTAAATATTTCTATTTCCAAAAGCAAGAGAGATGTTTAAAGGCCAACTAGGTAACTTAAATTCTCACAATTATCAAGGGTATGGCATTAATTAAATTAAGAAAAGTGATATATAAATTTATTTTTTAGATTTAATGATATCTAAGTGATATGATTGGTTGATGATTAGAGAATATATAAGAGAAAGTGTTACCTTTAATATCATAATTAATTGTCACATCACTAGACTTGAAAATTAAGAGATTGTTTGAGAAATATTAAATTAATATATTTTTTTCATCTTATACAAAAAAAATATGAAATATGAGTTGAGATCGAAGTGATATAATAAAGAGGTGATATAACTTAAATAAGATGATTGTGACCAAAACATTCTAAAATAACATATATTATTTTAACACGCACCAAACAAACCCAAAGTCTAATTTTTTTATCTTAAATATTAATTGTGTTAATAAAAAACACTTCACTTTCCTTATTTTCATTGTAATTTTAAATTCAAATTCTCTCCTATCCATAAATGGTATGGAATAGATATCTTCATTTTCATCCTCAATGTCAGTGAAAAACCCACCTCAACAATCTTTATTTTAAATTAAAGGATAAATTACAAGCACACCTCCTGAAATTTATTTCAATTACAAAGAGTAATGTTAGGTATTATAAAAAAAAAAATCATGAAAATTTTCATCTTTTGATTAGTGTGTGGTGTTTTCTTGTATGTATAATCTAACGATAGAGAATCTTTCATGATATTTTTTTTTATGATACCTAGCATTACTC
Source organism: Camellia lanceoleosa (assembly GCA_025200525.1). Classification (NCBI taxonomy): domain Eukaryota; kingdom Viridiplantae; phylum Streptophyta; class Magnoliopsida; order Ericales; family Theaceae; genus Camellia; species Camellia lanceoleosa. The sequence continues at coordinate 29,143,277 of CM045762.1, read as the reverse complement.
AATTACAAATTATCTATGTAGTTCTAGAAATTACATTATGCCCCTAAGATTTTTAATTTCATAACAAATAGGTCATTTTATTAATAAATCATCAAATTAATTAACAATTTTTAATAATGTTAAAATTTTGTTTCAATTAATAATTCAGATAATTTTATTATATAAGTAAACAGTTAGAAATTTCACTTTTTCAATTAATTCTGTTAAATAAAAAATTCTGACAGTGAGGTATTTATAATTTTTTAAACTACATAGGACAATTCGTATTTTAAATAAATCTTAGGAAGTGTATTTGTAATTTACCCTAAATTAAAATATGATTAAAAGTTCTAAAATTTATAATAATGCAATAATTTTAAAGGGGCAGTATCAATAAATCTTATTTTCATATTTTAGTTACTAACAAATCCTCTAAATATCTAATGAACCCAATAGTCCTATTTGTGTGGAAATGACCCTACAATTTATTCTTGTGGATACTAGTTAATACCTATAATTTTCAAATTTTTCACAATTTAAAATTATACATTTGTCCAAAATTTAGTAAGGAACTTTTGTAATCTTTTAGAATGTTTGAACAATCTCACATTTTCAGTCATTCCAAATTAAAACCCCAGAGTTTAAAATTATACATTTGTCCAAAGTTTTTCAAGAGAATTTTGTACTCTTTTTAGAATGTTTGAAAAATCTCACATTTCAAATCATTCCAAATTAAAACCTCACAATTTGAAATTACACATTTGTCAAAACTTAAGAAGCTTTTTGTAGTCTTTTTGACAATTTAAAATTATTTATTTATCCAAAATTTATTAAGAAATTTTTGTAATCTTCAAGTCATTTCAAATAAAAAATATTTCCATATCAAAATCCATCCCAAATTTGAATGCCCACACCCACCCAAAAAGATTCTCATATCAAAGATATGATACTCAATGAAATTCCAATGTGGATTTGTGCCACTAGATTCACTCAATAGAATTTCATAAAATAATAGATTATGTATCTTATCTTTTCTGTACACAAAAAAAAAAAAAAAAAAAATTACAAACAAACAAACATTGAAAATAAGAATATAATCTTAAATTTAATTTTTAAAAATATATTAAATTCAACTTTTCAAAATCAATAGAACTGATTGGTCTATAAAAAAAAAAAAAATTAGAACTAACGGATCACTATTTCTCAAGATGTGATTTATGGATAAATTTTTCCAATTTTAAATTTTGATATTGTATTATAATCTTATCAACTAAAATGAAAATCTCTATTCTAAAATCATGCAATTTTAGAGGGAAGGAAAAATGCTCAATTCATGGGTTCTTTTATCCCCGGACACTCTTCCCAGATAGTAGAGGCGGTAAACAGGGCAAGTGTGGTACGATCAAAACGGCTTAAGCATGTAAAACAGCTTAACTCAATCCAAACCTTCCCACTATTTGATGTAAATGGATTGGGTTGAATTTGGATAGGGATTGAATAAATAAATCCAACTAACCCATTTGCTTTTTTTCCCCCAATATGCAATAGCTATGGTGGTGGTTGAGTGGAGACAATAACAGTGGAGTAATAACGATGATGATGATAACGAAGTGCTAACAGCATTAGCAATGGTGGCGAAGTAATGATAGCAATGGTAATGGTGGCGACGGCTGCAGCAACGATGGTAGTGAGATGGTGATATAAGTGTAGTGGTGGTGGAGTGGCGATAGTGAAAGTGATGTAGATGGTGAAGTAATAGCAATGGTGGTGATGATGCTGTAGTGAGGGAGGTGATACTCGTTTAAATGAGTATCTATGTCCAACTTATTTAAACTCAATTTTGATTGAATTTGCAACTTAATTTTAAATTTGAACAAGTTTAAATAAATTTTAGATGTATAACCAAAATGGCTTATATACTTCTAGATTTGGGATTTGCAACTCAATTTTAAATTTGAACGAGTTTAAACAAATTTTAAATGTGTAACCAAAATAACTTATATACTTCTAGATTTGGGGATTAAAACAATGGTGTCAAATAAGTCCCTATAATTACATAAAATTAGCATTTCATAGAGCTTATAGACACATTTTTTGCCTACCCAAACAATTTAGCTCCAACAATCAACAACCTCAAATTTTACACACACACACACACATACACATATCACAATCTACATCATAATCTCAAACTGTGCACCTGTATTTTTCTAGCATTTTCTAGGCAATCAAACAGAACATCAGTTGAATTTTTTATTTATTTTTTTGATTTAATAAAAAAATTAAAAAGAGGAATGCCATTTTCTTTCTAAAGTGGATGATGCCACATAAATGAATTTTCAAAACCCTAGCATATTTGCAGCAATAATAAACAAAATAATCAATTTTCAAATTGAACATATATACATAAAACTTTCAAAATACATGATGGATGATGATCAAACACCAAATGAAAAAGTCTGTACAAGTTTGATGAACATGAGGCCAACAAATAAATGTTTTGGAAAGGGTCGACTCTATGTATGTATAAATAAACATTATATAGCATAATAACAGTTCTACTAAAACAAGTAGATTAGGAGCAGAATTCATCAACCCTCTCTGTAGAAACCCTTTCTTTCTGTGGTTAATGCTACGGATTTGCAGATGGGGCAGGTGTTCTTGATGAGCAACCACTTTTTTACACAATCTACATGGTACTCATGTCCACAATCAAGAGCTCCGATCTTTTCTTGGTTCTTATAATCCGTCTGAAAAATACCCAAATTTACAGTCATCAGTCATCAACGACACAAGTAATTTAGTCTTAAGTTTGGTTAATCATGACAATGAATATGAGAACAGGAAGTTAAGTAATAAGAAAAAGAGAAATCATAACATTAATAGAAGAGGGAAAGGAAAGATGCTTGCTTTTTTTATCAACTTTTTGTTGACTTTTTTCGTTTTAGTTAACCTTTTAAAAAAAATATATAATTTCAAAAAGATTTACACTTTCAAGTTCTAATCAACTTGATGGGCCTGAAAAGTTTATATATAAAATACGTTAAAAAAAAAAAGTCACACTCTTAGCTTTTTGTCTTTTGGGAATTTTTTTGGATTTTTTCAAAAAAAAATAATAATAATAATTTCTTTTTAGATCATTCTAGACTAAACATACTTGAAAAGTAAATTTTTTTGACACAAATCTAAAAAAAAAAAAAAAATCACTAAAGACAAAAAAAATGAGAAAACAATGTGACTTTTTTAGCTGATCCCAAACAGAAGGAATCAGAAAACCATTAAAGACAATGACAGTGACGATATGCAGCAGAAATTTATCTGAGAACTCAGAATGTCAAACACAAACGTCATAGTGGAACAAGAAATGAAAAGGCCAAAGAAGAAGGAAACCGACACCAGCAATGCAAATTTTACCAGTAATTTGAGCAAAAAGTGAGGTGGATTATTCTAAAAAGAAACATGAACTATTGAATTACATGTGAACCTATGGACACTGCTTGCATATTCAAGTATATTCAGAGCATCGAGTATGTTCACATTTTTTAACCATTAAAATAATATAAAGTCAAAGTAACGTCAATACCTGACATATGACACAGAAATCAGTATCCTGATCAGCACAAGCCGCTTCTTCCGGATTCATACAAATAGTAGATGAAATATATGTTCTGGTTTTCAGATGACTTGTGATAGTCTCCTCCGACAACCCGGTCGTAACATTGCCAATCCGTTCGCCCAATGCAAGAAGCTCCTGGAATAGAATTTAAGATTTTCCAGTTAAATTAGTTGGCATAACAATTAATCAATTTCTGGAAAATCAAAACAACATGGGAAGGTTGTTCTAATATATACTAATTCTCTATTGGATTCTCCCGCAAAATGTTTTTCTATTATTTTATTAAAACATCAACCATTTCATGATAAGAAAAGTAAATCCTCAAGATACCTCATATGACATATGATCGATATCCAAGCGCAAATCTCGGTGACGATCAATGGAATTCCCTACTTCATAATAGCCAGAAATCTCTAGCGTGGCGACTTCCTACATACATCAACCAAAACTGTTTAGCCAATTTACATACACATAGTAAACAATACAAAGACAATGGTTAACGATAAAAGATAATCACTAAGGGTCTATTAGGTAATGTTAATTTTTACAGTTTTATATTTATATTTACAAAATGTTTGAAAATTGTAAGCAAAAACCCATTTGGTATCTATTTTCGTTTTCAAAAACTTGCGAACAGTTTACAAAATTTATTAAATTCTTGTCCAAAAAAATGTTGTTTTAGAAAAAAATTCTCCCACCCCCTGTAGCCACCGGCCATAGCTCATCATCACCATTGGTGATCTCCTCCAACAACCACCTTCCATGTGTGTACCAAGCTTTTTTTAATTTTTTTTTATACCAAAAATAAACATAATCGTGTTTAATGTTTTAGGCAAATAAAATGTAAATGTTACCAAACAACACCTAAGCATACAACTCCGATAAAACAAAATCTGTAAATTATAGTTTGTTTTTTTGGTAAGTAAAATCATAAAACTGAAATATAGAGAAAAGATTACATCTGCTGGCAGAATTCTCAAGTGAGGAAGGTTACGGTGCCTCACGGTTGCCTCAGGCATGAGTGCCCTTTGATGGGGCTGGTATATCCTAGGGCTAGTTGGTGGAACAGGTCCCACGTATCTAGGCCCCAATTCCACACCATCCTGGAAAGGATCCATATGTGTGTGTGAAGTGCTACTTGTTGAAAGTCTATGAGAAGATGCTGCTACTTGGGAATGGAAATTGATATTCTGGCCTCTCAATCCTTGCATAGGATGTGGTGGATGATGAAGATTGTGGTGCCCTTGGTGGAAGGGAGGAAGATGCATGATAGTTGTTGAACTTCTATTGCTAGCTGTCTCTTGATATGCACCCATGGTTCCTGGCTCTGTGCGTCCACCACTAACACTACTCCCTGAAATCAGGAGAGAGAAAGAGAGAAAGAGATTAGTTCAATTCTTACAGGTTTAAGAATATATCACCAATGGCATACTAGGATGTAGGAACAAATTGGAATATTTTCCTCGCTTTTCCATGGAATACAACTATACTAATGGTGCCTTCAGCAAAAAATAGTAGTCATGTACCACTCACTAGACGAGAGTGGGTGGAACAGATTCCACTGAACTTTTGAAGGATAAGTTACACAAGACAAGTGGGATGAAACTTTCCATTTGAAGGCAAGGATCAAAATTTCGTTTCCATGTGTCATTTTGATTAATATGGAAAGAAAAACATTTCGGAAACATTTAAGAAGCAACAGAAGAATTTGAAAAAACGTAGAAATATTTGAAAACATAAGTTATCTAAATGTATACAAGTTCCATAATTGATTAATTAAACATACTGAGATTTACATAGTGTTCACATAAAAGAGCAAGTGTAATCAATATTTCTATGAACCAAAACTTGTTTAGTATTGTCCAGTAACTTAAGATTAAACACAAGTTCAAATGATTCTAAAAGTGTATAAAATTTTACTTAAAGAGTATATTATTAATGTATATAAAATTTACTACATAGTAAAATACCATTTATATTTTTCTTAAAAAAAATAGCAAAAAAATCTATAAAAAAAAAAATTCAACTTAATGTTTTGGTTTATTGCAGTGTGTTATGGTGTCTCTCCATGTAGCAGTGCGTTTCATGAAAACACTAGTGTTTCATTTTCTGATGGAAACAAATGGAAATTTTGTTTCTCATTTGAAGGTTTTAGTTGCCACCGGTTATATTTTTGTATTTTTTTTAAAAAAAAAGGCTCATCAGAAAAAGAAAACAAAGGCTAAAGAATAGATAACACTATAAACCCTAAAAAAATTACCGTGCAAGTAGGTTATAGCAGGTGCCTGACTCCAAGTCAGAGTGCCTCCATCACCACCATTAGTGTGGAACTGATGGTCCAACCAGGGAGAACTGGCAGTCTGAAAGGCCGGCCCAACATAAGTCGTTTGAATCAAATGGTTAGGGTTATGTGCCAACAAAAAGTCTGGTCCAATAGCAGCTGATACACTTTGATGAGATCCAACTTCCATAGGACTAGCCACAGGTTCAAAAGGCCTTCTATTTAAAAGGGTGATTGCAGAACTAGGGCCTGCTAAAGCATTACAATACTGGAAACTTCCTGGCATCCCTTCAGCATTTTTCATCTTAGATGGAACTCCAGCACCAACCATGAAGTGATTGCTCATTCTATAGTCATCTATAGGGACTCCAATAATTCCACCATTGCTAGAGGATGGTGATAGATCATGAGACCCTTGATTTATCGGGAGAGGGAAAATTCCAGCACCAGATGGAGTCATATATGGATTATAGTAATTAGATGCATGATGAAACTGAAAACCATTGTACTGTGCCATCCCATAAAACAAAGCATTTTCATGGCTCTCTGGTAGATGATGGATATCAAAATGAGTTGGGTTCCCAGCAGCTGGTAATATCGAGTGGACATTAGGCTGTGGACAATTTGCTATGCTCCCGAAAAGAACACAAGGCTCGAGACGGACATGGGGCTGGGCTTCTTCATCCAGCTCCAAGTCAATCATCTGACTAGGGCACAGCATATTCCTTTGCCCCATTTTATCAAATCAAATGACTGGATAATTCCTGCTTCAAGTGGAAATATCTTAAGTGTAAAAAAAGGGTTAGATTGATCACTCGCAAATAACAAAGGAAAATGCTAATGCCTATATGCACGTGTAAAAAGTGTATAGAAATGTGTGAAGTGTGCATAAATTTCAATAGAGGTGTTTGGGAATACGTGAAAAATGAATTGAAATTTTTACCAATTTTGGCACTATCTTCACCTTAATGACAGCCCATAGAGTTGTCGTTATTGAACTCATAATTCTAATGAACCCCATCACATGGGACAAATAATTGCATGTGTTAGGTTCTGGTAATCAGGTGATTGATTTCAAGGGACTAGGTATACAAAAGAAAATCTATGAAAACAGAGAGCATATCTGCACACATATTTTATTTAAAACCTAAAAGTGGGAGATACAACAAACAATTGACAACCTGATCACCACGTATGCCTTCTCTCATCTCAAATTATTAATCAAAGGCCTTTCTCTCACTCAAAGGAACAAAAAGAAAAAAGGCGATCAAGACCCAAGAAAAGAACCAAAACCATAAATATGCTGAGTTTGAAGACATGGATATTGACCATTACAAGTCTTGTGCCCTAAGGAGGCACAGTGAGCCTACCACAAAATCCAATTGCCAAGGTCACCTCTTCACCAAGATAACTGCCTGTCAATTTTGGGTTCTATCAAAAACTCACACATGGATTGTCCATTTACAAAGACCACCAACACCTTTTGGGTTCATTAGATTTTGAAAGTTTTGGGTTCAACTTAATGAACCCAAAACTTTCAAATGATTGAGACCAACTACAGTTGCCCATGTGCCTATTTTTCCCATTAGTTGGGGAAAGGGGTGGTTACTTCTTGTCTTTTGTTTCTAGATCACCAATTTACTGCTAAACAAACACATAACCACATAAAAAAACATGTTTCTAGTACCACAAAACTTCTAGCTATTAATCATCAAGAACACTCGTACGTCCAAAGGAGAAGCTCAGCCAACCCCCAAAAGATGGAAAAGGGAAGACTCAAATGGAGTAAGCAAAGGCAAAATGAAAGAATGAATGAATAATGATTCCACTCACCCAATGCACATGAAATATGCTTGGAGAAGTTTCCAATCCATTCTCCTTTTCGTTGAGAAATTTACATGTTCACCTTTTACAAGGCCACTGTTCATGTATGGGCATCAACCTCAGGATGGAATCATACCCGAAAATGTTTTGTAGCAAAGAATGGAGAGAGAATGAAAAGCCACTCTATATATATATAGGCAAGAAAGAACTTAAACAAACAAGATCCATCATGCTTCAAACACGCAATTATAGTCATGGAAAGACAAGGATATTTAAGAATGAAAAAAACAAAAGAGTCTATACTAGAGACATCTGTTGAAGATTTTTATCATATTATATTATAAATAAAAAAGAAAAAAATAAGGAAGAGAAGTATGGTACTAGCAATTGAAAAAAATGGATTTTTTTTTTTTTTGTTGCAAGTATGAACACAACGTAAACTACCAAAACTAAAAATAAAAAGAAACCATATTCCTCGGTACACAATGGAAACCACGTTCTTTAGTTCTTTTCAAGTTTTGAAAGTATGAACGAAATGAAGACTACCAAAAATAGAAAGAAACCAAATTCCTCAATACACAGTGGAAACCACATTCTTTAGTTCTTTTCAAGTTTTGAACCCACTCCTGTTCCTTTAGCTCTTCTCAAGTTCCCTTTTGTTTGGATGGAAAGGAGACCATAATCTCTTAAAAGTTGTAGCAGATAGCAAATTAAAATAGAGGCAACATAAGAATTAAAATTAAAATATACTGCAAAAATTACAAAAAAAAGGCATCTTTAAAAGATTACAAATAAGCTATAAGAATGCCAAAAAATAGAAAAGAAAACAAGTTGAATTCATAACGATGAATTGATAGTGTGTAGTAGGTATGTGTCCATCTCCACTACGTCATCTCAACAGCTACATCCATACAGCCATGTGTTGACAAAAGAAGATGAAATGTGGTCCAACCGCACAGCACCTCATATGGACCTCTCTGAACAAACCAAGTCTGAGTCCCAGCTGCCAAACAGTGTGTTCCCTCATGGATTGCCTCAACGAGCAACTGCCAAAAGGCTGCTTGCTGCCCCATCCAAGCAGCCGCCAAAACAGTCGCTTGCGCATGGCAAGCAACTGCCATTGATCACCTTGCTTACAGAGAACAATTCAAGAACAAAGTCAACTATCACTTCAACTAGGCTGTGAGCAGGGCCTAGGACAACCACTTGGGATCATTGGAGGATTGTGGCTTAGAGGCTATAGTCATGGGTTTGTCAAGGTTCGCCTCGCTCACCCCCAAAATGGCATGGTGGGTCCACCTTGACTAGTCTTGGAGACAAAGGGACCTTGACCAAGATATGTAATATCTCAGAAAGCGTATCATACCTAACTTTGTAGATTATGATACAATCCCCAATGCTTGTCATACCTCCCAAAGCATGACCTAAGAAGAATGAACTCAAACATGCGACCTAACATGAACACGACACCAATATGTTCACTTGACAATTTTCAAAAAACTGCAAGATACAACACGTGCAGGACACGTATGAGATACAACTTGTTCACTAGAAAAAGCCATCACATAATGAATCCAAATCGCATTTAAGAATAATAATTGATCCAATAATCGTAAATAACCGACACAAAATCATTTCCATGTACAGAAACACCATACTTAAAAATAAGAACATAATTTTCATAGTATCATAAGTTTAGTTTTCAGTACACTTACCTTATTCACACTGTCGATTTAACTTAGGCTTCGACTCACTCTTTGGGTGAAGGGAACATAGGCGTAATAATCTTCTTCACCCCTAAGACATGCAACAAGTTGATACTAATAAACATCATACCCTAAATATAACGCATGCTGTAACTACACATGCACGTGAAATACATTAATATATAAACCATAACTCATTTTGAGACTCAGAATCACTTGATCTCATTGACATATAGTATGCAAAGTAAAACATGATTTAAAGTAATTAAGAAATACACTAAAGATGAAAGAATGTTACAAATTATAGTTTACCTACAGTGACCAGCTTGAGATAGGTGCACTCTACTGATCATATCTCCTGATATAATGAGAATCTAAAGGTGAGATTAATGCCATAGAAAAGTAGATTTCTAATTTTGTAAACCTCTAGTTTATAGGCCTAGATTAGAGTTCAAATGAAGAAACTATGCCCATTTAAACATCCTAACATTCTAGAGAGAGACCAAAAAAAAAACGTTGATGTCAATTTTGGGTCAACTTTGACACAAAATTGTTGTCTTCAACTGGAAAAGATCCTAGACTGCAAGCCTCGTACCACTAGAAAGACCTATAAGTCTAGTTTCCAATGCGACAAATGGTGCAAGATTCCAGTTTCCTTGAGGAAAATATGGCCATTTTTTCGACAATGTGACGTGCTAACCGATAAATTATGGCTTAACCTAAAATGGTTCAAACTTATTTTTCTTCTTCTAATCTCAACCCAACTCTGACTCCAACCTCTTTCCAACCTTCATTTAACATCTAAAGTAGGTTGTAAACCATTTAAGATGCATTTACACTAATCAAATCATGTTGAACATGAATACTCACTTCAAGTTGCCAAATGCAAGAATCGCATTTCTTGAACTTAGGTCAAACCAATCCAGCCACCTCTCTTACAAATCAAAACTTAGAAATAATTCAGTTGCTAAAATTTAAGAAGTACAATGAGAAGCAACCAAACAATAATTTAAGTGTCCAAGGTTTTTAATGGCATCCAGTCACTTGTTTAATTACTGCCTTTCCTTATGGGCATTTGTCCTCATTTTTATCATTGGCCTAAGAGCATTTTGTAATATCTAAAAGCATAGTTCATTACTTGAAATTTGTTAAAATTTATTACAATAGCTACAACTTTGCTAAAAATAAATTATTATAAAAGAGAAACAGCCCTGTAAAATTGTTCCCTTGCACAAATACTTTAAACCAAATCAAGTAAAATCTTTGGAGGAAAAAAATTACCCATTAAGTTTGTAGCTTCACAAATAAAAAGTAACCCTAATTTAACAAATAAGACTCCATTTGTTTGCTGAGAACAATGTGGGGAAAAAAATATGAACTTTTAAATTTAGAAATTTTCATAATACAGCTTGCTATCTAGCTTTGCTGGGTCAAGTTTTCATTTGTTAGAAGGTAAAAAGACCCTCAACATGATTTCTGCTAGAATTACAAGGTAGGTCACCTCTATAACTAAATAAAATATTTTAAAAAAATAAAAATAAAAATAAATCAGATGCTCAAAGTGCTAGCTTTTGCAATTATCGGCAACAAATGTAAACGTAATTTGTGCACTCTTGCAACAATCAAAAGGGGCAAAAAAAAAAAAAAACCCTAATTTCTAATCAACAACGAAATGGGAACATTGTTGATTATAATCCATGTAAAGCCTGTAATTGAACTTTCTTTCGAATGCTAATGTGTGTCTGATCCTGTAGATACATATTGATGCGTACATATGGTAGGATTGAAAATTACAAAAAATAAAAAAATAAATTGAAAATGAAGTAAGAATTAGGGAAATTTTAGAGAAGTAACGAAAGAACAAACCAAATTGGGCCTTGATCAGAGCGAGAGAGAAAGAGAGATCATGAAATAACAGAGAGAAATCTTTCTGAAAAATAAAGAGGGAGAGAGAGAGAAATTCAATGGAGAATCATCTGGAGTTGTGTATTTCTTCCATGTTTGTACCGTTACTGCTACGTGGCTGTTTGCTTTTGTAACTGATGGCAATGGCTTTTTTTCTTTTTTTTCTTTTTTTCTCTGTCTCTCTTCTTCATTAATTTAAAATACCGATTAATCAATAGTTTTAGAACTTACAAATATTATCTTACCGGAAATTTTTATTTACAAAAATTAGTAGACAAAAAAAAAATTTTAATTATCCTTCTATATAATAATGAAATTAACTATATTATTAATTAATATACATTTTATCATATTATTAAAAGAACACTTTGGTGCACAAATTCAAATTTAGATTTTGTTTGACCAAAGATCCAAACGCTAAAATACTTTGTCATAAGGACAAGTTTATACAAAGTGACCAAAATATCCATCTATAGATATGGTACACACTGTGGAAACTAAACCAAACCCTAAACCAAACCCTAAACCAAACCCCAAACCAAACCCCCTATATGTCTTTTCTCTCATCTTTTTAATTTTTCACTATCGTCTCTTTTTCTTTGTAGATTATCTTCAATCACCAAACTCATCGGTCATGGCGGACTCTTACTCATCTAGCTCCCAACACGGCTTTTGCACTGCCGCGTTGATCATGTTACTGAAATGGTTTTCTCATTGAAATCAATAACACTGTCGCAACTAAGCTCGATGTCTCCATTGTCGGCAGGCGATGGAGCTGTCGGTCTTTCTCTTTCTATTTTTAAGTGGATTCACCAAAATGTCATAGTCCTTTCTCTCTTTCTCTCGACAAAACCCTATTGTACCACCGATCGCCATCGTTGTAACACCGCCTTTCATTACGGCGACTTCTAATCTTTGCCGCTTCAGGTCTCTGAACTCCAAATTTGGATATTGACTCTTTCCAAGCCCTGGATCCCAATCTCTCTCTCTCTCTCTAGTTCAATTTCTCTAGATTTGAACATAGTTCTTAGATCTAAAATGTGTTTTCCAATTTATTTTTTTCTTGATTTTCCAGATTTTCCAAGTTCACGAAACAATTATTTGATTTTTTAGATTTTCCATATTTGAACACAATTCTTTGATTTTCCAGATTCAAACACAGTTCTTCATAGAGAGAGTGAGCTTCGATTCAGATGACGATCTTACACTCAATTTTGCTCATTTTATATGTTTCGTGAACTTGAATAGTCTCATAGCGAAGAATATTGATATTTTTATTATTTTTATGTATTGTTTCTGATTTAAGACTCGTGAAATGATGAAGTTATTTTTGTTCTTGAAAACTCTCTGTTTAGCAACACGGGTTCCAAATTGTTGATGTTGATTGCATAGTCTTTATTGGTATGAACCATGGGTTTCAAATTGAGCAAGTTTAGCAACACTAATCTAAAGTGCCTTAACATAGATTTATTTGTATTAGATTTAAATAAACAAAAAATAAATTGAATAGATCACTCTCTTCTCTCTTCACTCTCCAAAAGGCTCATATTTGTTCAAAAAATTAAAGAAATATGTTGAGATAGGTTCAAAAAATTGAACAGATATAATAAAATTTCAACAAATATAATTTTACATAGACAGATTTTTAATAGAAATATAGAGAAATTGATAGATTTTAAACATATAGAAAGAGAAATCCACGAATATTAAACAGATTGGGAAAAAAATTAAACAGATAAGGTGGTGGGTCGTTTTACACACAAAAAATAAACACTAAACTGTACAAAATTCCTTGGAATAATGGTAAGTTCAGGTATCAATCCACATGGATAAATGTGAAATTAAACTAATTTAATTGTTAAATTCTTAAATTAATTTTGATCAATAAGATGATGGTTCATAGACTAATAATAATTAAAAAAAAAAAAACTAAGAGATTAAACTAGCAATTAAAATTGAAGTTGAAGATAGTGATTTTTGGAAAAACCTAGGGTAACAAATTCACCACTAGCTACATAAATAAGGTCTCAATTTAGAAATCAATTGTGTTACGGTTCTAACCAAATAATACTTCACAACTACAAATTCGAAGTATTGATCAAGAGAATTATCACGTTCAATGTATATATACGAACCATCTCAAGTAACATGAGTTGTTCACTCTAAGTTAGGTAGCAACACAACTCGTCTCTCATAGTGTGGCTCGTCTAATACCTTTAATATGAAAGAATAGAAGACCATTGCATGGAAAGCATTTAACAATCACAAAAAAATAGAATACTTGAAGAAAATCATGGAATATATATTTAAAAACTTCTTAAACACCATACAACTCGTCCATACTATTATAACAATGAAAACCAAATAAAAAACTCTATTTACTTGGCTAGGGTTTTATCAAAACCCTAGAAATAGAAGAACTAGCCATTCATGGAGGAATGAAAAGAGGTAGAGGAAGAGGAAACCCCCATGGATAATGTTCTTAAAGCTTGAGAACCTTTCTTTTCAAACCCTAGCCCCTCTTATATTTTGGAAATTTTTAGAACACTAATCCAATTTTATTTATTTTTGGTTGTCTTTTTATACCTTCAGTTTTTTCAAAACAAGTTCCAAACACCAGGTATGAATTTCGATATACGGTCGCATGTGCGGGAAATTCCACCGCACGTGCGGCGAGGATTATGCACGTGCGGAAAAAAACCTCCAAATGTGCGATTTTCATGGTCTCTGTTTGGCTGCAATAGATGCATCGCACGTGAGGGAATGGTCATTCACACGCGAGTGAAGCACTTTTTTGCTACAAAACTTACGTTTCTGCTCATTTTATTCTCCCACTGCATCTAACCTAATTGACATTAAACATACATAAATTGTACAAATTGACTGGAGAATAAGGTTAAGATATCATAGTTATTGGCTTCAATGATATAAATTGGGTCTCAATATCATAAGGAACAAAAAACTAACAGATATAAATTTGAACAGATAGAAAATAATTTGAACATATAAATATAAATTTAAACAGATTGATATAAATTTGAACATACGGTTAAAAAAAGTCAATAGTTTAAACTAAGGGATAAAATTAGAAACAAAATGTTCTCCAAAATCAATAAAATAACTCATCACCAAACTATTACACAACTTGTGGATCTCTCACTAATATAAAATATCTACTGGACCTAATATCTTATTCACTCCTTAGATTGAACTTTTCAACAATTTTTTCTTATTAAAAATTATTAATTGACTTCAAAAAAATTTAATAAAAGAAGTCATTTGTTATGCGATTAGAAACTTGACAAGGTATGATATAATTTTCAGAACTATAAGGCTCAATTTATATTTTAAGCAAACCTCTACTCTATTTTTTTTTTTTGATAAATTGTAATTTTGACATAATTACATTAAACTCTTTTAAAATTTTAATTTATGTAATATTTAGTTCATTTTTATCAATAATGTGTTAGTTATATTGATGGAAAAAAAATGATAGTGTCATATCTTTTATATAAAAATGTATACTTTACATTGTTTATTTTTGTATTTTCATTTTATTTGCATTAGTTTCAGTCTATATAAGTATACTGAAAGTGAAGTTGACGTAATTATGTTAAAAATATAAAATTTGTTATATTCTTTCAGACCTCAAAAAAGATCAGTGTAATTTACCCAATTAATTGATGATGTGAACAGATAGTATTCGAAAGTAAATTGTAATAAGATTATAAAATTCAAGGTAAAAAATATAATTTTCAAAACGTGCAGGAGATATATGTATTAAAATTAAAACTCAAGAGGTGTAGGTATAATTTATTTATTTTTATATCAATATAATTAACGAATTATTGATTGAAATAGGGTTAAGTGTTAAGTGAATTTAAATTTTATAATATTTATAAACTTAATGTAAACTTATAATCTAAATCATAAAAAAGATTGGGGAAATTACATATTAGTGGACAAAAAATTATTTATAAAACAATCATAATTTTTTTTAAACTTTTTTGTAAATATTTTTTTGTCTTCCCATTTATGTGTAATTCCCCCCAAAAAATTAGTCTAACTTATCTTATTTTAAAAATTCCTCCTTTGACAATTTGAAATTTTAGTTAAAAAGTAAAAAAATCAATATAAGTTATCACATCACTTTCTTTATTTTTCTATATATCTTTTCATAAAAAATTAAAAGTTTATAAAATAGCATGTTCGTTAGTATTTATAATTCTAATTTGATAATTTTGTATAAATTAGAGATTAAAATTAATAAGTCTGGGACACTTGTCAATTTTTAAGATCTCAGATAGATATTTTCTTTTAAATTGAAGATTAAAATTAATAATTTTAAGATATTTGTTAATTTTTTAAGGAATATAAGTAGGTAAAATTAATAAAAATTTAAACAAAATGATGAAAATTAAAGCTATGAAAATTTACCTATAAATCTCATATTGAATAATGATGACTTGATTAGTCTCAAGAGTTTTCTTATAAACCAATTGGCCCCATTGATTTTAGAAAGGTAGATTTAATATATTATTTAAAAATTAGATTTATGAGTATACCTTTATTTATGTTTTTTTATGATATTAAAGTAAGATACACAACCTATGATAATTAAATTTGGGTTGAATTTTTATATGTGAATCTTTTTTATTTGGAATGGCTTAAAATGTAAGATTTTTTGAACATTTTAAATTGAGTATAAAAATAATTTGAAATATGAGATTCTTCAAACATTAAAAAAGGATATGAGATTCTTTAAATATTTTAAAAGAAATACAAAAACTCCTTAGTAAGTTTTGAATAAATGTATAATTTAATTTTGTAACACTCTAATGTAACACTCAAGCATAACACTCTAATATAATACTTCAAAAAAATCCTTATTATATATTTTTTCAAACGTAATATTACAACTTAACAATGTAAAAGTACTTCTTAATGTAACACTTCAATGTAATACATAAAAAAATTTCCTAGTATACTTTTTCAATGTAACACATAAATATTCTAATGCAACACTCTAAAAAAAGATTTTGGGATTTTTCAAACCATTCCAAAAGAGTGTGAGATTTTTCAAACCATTCAAAAAATAGTATAAAAAATTCTTAGAAAGTTTTGGGTAAATGTATAATTTCAAACTTTGAGTGTTACGTTTGAAAAAAATACACTAATGATGTGTTTGGTTAGAGGATTTGAGGAGAGATTTGAAAAAAAAATTTGAAAAGGTATGTAAAATAAAAATAAAATATACTTATATTTCATCTAATTTCACACATCTTTTTATTTTCCCTTTCCAAATCTTTTCCCAAACTCCCCAACCAAACACAACGTAAATAGTTTTTTAGTGTTTTTATATGTATTATATTGGAGTGTTACATTTGAGATTACATTGATTGGAGTGTTACGTCTGAGAAAAGTACATTAATGAGTTTTTTTATATGTTACATTAGAATGTTACGTTATTAGAGTGTTACGTTTTTATTCGTAATATGAGATTTGTTTCATAATGTGAAAAAATTCACAACTTTTATAGTGCAAAATTGTCTAAATGTGTAATTTGGAGAAACTTATTTTTATTCATAAAAAATTAAATCCAAATAGGTAAGTGACCATCATTTTATGGAATTTATACTTTAATAAGATTTTTGAGTTCATAAAAAAAAAAAATTTGTTTATAAAATCACATTTTAAAATTTATTAGTGCATCACCTTAAAACTAAGCTGTACTTGCTTGGCATGCACTAAAAAAAAATATTTTTTTATGGGTATGGATGGCTTCTGTCCAGTCCGGGATTGGACTGGATCGTACTGTTGGACTCATGAGAGCCCATCACGGGTCTTGTTTTGATAATCTAAACCGTTCAATGTGTAGAACTCGTCGAGTACTATATACCTATAAAAAATCACGTTGATCGGATATCAATAGCTATGTGATCAATTCAGTTTCGTATTAAAAAATTGGATGGTGAACAAATAAACGGTTGATAAAAAACTGATTTGATCATATAGCTATCGATATCCGATCAACGTGATTTTTTACAAGCATATAATACTCGACGAGTTCTACACATTAGCGGTTCAGATTATCAAAACGGGACCCGTGATGAGCCTCCACGAACCTAACAACACGGTCCAGTCCGATCCTAAACTGGACAGAAGCCATACCCTTTTTTGATATACATATACTTATTTAGATTACATTAATAAATATCTCCTCTTTATTTTTCTATCCACTTCTTTTACTTTTGTACGCATTTTTTTTTAATAAAAAATCAAAAAATACACATAATTATCTCCAACCAACCCTTAATAAGATTTTTGAGTCCATAAAAATTAAAAGTGAAATTTAAGCGAATTCACATTTTCAGAGGAAGAGGCGAAGAAGAAGAAGAAGATGGGAAGTGCGCTTCGGAACGCTAAGCAGCCACAACTAAACCCTAACTGGGCTCAGCTCTGCAAAGTACTCTTCTCTCTCTAAAACCCTCCACTTTCTCTCTCTAAAACTTTCTCTGATCCTTCAATTACGTGCTCTGCAGAAACTGAAAAGCCATGGCACTAAACCATATTCAAAGGCGACAGAAAAATCAGAATCAGAAACCCCAAAAAATGTATTAGGTAAAGAAATTGCTTCATTGCCTCAGTTTTGTATGTATCTGCTCATAGCTTCCATGCTCTTCTTTGATTTTTGGCTGCTAAAATATTTTTTGTTACAGGAAAGCGCAAGGAGAGGTCTAATGCGGAGTCTGATGATTCTATGCCTAACCCTCTCGTTCCAACGTCCTCGGATTGCAGGTCCAAGAATATATATATATATATATATAGTTCATTATTATTTGTTTGGTTACTGAGAAATTGTAGGAAAAAGAAATAATACAACTTTTAGATTTTGAGTCTTTCAATTTCAAAGTACTAAAGACCCTTGAATAAGATAAGATTCTTGTTTGGTTAAGCTCATTTCAATGATATGATATGGGTTTACTTCAACTTTAGCAGAAATAATATATAACGTGGTTATGAGGTAACCCTCTAAATCTAGCAAGCAAGTTCGGCGGTTGCCCCCCAATTTTGAACAAAATTTAGGGCACCCAACCAGGGTGTGTTATTTCATAATTACCTGAATATTAGCTCACTCCATTTATTTTTTATGTTGTTGTACGGTGTTTTTTTATTTTATTTTATTTATTTATTTGTGTCTGATTGTTGTTTAATGTGAAAATTTTCATTTTAGTTAAAAATAACTTAGCAAGTGTATGGCGAAAATAAATTTTTTTCTCACAAGCTAAATTTTATAAAATTTATTTTTACTAAATGAAATTATTCAAAAAATGTTTGATTTCAACTGAATTGCATTTTTCTAATTAAAAAAATTATACATTATTACTATGCATTTTTTACTAGATTGACTCTAAAATAGGTAACAAAAAAAATACATATCTTAAATGAAAAAATATATTAGCCTTTAAATTATTATTTTACAAATTTTTTTATTTGAAAAATTGTCATAGTACCCCTTAGTGAACATTAAAATATATAACTAATAATTCATGTTAGTGAGTCATGTCATATTTGGATTCATGTTGAAAAATAGTCAACCCTAACTTGTTAATTTTATATATTGATCGAGTTGTGTCGAAAATTATCATCCTAAACCTCAATTAATTTTAGCTCTTATAGTATTGATAAGCTGAAAAATAAAGATTTGATGAACTAATCAAAGTTCAACTATTTTACCTTTTTTTTTTTTAATCTAAATTTTGTTAAATCATAAAGCAATAGGATTATATTTTTATCCTTTGTAGTTCTTGTAATGATTTTCCATGTCTTGGTATTGTTTTATCCATTTATTTATTTATTTATTTTTTTTGCGTGTTGATATATGAAGGGACTAATTTAAAAAATTCGCCTTAGGCCCTAATAACTCAAGTCTGTCCTGTCTATATGGTAATATGTTTGCTAAGTGCCCGTTTAGAGGTATGCAGGTTCATCTTTTGGTGAGTTTGATTGTATTCGATAGCCTTACATTTTGAGGTCATCCAAACAGTTCCTAAGGCTTTCTTGCTTGCTTATTATAGTTACTTTTTCTCCTTGGTACGGTGTTTTGTTGGCAATCGAAGTACAAGGCAAGTTGTGAAATGCGTCGTTGAATTTATTCAAGAAATTGAGGATTATAGTATGGACTATAGATATTGGTTATCTCTACAGTGGAATGATATCAAATGATTAAAATCTCATGATTATTTTGATTTTTGATTGTTGAAGAATGATAACCCGCTACCATGGATTACTCTTTTATTTTTGTTTTGTTTTTGAACGATTATTATGATTATTCATTTTGATTTGGTGTCTTTCAAGCTACTTAACTAGTCAATAATTGTTTGGCAGTGTGACAGATGCAATAGCCATGGATTGTGAAATGGTTGGTGTAAGCCCACTAGGAAATAAAAGCGCTCTTGGACGAGTTACAGTGGTATTTATTAGTTTGATCTTTTTTCTTCTATTCATGTTTCTTGAGACATTGATTGTACTGGACAGATATCTAGGGTCAGTATCATGACCTTTAACTATCTTGTGATGAGGCTTTCATGATTTTTACCTATGAATGTATGAGTTTGTATAGGAAACAAACCTAAATGGCTGACCCCTAGTAATTGATATCAAGGCTTGTTGAGTTGAAAATTGAACTGATTTTGGAAGAATAGCCTTACATATTTTCTTTCTGCTACATTTTATTTGTGAATAATTTAGATTTATGACGAGGCCAAGCTAGAGAGAGCCAAAACACTATCCAAGATTGTTAACTGAGCAAAATCTATATACCAATGAAATTTCAATGATGATCAACTACTTCGTCAGTTAACCTAAATGTGTAGCATCTTTGACTAGAAGTGGATAAACAAGGTGTTCAACTGTTTATTCTTCTTATTACTTGTAAAAAATAGGTGGTCAACTATGAGGCTTCTCTTTTTTATGCTTAATGGATATCATCATCTTGAAACTTCCATTCTAGGGATTTTCCCAACCACTTATTACTAAGAAACTCTCCTCCAACCTAGTAATTTCTTTAATTCAGTGACCTTCACAGTTTTCAAGCCATTAGGATAGGCTCGAAGGCCTTTTTGTTATTTGATTGATTGCTTCTAGGTATTCCTTTAAGTCTTGATTGTGCAATCATCAATGCCGCTAAATGTTTACAGTTTGAGATGTGGTTGTCCAATCATCTGGAGATGAGAATGAGAGGAGGAAGGGGAGCAACTACTAATATCTAGTAGAATCTTTATGGTCCCTTTCTTCTTGTATTTTTTTTTTCTCTCGATTTTGAGGACTAATTTCTGCATCAAGTTCTGACCAGTCACTCCACACTCCTCACAATCTTCAATATGCAGCGGCGATGCCACGTGACGCTGGGAGGGTTTGGCTGAACCCTGTGAACTTTGAATTTTTTTTTTATTTTTTTATTTTTATCATATATATGATATTTTAGTTCCTTAGGTTAATAATAGATACCAGTGAACCCACTCAATTTTATAGGTTGAATCCTCTGTGGTGCACGAGTATACATTCTCATTTGTTGGATAATTGGTGATTGGATGCTTTCAGATTATTGTGTTTGAGTTGAGACATTGTTATGGCTGTGTTCATAGCTTTTAGTTAAAAAAAAAATTGTAAATAGAAATTACATATAAAAATATATATTTAGAATGATGTGTCAATGACATTTATAAAATTATAAGAATAATAATGAGTTAAAAATGAAAACAAATACAAGAAATCACATTGTTTTATATAAAAATAGAAAAATGTTCGGAATACTAACACATTTACTAACAATCTTATTAACACACTCACAAGTTGATGTGGGTTCCATACTAAGTGATGGTTGATTGTACCAAAACTTGTGTTTTAGTAAGATTATTATTAATAAATGTGTTAGTATCTCTAACATTGTTGATAAAAATAATGTATAAAATTCTATCTGTATATCATTTTTAGTTTTGCTTTAATGGATATTGTCTTGGTGATGGGAAAATACGCACATATTTAATTTTTTTAAATTTTATTTTAATTGTCCTATTACTTGCCAATTAGTCAAATTTGTTAGAATTTTTATATAAAATTATGGGGTTTCTTGTAATCTTTTTATTTTCTATCAAAACAGCCACCATTGTCTTTATAATTTCAAAAATATCATTGACACATTATTCTGAATGTGTTTTTAGTATAAAATTCTTATTTTGTAACTTATTTTCTTGTAGATGGCTTTGCACTGATCGAGTAAAGGGAAAAATTAAAATAGATACGGATCAACCTAAATATATTTAGTATAAAGACATTTTGTTCTTGAATGCTACTATTTTTTCTAATGTGTCCTTAGGACATTGATTAATAAAATTTAAAATAATTATATATTGTTTACAATAAATATTTATAAAAAATGTATAACAATTTCATATTTGCTAACTTATGGCATTCAACTAAGTAGCTTTGGTCGTTTGGTACGATACAAATGCAGAATAACATAACGATATCGTTGCAAGTTTGACATAATGATTGAACCCGCTGAAATTATTTTCTGGAGTTGCCACAGTCAATATGGCTTTTTCCACAGTATCTACTCTTACTCGAGTCCAGATTTCTTATTTAACTGCGGTGAAGGCGCACTTATCATACTCTTTTGGCGATAACATTTACCATCCATGAATATGCGTCACAAGCATTTGATTGATTCTCCCATCCTTGCCAGTGATATTATGGTATTGATGCAGAGCATGAGAAACAAAAGAGGTGCAAATGTTTAGGGTTTACACAATTATATTTTAGGTCAATTTAAGTCTCTTATGTATTTTATTGGTTAGAATATTATTGGACAGATTTTATGATTTTTTATTAGTTTTTAGGTATCAAGGGTATTCAGTAATTTTACAAAATGATGTAAGGGTCACCCATAGGTCATCTTGTTTGTCAAATTTTGTTATTGAATCTTATGTAAAGTATTTATTGAGTTTATAATATTCCAATTAGTCAAAGTTTATTAGTTATTTAATTTTGGAGTCCATAGTATTAGTAGTATTGGGAAAACAAGAAGCCTATAAATATGCATATAATCTTCTATTCATTGAATTTGAGTTTTGGAGAATTGTGTCAAGATTTTGTGGTTTTATCTGATTCTTTGTGCAACCTTCCCTTGGGGGAATTCCTAGAGTCTCTTCCTCTATTCTTCTTCTACAGTCTCTATTCATAGACCCCAAAAGCACAATTTTCCAGCCCCAAAAGCTTACTTAATGACGCTAAAACGACCCTAAACCATTCCCCAACCTATTGGTCACCAATTTAATTGTTATAACCGTAAAATAGCTCATTATTAAGCTTTCTAATTTCCTGCTCCTGAAAATCCTGTGATAAGCAAGTTTGAAAATCAAGCCAAATCTCACACCTACTCATTTTCAAACCCTAGACTTGTATGAATTTTGACAATGCTTGGTTTATATGAATTTATTTTCTCTTTTATTTTATTTTATTTTTTTAAAAAATGAATGATATAACATCAATAAAGTAAGATTTGCATGGTGTGATTTTTGGATAAGCACTTCTTCAAGAGCTAAGGTCCTTTTTTTTTTGGTTTGGAACCAAGGCCATTAAGATTTGAGACTTGAGTTGTTGAATTAGCATAAATGTTTCAAGTGTTTTACATCACGTGTCGTGAAGCTACTATAATTGGTTGTCTTTTCAAGCTTCTATGAATAATGGATTTGCCTGGTGTGATTTTTGTGTAAGCACTTCTCCGAGGACTAGGTGAAAGGCACGTCCCTTTTTGTTTGTTTTGAGAGCAAGACGTGAACACCTTGTTCAATTAACATAAATGTTTCAAGTGTTGTACATTATGTGTTGGGTGCAGTCTTGTGAATTGTGATCATCTAATAATAACCTATATTTGTATTGTTCTGGGTTTAGAAATGGATGGTGCTTTAACTTGTGACCATCGTGATGCAATATTTTTACACCAGTTCAGTCCAATGATATGTAGTTATTGCTGATCAATTAAAGGTTTTGCTTGAATTGGTTTTCCTGCCATTTGGCAACTTCATAGTTCATGCTTCAATTTAATTCAGTTTATGGTTGTGGGTACACCAGATCTGTGGTTTTGAGTTTATCATTACATCTTTAATTTGTATTTCATTTTTTATCGAAATATAATTCAGTTTATGGCAGGTTAATAAGTGGGGAAATGTCATATATGATGAGTATGTTCGCCCAGTAGACCGTGTTGTTGACTTCCGAACAGCAATTAGTGGCATCCGACCTCGAGATTTAATGAAAGGTTGAAAGTATCTTTATTTTTGCTTTTCCTCCACACCTCCCTCTCTCTCAATGGAAAGGGAAAAAAAATGGCTTCACTTGTTGGTCAATCTTTGAAATTTTAAATTATGTTCAGCTGTTCAATAAGTGATAGTAAAGGTGAAATATAATGTTGTTCTCTTTTGGGAATTGCTTTATTTGTTTTCGTTGTTCTCTTTTGGGAATTGCTTTATATGTTTTCCTTTTTGATTATTAATGTTTAATAAACCTGCCATTTATATCATGTTTAAAAGCAAATATCTCCTCTGCATTGTGATTGTGCTGGCATGAGATAGTTCGCATGTGATGACTTCTATCTGAAAGAAAACTCTGGGTCCTAGTTTCATAAAATCTATTTGGATTAATGATGCTTTACCGTGCACGGTAGTTCTGATGTGCAGATGTTTCTACTTTCAGTATCCAAATGCCGTGTAGTGAAAATGACATTCATATAGTTATTTTGAATCAAACCTATCTGCTGTATACAGTTGTTGTCAGTCCCCATGTATTTACTCTCTGTATATCTCTCACTTCCAGCCAATCCTAATTTGTAACATTCGAAACATAAATCTTCCATTATGACAAATTGATATGCACCTCATATGCAACAGTTGATCTGAATAAATCTTCAGTGCAATTCACTGAAGTTTCATCTTCCTTGACCAGTATGCATATCTAGTGAAATGAAACCCAATACTATCTGTCATCAGGATGAAAACTAAGCGAAAGAAAATTAGAGACTGCAGTTACAGTGAACAGACCCTGATGGCAATATTTCATTGCATGGGAAGGATTGGTAATTTCAAGAAAACTTCACTCTCCTGCTGCATCTGCATTTAGGAGTTTACCAAGGTTGTCAATTTGACTATGGCATTTAAAGCTGCAAAATATCTAGCTTTTGGGTGTCCTTTGTTTTGTTTTTGTAGTTTTTGTTGTTATTTTTAAATAAAAAGATAAATTAGTGTACAGGGCTTTAATTGTTTAGGTCTTTATGGCGTTTTAAGCTTGGGATGTCATAACAATTTTGGTAGAAGGTAAATGAACAATAGTTTGGATGAGTTTTTATAACTGATTAAATATTTGTTATTGTATTTTGTATAAGTAGTCTGATCGTTTAATTTTTATAATTATGATGTGTTGAACGTTAATTTCTATATTTAGTTAGACGAAATTAATTTTTCAAATAGAGTTGGTAGTAAAGGGGTCAGGCTTTGGACATTTGAAATAGGCTGCTTCTTTGGAAGATATTAATTAATAGTTATTTGTTGAAAAGTACTAGCTATAAGAAGTTGTGTTCAAAATTACAGTGACAGTTGTGTGACATCTTATGCATGTTTATGATGTTATCTACAGCTAAAGAGTTCTGCCTTGTTCAGAAGAAAGTGGCAGAGTTGATCAAGGGAAGGATTCTTGTTGGCCATGCCTTGCGCTACGATCTTAGGGTTAGTATATCTGGTTTCTCAATTTTGTCCTGTGAAATAGTCACCCTTAATGTTTGCTTCTATTAAGTAAAAAGTTACCTGAGTGTTTGGAGTGGATTTTCTTTACAGGCATTGCTATTAAGTCATTCAAAGAAGGATCTGCGGGATACCTCAGAATATCAACCCTTTCTAAAGTGCGTTTTCACTTCTTGGCTAAATTATAACTTCCATTTCCTTTTTGTTAATTCAGCATTCTTATTAACATGTGGTTGATGAAGTAGGGAAGGCCAGAGTAAGGCACTTCGTCATCTTGCAGCTGAGTTTCTTGGTGTGAAGATACAAAATGGAGAGCATTGCCCTGTTAGTTCCTCGTCTTTCTGGCGGTGTTTGTTTTCTTAATTTCATATGAACATTATTATCCTTTTCTCTATTTGTTAAAACATTTACAGCAGCATATAGATGCGATGAGGCCGCATTTGGTTGGGTTGAGCCAAATTCAGTGTGATGTGTCTGATTCATTATCGCTTTCCTTTTCATATTCGCCTTGGCCTTGTTGAAACATAAAGCTACTCTAGAATGTGTTACTGATTATTTTGTTTCAGGTAGAAGATGCCCGTGCTGCGATGCTTCTTTATCAGAAATACAAGAAAGAATGGGAGAAAAGCATCAAAGATTTCATCAGGCTCAAGGAAAAGCAGAAGAAACGGAAACAAAAAAAGAAACCCAAGGAGGGAGAAGCTGTAAATTTAAACCATGCCAAAACTGTGTCTTAGCATCAATTGCCTATTGGAAGCTACAGTAATGCTCCAGAAGCAGCCTAACCATATCAAATGCTTCATGAAAACACATTCGCATAGTTCTTGTGATCGAGCAAAACAAAAAGGAAGAAGGGAGAAGAGAAAACACAATTCGCAACTCCTTTTACTTCTCTGGCTGCTGAATCTTTTGTTGGATTTTTAGTTCTATTTCACTAAAAGTATGAATTGGATTTGTATTGATACTGATCTTGTAAGCTGATTGTACTGTAAAGAAAATTCTTATTTTATCGTCACTGGGGAAAATTTTATCCGATCCTCAGTAATTTTGCCCCCCTTATATTAGCATTTGAGAAGACTTGTGCTCTGTTTGTCACTCTTCTACATTAAAATAGCCAGAACCAAAGAGTGATTCCTTGTAAAACAGATTTTATAGGGCAAATGATCATTTTCTTCTTCATACTTTGTTCCAGGTGTAATCTTCTTTCAAATTTTTAAGTCTTCTATGTAAGCTTTTAAACTTTCATTAGTAAGTATGGTTTAGCTGCCAAGGAAGATGAGAAAAAAATTCATTGTAGTATAAAGAAAATATATTTAGGGTAAATTACTAATATGTCCTATTTTGGAGACTTATTACCCAATAGGTCCTACTTTGGAGACTTATTACCCATTAAGTCCTATTTGATATAATTTATTAAGTGATAAAGATAAATTTATCAGTTTTTTTTTTTTTTATGAATAATTTTATAGTGATAAATTTATCAGTCTCTTCGTTTTATGAATAAATTTTTAGTGATAAATTTATCATTCTCTTATTTTTATAGTGTTAAATTTATTAGTTAGGACCTGTAGGTAAATAAGTCTAGTTAACAGGACTAATTGGTAAGTACTCCATATATTTATAATGAACACATCTTGATTTCAAATAATACAAACGGAGTCTAAAATGTATTCACACAATTCAATTCTTATGCTTTGAAGAACATAAGAGGTGACCATAGAAAGATGACACATTGGAGAAATGATCAGCTCCCATGGGAGATCTATTAAAGAAGATCAACTTGTTCAAAGTAAGAAAGTAAATAAGTAAATAAAAATCAAGGGTACTAAGGATGAATACAAGAGAGTGTGGCGAAAACTTGCGTTGATCTCAATATAGGAAGGGGAAAATGATGCACTCGATCTCAACGCAGAGGATTATCTAAAAGCCCTAAACCGTTCAAACACGTTCTTCTCCATTCGTGATTTCATGATAATGTGAATGAAAAGAACTTTGATTGTAATGTGGAGGACCTTTCCACTAATGATGAAGAGGTGCCCAGTGTTGAAAAAGCAAAGGAAAATATAGAGGCAACAGCAGATGGGAAAGGAAAAATTCCTAAAGACTTCCCCTAGTCTCCTAAAGTAGGTCAGGAGCCATGGAAAAAATACCCATTGACAAAATAAAAAAATGTATGGGGTTTGCAAAACTTGGAAGCTCTAAATATTGGCCATGGCTTCATAATGAAATTTGATATGATGGAGGACTACTCTAGACTAGAGTCTACTATGTCACTGTTCGAAAATAGAATAGAAGAATACCACTGCAATTTGAGTGTGATTTCTTAATCTACCAATAGAGTACTACTACAATTGGATAGTATTCTTAAAATTTGGCCTGTAACTTAAAATTTGCACTTCAATTTATGTATTATGATATCATTTTATTTCATTGGAATGGAAGTCAGTGTAATTTCAGAAAAATCAGAGATCAATGTAATTGTCAAATACCTCAGGGAGGTATGTGTAATTAACCCATAAAGATATTATTGTTCAAAAAATTCGGTAAGTGTAATATGTGTTTCACACGTGAATTGATTCTGTTTAAATGTTTGACAGAATCCTAAAAGAATGTGTTAAGTGTAATAAAATAATATTTTAGAGTAATTCACTATTGAATTTTAAAATTCAAGGGACAAAGCACAAATCAATCATAGTTTAAGGCCCAGTGCTGTGACAACACCGTGCTGTTACAACAAACGATGCCATTTGCAATATATATATATATTTACTTTGTGCAATTTGTTTTCAATTTTCTTTTGACTTTGTGCGATCATTAAATCAAATAATATTTTTTTGATAATACCATAAATATATTTCAATTAATGATTATCATAATTTTATTATTATATAATAGTTATGATTTTTTTTTTTGTTAATTATGATAAATACAAAATTCTAATAAAAGGATATTTGTAATTTCCAAAACTACTGGGGATAAAACATGTTTTATGCAAACTACATGAAGTGCATTTGTAATAATTTTTAAAGTCCAAAAGAAGATAACATATACAAATTTACATCGTTTTTGTTTTATCATTACATTCAAGTTATTTTATTCAAACTTGTAATGTGTTTTATGTGTGTCTAAGTATTAAAAAGTGTACGTTGAGTGTCATGTCGTATCAGCGTCGGACATGGCACGTTACCTTCTTAAAAGTATCCCTACTTAACATATTAATATGGCTTCATCATATACCTGCATTTACAAATTCTAGAATTTTATCCACAGCACAAGCATAATTGGTGGAAGATTCAGTTAATTTATCACTTCAGTACACACAAGTAAAAGGAAAAACAGACACAAAAGCATGTTTCTTCAACCGGCATTGTCCTCCACCTATAGTAAGAAAACTACTACAAATTGGGAAGCACACTAAATTCAAATGAAATCTAATGTTCTTTCTTGAGTCGAAGAAAGTTGAAGAACATTTTAATTAGTCACATTCAGCTTGGAAAGTTCTAGAGTCGAAGAGAGTTCAAAAAAAGGAAAGGGATTATCATCACCACATATGGTTAACTAAGGAAGATTTAGAGCCATATGATGCACTCAACCTCTTGAGGCAGCAAAATTTTTGAGACAATATCAATTTTATTTGCTTTTTCTTCTTTTAACCCGAGATCTTAAACTATTTGAATAAAATATAATTTTTATGCAAAATTGGCCAGAAACAATCATACATTTCAAACTCATATGGTTCATATCACCAGTAAGTTCTTTGAAATTAAATCGAAGTGATTAATCAAATGCATGAAAATAAGCGCCACTTAAAGCTAAGTGATTACACGAAAATCTGAGAACTAAACAAAACAAATGGTAAAGATGCTTGAATTAGATTGGCATTAGCGAGCACGGGTAAAGAGCGTAATCAAGCAGAATTTGTGAGAGAAAAGACGAAACAGGAGCAGAACGAAAACCATGACCATAGCCTTCCCCTGGAGTTCTCTTACGCCATAGAGTGAACCAGAGTTCGGGTAAAGAGCTCTCTCTCTTCTACATCTCTCAAGTTCGCAGCTGTGAGAGCTTTTGTTTGCTAGTACTGAGATGCTAGTACAGAGAGGGTAGCAAGCTATCATTGAAGAAGGGCAAACTAGCCAGGAGCAAATTAGCCAAGAGTAAATCAAAAAGCAAAGCTGCCAAGTGCAAATCAACCAAGGTATCTTGAAGAATTTTGATAATCAGGTGGATGCTCAACTATCTACCGATGAGATGCTTACTGTACTCCCCCGCCGATCTACACGCATCCGAGGACCCCCCAAATCTCTCTTATCTGGAGATTTTGTGGGACCATGGCAAGGGCTCTCAAATGAAAACAAAAGGGGATCAAGGGATGTAGAATTGGAGGATGGCTTAATTGAGTGTGATTGTGTCGATCTATGTTTGTGTGGAAATCTTGGTACACCACGGTTGCGATTGAATGCGGAAATGCAAGTCTCAACGGAGAAATCATCAAAGTAGCATTAAACACCTAATGCATGGAACACACCAACCAGAGTGCTAACTGATCTTGAGCAGTGGCCAAAACTGGCCATTGTGTCTTCACTGGCGGCAAATGAAATGATAATGCCAAATAAACTTGGCTCACTCGATGTTGATCAAAGGAGAGAAGTAATGGGCACCAAGCAATGGAAGAGTATTGAAAATGTGCGAGCTTGCAGCAAGGATTTGGTTGAACTACATATGGAAGACACATAATCTAGTAAGGGTGAATGTCTTGATGGTGATATACCTGCTATATCAGTAAGCCTCTGCAAGCTTGGAGCTCTTTAGTTAAAGAATAGATTAACAAGGTGTCAAAAATGAAGTATAAAATAGGTGCCCATAACATTGAGAACCTAGTAGATGGCATGTACAATGTCCCTGTTGAGATCTCAAAAAAGGCTTTTTCTATTGGGAAAATGCCTTGGTTGGATATTTCATTGACAAAAGATTCTTTTTCTATTATGTGAAAACTTAGATAGAGAAACTTTGGGGAAATTTGCTTGAGGATGTTGTCTCCATTGATAATGGTTTTTTTTTTTTTTAAAGTAAAAAGTGAAGAGACTATGGACCAAATTTTGGAAGATGGCCCCTATTACGTTGGGACTAGATTGATTGTTGTTAAAAAAATGGCAGCCTGCACTACAACTAACAAAGTGTGAATTTTCGAGTGTGCTATTGTGAGTGAAGTTGTATAATGTTTCTTTGGAGCTTTAAACTGAAGAGGGTTTGGGTTACATTGCTAGCATCATGGGAACTCTTCTTTACTTGGATGAGCCTACTTTCAAGAGAAGCAGACTTATGTTTGCGAGAATATGTATTGAAGTGCCAACAAATAAAGAGATCCCTGAATCTTTCAAAATAAATCTTGGTTATGGTGACCCGTATGAGATTTGAGTTGAGATTCCATGGAAGCCTCAAAGGTGTGATGTTTGTAAGACTTTTGGTCATACCATTAATTTGTGCTGTCAAAATCCAAAGACTTTGAACCCTCTCTCTTTCAAACAAGAGTGGAGAGTCAAGGAGACTACTATAAAAATTCCAACTAAATGGGAAATGGTGAAGAAAAAGGGAAGAGATGGTGGGCAAGGTTCAACAACAGCGATAAACAAAGAGAGAGAGAGACGCAGTCTTCTACCGCCTCAGCATCTAATGTCTTTGATGTCTTTGAATAATGTGATGTGGGAGAGTTAGGGAATGGAGAATTAAGTCAAGAGTTGTGCCAAATGGAGAGCCTGAAAAATAGAGAGTCCATCTCCAAGTGACCCCAGTAGTGGGGAGACTACAAAGGAGGATAACAGAACAAAACTCAAAGCGAAACTTCATAACTTGAAGAGTATTAAAGGGAAATTTTGAATCATTTTTTTTGTGAATGTTGTGTTTGTTTTCTATAGACTTTGTTTTGTTTCTTTTGAGGGATGAGTTTGTTTTATTTTTATTCTCCCTACAAAAGATGTGTATTGAACTCCATTGTATATCTTTCTTTTTTGGTTATAATATGACTTACTTATCCAAAAAAAGAAAAAAAGAAAAAAAGATTGGCATTAGCTCAAATTTCATACTGGTTCATCTTGTTCCCATATCGAAAGCAGGTCACGTTTCCGTTCCTGAGGGAGGGCAAGAAGTGGAATATTAAGTTAAAATTATAATAAAAAAAATGCATTTCCATTAATTTCAATAACACTCAGGACAACTTTCTCAATATGCAACAGAGAGTTCATAATTATTTCATGTGAGCTATATGTGAGGAAAGGACATACCTATAATTATATATGTAACTGGGATGTAATGTAACATATAGCTCGTTTTTGGCACCAGACATTTCATTCTTATGTCACATGAATCTGGGTGTCAATATGCTTTAATTATGAAATTCTTAGGTCACATGGACTCAATGGAATTGGTAATATTTTGAGTTCTGTTATTATATATACATTTTTTTTGATAAATATTATATATATATATTAAATTAAATATGAAAATTTCCTATTACATAACATAGCATATCCAATATGACTACTACAAGAATTTTTATTTACCCATGTCTAAAACAGACATAATAAGACCATGTTTGGACTTCTGCTGAATTGGGAAAATGTTGCCCTTTCTTAGAAGTTGTCAAATTCACAACCTAGACCTAATATGAACATCCTGTCTTTTTTATCCCACCAAAAACCCAACATAGTTTGTACCTTCTTCAGAACTCACTATATACATTTGGAAAAAAAAAAAACTCCAATGAAGAATTCACGTATCCAAAAAAGGAAAATGATAGAGAAGTTGATCATATTAGCCTTTTTTTTTTTGGTTTTTTGATTGACGAAATTCAGTTGTTAGTTGTTAGATTAGCATCATAAGAGAGTTGAACCATCAACTCTCCCTGCTGCCTCCATGTCACTAGGCCACAGCGCCACAGGCACTGACTTTCGTGGACCAGTGTTATGAAAAGCCATAATATACTCTATATTATAAGAAGACAAAAATACCTTTTATAGTGCCAAACTCAATGTATTCTTTCTTCATAACTCGCAATAGATCTACATCTACATTTGAAACAAAATACTCTACACACACACAAAAAAATAAAATAAATAAATAGTGAGAGAATATTTCATTTTGCCTCCCAAATAATCACTCAGGTCAACGCAACCAAAGATGTATGTTTAGGATAATTTTTTAATTTTTACGAAAAAATGTATAATAAAATATTATAGTAAAATCAAAATGACTATTTTACCCTTCTGACTTTTAACTTTTTGACTTTTTGAATAGTTGAATTCAAAAGACAAAATAATCATTTTGCCCTAGTGGCTTTCCCACAAGCTACCCATGAATAATATAGACTTTTTAGCTTTTTTTAGTAACTTTGTGACTTTTTGAATTTTTAAATTTATCCCAAACAAGGCCTTAATTTAAGGAAAATGGATTTGAATTTGTAAAATTATTTATATATATTTGATGCCCTAAAATCTTTAATTTTAATTTTTTTTAAAAAAAATTACACTTTGAACAGTACAACACACATATTGTGATAGTAATTTTTTTATTAGATATATATATATGTGTAAATTATATACTCATTATATATGTCACCCAATAATATATAGATTGGGGATGCGTGATATTCATTCATCATTTTTGGTCCCATTTTGTCTTCAATTATGTCTCTCATTGTCCTTTCAATACCCTCCATTTTGGTCATTTTTTTAACAACCAATTATTTAAAACTTGTCTTTTTTTAGAATGAGAATTGCTATGAAGAATTATTAAAGTTTTCATGGACAGGATATTGTGGTGTTGTTAATTTGATTTTTATTGATAAAACAGTTAATTATTTTTACAAAATTACTATAAATCATAGAATTTCATTGATTAAAAGAAATTCTACTCTTAAATAAATAACTTTGACAACAAAATCTTAAAACCTAGCTGTAAAAGATTTATTTGCTGCGGATTATTGCCCATTACCCATTATGAGGTTTCTCTTATTAGTTCCAAAAAAAAAAAAAAATTGAAAAGAAAGATAGACGGCAGGTGATCACTTTTTAGTAAAACAAGAATTGTATTTTAGAAAAATAAAGATTAAGGTTATGCTTGTTTAGGGATTGAGGAGTTTGTTGGATTGTTAATCTGTGAGATAACTCAATCTTAGGTTAGTATAGT
The DNA here is from genome assembly GCA_025200525.1 of Camellia lanceoleosa. Taxonomy (NCBI): domain Eukaryota; kingdom Viridiplantae; phylum Streptophyta; class Magnoliopsida; order Ericales; family Theaceae; genus Camellia; species Camellia lanceoleosa. The sequence goes on along the minus strand of CM045762.1, from coordinate 29,109,989 downwards.
CACAGTTACTCTATTGACTCAAATTTTAAACCTCTGAATTTCTTGTAATCTGAAGAGATAGTCACATGAATCACTGACCAACTATCCTATACAGATAATAAACTAATTTAGATAACAACATAACACCCTACTTGATTTTAGCGATAGATTGTGAAAAACATCACTAAATGTTACTTTTTTTTTACGATTTTTTGATCTATACAAACACTAGTGAGATTTAATGGTATACATGTTCTTCTAATAATTAACCCATCGATTGATTTGATTTTTTAAGGGATTGTTTGGAGTAAACTAAATAAGTCAATTTTATTTTTTTGATTTTTTTTTTCTATATTGATTTTTTTCCCTAATTTGTCTTCTGTAGATGAATTTATAAAGTAAAAAAAAAAAAAAAAATAGTTTACTATTTTTTATTTATCTTTTTCATTTTTAGATTTTTTATAAATTTTTTTCATTTTCGATTCGTTTTGTCAAGCCAAATCTAGAAAGTTAAAATTTTTTGAATTTAAAAAAAAAAAACAGTAAAAAGTCTTGGTTTTTATGTCAGTAAATCTTAATTTTGCTTGTTTCCCAATTCAACCTTTAATTATTGCAGCTCACATTGATGTTCAAAGTAAATTACTAATTATTGTGTTGAATAAAGTTTGTGTGTGTGGTTATGATGATGGTGTGTTCAGATGTTTTCAATTTATACTTGAATTTTCCTTTATTGTTAAAGTATACATTCTTCAGTTGTTCTAGCTTCTATCACTGTAAAGAGAAATTGATTATTAGCTTTATGTTCCATGACATTTAGCATCACAATCACGTAGCTATGGGAGATTTGGAATATAACCCAACAAAGTCTGAATTTTTATACCATTTTTAGTGCAGAATGTTACATAATGTGGGTTTTAAACTATGATCTTAAAAGCATTACCCGGAACGATCTCATTACACTGGGGTGTGCTAGGATGGGGGGTAGATTAGGTTTAGCTCTTACCTTTATATTGTTAGGCAATCTTCACTGTATTTAAATAAATTAAATTCTGTTGTGTACTAAACAACAATCAGAATTTAAAGAAATAAAGAAAATGAGAGAAATTTGTTTGATTACAAAAATCAAACTCAAAATAAAAATAAAATAAAACAAATAAAAACAGATTTTATTTTGTTACAAAAACAAAATTAAAATCTGATTTTAATAAACAAATAAAGAAAACAGAAAAATAATTTAATCAACTTACTTGGTTAAATACTTGGAATAACTTTCTGATCAAGTCCGATGTTGAACATCGTGTCCTTAAGACAGATTCGCCCTCTCCAAGGTGCTTTAACTTGGACGTCTATCTCCCAGATGAAATGATCTTATCAACAATTAAATGCAAGACTACAATTTAATTGTTCGTCAACACACTAAGTGTTTACACTCTTTCTTCGAAATAAAATGCAGCAATATGGCGAGATATAAAGCGAGATGGAATCTGAAAATTGGTGTAATTATCCAAATGGGAGGTTGGTCTATTTATAGATGTTAAGGTGGTGTAGGATTTGAATTGAGCAGTATGAAACTGTTGGGTTTGAATTTCAACAGATTTGAATCTGATTAACTATTCAAACAGTAAAAGCGGAAGGGCCTGTTTGGATGAACCAAAATGCCAAACCAGTTTAATTACGTTTGAAAGCAGGAAGGGCCTGTTTGGATGAACAGAAAATCCAAAAGCAGTTTATTTGAATTAAATTCAAATGTTTTTGGTCCAAAAGATTAGTATTGGGCGAACAAGCCCAACCAACCTCACACCCGGCGCCCAAGCCCGGCCCGGACGGACGGCGGCCATGCAGCCAAGTGGTGATTTTGGGTCCAATGGGTCTAGCCCATTTTGCCCATAACCTCTCCCTCTAAAACACTTGGGTACCCTTGGGGCACACCCAAGTATCAAACCCAAGCCTTATAAACCCTCTCAAAACCTCCCACCAAATCAATGTGGGACAAGCCTTATACATACCTTTAAGGAATTTCACCAAAACTCCATTTCCATGGAGCATACTTTGGCTTCAATTTTCCATTCACTTTCGGTAATGGTTTTGAACAACCAAATATACCACGTGAATCACAACGGCATAGAGAACGTTACCACTTTGACCGCGTAAATCGACGCACGGGGCCCACCTAAAAACTAGACCAAACTTAGGATAAAATTCTGGTTAATTTATAACCATTTCCAACAATCCCCCACATGAATGGAATTTGATGACAACGGAAATGCAACAATATGCAGACTTAACGAAAGAGCATAAGTCGAAAATATCTTGCATCGGGATAGGTAGTTTTACCTTGAACCTTCCCTAGTGATAACCTATCGGACTTCTTGGCTAACCAATGGACGCGATGCCTTGAATTGTTCAAATGCTTGTGTAAGCCAAGACAATAGATTTCACACAAAATATTTTCTAACACATCGTGGTTCTCACTTTGTGTTCATTTTGGCCTTGAACGCCTCGGTTTTCATGAGTGTTTCTAGAGAATGTAGCCTCTCTCATTCTCATAGAACCGCCCCGATTCAACACTCATATAGGTGATTCTTATTGTGAGTATCTTCTTATACTCGTCTTGATTTTATGCCTTAATCAAGATATAAGTAATCATTAAAAGCAAAGCTTATCCTTATGCCCTGCAGACAACATATGTTGCGATATCACTCTCACCATAGGAATGAGTAGGAATTTTGAATCCTTGGTGATTTCTCGCGAGCCATACATAACTTAGTTGTCCCTTTGAACTTAGTTCTTGGGATCTCCAAATCATATAAGTAGGGTTACCATTATGACGACTCTTATGTAATAGGCTTTAATCCCATTCCCTTCGATGAACTATACACTAGCTCTTTTGTCAAACCTTTTGTAAATGGATCCGCAATATTCTCTTTAGATTTTATATAATCTATTGAGATTATTCCGCTTGACAACAATCGCCTAACGGTATTATGTCGACGATTTAATATGTCGTGACTTACATCGTTATACATATGATTCTCGTTCTCGCCTATTGCGATTGACTATCACAATGAATGCAAATAGTCGCACAGGTTTTTGGCCACATTGAATGTCTTCTAAGAAGTGACGGCTTATTCTGCTTCTTCACCTGCTTTGTCTAAAGCAATGAACTCGGATTCCATTGTGGATCGTGCGATGCAAGTTTGTTTCGTGGATTTCCAAGAAACAGCAGCACCTCCTAGAGTAAAAACATATCCACTAGTGGATTTTGAATCTTTAGTATCCGATATCCAATTGGCATCACAATAACCTTCGAGTACTGCTGGATATCGAGTAAAGTTCAAACTATGATCACGAGTAAATCTTAGATATCTAAGAACTCGAATGATCGCTTTCCAATGGTCTTCTCCGGGGTTACTAGTGTACCTACTCAATTTACTGATAGCATAAGCTATATCAGGACGAGTACAATTCATTAGGTACATTAGGCTTCCAAAGATTTGGGAGTATTTTAACTGAGACACTGCATCACCTTTATTTTTCGATAAATAAAAACTGATGTCTACAGGTGTCCTTGCTAAATTTAAATCATCCTTGATAAATTTATCAAGAATTTTCTCAATATAATGAGATTGAGATAATGCATACCCATGAGATGTTTTAGTTATTTTCATTCCTAATATAACATCTGCGACCCCCATATCTTTCATATCAAATCTTTTGTTAAGCATTTGCTTAGTTGATTTGATCATGTTTTGACTGCTTCCAATGATAAGCATGTCATCTATATAAAGACAAACTATGACATATCCTTGGTCAGTGTTTTTAACATAGACACATTTGTCACATTCGTTTATCTTAAACCCATTAGTAAGCATTGCATGATCAAATTTTTCATGCCATTGCTTAGGTGCTTGTTTTAATCCATAAAGGATTTTACAAGTCGACAAACTTTCTTTTCTTGCCCGATACTACAAACCCTTCGGTTGTTCCATATAGATCTCTTCATTTAGATCACCGCTTAAGAAAGTCGCCTTAACATCCATTTGATGTATTTCTAAATTAAACAACGCCGCTATAGCAATAAGCATGCGAATGGATGTTATTCTTGTCACAGGGAATATGTGTCAAAATAATCCAGACCTTCCTTTTGTCTCAGAACCTTTAACTACAAGTCTTGCTTTATACTTGTCAATTGAACCATCTGCTTTCATTTTTCTCTTGAATATCCATTTATATCCAAGAGGTTTAGAACCCGTGGAAGATCCACCAATTCCCAAGTATGATTTTGCATAATGGATTCAATTTCATTATTAATGACCTCTTTCCACAAAGGTGCTTCAGACTGTCATTGTCATTCTTTAAAGCTTTGAGGTTCATTTTCTAACAAGTATGTCGAAAAACTGACCAAAGGATTTTGATGTTCTTGCTCTCTTACTTCTTCTTGGTTCATCATCGCTAAATCTCGTTGGTTGAGACCATTACTAGTCTCTTGTGTTTGATTGTCATTAGTCTCTTGACTTTGTGTACAATCATAAGTTCTTTTCGTGAACTTAATTCTGTCCTTTCTTGTAAGGAAAGACATGTTCAAAAACACAAGATTCCTTGACTCTATAATAGTGTTCACATTTATATCGTATTTCGATTTATAAGTCGAAACCGATATGCACTACTATTATTCGAGCATAACCAATAAACACACAATCTACTGTTTTTGGTCCAATCTTAATCTTTTTAGGAACAGGAACTTCAACTTTTGCCAAACACCCCCACACTTTCAAGTATTTGTAGGAAGGTGGTCGACCTTTCCACAATTCATAAGGAATGCTTTTAGTTTTCTTGTGGGGTATTCTATTAAGAACATAATTAGCTGACAATATTGCTTCCCCCCACAAGGTCTGAGGGATGCCTGAACTTAGTAACATGGCATTCATCATTTCTTTTAGAGTTCTATTCTTCCTTTCAGCAATTCCATTTTGCTGTGGAGAATAAGGGGCTGTAGTTTGGTGAATAATGCCATGTTGTGCACAAAATTCATTTAATGGTGCATCATATTCACCACCCCTATCACTTCTAACCATTTTAATGGTTTTACCAAGTTGATTTTCAACTTCTGTTTTGTAGAGTTTAAACATATCTAAGGCTTCATCTTTACTTCTAAGTAAATAAACATAACAATATCTTGTGCAATCATCGATAAATGTTATGGAATAGTCTCTGCCTCCTCTAGTTTGAATAAAGTTTAGTTAACATACATCGCGATGAATTAATTCTAGAGGTTCACTTTTCCTTTCAACTGATTTAAATGGAGCCTTAGTTAGTTTTGCTGCTACACAGACTTCACATTTAGGATTACGATTGACTTCAAACTTTGGTATATGATCCAAACCAGTTAATCTCGGGAAAGCATCATAATTTACATGTCCTAATGTACCATGCCATAATTTTGACTCAAGAATATAAGCAAAAGATGTGTTATTCTTATTCATAGCAACTTTTGGTACAACAAATCATTACATTCAATTTAAAGAGACAATCACTCATGTATCCCTTACCAACATACATACCACTCTTTGTTAATACAAACTTATCAGACTCAAAAACAAGCCTAAAACCATTTTTACTTAACAAAGAACCAGAAACTAAATTCTTCCGGATGTCAAGTACATGCAGTACGTTGTTGAGGGTTAGTTCTTTTCCGATGTCATCTTCAAGATCACTTTTCCTTGTCCACAAAGAGAAGTAGAAGAATTTCCCATAAAAGTTGCTCACCATTTGCGGCCTCATTGTAGGTAGTGAACATCTTCTTGTCTCGCACATATGTGACGAGTTGCTCCAAAGGTCAACCCACCATTCTTTGGGATTTCCAACCAAGTTAGCCTCGAGACACCACAAAGAGAGGTTGATGTCATTCACTCCGTCAGAGATGTAATCCAATTCTCACACATTGGCTTGATTGGTGGTCTTCTTGCTTGTACTTCCATGATCCTTCTTAGGGCGGCGGCAGTCAGAAGCTCGATGTCCAGTCTTGCCACTGTTATAGCATTTTCCTTTGTACTTCTTGTTGCCATTGTTGGTGGCTTGTTTAGGACCATCTCCAAGAACTTCCTCTTTTTGTTATGTGGTTTTTGAACTTGTTCAACCACATTAGCCTTGGACTCAATGGGATTTTTCCCATGCCTCTTGTCAGCCTTTCGGTTATCTTCCTCAATTCTTAATCTTACAATTAACTCATCCATGGTCATCTCTTTGCATTTATGTTTTAAATAATTTTTAAAATCTTTCCAAGCCGGTGGTAACTTTTCCACCAAAGCAGCGACTTGGAAAGATTCGCTAAGAGACATACCTTCTGAATGAATATCATGCAAAATTATCTGAAAATTTTGAACTTGAGATATTACCGTTTGGGAGTCGACCATTACAAAATCTAGAAATTTACCGACGACAAATTTCTTCGTACCGGTATCTTCTGTCTTGTATTTCTTCTGCAAAGAATCCCATAATTCTTTTGCTGACTTCAGAGGACTGTAAATATTATACAGCATGTTGTCAAGGCCATTGAGGATGTAGTTTCTGCGCAGGAAATCTGAATGTTTCCAAGCATCTACAGCGGCAACAACTTGCCGATCACTTTCACCCTCTTTAAGTGCTAGAGCCTCTTCATGGAGAAACCGGGCCAAATTAAGAGTTGTAAGATAGAACAAAGATCTTCTCACGCCATCTCTTAAACTTCGATGCAAGTTAAATTTTTCCGGTTTTTCTCCATGATTGATTAGTACATGAACATGGTTCTGAATAGGGACCGATGTTGGTGTAACAACAGGAGTACCACTGCCAGATGCAGTTTCAGTTGTAGTAGCCATAATTTCTGATTACAAAAATCAGAAAAAATTAAAACACAAATTAATTTTCTAGTTACTTAAACCAGAAAATAAAATATAACACAAAATAATTTTATTTTCCTTGTTACTAAAACAGGAAAAATAAAATACCAAAATAATTTTCTGTAATACCAAATAATATTCTGAAATTGTTAATGACACCAGTATCGTACTACTAGTTGTCAAAGAAAAGAGACAGTATATTACTACTATCTGTCAAATAGCATAAATCACTATTTGTTTTTCCAACCAGAATATTTCTTTGAAAAACAGAAAATTAAATACAATGAAGATACCAAAAAGGATTCTGTCTTAAGATTGTTAGGCAATCTTCACTGTATTTAAATAAATTAAATTCTATTGTGTACTAAACAACAATCAGAATTTAAAGAAATAAAGAAAATGAGAGAAATTTGTTTGATTACAAAAATCAAACTCAAAATAAAAATAAAATAAAACAAATAAAAACAGATTTTATTTTGTTACAAAAACAAAATTAAAATCTGATTTTAATAAACAAATAAAGAAAACAGAAAAATAATTTAATCAACTTACTTGGTTAAATACTTGGAATAACTTTCTGATCAAGTCCAGTGTTGAACACTGTGTCCTTAAGACAGATTCGTCCTCTCCAAGGTGCTTTCAGAACTTGGACGTCTATCTCCCAGGATGAAATGATCTTATCAACAATTAAATGCAGCACTACAATTTAATTGTTCGTCGAACACACTAAGTGTTTACACTCTTTCTTTCAGAAATAAAATGCAGCAATATGGCAGAGATATAAAGCAGAGATGGAATACGAAAATTGGTGTAATTATCCAAATGGGAGGCTGGTCTATTTATAGATGTTAAGGTGGCTGTAGGATTTGAATTGAACAGGTATGAAACCTGTTGGGTTTGAATTTCAACAGATTTGAATCTGTTGATTAACTATTCAAACAGGTAAAAACGGGAAGGGGCCCTGTTTGGATGAACCAAAATGCCAAACCAGTTTAATTCTGTTTGAAAACGGGAAGGGCCCTGTTTGGATGAACAGAAAATCCAAAACAGTTTATTTGAATTAAATTCAAATGTTTTTGGTCCAAAAAGATTAGTATTGGGCCGAACAAGCCCAACCCAACCTCACACCCGCGCCCAAGCCCAGCCCGGCCGATTTACGGACGGCAGCGGCAAGCGTCTGTGGTGATTTTTGGGTCCAATGGGTCTAGCCCATTTTGCCCATAACCTCTCCCTCTAAAACACTTGGGTACCCCTTGGGGCACACCCCAAGTATCAAACCCAAGCCTTATAAACCCTCTCAAAACCTCCCACCAAATCAATGTGGGACAAGCCTTATACATACCTTTAAGGAATTTCCACCAAAACTCCATTTCCATGGAGCATACTTTGGCTTCAATTTTCCATTCACTCGGTAATGGTTTTGAACAACCAAATATACCACGTGAATCACAACGCGGCATAGAACGCGTTACCACTTTGACCCGCGTAAATCGACGCACGGGGCCCACCTAAAAACTAGACCAAACTTAGGATAAAATTCTGGTTAATTTATAACCATTTCCAACAATCCCCCACATGAATGGAATTTGATGACAACGGAAATGCAACAATATGCAGACTTAACGAAAGAGCATAAGTCGAAAATATCTTGCATCAGGATAGGTAGTTTTCGGCCTTGAACCTTCCCTAGTGATGGCCTATCGGCCTTACTGGCTAACCAGTGGCCGCGATGCCTTGAATTGTTCAAATTGCTTGTGTAAGCCAAGACAATAGATTTCACACAAAATATTTTCTAACACATCGTGGTTCTCACCGTTGTGTTCATTTTGGCCTTGAACGCCTCTGGTTTTCATGAGTGTTTCTAGAGAATGTAGCCTCTCATTCTCATAGAACCGCCCCAGTTCAACACTCATATAGGTGATTCTTATTGTGAGTATCTTCTTATACTGCCTTGATTTTATGCCTTAATCAAGATATAAGTAATCATTAAAAGCAAAGCTTATCCTTATGCCCTCAGCAGACAACATATGTTGCGTATATCACTCTCACCATAGGAATGAGTAGAATTTTGAATCCCTTGGTGATTTCTCAAGAGCCATACATAACTTAGTTGTCCCTTTGAACTTAGTTCTTGGGATCTCCAAATATAAGTAGGGTTACCATTATGACGACTCTTATGTAATAGGCTTTAATCCCATTCCTTCGATGAACTATACACTAGCTCTTTTGTCAAACCTTTTGTAAATGGATCCGCAATATTCTCTTTAGATTTTATATAATCTATTGAGATTATTCCGTTTGACAACAATCGCCTTAACGGTATTATGTCGATTTACGAATATGTCGTGATTTCCGTTATACATATGATTCTCGCGTACGCCTATTGCAGATTGACTATCACAATGAATGCAAATAGTCGCACGTGTTTTGGCCACATTGCTATGTCTTCTAACAAGTGACGGCCATTCTCGCTTCTTCACCGCTTTGTCTAAAGCAATGAACTCGGATTCCATTGTGGATCGTGCGATGCAAGTTTGTTTCGTGGATTTCAAGAAACAAAGAAGACCTCCTAGAGTAAAAACATATCCACTAGTGGATTTTGAATCTTTAGTATCCGATATCCAATTGGCATCACAATAACCTTCGAGTCTTCTTTGGATATCGAGTAAAGTTCAAACTATGATCACGCAGTAAATCTTAGATATCTAAGAACTCGAATGATCGCTTTCAATGGTCTTCTCCGGGGTTACTAGTGTACCTACTCAATTTCTTGATAGCATAAGCTATATCGGGGCGAGTACAATTCATTAGGTACATTAGGCTTCCAAAGATTTGGGAGTATTTTAATCGAGACATCGCATCACCTTTATTTTTCGATAAATAAAACCGATGTCTACAGTGTCCTTGCTAAATTTAAATCATCCTTGATAAATTTATCAAGAATTTTCTCAATATAATGAGATTGAGATAATGCATATCCGCCGATGTTTTAGTTATTTTCATTCCTAATATAACATCTGCGACCCCCATATCTTTCATATCAAATCTTTTGTTAAGCATTTGCTTAGTTGATTTGATCATGTTTTGACTGCTTCCAATGATAAGCATGTCATCTATATAAAGACAAACTATGACATATCCTTGGTCAGTGTTTTTAACATAGACACATTTGTCACATTCGTTTATCTTAAACCCATTAGTAAGCATTGCATGATCAAATTTTTCATGCCATTGCTTAGGTGCTTGTTTTAATCCATAAAGGGATTTTACAAGTCGACAAACTTTCTTTTCTTGCCCTGATACTACAAACCCTTCGGGTTGTTCCATATAGATCTCTTCATTTAGATCACCGAATAAGAAAGCTGTCCTAACATCCATTTGATGTATTGCTAAATTAAACAACGCCGCTATAGCAATAAGCATGCGAATGGATGTTATTCTTGTCACGAGGAATATGTGTCAAAATAATCCAGACCTTCCTTTTGTCTCAGAACCTTTAACTACAAGTCTTGCTTTATACTTGTCAATTGAACCATCTGCTTTCATTTTTCTCTTGAATATCCATTTATATCCAAGAGGTTTAGAACCAGTGGAAGATCCACCAATTCCCAAGTATGATTTTGCATAATGGATTCAATTTCATTATTAATGACCTCTTTCCACAAAGGTGCTTCAGACTGTCATTGTCGCTTTAAAGCTTTGAGGTTCATTTTCTAACAAGTATGTCGAAAACTGGACCAAAGGATTTTGATGTTCTTGCTCTCTTACTTCTTCTTGGTTCATCATCGTTAAATCTCGTTGGTTGAGACCATTACTAGTCTCTTGTGTTTGATTGTCATTAGTCTCTTGACTTTGTGTACAATCATAAGTTCTTCTGTGAACTTAATTCTGTCCTTTCTTGTAAGGAAAGACATGTTCAAAAACACAAGATTCCTTGACTCTATAATAGTGTTCACATTTATATCAGGTATTTCTGATTTATAAGTCAGAAACCGATATGCACTACTATTCTGAGCATAACCAATAAACACACAATCTACTGTTTTTGGTCCAATCTTAATCTTTTTAGGAACAGGAACTTCAACTTTTGCCAAACACCCCCACACTTTCAAGTATTTGTAGGAAGGTGGTCGACCTTTCCACAATTCATAAGGAATGCTTTTAGTTTTCTTGTGGGGTATTCTATTAAGAACATAATTAGCTGACAATATTGCTTCCCCCCACAAGTTCTGTGGTAAGCCTGAACTTAGTAACATGGCATTCATCATTTCTTTTAGAGTTCTATTCTTCCTTTCAGCAATTCCATTTCTTTGTGGAGAATAAGGGGCTGTAGTTTGCTGAATAATGCCATGTTGTGCACAAAATTCATTTAATGGTGCATCATATTCACCACCCTATCACTTCTAACCATTTTAATGGTTTTACCAAGTTGATTTTCAACTTCGCTTTTGTAGAGTTTAAACATATCTAAGGCTTCATCTTTACTTCTAAGTAAATAAACATAACAATATCTTGTGCAATCATCGATAAATGTTATGAAATACTTTTTGCCTCCTCTAGTTTGAATAAATTTTAGATCACATACATCAGTATGAATTAATTCTAGAGGTTCAGTTTTCCTTTCAACTGATTTAAATGGAGCCTTAGTTAGTTTTGCTTCTACACAAACTTCACATTTATGATTAGGATTAATTTCAAACTTTGGTATATAATCCAAACCAATTAATCTACGCAAAGCATCATAATTTACATGTCCTAATCTACCATGCCATAAATTTGACTCAAGAATATAAGCAAAAGATGTGTTATTCTTATTCATAGCAACTTTTGGTACAACAGTCATTACATTCAATTTAAAGAGACCATCACTCATGTATCCCTTACCAACATACATACCACTCTTTGTTAATACAAACTTATCAGACTCAAAAACAAGCCTAAAACCATTTTTACTTAACAAAGAACCAGAAACTAAATTCTTCCGGATGTCAGGTACATGCAGTACGTTGTTGAGGGTTAGTTCTTTTCCTGATGTCATCTTCAAGATCACTTTTCCTTGTCCAGCCACAGTAGAAGTAGAAGAATTTCCCATAAAAGTTGCTCACCATTTGCGGCCTCATTGTAGGTAGTGAACATCTTCTTGTCTGCACATATGTGACGAGTTGCTCCAAAGGTCAACCCACCATTCTTTGGGATTTCCAACCAAGTTAGCCTCGGACACACCACAGCAGAGAGGTTGATGTCATTCACTCCGTCGGAGATGTAATCCAATTCTGTCACATTGGCTTGATTGGTGGTCTTCTTGCTTGTACTTCCATGATCCTTCTTAGGGCGGCGATCGGAAGCTCGATGTCGATCTTGCCACGCTTATAGCATTTTCCTTTGAACTTCTTGTTGCCATTGTTGTTGCCTTGTTTAGGACCATCTCCAAGAACTTCCTCTTTTTGTTATGTGGTTTTTGAACTTGTTCAACCACATTAGCCTTGGACTCAATGGGATTTTTCCCATGCCTCTTGTCACCTTTTCTTATCTTCCTCAATTCTTAATCTTACAATTAACTCATCCATGGTCATCTCTTTGCATTTATGTTTTAAATAATTTTAAAATCTTTCCAAGCCGGTGGTAACTTTTTCCACCAAAGCAATGACTTGGAAAGATTCGCTAAGAGACATACCTTCCGAATGAATATCATGCAAAATTATCAAAAATTTTGAACTTGAGATATTACCGCTTGGGAGTCGACCATTACAAAATCTAGAAATTTACCGACAACAAATTTCTTCGTGCAAGATCTTCTGTTTTGTATTTCTTCTCCAAAGAATCCCATAATTCTTTTGTCGACTTCAGAGGATCAGTATACATTATACTGACATGTTGTCAAGGCCATTGAGGATGTAGTTTCGCACAGAAATCTGAATGTTTCCAAGCATCTACTGGCAACAACTTGCCGATCACTTTCACCCTCTTTAAGTCTTTGAGCCTCTTCATGAAGAAACTGGCCAAATTAAGAGTTGTAAGATAGAACAAAGATCTTCTGCCGCCATCTCTTAAACTTCGATGCAAGTTAAATTTTTCCGGTTTTTCCCCATGATTGATTGGTACATGAACATGGTTCTGAATAGGGACCGATGTTGGTGTAACAACAGGAGTACCACTGCCAGATGCAGTTTCAGTTGTAGTAGCCATAATTTCTGATTACAAAAATCAGAAAAAATTAAAACACAAATTAATTTTCTAGTTACTTAAACCAGAAAATAAAATATAACACAAAATAATTTTATTTTCCTTGTTACTAAAACAGGAAAAATAAAATACCAAAATAATTTTCTGTAATACCAAATAATATTCTGAAATTGTTAATGACACCAGTATCGTACTACTAGTTGTCAAAGAAAAGAGACAGTATATTACTACTATCTGTCAAATAGCATAAATCACTATTTGTTTTTCCAACCAGAATATTTCTTTGAAAAATGTAAAATTAAATACAATGAAGATACCAAAAAGGATTCTGTCTTAAGATTGTGAGGCAATCTTCACTGTATTTGAATAAATTATATTCTATTGTGTACTAAACAACAAGGAGAATTTAAAGAAATAAAGAAAATGAGGGAAATTTGTTTGATTACAAAAATCAAACTCAAAATAAAAAAAAATAAAACAAATAAAAACAGATTTTATTTTGTTACAAAAACAAAATTAAAATCTGATTTTAATAAACAAATAAAGAAAACAGAAAAATAATTTAATCAACTTACTTGGTTAAATACTTGGAATAACTTTCTGATCAAGTCCAGTGTTGAACACTGTGTCCTTAAGACAGATTCGTCCTTTCCAAGGTGCTTTCAGAACTTGGACGTCTATCTCCCAGGATGAAATGATCTTATCAACAATTAAATGCAGCACTACAATTTAATTGTTCGTCGAACACACTAAGTGTTTACACTCTTTCTTTCAGAAATAAAATGCAGCAATATGGCAGAGATATAAAGCAGAGATGGAATACGAAAATTGGTGTAATTATCCAAATGGGAGGTCGGTCTATTTATAGATGTTAAGGTGGTCAGGATTTGAATTGAGCAGTATGAAACCTGTTGGGTTTGAATTTCAACATTTGAATCGTTGATTAACTATTCAAACAGTAAAACGGAAGGCCCTGTTTGGATGAACCAAAATACCAAACCAGTTTAATTCTGTTTGAAAACGGGAAGGGCCCTGTTTGGATGAGCAGAAAATCCAAAACAGTTTATTTGAATTAAATTCAAATGTTTTTGGCCCAAAAAGATTAGTATTGGGCCGAACAAGCCCAACCTCACACTCCAGCCATTTGCCCGCCCAATCGATCGGACGGACGGCGGCAGCAGTGATTTTGGGTCCAATGGGTCTAGCCCATTTTGCCCATAACCTCTCCTCTAAAACACTTGGGTACCCCTTGGGGCACACCCCAAGTATCAAACCCAAGCCTTATAAACCCTCTCAAAACCTCCCACCAAATCAATGTGGGACAAGCCTTATACATACCTTTAAGGAATTTCCACCAAAACTCCATTTCCATGGAGCATACTTTGGCTTCAATTTTCCATTCACTCGGTAATGGTTTTGAACAACCAAATATACCACGTGAATCACAACGCGGCATAGAACGCGTTACCACTTTGACCCGCGTAAATCGACGCACGGGGCCCACCTAAAAACTAGACCAAACTTAGGATAAAATTCTGGTTAATTTATAACCATTTCCAACATATATGATTTGCAAAGAGTAGCTTCCATTGGAATTAGACTTGCAATCTCATATGCTTAGTAAATTGACATGTTCTTTTCAATTTTATTATTTAATTTTGACCATCTACTGGTTAAAATAATTATTAGCCATGTCATGCTAATACTGCTAAATGCTAATACTACTTGTTTAATCCTTGATTATAACTTTAATTTGAAATGTGTTGGAGAGTAGCTCAGAAACTCATACACCACTGGAAGATTCTCAGAGGAGAAAATATAAGAAAAAGAGAGAGGATTATTTTCCTATTTGTACCTGTATGGCTCTATTCTCCGCCTTATTCTCATCTTAAATGAATGTTTCCCTCTCTTAATTTGCAGGTGATGGTAACCAGGGGTAAAGATAGAGGTGGGACTGGAGTTGTTAAGCATGTCATTCGCTCTAAAAATTGTTTGATTGTTGAGGAGAAAAATCAGGTGAGTGGCACCTTCATAAGCTGCTCAATTATATTTAACTTTTGTCTTGTAGACATATGGATGAGGTTAATATACACACAATAAAATTTTAAATTTCATTATATTCAAATAACATCTTGGACAAACTTGCTACCCAACCAAATGCATATTGAAAAGTTACTTCTCTCTACATTTTTCTTTCATTGATTTTACTTTCTAGTACTTTCACTTTCTATACTTTCACTTGTCAACATGGGTTTTTGTGTTGATTTTGCAACCGTTGTGTATGTTGTGATTTCTTGACTGCATATTGCCAGGGCTCACGTGTATAGTTCAAACAGTTCTCTCAGTTATGAGAGCATTCAAAACATTCTCTCTGTTTATCATATTTAGTTTAGTTGGAAAATAAAAAGGCCATAGTTTCTGTTAGGCATGTCTGAAACTTAAGAGAATATTTGGAAGATGAGTAACTTTTGGATGGAATTCAACTTTGATACTGTCTCTGAATAGCTTCCACTCAATCGGAAACCTTTAGTATGGTCCCTGATAACTTCTTGAAGGCCCCCAGTAGCTGCTTATTTAGAAATCGTTCTTAAATTACAGTTTCTTGTTAGAGTACAAAATAATTGCTAGACTTTTTTTTGAGAATATAATTGTTTGACACTTGAATTTAAAAGTAGCCCTTGATGTCATTTGTTCAAATCTAATTTTCATTGAAGGTCTAATGTGATGTGGGGGCTTGTTTTTGTTTATTTTTTCAGTTGGCCCCAAGGGTACTCTGATGGATTTGGTGTTGGAAAATACATATGATGCCAAAACTGGGAAGGGCATGCCTGATCCTATAAATCTTCTCTTCAATTTTATTGGAGACATTTAACATGGTGTAAAAATGTTGCAGATGAGTGCCTGTCGGGTGTTATTTTTTTTTTTACTTTTTATGAGAAATTCTCATGTAGTTTGTGTTATAGAAGAATTCTAAAACACATTTATGTTATTTGAGTTTCAGTAAATGAAAAAAGGGATTGGTCTCTCTCTCTCTCTCTCAAACCATTTACATGTATTGATAAAGATTGCATACGTGAAAAAGCATGACTAAAAACAAAGATCAATTTTGTTTTTATGATTCAAATTTTCTAATTCAACTTACAACAAAAGGGATTCAGAATAGTTATATTCATTTTTTTCATTAATGTGTAATAATTTTTTTAAATTTACAATTGAACAGTAATTTCACCCTGTTTTTCTTTTTCTTTTTCTTTTTCTTTTTTCTTGGACTCTCCATCCATAAAAAATTATCATATGAGTTAGAAATATCATAGTGTTCACAACTAATGAAGATGCAAAATGGTTGACATAGAGTCACTACTTCAAATATGTTTGGATTTATGAATTTTGATATAGGGATTTAAAAAAGAAAAGAGAAATGGAGAAAAAATTTAGCTTATGTTTTATTCGCATCTCCCTAATCTTTTTCTTTTTCTTTTCAAAATCCTTACTCAAATCGATCATCCAAACACAGCCGTAGAGATTATTTTGTGAATGACTTTTGTTATACATGAATTGAAGGGGGTTAGGAATTCAAAATTGTAAAATAGAGTTTTGGGGGTCTAGGGTGGGCATTAATATTGTCTTTGTTAGCATGAGAGTTGTTTCTGAGAGATTTTTCTGATTCCACCTTTATCCCTTTCTTAAATCTTTCACATCTCATAAAAAAACAAAAACCCTTTTAGTACGAAGAAAATATCCAACAAACCATAAATTCAGAATGACATGTTTATCTAATTATTCATATTTGTATAAAATTGAAAATAGTGTATTTTTCATCCCTTAAAATTATCAAATTATGGTAGGACATTCATTTTGGTCTATATGGTCATGAGGACTATAATTCATTCTCCAACCACAAATTACTTGTGAAGAGTCTAAACTTTCATAACTCCAAATTTATTTAATGGGAAAAACAAACACAAATGCACGCAAACTTGAAGGGCGACAACCCTTTTTGTATGTGTGTTTGTTTTTACAGGTGATCTTGCTATGTTTTCTTATTTTCCCTATTGTTTTTGTTGTTTGTAATGCATTTCATTGCTATCCATCAATAAAATTGCTCTTTTACATTGCTAATATATATATATATATATTTTTAAAAGAGGTACAAAAAAGAAAAACCTAATCCCTACCTTAGACAAGTTGATACCTACCAACTCACAAAAAGAAAAAATTTAAAATAAAAACAAAAAAATTAACAAAGCTAAACAACAAGACCCAACAAGATAAAAAAGAAGAGTGCCTTACTGATAAGTAGCATTTCTCTAAAAAAAATACACTTCGAATCCCAATGGTAGATATACACAGCACAACTATTACCAACATTCCAAACAATAACCACCATGTTTCTATCAAGGAAGAGTCTTGTCACCATTTGACAGTAATAAATTCAAGTCCTCTAGAGAAAAATGTAAGTTTTCATCGTAGAATGGTTCTTCAAATGATGTTGTAGTTGTTGCACTTGCTTCCGGAAGCGCCACTTTTGGAAGAATAGAGTCAGAGACAGAGGCAGAGATAAAGTCAAAATTTTCAAGAGTGGCCAATAGGACCCTCACTTGCCAATCTCATAAGTCAAGAACTTGCGTTGATTGACACTACTGCCATTAATGAATTAGCACCAACTTTAATATAGGGCCGGCCCTGGGGTGAGGCGACTAAGGCGGTCACCTCGGGCCCCCAATTTTGAATAAAATTTAGGGCCTCTAATTAAGGGAGTGTATCATATTGTGTTATTTCATAATTACTTCAATACTAGCTCAATTCATTTATTATCATGTTATCGTATGTTGTTATTTTGATTTGTGTCTGATTGATATTTAATGTGAAAACTTTCACTTTTAGTTAAAATTAACTTAGCAAGTGTATGGAAAGATTAAAATTTTCTCCATAAGTTGAATTTTATAAAATTTATTTCTACTAAATGAAATTATTCATAAAATGTTTAATTTTAATTCAATTGCCTTTTTCTAATTAAAAAAATTGTACCTTATTAATATATTTTTTTACTAGATTGACTCTAAAATAGATAATAAAAAATATATATATCTTAAATGAAAAAAAGATATTAGACTTATTATTATTTTACATACTTTTTTTTATTCAATTAGATGGAGTTAAATAAAAGATTAAAAAAACGTCATGACTTCCCTTAGTGAACATTAAAATATATAACTAATAATTCATATTATTGAGTCATGTCATACTTGGATTCATGTTGAAAAATAGTCAACCTTAACTTGCTAATTTTATATATTGCTTAAGTTGTGTAAAAAATTCTTATCCTTACCCCCAATTAATTTTAATTTTTATAGCATTGGTAAGTTAAAAAATAAAGATTCAATTCAACTAATTGAAGTTCAACTATTATATATATATATATTTGTTATCTAAATTTTGTTAAATTGTAATGCAATAGAAATAAATTTTAATCCTTTTTATCCAAATAATTTTATTTTTTTTTTAAATAATGATATATGAAGGGCCCAATTTAAAAAAAATTCGCCTTAGGCCCTTAATAAGTTTGGGCCAGCCCTGCTTTAATGATCTCACCACCATATATGATCGAGTCCCTGAATATATATGACTCAATGTTCTATAAGAAGTTGTTGGGGAACAAGATTTTAAACGCAAGTTAATTATAAAGTATCACACCTAGGATATCAAAACGATTTGCCTTTTAATCTATATAAGTCATGGAAACTCTTCACCACAGAGTTCATATCCTCTAGGACAACAAAGAATGGATGATTAAGTGAAGTATGTTGAGTTTGAGACACCAGTGGACCCAGAAATACAACCTTTGTTGATAACATTCTAGTACACAAAACACTTGTACACAATCACACACTAAAACACTTCACTTATCCACTCACACGTACATTCAAGCACTCACACTTTGTGTCTTCCTCGCACAAGACCTTGAGACACCTTACACTAAATAGTGCTTGACAACTCACTTTGGACTCACTCTCCTTTCACTCAATTGTCTAATTGTCCATTTGCTTAGTACATGCATTCATCTCATGTTTGTACTAGTTGAAGAACTTTGTTTATAGAATACACTCATATTTTCGCTACACTCTAGAACAATCTAGATTACTTTAATACATATTAGAGCTTTCTATTCTTCTCTAAAATATTCTGTAACCTTCCGGAACTTTCTAGATTTCTCTAGTTTTCGCCAAACTTCTTTAATGTTCCGAAACCTTCTAGGATATTATAGAATCTTCCAGATTTCTCTAGGTCTTTCCAAAATTTTCTAGATCTTTCCGGAATATTCTAGATTCATGTGGAAACTTCTAGAATATTCTAGAGAGAAGATTCTAGAGAGTGAGGAGAGTTAGTGATGACTCTCAACAAAGCATGCACCCAATTTCAATCACAACACCATTGACGCATTGTAAAATGAAAAAATGGAAGATGATAAATGCCATAACGTTACATATTTAGCCCGCTAATACACTTTATTAGTCTGATAACGAGTTTTATTTTATAATTTTGTGTGATTTTGAGTGTTTATATATATTTTGAGTGTTGTATACAAATTATTATAAATGATATATTTTCTTATATATATATATTATAATCTATATAATAAGGGAAGAGTGTTTTTGAATTTATCCTAGAGACAATTGTCCTACTAGGACATTTTAATGGTCATGATTCATTTATGTATTTAGATGGATAGTTGAGATGAAAACCTTCTCTCTCACTCTACTTGAACTTCCCGCCCAAGAGTCACAAACTTTGCAACCACCCATTCTCATTTATCGCACCTCACCTTTTCACATTTTAAATTTTAAAACACACCCATCCACTCCCTCGGAAGAGAGACCCACGCTTATGGAACTCTCTTTATAAACTCTCCTCTTTTTTTCTTTCAGTTTCACTCCCAATTTTTAAGTTTCAAAACACCCACGCTCATCAAACTCTCTAGAAACTCTCCTCGTTTTATCTTTCAGTCTCACTCCCAATTTTCAAATTTCAAAACATCCACCCTCTCTCTCTCTCTCTCTCTGCTTTGCTTTCCTCTCCGACGGTGATACATCTCTTTCCGACGACTCTCTCGCGACCCAGCCATGGTGCTACTCATCACCTCCTCCAGTCATTGCCACCGCACAACGCCACTTCCTCCAGTCATCTCCACCTTTGCTGCTCATCACCACTGCCACCGCTCATCATCACCATTGCTATGGATGGATAGACATCAAGCTACTGCCAATGTTTTTGGAGAGCTCCCCACTCTCCTCCCTACCTTTTTAACTCTCCTTTCTTTCCCTACACACTGTCACGCTAACTTGGAGAGAGAGAAATCACATCCACTGTGTTGTGTGACTGTTTGATGCATATGGGTCACATATTGGAGTGTTGAGGCATCTTTGATCAGTGGAAGGACTATACCAATGTTTTGTGAACTAGGTTTCTGAGAGAAAGAGAAAGTGAGAGGAAAGTGAAAGAGAATAGAAGGAAAATGGGAAGAGAGGCAGCCATGGATGAGATCTAGAGAGAGAGGAGAGATAAGAGATGTGGTGTAGTGGGATGCCATGTTTGGCTAAGTTTGGCTTTAGTAGATGAGGGTTGTTTGGATAAGAAATAATTAGCATGTGAAACTCATTTTTTTTTTTTTTATTTGTCCCCACTGACCAATGTTTATCTTCCTCTTTTAAGAATTGACTCATCCATGTTTTCCATGTATAGAGAGATATATCCGAAGCATATTCTTTGTCATCTTCTTCTCTTAATTTTTTAATGCACCTCCAATGACTAATTATGTTAAAGTTTACACATAAAAATAAGTGGGATTTAATTTTATTAGACAAGTTTCAATAATTACAGGGGTGTTTTAAGGAATTAGTTAAAATTTTGTGTTATCTTGCTGTTTGTGTGTTCTGTTTGTTTTTTATTTATATAGATTTTTTTTTTGCAGCTTATGGATTTGGATTTAATTTTTTAAAAAGTTTTAGGTCTAAAGTAATAGTTGATCTTTGTAAAATGAGTTTTGATTTTAGAAATATATTTTTATTTTCAGTTTGATTTATGGAATGGATTTAATTTCTTAATGGAAAATGAGTGTTGATTTTTTATGGTTTTGAAAAAAGCTTTTGAAATGGGTGTTGATTTCTTATGATTTAACAAAATCAAATCACAAATTTAAGATAAAATAGAGTGAAAAAAAAAAAATAGAGAGAAAACATGAATGAAAGAAGGGATTCATTGCCGCCTCCGTTTCGTGACTGTCCACCACCATTGACACTTGACATTTGAAAAGGAAATAATTATGTTTAGCAAGATTGTTAAATTTTTTTTTATAATTAGATATGATGTATATGAGAAAAAAAAATGTAAAATAAGTATGAATTTGATATTATTTTAACTCATTTTGTCTTTTAATATTATTTTAATCAAAAAAATATTTAAATACATACGACTCAAAAAAATGTTTGAGGTGACTTGTTTAAATACATTATATATATATATATATATATGAGAATTTGAGAAAAAAAGAAAAAGAAAAAATGTCACCTTAAACATTTTGACTTTTAGCAATGAATTGGAAAAGAAGTGGAGCTCGGTCTTGTATTTTGACGTAATTTTCTCTTTTTAGTTGTAAATTTTATTTTTATGTTTGATTTCAGTGTGTATGTTAAAATAATTATGAGTAGTGAAATTATTAGCTAAGGTTAAGGATGAAGCCTCTTCTATGGTAGTAATTGAATATGTGATCCGATCATATTCCCAAAAAATGAGGTTTTAGTGATTAATTGTTCTTGTCTCATCTAAATTAATTCATTAAATTTTGGATATGAATTTAAAAGAGGTACAAAAAAATGTGGCCTACCTATGGAGAAGTTTTGCAAAGAGGGAAAGAGGTTATCAGATGTGTTAATACAAAAAATTGCTGTCTTTCAAGCCTGTACCACCCGTGTCTTCTTCTTCGCCCTCTCAATTTGCTTGTACCTTTGTTGGAGTTTCCTCTTCGTGGCTTCCATCTTCAGTTCATAAGCTTCTGCATCATTGAAGCACGTAGACTTGTGTTCTTTCACTTTCGCTTTGGCCGGTTCACTGATTTTGCTGATCTCGGTGCCTTGCCTCGGACACTTTGCAATCGCCTGAGGGGCAGAACATTGCTCATCTTTCTTGTTCTCAGACTCGGTGCTTCTCTTTCTCTTCGGTGATTTGGCCGCTTCACTGATTTTGCTGATCTCGGTGCTTTGCCTAGGACACTTTGCAATCGCCTGAGGGACAGAACATCGCTCCTCTTTCTTCTTCTCAGACTCGGTGCTTCTCTTTCTCTTCGGTGATTGTAATAATGCGCTCTGAACGAGAGACAATTGCTTTCCTTTGCCGTGTGTGGGGATTGGGAGATCATGATCATGACGGTGATGATCATCTTGATGATCGATCTCAGAATCAGAAAAATAATCTCCTAGCTCTTCTTCTGTATCCAAAGCAGAGTCTTTCACCAGCTCTGATAC
This sequence comes from Camellia lanceoleosa, assembly GCA_025200525.1. Taxonomy (NCBI): domain Eukaryota; kingdom Viridiplantae; phylum Streptophyta; class Magnoliopsida; order Ericales; family Theaceae; genus Camellia; species Camellia lanceoleosa. The sequence goes on along the minus strand of CM045762.1, from coordinate 29,087,431 downwards.
AATCCCATTCAACCAATCAACATCTCCATCATTCAAATCCATATCCAAAGAATCATCATCATCATCATCATCATCATGGGTACCGCAGTAACCCCCTCTGATGGGCTGCCTTACATAGAGTTTCTCAGCAATTCTATCTCTTCGCTCAAAAAAATCATTGGGTCGATACCACGCTGCGACGTTGATGGCTGAATCAATCACGGTGAATATATCATCTACGGCTTCCAACTTCTTCTTCCAGGCCTCCATTGCTGCTATACTCATTCCCATCGATTGATTTACCCAAAAATTAAAAAACCCTTTCGAGAACAGAGCAGTGAGTTCAGGTTGTTTCAATCCCCTCTCTCTCTCTGTATATATATATATATATATATATTATTAGAAGTAGTGTTTTTATGGATCTATATTTCTTTTATTACAGTTTTATACAAACTCAAATTTCATGTAAATTTTACTAATTAGTATTTCATAGATTTATATTTCCTTTATTACATATATAGAGTTGTATACAAATTTAAATTTTACTAATTTTATATGAAGTTTATAAAATAGTATTTTATACAAACTCAAACTTCATGTAAATTTTACTAATTTTATATAGAGTTTATTCTTTTAATAGTATCAATTTTATGCGTAAGCTATTCGATTTTAGATTAATTTTATCCTTGCCATCGGTTGTCATCTATAATCAAACGAAAGTTGGGGACGCGACACTAAAACTCCATTTGATACTTCATTTTACCAACCGAACTATCCCAAAATATTATTAGACACCCGAATATTTTATAAAAAAAATTAAATAACTAATAATAATTTTTATCTAAAAAAGCGAGAAAAATAAATTTTAAATAAAAATATTAAGTATTTGTACTATTGAGTATTCTTCACAATTGAGTCAATGATACAACCGAATAAGTACTAACTTCAATTTTGTAGGCTTTATTCTTTTAATAATATTAATTTTACTCCTATATCATTTGATTTTGGATCAATTTTATTCATGTCGTTCGTTGTCGTCTATAATCATACCAAAGTTGTTGAGGTGGCACTGAAACTGCATTTGAAACTTCATTTTACCCCCCACAAACCATCCCCAAAATACCAATTAGATTCTTGAATGTATTAACAAAATTAAATTTAACTATCTAATAATAATTTTCATCTAAAAAAGCAAGAAAAATAAAATTTACAAAAATTTATTTCAAATATATACTTCATTTGAAATTGTAGCTTTAAGTTTTAAAGTACCCTCAGTCCACCCTAGGGAAACTTTAAAAAAAAAAAAAAAAAAAAAAAAAACTACTCTTTCTCTCTTAGCAATTGTATCTAGCTTATCTCTTAAATTAATTTCAATAGGACTAATCGACTAGTAGTAGGTTAAAAACCATGTGGGTAATATTCATCTTCATTGTTCTACATTGTTTCCAAATCTCAAAAGAAGATGTTCTCATTTTGATTTTAGAGTGATAGGTTTGGGAGCAAAATGAAATTTGCTCTAAACAAAATCAATTACGCAAAAAAAAAGAAGAAAAATTATAAAGAAGCCGATCATATTATCCGACTTAATACACCAACTTTCACAGAGCAGTGTTATGACAAACTCAATGTATTCTTTGCTCAGATTTAATTGTCGGTAGCAAAACAAATTATTTTGCTCTCTCTCTCTCAGAAACACAATGGAATTAAGTTTCAAACTTTCAAAGGAGAAACTTAATAGGGGTGGCTTGAGATAATTTTTTAATTTGCATTTCACAAATTTTATAATGATGGATTTTCTATAGCAGGATTAATATTTTCTACTGGTGTGTTGTCACAACCAAATCCTCATTTTTTTTTTCTTTTCTTATTTTGTGGAGTAAATCTTCAATAGTTGAAAGGATATTGCCAATATGTATAATATAAAATTGTGCAATATATAATTTTGTAGAGAGAGAGAGAGAGAGTAAAAATGGTCAATGGGTTGAGCATGTGGCAATAGACAATGAAGTGAGTGGCATAAGGACAATGGCACGTCCAGTTTCGAGAGAGAAACCAAAGAGCAAGTAAAAGAGAAGGAAGAGATTGACGAATTGGTGAACCTTTTGACTTCAAAGCGTAATTTCAATTTACGCTTACCATGTTAGACGTAAACATGTTGAATTCATTTTCAGTCCATATGTAACAGCCATCTAATTGATATTTTTCAAGAAGCACAGACATTTCTAAAAAAGTAACTTGTCACATCCAACACTAACACAACAAGACACTCATCGGATATTTTCTAACACTTACACATGAAACACATTACAAGTTTAAATAAATTAGTTTGGAATCCAATGATAAAGCAAAAATAATAATAATAATAATAAATATTCATATATATATGACTTATAATAATTATATAGACTTGAGTATTTTGCACATCTCCTCTATGTGTTGTGTCTTACATATTTAAAATTTTCCTGTCGGCCTGTTTGTGTCCTGTCAAATGTCCATGTCAAAGAGCTTAACTAGCCTATTTAGTGGCTTGGTCTAAAAAAAATTTGTTACGTGTCAAAAGTGGACATGCAATAAATACAAAGAATTGTAACTTCATTGCATGTTATAAATTAAAGAATTGTAACAATATCATTGCATGCTATAAATTGTTTCATTATGAATATGAGCAAATACGTGTCTTATAAGTGATGTATGTGTTTGATTTGCAAAAACAAGTGTCAAAAGAGCACAATTGAGATGTGCCACGAGTATGATTGTGATCAAAATGTAAATTCACTAAAGAAATGGATTTTTTTTTGTAAATATGAGAAAGTCTCAAAGTTTGACTAATTGAAGCCCTCATTTCCTATTTTCTCACAAGAGAAAGAAAGAAAGAAGAAGGCGATTGTGATTGCACGAATCTATTCTCATCTTTCTTTGTTGTAGGTATGGCACTTGCTCTAATTTCTTTTCCTTTTTAAAAAACCCTCATTTTAGTTGCTTGAGGATAATAAAAAGCCCTTGTTTACCATCTTTTATTTACCTTATGTTTGAGATTTTCAAAATATAGAAATCTCTACTTTCTCTTTAAACTTTCAGAGTTCTAACATTCTTTTACATTTTTCTTACATTTTCCCTACGTCTCAATTTTTGTAATATTTGAACAAAAGAAAAAATGTGTGAAGATTCCTCTAAATCCCATATAATGAATTAATCGATTGTAGTAATATAAGAAAATATGTGTCCTATAGTTGATATACAAATTTTTTTTTTGGTTACTAAAAGGTTAGGTGAGGGGAGGCTACCCCAGTCCAGGCCTAGGGCAAGCCGCAAACCTCAATGAGGACTTACATTGAACTTATAGATCGCCCACCAAGGAGAACTGTTGCTTGCAACGGGAATCGAACCTAAGCCTTGAAGGTGAAAAATCCGATCCTTACCAACTCAACCAACCTCCATTGGCTAGAGCTTATATACTTGTTAAAAAATGCAAAAACAAATATTGATCCATCTTAGCTTACTTCAGAAAGCTTGATCAGCCAATTTGGCTAGCTTGGGCTAAAAAAAAAAAAGGGGGTCACGTGTCAAAACTACAATCAATAAATACAAAGAACCTTAAAAAATTCATTGCATTTTATAAATTGAAGAATCATAACAACTTCACTGCATGTTATAAATTGATTCACCATGAATCTGAGCAAATACGCATAGTATAGGTGATATACATGTTGGATTTGCAAAAACAAATGTTGGTGCTTCTTAGCTTATTTCATACAGCTTGATCAGCCAATTTGGTTGGTTTGGGATCAAAAAAAAAAAAAAAAAAGGTCACATGTCAAAAGAATCGTAACGACTTCAATGCATGTCATTAAATTGAAGAATCGTAACAACTTCACTGCATGTTAATAATTGATTCACCATGAATAGGAGCAAATATGTGTCTTTTATGTGATATATGTGTTGAATTTGCAAAAACAAATGTCAAAATAGCACATTTGAGATGTGCCACAAGTATGATTGTGATCAAAATAGAGTTTCTATAAAAAAGAGAAAGTCTGAGCCATTTTGCCAATATATATACATATACATATACGAGGGTTCAATTAATTGAAGCCCTCATTTCTTATTTTCTTGCAAGAGAAAGAAAGAAGAAGGCGACTGTGATTGCAAGAATCCATTCTCATCTTTCTCTTTGTTGCAGGTATGGCGCTTGCTCTAATTTTTTTTCCTTTATGAAAAACCCTCATTTTCTTTGCTTGAGGATAATAAAAAGCCCTTATTTTTCATCTTTTATTTATCCTTTGTTTGAAGCTTTTAAGGATATGGAAATCTCTACTATCTCTTTAAACTTTTGAAGTTCTAACCTTCTCTTTCATTTTTATATATTTTCCCTACTCAATTTTTGTAATGTTTGAACAAAAGAAGAAATGCGTGAAGATTCCCCTAAATCCCATATAATGAACTAATTGATTGTAGTAATATGAGCAAATACGTGTCTTATAGGTGAACCCTCATTTTCGTTGATTGAGGATAATAAAAAGCCCTTATTTTTCATCTTTTATTTATCTTTTGTTTGAAGCTTTTAAGGATAAGTATGGAAATCTCTACTATCTCTTTAAACTTTTGAAGTTCTAACCTTCTCTTTCATTTTTATATGTTTTCCCTACTCAATTTTTGTAATGTTTGAACAAAAGAAGAAATGTGTGAAGATTCCTCTAAATCCCATCTAATGAATTAATTGATTGTAGTAATATGGGCAAATACTGTCTTATAGGTGATACGCATGTTGGATTTGCAAAAACAAATGTTGGTGCTTCTTGGTTTACATTAGATAGCTTGATCAACCAATTTGGTTGGCTTGGGCTAAAAAAAAAAGTCACGCGTCAAAAGAGAAAATATGTGTCAAAAGTGAAATCATCACGTATCGAAAGTGGACAAGCAATTAACACAAAGAATCATAACAATGTCACTACATGTTATAAATTGAAGAATCATAACAAATTCACTGCGTGTTATAAATTGATTCACCTTGAAATGAGTAAATACGTGTCTTATAGGTAGGGGTGTGTACGGTGCGGTTTAGACGGTTTGTGAATAAAAGTATAAACCAAATGGTGGATTGGAAAATCACGGTTTTGGCAGTTTTGGGCAGATTTAAGAATATTCCTAACCAATTATCAAGTATTTGTATAATATATAACACTAATTTGCATAACATTTTTCATATATATAACACAAACTAATTTTACGTAATATTTTTTATATATATAACTATTAATTTGTAACAAATTTCACATCTTAAATCTCTCTCATTTTTACTTTGATATTTCATTAGAGGTTAATATATATATATATATATATATGTATAATTATAACGGAGCGGAACGGTTTCAAATGCAAATTATAAATTTTAAAATTTAATCCCTGGTTAGCAAATAGAACGGTACAAATTGGTGCAGATTGACACGGTTTTAGCGGATTTAACGGTATTTTGCACAGCCCTACTTATAGGTGATATGCGTATAAGATTTGCAAACACAAATGCCAAAATAGCACATTTGAGATGTGCCATGAGTATAATTGTGATCATCAAAATGAAAATTCACTAAAGAAATGGAGTTTTTTTTTGCAAATAATAAAAAGTCTCAGCCATTTTGCCTATCTATGAAGCATGGATATGGATATGGAATACGGTTAAAGCAAAACCTAAAAAAATAAGATATGGGTACGGCAAAGATACAATTGTAAAAAAGAAAAAAATTCAATTTTAGTTACATAGTATGCATAAAAATAAAACAAAAATTAAGGGTACATTCATAATTATTTTCTTCATTTTTCATTTTCATCACACAAGACAACATCACTCAGGAAGGTAAAATTAATATAACATATTAATATTTCTAGCATCATTTGGAACAAAGTGCATTAATGTAAAATTCAAAGACTTCACTGGAAAAAAGGGTTGACCTTGTAACAAATTAGACCTCAATCTTTTTATTTTTTCAATTTAAACCCTGCATTTTAAACTTATAACAATTTAATCTTTCGTCCATTTCTGTTAAGTCATCTAACAGATTTTTTTTATTTATAATGCACTTGGCATTTCTCACTTGTTGCTTTAAATTAATGTAATTTCTAATTTTATTTTTGGTCACATCATGTCAAAATTATATATTGTTGGAAGTGGTTATAAATTCTGGGTAAAACCAGAATTTTATCCTAAGTTTGGTCTAATTTTTAGGTGGGCCCCGTGCGTCGATTTACGCGGGTCAAAGTGGTAACGCGTTCTATGCCACGTTGTGATTCACGTGGTATATTTGGTTGCTCAAAACCATTACCGAGTGAATGGGAAATTGAAGCCAAAGTGTGCTCCATGGAAATGGAGTTTTGGTGGAAATTCCTTATGGTTTGAATAAGGCTTATCCCACATTGATTTGGTGGGAAGTTTTGAAAGGGTTTATAAAGCTTGGGCTTGGTACTTGGGGTGTGCCCCAAGGGGTACACAAGTGTTTTAGAGGGAGAGGTTATGGGCAAAATGGGCTACACCCATTAGACTCAAAAATCACCACACGCGCGCGCGCCGCCGTCCGTCCGGGCGGGCTGGGCGCGGGTGCGTGGTTGGGCTTGTTCAACTCAATACTAATCTTTTTGGGCAAAAAACATTTGAAATTAATTTTATTAATTCAAATTAAACTGGTTTGGTTTTATTGTGCATCCAAACAAGAGGGCCCTTCCCGTTTTAAACAGAAATAAACTGGTTTGGTATTATCGCGCACCCAAACAGGGCCCTTCCTGTTTTTATTATCTGTTTAATTTGTAACCCAACAGATTCAATTCTGTTTGAATTCAAAGCCAACAGGTATCATACCTGTTCAATTCAAAACCAAGAGCCACCTTTAAATCTATAAATAGGACAACCCTCATTTGGATTTTGTAACTCTAATTTTCGTTCTTCATGATTCTGAAACATCCTCTTCATTTTGCTGCATTTTATTTCTGAAAGAAAGAGTGTAAACACTTAGTGTGTTCGTAAGGCAAACAATTTGTAGTGCTGCTATTGTTTGTAGTAGATCATTTTATCCTGGGAGATAGACGTCCAAATTCTGAAAGCACCGTGGAGAGGACGAATCTGTCTTAAGGACACAGTGTCAAACACTGGACTTGATCAGATTTTATTTTGAAGAAATTAAATCAAGTAAGTTCTTTATTTATTATTCTGTTTTTATTATTTATTTAAATCAGATTTTAATTTTGTTTTTGTAACAAAATAAAATCTGTTTTTATTTATTTATTTATTATTTCAAGTTTGATTTTTGTAATCAAACATATACTCTCCTTTTCTTTATTTCTTTAAATTCGAATTGTTGTTTTGTACACAATAGAATTAAATCTTTTAAATACAGTGAAGATTGTCTGACAATCTTAAGACAGATTCCTTTTTTGGTATCTTCATTGTATTTAATTTTCTGTTTTTCAAAGTAATATTCTGGTTGGAAAAACAAATAGTAATTTATGCTATTTGACAGATAGTAGTAATATACTGTCTCTTTTCTTTGACAACTAGTAGTACGATACTGGTGTCATTAACAATTTCAGAATATTATTTGGTATTACAGAAAATTATTTTGGTATTTTATTTTTCCTGTTTTAGTAACAAGGAAAATAAAATTATTTTGTTGTTATAATTTATTTTCTAGTTTTAGTAACAAGGAAAATAAAATTATTTTGTTATTATAACTTATTTTCTAGTTTTAGTAACTAGAATTTATTTTCTAGTTTTGGTAACTAGAAAATTATTGTGTGTTATTCTGATTTTTGTAATCAGATATTTTTGTGGTATTTTATTTTCTAGTTTTAGTAATAAGGAAAATAAAATTATATTATTTTCTAGTTTTAGTAACTAGAAAATTAATTTGTGGTTTGGTTTTCTGATTTTTGTAATCAGATATTATTTCGGTATTTTATTTTTCTAGTTTTAGTAACAAGGAAAATAAAATTATATTATTAACAAGAAAAATACAATTATTTTGTATTATAATTTATTTTCTGGTTTTAGTAACTAGAAAATTAATTTTATTAATAAATCATGTAACTTTGTGAATTGATCACAATTTGTAAATTTTGTACATGACTTACGATTTCGTTTGTAAGATCACTTAATTTTGAACCCTTTGTGAAAAGGTTTTAATTCTTTTGACTTTATCATAGTTATGAGTATACTTGGTAGAATTTGTTTCTAGAGTAAAATATTAGTTTTACAAACTTATTTCATTTTTATTACGTAGAAACTTTTGTGGCAAGATTATTTTCTTTATTAGTTTTCTGAATCATTCTTTATTTACTGTGTGTGGATCCGTAGTTGTAAATGGTTTCTGCACATGAGTCGAAAAATATATATATTCACAAGAACGTTTGAATGCATATTTAATTAGTTTATTTATGTATAAATCAAACTGATTAAATAAATGTATGTTTTGTCATTTTGAAGTTTAAAGTTTAAATGCGTTGGATTTTATTTATGAGTTGAGAATCCTTTAATTTCATGATACAAGTGATGAGATCATGCATGATTAATTTATTTTGCTAAATTCATTATTTTTAGTTGATGCGTTTGATATGCATGTATTGATATCAACTCAAGTTATTTTTTTTTTTATTTTAAATAATGTCATGTGAGTTGGAATGATAAATTGTCATGTTGATTTTTAGTTTCTTTTGAATTATGTGACATGAGTTGTCATTAATAATTATTTTACTTGCGTAGTAGAATTTGTTAAATCATAAACCATTTTATTAATATGGGGTGTATCTCTTGCATTAATTGAGATAATTTAATTTTTCTTCTGTCACAAATATTTTTATGACAAAGGACATTTATTTATAAATGAGTTGCAAGAATGTATACAATCAATAGGGTTTTTGAATTGTTCGTTTCTTAGGCAAATTTTTTATGAGGATATGTTTTTGACAAAACATTAATTCTGATTTGTGTAGTCATAATTATTGTGGATTTTTCATTTGAAATTTATGGAGCACATCATGTACAACAAATGATGAATGCCATGTTACTAAGTTCAGGCTTACCACAGAACTTGTGGGGGGAAGTAAAATTGTCTGCTAATTATGTTTTAACATAATACCCCACAAGAAAACCAAAAGCATTCCTTATAAATTGTGGAAAGGTCGACCACCTTCCTACAAATACTTAAAAAAAATGTGGGGGTGTTTGGCAAAAGTTGAAGTTCTTGTTCCAAAAAAGACTAAGATTGGACCAAAAACAGTAGATTGTGTGTTTATTGGTTATGCTCAGAATAGTAGTGCATATCGGTTTTTGACTTATAAATCAGAAATACCTGATATAAATGTGAACACTATTATAGAGTCAAGGAATGCTGTGTTTTTTGAACATGCCTTTCCTTACAAGAAAGGACAGGAATTAAGTTCACAGAAAAGAACTTATGATTGTACACAAAGTCAAGAGACTAATGACAATCAAACACAAGAGACTAGTAATGGTCTCAACCAACAGGATTTAACTGATGATGAACCAAGAAGAAGTAAGAGAGCAAGAACATCAAAATCCTTTGGTCCAGATTTTCTGACATACTTGTTAGAAAATGAACCTCAAAGCTTTAAGGCAGCAATGACAGGTCCTGAAGCACCTTTGTGGAAAGAGGCTGTTAATAATGAAATTGAATCCATTATGCAAAATCATACTTGGGAATTGGTGGATCTTCCACCAGGTTCTAAACCTCTTGGATATAAATGGATATTTAAGAGAAAAATGAAAGCAGATGGTTCAATTGACAAGTATAAAGCAAGACTTGTAGTTAAAGGTTACAGACAAAAGGAAGGTCTGGATTATTTTGACACATATTCCCCTGTGACAAGAATAACATCCATTCGCATGCTTATTGCTATAGCAGCGTTGTTTAATTTAGAAATACATCAAATGGATGTTAAGACAGCTTTCTTAAACGATGATCTAATTGAAGAGATCTATATGGAACAACCCGAAGGGTTTGTAGTATCAGGGCAAGAAAAGAAAGTTTGTCGTCTTGTAAAATCCCTTTATGGATTAAAACAAGCACCTAAGCAATGGCATGGAAAAATTTGATCATGCAATGCTTACTAATGGGTTTAAGATAAACGAATGTGACAAATGTGTCTATGTTAAAAACACTGACCAAGGATATGTCATAGTTTGTCTTTATGTGGATGACATGCTTATCATTGGAAGCAGTCAAAACATGATCAAATCAACTAAGCAAATGCTTAACAAAAGATTTGATATGAAAGATATGGGGGTCGCAGATGTTATATTAGGAATGAAAATAACTAAAACATCTGACGGATATGCATTATCTCAATCTCATTATATTGAGAAAATTCTTGATAAATTTATCAAGGATGATTTGAATTTAGCTAGAACACCTGTAGACATCAGTCTTTATTTATCGAAAAATAAAGGTGATGCAGTGTCTCAGTTAAAATACTCCTAAATCATTGGAAGCCTAATGTACCTAATAAATTGTACTCGTCCTGATATAGCTTATGCTATCAGTAAATTGAGTAAGTACGCTAGTAACCCCGGAGAAGACCATTGGAAAGCGATCATTCGGGTTCTTAGATATCTAAGATTCACCCGTGATCATGGTTTGAACTTTACTCGATATCCAGCAGTACTTAAAGGTTATTGTGATACCAATTGGATATCAGATACTAAAGATTCAAAATCCACTAGTGGATATGTCTTTACTCTAGGAGGCGCTGCTGTTTCTTGGAAGTCCACGAAACAAACTTGCATCGCACGATTCACAATGGAATCTGAGTTCATTGCTTTAGATAAAGCAGGTGAAGAAGCAGAATGGCTTCGTCACTTCCTAGAAGACATTCCAATGTGGCCAAAACCTGTGCCAGCTATTTGCATTCATTGTGATAGTCAATCTGCAATAGGTAGGGCACAGAATCACATGTATAATGGTAAGTCACGACATATTCGTCGTCGACATAATACCGTAAGGCAATTGTTGTCAAACGGAATAATCTCAATAGATTATATAAAATCTAAAGAGAATATTGCGGATCCGTTAACAAAAGGTTTGACAAAAAGAGCTAGTGTATAGTTCATCAAAGGGGATGGGATTAAAGCCTATTACATAAGAGTCGTCATAATGGTAACCCTACTTATATGACTGGAGATCCCAAGAACTAAGTTCAAAGGGACAACTAAGTTATGTATGGCTCGCCAGAAATCACCAAGGGATTAATTTTCCCTACCCATTCCTATGGTGAGAGTGATATCTGCAACATATGTTGTCTGCAGGGGCATAAGGATAAGCTTTGCTTTTAATGATTACTTATATCTTGATTCAGGCATAAAATCAAGACGAGTATAAGGAGATACTCACAATAAGAATCACCTATATGAGTGTTGAACTGGGGCCGATTCTATGAGAATGAAAGAGGCTACATTCTCTAGAAACACTTATGAAAACCAGGTGCATTCAAGGCCAAAATGAACACAACAGTGAGAACCACGATGTGTTAGAAGATATTTTGTGTGAAATCTATTGTCTTGGCTTACACAAACGGCTGAACAATTCAAGGCATCGCGTCCATTGGTTAGCCAGTAAGTCCGATAGGTTATCACTAGGGAAGGTTCAAGGCCGAAAACTACCTATCCTGATGCAAGATATTTTCGACTTATACTCTTTCGATAAATCTGCATATTGTTGCATTTCCGTTGTCATCAAATTCCATTCATGTGGGGGATTGTTGGAAATGGTTATAAATTCTGGGTAAAACCAGAATTTTATCCTAAGTTTGGTCTAATTTTTAGGTGGGCCCCGTGCGTCGATTTACGCGGGTCAAAGTGGTAACGCGTTCTATGCCGCGTTGTGATTCACGTGGTATATTTGGTTGCTCAAAACCATTACCAAGTGAATGGGAAATTGAAGCCAAAGTGTGCTCCATGGAAATGGAGTTTTGGTGGAAATTCCTTATGGTTTGAATAAGGCTTATCCCACATTGATTTAGTGGGAAGTTTTGAAAGGGTTTATAAAGCTTGGGCTTGGTACTTGGGGTGTGCCCCAAGGGGTACCCAAGTGTTTTAGAGGGAGAGGTTATGGGCAAAATGGGCTAGACCCATTGGACTCAAAAATCACCACACACGCGCGCGCGCCGCCGCCGTCCGTCCGTCCGGTTGGTCGGGCGGGCTGGGCCTGGGCTTGGGCGCGGGTAACACTAAGCTGCAACATAGCACAAAACAGAGGAAATTGAGGGTTTCCCAAGGGTATGTATGTACTATGCCACTCCTTGTCATCTCAAAACATCAAGGGATGGGGCATCATTGGATCCAAGACCATCAATCAAGCATACAATGCATAATGGCCAAAGATTCAACTTGCAAACATTTCAGTGAATGCAATGCAAACAAGACTCTAAATCTACTACCTCATCATGGGTGATCAAAGGCAATAGATACCAAGGAAGATTGGCTCACTTTCATCACTTTGAGTATGAAGTGGACCAATTAACCTTGTGTTCAACGTAACGCCCGATTGAACACAATGTAATGCAAACAACATATGTAATGCATGCTCAAGTGCCAAATACATTAAACTAATAAAGAGCATCACTCAAGAGGCATGCATTATCAATCTCAGATGAATAAACCAGCCATGGACAGACCTCATGCATGCCAAAACAATGGCCTAAGCATACTGGGATGGAAGCTCAAAATGCTAGAAGAACATGCACACATGTTGGCCTATGAGCAAGGCATGATACATAACCCTCAAAAGCTATGAAGAAGCGAAGTATATGAGAGTGTGACTACACTATATGCATTGAAATTACTTGCTAAATGGTGCCATAATATGCAAACATCACATGCATAACATGTTAAAGGCCTCAAAACCCAAAGCTAGGCAAGGCCCTTTACACTACAACCATACTAAGCAATGCTCAAATGACCTTAACCATTCAAAATTGATCTAAGGCAGGTCAAAATAGTGGCAAAAACATGCTAGACTTGTAGTATAGATGGCAAGAAAGATATGCCCATGTATTAGCTCATAAACAAGGCATAATAGCACAACTCTTAAACACAATTAAAGAGTGATAAACATGAGAGTATGACAAAGATATAAGCTCTGAAATACCATGCTAAATGATGCCAAGGCATGCAAACATCACAAGTATAGCATGGTAGTGGCCTCAAAACTCAAGACCAGTGAAGCCATTTACATTATATTTATACAAAGCAAGCCCAAAAAGGCCAAGAACACCCAAAATAGTCCTAAAGCATGTCAAAATAATGCTAAAACATGTATGGAGTATAGCCAAGACAAGCTGGCATGAAGGGCCAAAACATTAAGTACACTAGGCTAATGGGCAAGATTGCACTACAAGTACATGAAGCATGCAAGAGGTGACCAAGACAGCCCAAAACAAAGTTATGGAAGGTTTAAAAAGTCACAAAAAAGTTCTTGAACTAAGCCTCAAAGAAGTAGAAACACATGCTCATTTGGTGGGCCATCAAGACAAGCAAACAAGATAAGAGGAGGGGGGACCACCCCCTCCTATTTTGAGCCTCAAAATAGGTTTTCCACCACTGAAATTTTTCACTGAAATTCCTCTGGAATTCAGTGGTTAAAAGGGCAAAACAAGATGGTTTCAAAAGCTTTAAAAGAAGGCAAGAAGCTTAGCAAATAAGCCACCGAAGAGAGTGAAAACACCCTTGACTCCAAAAACACTTTAAACTACCATTTTTAACACTTAAAAACAAAGGTTTTTTCAGTTGACAACTAGGCCAAAATCAGCTTGAAAAGGTGGCCAAGGTTGTGTACAAAAATAAGCTTAAAAGATGGAGAAGCTCACCCTTGAAGCACAGCAGCAAACAGCCAGTAAACAGCCACTTTTCTTGAGCCAAAACCACCTTTAGCAACCCAAAACAAGTTCCAAGGGACCTCAGCCCAATGGTGATCAATTCTTCTTAAGGGTTGATAGGTTGAAGATGGTTGTATACAAGCCTTCTAGTACAAAAGGGCAAGAGAGAGTGAACTCTAGAAAGAGAGGCAGAGATTAAGCTCTGAAAATTGTAGAGAGAGAGGGAGTTTAGTGAGAAAAGCTCTCAAAATTGCTCAAGCAGTTCTAACCCTTGAAAATGAGATATAAGGCTTCATTATATAGCAAAAATGGAGGTTTGGGTCGAAAATATCTCAAGAGAGACAGCTGTGCCAGCTAGAGATAAAATATCTGTCCAAAACTGATCTTTTCATCACTGGTCGGCACCTTTACCATTGTTGCCCGGAAGCACACTATTGTTGGCCGGCAGGGGTCACTTTTGGACGGCATTGGCCATTCATGGCTGGCACACTCCCATAGAGGCCGGCAGTAAAAATCAGTCATAGTCCCCGACTTAAAGCAAGTCTAACTCTTTCATTTGGATGCCTTTTAAGATAATTCTTGTGTGAAAATTGAAGCCCCGGAAGTAAGCTTTCCAATGGTGGAAGCCTTGCATCAAAATTCCAAGTGTGCTAAGAGATATCCCTCTTTTAGTGAAGACTGCTCAGTTTCGATCCAACCGGATTGATGCCTAACTTCAACCAACCATACCTCTCCCGTCCGGGCTTGGCTTCAAGAGATTCTTCAGTGCAAAATGAAGCCCCGGAAGTCTTATTTCCAATGGTGATGGCCTCATAGCTGAAATCCAAGTGTACAAATGGATAGGCCCGATTTAGCGAGAGCTGCTCGACTCTCTCTTAGCGATTCATGCCCATCTTCTTCCTCAATTTGGTTTCTTCCCTCCACTCCTCTTTTCTTCAACTCCAAACTCCTAAACAAGGTGTTTTCGAAAGATTTTTCAAAAGATTTCATCTCTCCTTCATTCATTTTCACTTTGTCCTTGCTCGATTTACCGAAAAGCGCGACATTTAACAAAATGCGAGTATCGAAACATCGTAAGAACCTATTTTCAAAAATGTTTTGAAAGAGAGGGTTTTAAGGTCTAAAAACCATTCAAAATAGTTTTGGTTCAAAAAAGGGGTGTGAAGTTGGGATTTGATTCTCTTTTTGCCGAAGAAATCGAACCCCTTGCACTACACAACTTTCACTACCAAGTAAACCATCAGTAGCGCCCAAGTCTTAAGGGCGGTCAAAAATGGGGTGTCTACAATTACGTAGTCTTTATTGGTATGAACCATAGGTTCCAAGTTGAGCAAGTTTAGCAACACTAATCTAAAGTGCCTTAACATAGATTTGTTTGTATTAGATTTAAATAGACAAAAAATAAATTGAATAGATCACTCTTTTCTCTCTCCACTCTCCAAAAGGCTCATATTTGTTCAAAAAATTAAACAAATATGTTGAGATAGGTTCAAAAAATTGAACAGATAGAATAAAATTTCAACAGATATAATTTTACATAGACAGATTTTTAACAGAAATAGAGATAAATTGATAGATTTTAAACATATAGAGAGAGAAACCTACGAATTTTAAACAGATTGGGAAAAAAATTAAACAGATAAGGTGGTGGGTCGTTTTACACACAAAAAATAAAAACTAAACTGTACAAAATTCCTTTGAATAATGGTAAGTTCAGGTATCAATCCACAAGGATAAATGTGAAATTAAACTAATTTAATTGTTAAATTCCTAAATTAATTTTGATCAATAAGATGATGGTTCATACACTAATAATAATTTAAAAAAAAAAACTATGAGATTAAACTAGCAATTAAAATTGAAGTTGAAGATAGTGATTTTTGGAAAAACCTAGGCTAACAAATTCACCACTAGCTACATAAATAAGATCTCAATTTAGAAATCAATTGTGTTACGGTTCTAACCAAATAATACTTCACAACTACAAATTCGAAGTATTAATCAAGAGAATTATCATGTTCAATGTATATATACGAACCATCTCAAGTAACATGAGTTGTTCACTCTAAGTTAGGTAGCAACACAACTCGTCCCTCGTAGTGTGGCTCGTCTAATACCTTTAATACGAAAGAATAGAAGACTATTGCATGGAAAACATTCAACAATCACAGAAAATAGAATACTTGAAGAAAATCATGGAATATATATTTAAAAACTTCTTAAACACCATACAACTCGTCCATACTATTATAACAATGAAAACCAAATAAAAAACTCTATTTACTTGGCTAGGATTTTATCAAAACCTAAATAGAAGAAGTAGCCATTCATGGAGGAATGGAAAGAGGTAGAGGAAGAAGAAACCCCCATGGATGATGTTCTTGAAGCTTGAGAACCTTTCTTTTCAAACTCTAGCCCCTTTTATATTTTGGAAATTTTCAGAACACTAATCCGGTTTTTTTTTTTTTTGGTTGTCTTTTTATACCTTTAGTTTTTTCAAAACAAGTTCCAAACACTAGGTATGAATTTCGATATACGGTTGCATGTGCGGGAAATTCCACCGCACGTGCGGCGAGGATTATGCACGTGCGGAAAAAAACCTCCAAATGTGCGATTTTCATGGTCTCTGTTTGGCTGCAATAAATGCATCGCACGTGAAGGAATGGTCCTTCACACGCGAGGGAAGCACTTTTTTGCTACAAAACTTATGTTTCTGCTCATTTTATTCTCCCACTGCATCTAACCTGATTGACATTAAACATACATAAATTGTACAAATTGACTGGAGAGCAAGGTTAAGATATCCTAGTTATCGGTTTCAATGATATAAATTGGGCCTCAATATCATAAGGAAAAAAAATTAACAGATATAAATTTGAACAGATAGAAAATAATTTGAACATATACATATAAATTTAAACAGATAGATATAAATTTGAACATATGGTAAAAAAAAGTGAACAGATAAAAAAAGTCAATAGTTTAAACTAAGGGATAAAATTAGAAACAAAATGTTCTCCAAAATCAATAAAATAACTCATCACCAAACTATTTCACAAAGTGTGGATCTCTCACTAATATAAAATATCTACTGGACCTAATATCTTATTCACTCCTTAGATTGGACTTTTCAACAATTTTTTCTTATTAAAAATTATTAATTGACTTCAAAAATTTTTAATAAAAGAAGTCATTTGTTATGCAATTATAAACTTGAAAATGTATGATATAATTTTCAGAACTATAAGGCTCAATTTATATTTTAAGCAAACCTCAAGGGATGTATTTGTAACTTACTCTATTTTTTTTTTTTGATAAATTGTAATTTTGACATAATTATATTAAATTCTTTTAAAATTTTAATTTATGTAATATTTAGTTCATTTTTATCAATATTGTGTTAATTATATTGATGAAAAAAAATGATACTATCATATCTTTTATATAAAAATGTATACTTTACATTGTTTATTTTTGTGTTTTCATTTTATTTGCATTAGTTTCAGTCTATATAAGTATACTAAAAGTGAAGTTGACGTAATTATGTTAAAAATATAAAATTTGTTATATTCTTTCAGACCTCAGAAAAGATCAGTGTAATTTACCCAATTAATTGATGATGTGAACAGATAGTATTCGAAAGCAAATTGTAATAAGATTATAAAATTCAAGGCAAAACATATATTTTTCAAAACGTGCAGGAGATATATGTATTAAAATCAAAACTCAAGAGGTGTAGGTATAATTTATTTATTTTTATATCAATATAATTAACGAATTATTGATTGAAATAGGGTTAAGTGTTAAGTGAATTTAAATTTTATAATATTTATAAACTTAATGTAAACTTATAATCTAAATCATAAAAAAGATTGGGGAAATTACATATTAGTGGACAAACAATTATTTATAAAACAATCATAATTTTTTTTAAAACTTTTTTGTAAATATTTTTTTGTCTTCCCATTTATGTGTAATTCCCCCCAAAAAAATTAGTCTAACTTATCTTATTTTAAAAATTCCTCGTTTGACAATTTGAAATTTTAGTTAAAAAGTAAAAAAATTAATATAAGTTTTCACATCACTTTCTTTATTTTTCTATACATCTTTTCATAAAAAATTAAAAGTTTATAAAATAGCATGTTCGTTAGTATTTATAATTATAATTTGATAATTTTGTATAAATTAGAGATTAAAATTAATAAGTCTGGGACACTTGTCAATTTTTTAAGATCTCAGATAGATATTTTCTTTTAAATTGAAGATTAAAATTAATAATTTAAGATATTTGTTAATTTTTTAAGGAATAGAAGTAGATAAAATTAATAAAAATTTAAACAAAATGATGAAAATTAAAGCTATGAAAATTTAATTATAAATCTCATATTGAATAATGATGACCTGATTAGTCCTAAGAGTTTTCTTATAAACCAATTAAGCCCATTGATTTTAGAAAGGTAGATTTAATATATTATTTAAAAATTAGATTTATGAATATACCTTTATTTATGTTTTTTTATGATATTAAAGTAAGATACACAACTTATAATAATTAAATTTGGGCTGAATTTTTATATGTGAATCTTTTTTATTTGGAATGGCTTATAATGTAAGATTTTTCGAACATTTTAAATTGAGTATAAAAATAATTTAAAATATGAGATTCTTCAAACATTAAAAAAGGATATGAGATTCTTTAAATATTTTAAAAGGAGTACAAAAACTCCTTAGTAAATTTTGAATAAATGTATAATTTAATTTTGTAACATTCTAATGTAACACTCAAGCATAACATTCTGATATAACACTTCAAAAAACTCATTATATTTTTTTTCAAACGTAATATTCTAACTTAACAATGTAAAAATACTTCTTAATGTAATACTTCAATGTAACACATAAAAAAATTCCCTAGTATACTTTTTCAATGTAACATATAAATATTCTAATGCAACACTCTAAAAAAAGATTTTGGGATTCTTCAAACCATTCCAAAAGATTGTGGGATTTATCAAACCATTCCAAAAGAGTATGAGATTTTTCAAACCATTCAAAAAATAGTATAAAAAATTCTTAGAAAGTTTTGGGTAAATGTATAATTTCAAACTTTGAGTGTTACATTTGAAAAAAATACACTAATGATGTGTTTGGTTAGGGAATTTGAGGAGGGATTTGAAAAGAAAAATGGAAAAGGTATGTAAAATATAAATAAAACATACTTATATTTCATTTAATTTCACACACCTTTTTCTTTTCCCTTTCCAAATCTTTTCCCAAACTCCCCAACCAAACACAACGTAAATAGTTTTTTAGTGTTTTTATATGTATTATATTGGAGTGTTACATTTGAGATTACATTGATTGGAGTGTTACGTCTGAGAAAAATACATTAAGGAGTTTTTTTATATGTTACATTAGAATGCCACGTTAGTAGAGTGTTACGTTCTTATTCGTAATATGAGATTTGTTTCATAATGTGAAAAAATTCCCAATTTTTGTAGTGCAAAATTGTCTAAATGTGTAATTTGGAGAAACTTATTTTTATTCATAAAAAATCAAATCCAAATAGGTAAGTGACCACCATTTTATGTAATTTATACTTTAATAAAATTTTTGAGTTCATAAAAAAAAATATTTATTTATAAAATCACATTTTAAAATTTATTAGTGCATCACCTTAAAACTAAGCTTTACTTGGTATGCACTAAAAAAAATATTTTTTATATACATATACTTATTTAAATTACATTAATCAATACTTCCTCTCTATGTTTTTTATCCACTTCTTTTACTTTTCTACGCAATTTTTTTTAATAAAAAATCAAAAAATACACATAATTATCTCCAACCACCCCTTAATAAGATTTTTGAGTTCATAAAAATTAAAGTGAAATTTAAGCGAATTCACATTTTCAGAGGAAGAGGCGAGGAAGAAGAAGAAGAAGATGGGAAGTGAGCTTAGGAACCCTAAAAAGCAGCCACAACTAAACCCTAACTGGGCTCAGCTCTGCAAAGTACTCTTCTCTCTCTAAACCTTCCACTTTCTCTCTCTAAAACTTTCTCTGATACTTCAATTATGTGCTCTGCAGAAACTGAAGAGCCATGGCACTAAACCATATTCAAAGGCGACAGAAAAATCAGAATCACAAATCCCAAGAAGTGTATTAGGTAAAGAAATTGGTTCATTGCCTCAGTTTTGTATGTATCTGCTCATAGCTTCCATGCTCTTCTTTGATTTTTGGCTGCTAAAATATTTTTTGTTACAGGAAAGCGCAAGGAGAGGCCTAATGCGGAGTCTGATGATTCTATGCCTAACCCTCTCGTTCCAACGTCCTCAGATTGCAGGTCCAAGAATATATATATATATATAGTTCATTATTATTTGTTTGGTTACTGAGAAATTGTAGGAAAAGAAATAATACAACTTTTAGATTTTGAGTCTTTCAATTTCAAAGTACTAAAGACCCTTGAATAAGATAAGATTCTTGTTTGGTTAAGCTCATTTCAATGATATGATATGGGTTTACTTCAACTTTAGCAGAAATAATATATAACATGGTTATGAGGTAACCCTCTAAATCTATCAAGCAAGTTCGGCTGTTGCCTCGCCCCCCAATTTTGAACAAAATTTAGGGCTCCCAACCAGGGTGTGTTATTTCATAATTACCTGAATATTAGCTCACTCCATTTATTTTTCATGTTGTCGTACGGTGTTTTTATTTATTTATTTGTGTCTGATTGATGTTTAATGTGAAAATTTTCATTTTAGTTAAAAATAACTTAGCAATTGTATGGCGAAAATAAATTTTTTTCTCACAAGCTAAATTTTATAAAATTTATTTCTACTAAATGAAATTATTCATAAAATGTTTGATTTCAACTCAATTGCATTTTTCTAATTAAAAAAACTATACATTATTACTATGCATTTTTTACTAGATTGACTCTAAAATAGGTTACAGAAGAAATACATATCTTAAATGAAAAAATATATTAGCCTTTAAATTATTATTTTACAAATTTTTTTATTTAAAAAATTGTCATAGTACCCTTTAGTGAACATTAAATTATATAATTAATAATTCATGTTAGTGAGTCATGTCATATTTGGATTCATGTTGAAAAATGGTCAATCCTAACTTGTTAATTTTATATATTGATCGAGTTGTGTCAAAAATTATCATCCTAAGCCCCAATTAATTTTAGCTCTTATAGTATGATAAGCTGAAAGATAAAGATTTGATTAACTAATTGAAGTTCAACTATTTTATGTTTTTTTTTTTTTAATCTAAATTTTGTTAAATCATAAAGCAATAGGATTATATTTTTATCCTTTTTAATTCTTATAATGATTTTTCATGTCTTGGTATCGTTTTATCCAAACATTTTTATTTATTTCATTTATTTATTATTTTTTGTGTGATGATATATGAAGCAACCAATTTAAAAAATTCGCCTTAGGCCCCTAATAACTCAAGGTCGGCCTTGTCTATATGGTAATATGTTTGCTAACTGCTAAGTGCAGAGTATGCAGGTTCATCTTTTGGTGAGTTTGATTGTATTCGATATCCTTATATTTTGAGGTCATCCAAACAGTTCCTAAGGCTTTCTTGCTTGCTTATTATAGTTACTTTTTCTCCTTGGTACGGTGTTTTGTTGGCAATCGAAGTACAAGGCAAGTTGTGAAATGCGTCTTTGAATTTATTCAAGAAAATGAGGATTATAGTACGGACTATAGATATTGGTTATCTCTACAGTGGAATGATATCAAATGATTAAAATCTCATGATTATTTTGATTTTTGATTGTTGAAGAATGATAACCCGCTACCACGGATTACTCTTTTATTTTTGTTTTGTTTTTGAACGATTATTATGATTATTCATTTTGATTTGGTGTCTTTCAAGCTACTTAACTAGTCAATAATTGTTTGGCAGTGTGACAGATGCAGTAGCCATGGATTGTGAAATGGTTGGTGTAAGCCCACTAGGAAATAAAAGCGCTCTTGGAAGAGTTACACTGGTATTTATTAGTTTGATCTTTTTTCTTCTATTCATGTTTCTTGAGACATTGATTGTACTGGACAGATATCTAGGGTCAGTATCATGACCTTTAGCTATCTTGGAATGAGGCTTTCATGATTTTTACCAATGAATGTATGAGTTTGTATAGGAAACAAACCTAAATGGCTGACCCCTAGTAATTGATATCAAGGCTTGTGGAGTTGAAAATTGAACTGATTTTGGAAGAATAGCCTTACATATTTTCTTTCTGCTACATTTTATTTGTGAATAATTTAGATTTATGACGAGGCCAAGCTAGAGAGAGCCAAAACACTATCCAAGATTGTTAACTGAGCAAAATCTATATACCAATGAAATTTCAATGATGATCTACTACTTCGTCAGTTAACCTAAATGTGTAGCATCTTTGACTAGAAGTGGATAAACAAGGTGTTCAACTGTTTATTCTTCTTATTACTTGTTAAAAATAGGTGGTCAACTATGAGGCTTCTCTTTTATATGCTTAATGGATATCATCATCTTGAAACTGCCATTCTAGGGATTTTCCCAACCACTTTAGAACTAAGAAACTCTCCTCCAACCTAGTAATTTCTTTAATGCAGTGACCTTCACAGTTTTCAAGCCATTAGAATAGGCTTGAAGGCCTTTTTGTTATTTGATTGATTGCTCCCAGGTATTCCTTTAAGTCTTGATTGTGCAATCATCAATTCCGCTAAATGTTTACAGTTTGAGATGTGGTTGTCCAATCATCTGGAGATGAGAATGAGAGGAGTAAGGCGAGCAACTACTAATATCTAGTAGAATCTTTATGGTCTCTTTCTTCTTGTATTTTTTTTTTCCTCTCGATTTTGAGGACTAATTTCTGCATCAAGTTCTGACCAGTCACTCCACTCTCCTCACAATCTTCAATATGCAGCGGCGACGCCACGTGATGCTGAGAGGGTTTGGCTGAACCCTGTGAACTTTGAATTTTTTTTAAATTTTTTTTTATCATATATATGATATTTTAGTTCCTTAGGTTAATAATAGATACCAATGAACCCACTCAATTTTATAGGTTGAATCCTCTGTGGTGCACGAGTATACATTCTCATTTGTTGGATAATTGGTGATTGGATGCTTTCAGATTATTGTGTTTGAGTTGAGACATTGTTATGGCTGTGTTCATAGCTTTTAGTTAAAAAAAAATTGTAAATAGAAATTACATATAAAAATATATATTTAGAATGATGTGTCAATGACATTTATAAAATTATAAGAATAATAATGAGTTAAAAATGAAAACAAATACAAGAAAGCACATTGTTTTATATAAAAATAGAAAAATGTTTGGAATAATAACACATTTATTAACAATTTTATTAACACACTCACAAGTTGATGTGGGTTTCATACTAAGTGATGGTTGATTGTACCAAAACTTGTGTGTTAGTGAGATTATTATTAATAAATGTGTTAGTATCTCTAACATTGTTGATAAAATAATGTATAAAATTCTATTTGTAGATCAGTTTTAGTTTTGCTTTAATGGATATTGTCTTGGTGATGGGAAAATAAGCACATATTTAATTTTTTTAATTTTATTTTAATTGTCCTATTACTTGCCAATTAGTCAAATTTGTTAGAATTTTTATATAAAATTATGGGGTTTCTTGTAATCTTTTTATTTTCTATCAAAACGGCCACCATTGTCTTTATAATTTCAAAAATATCATTGACACATTATTCTGAATGTGTTTTTAGTATAAAATTCTTATTTTGTAACTTATTTTCTTGTAGATGGCTTTGCACTGATCGAGTAAAGGGAAAAATTAAAATAGATACAGATCAACCTAACTATATTTAGTATAAAGACATTTTGTTCTTGAATGCTACTATTTTTTCTAATGTATCCTTAGGACATTGATTAATAAAATTTAAAATAATTATATATTGTTTACAATAAATATTTATAAAAAATGTATAACAATTTCATACTTGCTAACTTATGGCATTCAACTAAGTAGCTTTGGTCATTTGGTACGATACAAATGCAGAATAACATAACGATATCATTGCAAGTTTGACATAATGATTGAACCCGCTGAAATTATTTTCTGGAGTCGCCACTGTCAATATGGCTTGCATCCATATGCCTTCATTCATTGTTATGACTTTTCCACAGTATCTATTCTTACTCAAGAGTCCAGATTTCTTATTTAACTGTGGTGAAGGCGCACTTATCACACTCTTTTGGCCATAACATTTACCATCCATGAATATGCGTCACAAGCATTTGATTGATTCTCCCATCCTTGCCAGTGATATTATGGTATTGATGCAGAGCATGAGAAACAAAAGAGGTGCAAATGGTTAGGGTTTACACAATTATATTTTAGGTCAATTTAATTCTCTTATGTATTTTATTGGTTAGAATATTATTGGACAGATTTTATGATATTTTATTAGTTTTTAGGTATCAAGGGTATTCAGTAATTTTACAAAATGATGTAAGGGTCACCCATAGGTCATCTTGTTTGTCAAATTTTGTTATTGAATCTGATGTAAAGTATTTATTGAGTTTATAATATTCCAATTAGTCAAAGTTTATTAGTTATTTAATTTTGGAGTCCATAGTATTAGTAGTATTGGGAAAACAAGAAGCCTATAAATATGCATATAATCTTCTATTCATTGAAGTTGAGTTTTGGAGAATTGTGTCAAGATTTTGTGGTTTTATCTGATTCTTTGTGCAACCTTCCCTTGGGGGAATTCCTAGAGTCTCTTCCTCTATTCTTCTTCTACAGTCTCTATTCATAGACCCCAAAAGCACAATTTTCCAGCCCCAAAAGCTTACTTAATGATGCTAAAACAAAAACAACCCTAAACCATTCCCCAACCTATTGGTCACCAATTTAATTGTTATAATCATAAAATAGCTCATTATTAAGCTTTCTAATTTCCTGCTCCTGAAAATCCTGTGATAAGCAAGTTTGAAAATCAAGCCAAATCTCACACCTACTCATTTTCAAACCCTAGACTTGTATGAATTTTGACAATGCTTGGTTTATATTAATTTATTCTCTCTTTTATTTTATTTTATTTTTTTAAAAATTGAATGATATAACATCAATAAAGTAAGATTTGCATGGTGTGATTTTTGGATAAGCACTTCTTCAAGAGCTAAGGTCCTTTTTTGTTTGGTTTGGAACCAGGGCCATTAAGATTCAAGGCTTGAGTTGTTGAATTAGCATAAATGTTTCAAGTGTTTTACATCACGTGTCGTGAAGCTACTATAATTGGTTGTCTTTTCAAGCTTCTATGAATAATGGATTTGCATGGTGTGATTTTTGTGTAAGCACTTCTCCGAGGACTAGGTGAAAGGCACGTCCCTTTTTGTTTGTTTTGAGAGCAAGACGTGAACGCCTTGTTCAATTAACATAAATGTTTCAAGTGTTGTACATTATGTGTTGGGTGCAGTCTTGTGAATTGTGATCATCTAATAATAACCTATATTTGTATTGTTCTGGGTTTAGAAATGGATGGTGCTTTAACTTGTGACCATCGTGATGCAATATTTTTACACCAGTTCAGTCCAATGATATCTAGTTATTGCTGATCAATTAAAGGTTTTACTTGAATTGGTTTTCCTGCCATTTGGCAACTTCATAGTTCATGTTTCAATTTAATTCAGTTTATGGTTGTGGGTACACCAGATGTGTGGTTTTGAGTTTATCATTACCTCTTTAATTTGTATTTCATTTTTTATCGAATATAATTCAGTTTATGGCAGGTTAATAAGTGGGGAAATGTCATATATGATGAGTATGTTCGCCCAGTAGACCGTGTTGTTGACTTCCGAACAGCAATTAGTGGCATCCGACCTCGAGATTTAAGGAAAGGTTGAAAGTATCTTTATTTTTGCTTTTCCTCCACACCTCCCTCTCTCTCAATGGAAAGGGAAAAAAAATGGCTTCACTTGTTGGTCAATCTTTGAAATTTTAAATTATGTTCAGCTGTTCAATAAGTGATAGTAAAGGTGAAATATAATGTTGTTCTCTTTTGGGAATTGCTTTATTTGTTTTCGTTGTTCTCTTTTGGGAATTGCTTTATATGTTTTCCTTTTTGATTATTAATGTTTAATAAACCTGCCATTTATATCATGTTTAAAAGCAAATATCTTCTCTGCATTGTGATTGTGCTGGCATGAGAAAGTTCGTATGTGATGACTTCAATCTGAAAGAAAACTCTGGGTCCTAGTTTCGTAAAATCTATTTGGATTAATGATGCTTTACTGTGCACAGTAGTTCTGATGTGCAGATGTTTCTACTTTCAGTATCCAAGTGCCTTGTAGGGAAAATGACATTCATATAGTTATTTTGAATCAAACCTATCTGCTGTATAAAGTTGTTGTCAGTCCCCATGTATTTACTCTCTGTATATCTCTCACTTCCAGCCAATCCTAATTTGTAACATTCCAAACATAAATCTTCCATTATGACAAATTGATATGCACTTCATATGCAACAGTTGATCTGAATAAATCTTCAGTGCAATTCACTGAAGTTTCATCTTCCTTGATCAGTATGCATATCTAGTGAAATGAAACCCAATACTATCTGTCATCAGGATGAAAACTAAGCGAAAAAAATTAGAGACTGCAGTTACAGTGAACAGACCTGATGGCAGTATTTCATTGCGTGGGAAGGATTGGTAATTTCAAGAAAACTTCACTCTCCTGCTGCATCTGTATTTAGGAGTTTACCGAGGTTGTCAATTTGACTATGGCATTTAAAGCTGCAAAATATCTAGCTTTTGGGCCTCCTTTGTTTTGTTTTTGTAGTTTTTGTTGTTATTTTAAATAAAAAGATAAATTGGTGTGCAGGTTTTAATTGTTTAGGTCTTTATAGCTTTTTAAGCTTGGGATGTCATAACAATTTTGGTAGAAGGTAAATGAACAATAGTTTGCATGAGTTTTTATAACTGATTAAATATTTGTTATTTTATTTTGTGTAAGTAGTCTGATCGTTTAATTTTTATAATTATGATGTGTTGAATGTTAATTTCTATATTTAGTTAGACGAAATTAATTTTTCAAATAGAGTTGATAGTAAAGGGGTCAGGCTTTGGACATTTGAAATAGGCTGCTTCTTTGGAAGATATTAATTAATAGTTATTTGTTGAAAAGTACTAGCCATGAGAAGTTGTGTTCAAAATTACAGTGACAGTTGTGTGACATCTTATGCATGTTTATGATGTTATCTACAGCTAAAGAGTTCCGCATTGTTCAGAAGAAAGTAGCAGAGTTGATCAGGGGAAGGATTCTTGTTGGCCATGCCTTGCGCAACGATCTTAGGGTTAGTATATCTGGTTTCTCAATTTTGTCCTGTGAAATAGTCACCCTTATTGTTTGCTTCTATTAAATAAAAAGTTACCTGAGTGTCTGGAGTGGATTTTCTTTACAGGCATTGCTATTAAGTCATTCAAAGAAGGATCTGCGGGATACCTCAGAATATCAACCCTTTCTAAAGTGCGTTTTCACTTCTTGGCTAAATTATAACTTCCATTTCCTTTTTGTTAATTCAGCATTCTTATTAACATGTGGTTGATGAAGTAGGGAAGGCCGGAGTAAGGCACTTCGTCATCTTGCAGCTGAGTTTCTTGGCGTGAAGATACAAAATGGAGAGCATTGCCCTGTTAGTTCCTCGTCTTTCTGGCGGTGTTTGTTTTCTTAATTTCAATATGAACATTATTATCCTTTTCTCTATTTGTTAAAACATTTACAGCAGCATATAGATGCGATGAGGCCGCATTTGGTTGGGTTGAGCCAAATTCAGTGTGATGTGTCTGATTCATTATCGCTTTCCTTTTCATATTCGCCTTGGTCTTATTGAAACATAAAGCTACTCTAGAATGTGTTACTGATTATTTTGTTTCAGGTAGAAGATGCCCGTGCTGCGATGCTTCTTTATCAGAAATACAAGAAAGAATGGGAGAAAAGCATCAAGGATTTCATCAGGCTCAAGGAAAAGCAGAAGAAACGGAAACAGAAAAAGAAACCCAAGGAGGGAGAAGCTGTAAATTTAAACCATGCCAAAACTGTGTCTTAGCATCAATTGCCTATTGGAAGCTACAGTAATGCTCCAGAAGCAGCCTAACCATATCAAATGCTTCATGAAAACACATTCGAATAGTTCTTGTGATCGAGCAAAACAAAAAGGAAGAAGGGAGAAGAGAAAACACAATTCGCAACTCCTTTTGCTTCTCTGGCTGCTGAATCTTTTGTTGGATTTTTAGTTCTATTTCACTAAAAGTATGAATTGGATTTGTATTGATACTGATCTTGTAAGCTGATTGTACTGTAAAGAAAATTCTTATTTTATCGTCACTGGGGAAAATTTTATCCGATCCTCAGTAATTTTGCCCCCCTTATATTAGCATTTGAGAAGACTTGTGCTCTGTTTGTCACTCTTCTACATTAAAATAGCCAGAACCAAAGAGTGATTCCTTGTAAAACAGATTTTATAGGGCAAATGATCATTTTCTTCTTCTTACTTTGTTCCAAGTGTAATCTTCTTTCAAATTTTTAAGTCTTCTATGTAAGCTTTTAAACTTTCATTAGTAAGTATGGTTTAGCTGCCAAGGAAGATGAGAAAAAAATTCATTGTAGTATAAAGAAAATATATTTATAATGAACACATCTTGATTTCAAATAATACAAACGGAGTCTAAAATGTATTCACACAATTCAATTCTTATGCTTTGAAGAACATAAGAGGTGACCATAGAAAGATGACACATTGGAGAAATGATCAGCTCCCATGGGAGATCTATTAAAGAAGATCAACTTGTTCAAAGTAAGAAAGTAAATAAGTAAATAAAAATCAAGGGTGCTAAGGATGAATACAAGAGAGTGTGGCGAAAAGTTGCGTTGATCTCAATATAGGAAGGGGAAAATGATGCACTCGATCTCAACGCAAAGGATTATCTAAAAGCCCTAAACCGTTCAAACACGTTCTTCTCCATTCGTGATTTCATGATAATGTGAATGAAAAGAACTTTGATTGTAATGTGGAGGACCTTTCCACTAATGATGAAGAGGTGCCCAGTGTTGAAAAAGCAAAGGAAAATATAGAGGCAACAGCAGATTGGGAAAGGAAAAATTCCAAAGGACTTCCCCTAGTCTCCTAAAGTAGGTCAGGAGCCATGGAAAAAATACCCATTGACAAAATAAAAAAATCTATGGGGTTTGCAAAACTTTGAAGCTCTAAATATCGGCCATGGCTTCATAATGAAATTTGATATGATGGAGACTACTCTAGACTAGAGTCTACTATGTCACTGTTTGAAAATAGAATAGAAGAATACCACTGCAATTTGAGTGTGATTTCTTAATCTACCAATAGAGTACTACTACAATTGGATAGTATTCTTAAAATTTGGCCTGTAACTTAAAATTTGCACTTCAATTTATGTATTATGATATCATTTTATTTCATTGGAATGGAAGTCAGTGTAATTTCAAAAAAATCAGAGATCAATGTAATTGTCAAATACCTCAGGGAGGTATGTGTAATTAACCCATAAAGGTATTATTGTTCAAAAAATTCGGTAAGTGTAATATGTGTTTCACACATGAACTGATTCCGTTTAAATGTTTGACAGAATCCTAAAAGAATGTGTTAAGTGTAATAAAATAATATTTTAAAGTAGTTCACTATTGAATTTTAAAATTCAAGGGACAAAGCACAAATCAATCATAGTTTAAGGCCCGGTGCTGTGACAACACCGTGCTGTCACAAAAAACGATGCCATTTGCAATATATATATATTTACTTTGTGCGATTTGTTTTCAATTTTCTTTTGACTTTGTGCGATCATTAAATCAAATAATATTTTTTTGATAATACCATAAATATATTTCAATTAATGATTATCATAATTTTATTATTATATAATAGTTATGATTTTTTTTTTTGTTAATTATGATAAATACAAAATTCTAATAAAAGGATATTTGTAATTTCCAAAACTACTGGGGATAAAACATGTTTTATGCAAACTACATGAAGTGCATTTGTAATAATTTTTAAAGTCCAAAAGAAGATAACATATACAAATTTACATCGTTTTTGTTTTATCATTACATTCAAGTTATTTTATTCAAACTTGTAATGTGTTTTATGTGTGTCTAAGTATTAAAAAGTGTACATTGAGTGTCATGTCGTATCAGTGTCGGACATGGCACGTTACCTTCTTAAAAGTATCCCTACTTCTTAACATATTAATATGGCTTCATCATATACCTGCATTTACAAATTCTAGAATTTTATCCACAGCACAAGCATAATTGGTCGAAGATTCAGTTAATTTATCACTTCAGTACACACAAGTAAAAGGAAAAACAGACACAAAATCATGTTTCTTCAACCGGCATTGTCCTCCACCTATAGCAAGAAAACTACTACAAATTGGGAAGCACACTAAATTCAAATAAAATCTAATGTTCTTTCTTGAGTCGAAGAAAGTTGAAGAACATTTTAATTAGTCACATTCAGCTTGGAAAGTTCTAGAGTCGAAGAGAGTTCAAAAAAAGGAAAGGGATTATCATCACCAAATATGGTTAACTAAGGAAGATTTAGAGCCATATGATGCACTCAACCTCTTGAGGCAGCAAAAATTTTGAGACAATATCAATTTTATTTGCTTTTTCTTCTTTTAACCCGAGATCTTAAACTATTTGAATAAAATATAATTTTTATGCAAAATTGGCCAGAAACAATCATACATTTCAAACTCATATGGTTCATATCACCAGTAAGTTGCTGAAATTAAATCAGGAGTGATTAATCAAATGCATGAAAATAAGCGCCACTTAAAGCTAAGTGATTACCTGAAAATGCAGAACTAAACAAAACAAATGGTAAAGATGCTTGAATTAGATTGGCATTAGCGAGCACGGGTAAAGAGCGAAGCAAGCAATTTGTGAGAAAAAAGGAAAAAACAGAGCAGAACGAAAACCAAGACCATAGCCTTCCCCCGGAGTTCTCTTACGCCATAGAGTGAACCAGAGTTCAGGTAAAGAGCTCTCTCTCTTCTACATCTCTCAGGTTCGCAGCTGTGAGAGCTTTTGTTTGCTAGTACTGAGTTGCTAGTACAGAGAGGGTAGCAAGCTATCATTGAAGAACGGCAAACTAGCCAGGAGCAAATTAGCCAAGAGTAAATCAAAAAGCAAAGCTGCCAAGTGCAAATCAACCAAGGTATCTTGAAGAAGTTTGATAATCAGGTGGATGCTCAACTATCTACCGATGAGATGCTTACTGTACTCCCCTGCTGATCTACACGCATCCAAGGACCCCCAAATCTCTCTTATCTAGAGATTTTGTGGGACCACGGCAAGGGCTCTCAAATGAAAACAAAAGGGGATCAAGGGATGTAGAATTGGAGGATGGCTCAATCGAGTGTGATTGTGTCGATCTATGTTTGTGTGGAAATCTTGGTACACCACGGTTGCGATTGAATGTGGAAATGCAAGTCTCAACGGAGAAATCATCAAAGTAGCATTAAACACCTAATGCATGGAACACACCAACAAGAGTGCTAACTGATCTTGAGCAGTGGCCAAAACTGGCCATTGTGTCTCCACTGGCTGCAAACGAAATGATAATGTCAAATAAACTTGACTCACTCGATGTTGATCAAAGGAGAGAAGTAATGGGCACCAAGCAATGGAAGAGTATTGAAAATGTGCGAGCTTGTAGCAAGGATTTGGTTGAACCACATATGGAAGACACATAATCTAGTAAGGGTGAATGTCTTGATGGTGATATACCTGCTATATCAGGTAAGCCTCTGCAAGCTTGGAGCTCTTTAGTTAAAGAATAGATTAACAAGGTGTCAAAAATGAAGTATAAAATAGGTGCCCATAACATTGAGAACCTAGGAGATGGCATGTACAATGTCCATTTTGAGATCTCAAAAAAGGCTTTTTCTATTGGGAAAATGCCTTGGTTGGATATTTCATTGACAAAAGATTCTCTTTCTATTATTTGAAAACTTGGATAGAGAAACTTTGGAGAAATTTGCTTGAGGATGTTGTCTTCATTGATAATGGTTTTTTTTTTTTTTTTTTGTTTAAAGTAAAAAGTGAAGAGACTATGGACCAAATTTTGGAAGATGGCCCCTATTACGTTGGGACTAGATTGATTGTTGTTAAAAAATGGCAACCTGCACTAAAACTAACAAAGTGTGAATTTTCAAGTGTGCTGTTGTGAGTGAAGTTGTATAATGTTTCTTTGGAGCTTTAAACTGAAGAGGGTTTGGGTTACATTGCTAGCATCATGGGAACTCTTCTTTACTTGGATGAGCCTACTTTCAAGAGAAACAGACTTATGTTTGCGAGAATATGTATTGAAGTGCCAACAAATAAAGAGATTCCTGAATCTTTCAAAATAAATTTTGGTTATGGTGACCCGTATGAGATTTGAGTTGAGATTCCATGGAAGCCTCAAAGGTGTGATGTTTGTAAGACTTTTGGTCATACCATTAATTTGTGCTGTCAAAAGCCAAAGACTTTGAACCCTCTCTCTTTCAAACAAGAGTGGAGAGTCAAGGAGACTACTATAAAAATTCCAACTAAATGGGAAATGGTGAAGAAAAAGGGAAGAGATGGTGGGCAAGGTTCAACAACAGTGATAAACAAAGAGAGAGAGACGCAGTCTTCTACCCCCTCAACATCTAATGCCTTTGATGTCCTTGAATCATGTGATGTGGGAGAGTTAGGGAATAGAGAATTAAGTCAAGAGTTGTTGTGCCAAATGGAGAGCCTAAAAAATAGAGAGTCCATCTCCAAGTGACCCCAGTAGTGGGGAGACTACGAAGGAGGATAACAGAACAAAACTCAAAGCGAAACTTCATAACTTGAAGAGTACTAAAGGGAAATTTCGAATCCTTTTTGTTGTGAATGTTGTGTTTGTCTTCTATAGACTTTGTTTTGTTTCTTTTGAGGGATAAGTTTGTTTTTGTTTATTTTTATTCTCCCTACAAAAGATGTGTATTGAACTCCATTATATATCTTTCTTTTTTGGTTATAATACGACTTACTTATCCAAAAAGAAAAAAAGATTGGCATTAGCTCAAATTGCAAACTGGCTCATCTTGTTCCCATATTGAAAGCAGATCAAGTTTCCATTCCTGAGGAAGGGCAAGAAGTGGAATATTAAGTTAAAATTATAATCAAAAAATGCATTTCCATTAGTTTCAATAACACTTAGGACAACTTTCTCAATATGCAACAAAGAGTTCATAATTATTTCATGTGAGCTATATGTGAGGAAAGGACATACCTATTATTATATATGTAACTGGGATGTAATGTGACATATAGCTCGTTTTTGGCACCAGACATTTCATTCTTATGTCACATGAATCTGGGTGACTAAATCATATATGATTATGTGTCTGGGTGTCAATATGCTTTAATTATGAAATTCTTAGGTCACACGGACTCAATGGAATTGGTAATATTTTGAGTTCTGTTATTATATATACATTTTTTTTGATAAATATTATATATATATATATATATTAAATTAAATATGAAATTTCCTATTACATAACATAGCATATCCAATATGACTACTACAAGAATTTTTATTTACCCATGTCTAAAACAGACATAATAAGACCATGTTTGGACTTCTGCTGAATTGGGAAAATGTTGCCCTTTCTTAGAAGTTGTCAAATTCACAACCTAGACCTAATATGAACATCCTGTCTTTTTTATCCCACCAAAAACCCAACATAGTTTGTACCTGCTTCAGAACTCACTATATTCATTTGGAAAAAAAAAAAAAAAACTCCAATGAAGAATTCACGTATCCAAAAAAGGAAAATGATAGAGAAGTTGATCATATTAGCCTTTTTTTTTTTTGTTTTTTGATTGACGAAATTCAGTTGTTAGTTGTTAGATTAGTATCATAAGAGAGTTGAACCATCAACTCTCCCTGCTGCCTCCATGTCACTAGGCCACAGTGCCATAGGCACTGACTTTCGTGGACCAGTGTTATGAAAAGCCATAATATACTCTATATTATAAGAAGACAAAACTGCCTTTTATAGTGCCAAACTCAATGTATTCTTTCTTCATAACTCGCAATAGATCTACATCTACATTTGAAACAAAATACTCCACACACACACACAAAAAAAAATAAAAATAAATAGTGAGAGAATATTTCATTTTGCCTCCCAAATAATCACTCAGGTCAACGCAACCAAAGATGTATGTTTAGGATAATTTTTTAATTTTTACAAAAAAATGTATAATAAAATATTATAGTAAAATCAAAATGACTATTTTACCCTTCTGACTTTTAACTTTTTGACTTTTTGAATAGTTGAATTCAAAAGACAAAATAATCATTTTGCCCTAGTGGCTTTCCCACAAGCTATCCGTGAATAGTATAGACTTTTTAGCTTTTTTTAGTAACTTTGTGACTTTTTGACTTTTTTAATTTATCCCAAACAAGGCCTTAATTTAAGGAAAATGGATTTGAATTTGTAAAATTATTTATATATATTTGATGCCCTAAAATCTTTAATTTTAATTTTTTTTATAAAAAAATTACACTTTGAACAGTACAACACACATATTGTGATAGTAATTTTTTTTTATTTATATATATATATTTAAATTATATACTCATTATATATGTCACCCAATAATATATAGATTGGGGATGCATGATATTCATTCATCATTTTTGGTCCCATTTTGTCTTCAATTATGTCTCTCATTGTCCTTTCAATACCCTCCATTTTGGTAATTTTTTTAACAACCAATTATTTAAAACTTGTCTTTTTTTAGAATGAGAATTGCTATGAAGAATTATTAAAGTTTTCATGGACAGGATATTGTGGTGTTGTTAATTTGATTTTTATTGATAAAACAGTTAATTATTTTTACAAAATTACTATAAATCATAGAATTTCATTGATTAAAAGAAATTCTACTCTTAAATAAATAACTTCGACAACAAAATCTTAAAACCTAGCTGTAAAAGATTTATTTGCTGCGGATTATTGCCCATTACCCATTATGAGGTTTCTCTTATTAGTTCCAAAAAAAAAAAAAAAATGAAAAGAAAGATAGATGGCAGGTGATCAATTTTTAGTAAAACAAAAATTGTATTTTAGAAAAATAAAGATTAAGGTTATGCTTGTTTAGGGATTGAGGAGTTTGTTGGATTGTTAATCTGTGAGATAACTCAATCTTAGGTTAGTAAAGTCACAGTTACTCTATTGACTCAAATTTTAAACCTCTAAATTTCTTGTAATCTGAAGAGATAGTCACATGAATCACTGACCAACTATCCTATACAGATAATAAACTAATTTAGATAACAACATAACACCCTACTTGATTTTAGCGACAGATTGTGAAAAACATCACTAAATGTCACTTTTTTTTACGATTTTTTGATCTATACAAACACTAGTGAGATTTAATGGTATACATGTTCTTCTAATAATTAACCCATCGATTGATTTGATTTTTTAAGGGATTGTTTGGAGTAAACTAAATAAGTCAATTTTATTTTTTTGATTTTTTTTTCTGTATTGATTTTTTTTTTCTAATTTGTCTTCTGTAGATGAATTTATAAAGTAAAAAAAAAAAAAAAAAAAAAAGTTCACTATTTTTTATTTATCTTTTTCATTTTTAGATTTTTTATAAATTTTTTTCATTTTCGATTCGTTTTGTCAAGCCAAATCTAGAAAGTTAAAATTTTTTGAATTAAAAAAAAAAAAACAGTAAAAAGTCTTGGTTTTTATGTCAGTAAATCTTAATTTTGCTTGTTTCCCAATTCAACCTTTAATTATTGCTTCTCACATTGATGTTCAAAGTAAATTACTAATTATTGTGTTGAATAAAGTTTGTGTGTGTGGTTATGATGATGGTGTGTTCAGATGTTTTCAATTTATACTTGAATTTTCCTTTATTGTTAAAGTATACATTCTTCAGTTGTTCTAGCTTCTACCACTGTAAAGAGAAATTGATTATTAGCTTTATGTTCCATGACATTTAGCATCACAATCACGTAGCTATGGGAGATTTGGAATATAACCCAACAAAGTCTGAATTTTTATACCATTTTTAGTGCAGAATGTTACATAATGTGGGTTTTAAACTATGATCTTAAAAGCATTACCCGGAACGATCCCATTACATTGGGGTGTGATGGGATGGGGGGTAGATTAGGTTTAGCTCTTACCTTTATATGATTTGCAAAGAGTGGCTTCCATTGGAATTAGACTTGCAATCTCATATGCTTAGTAAATTGACATGTTCCTTTCAATTTTATTATTTAATTTTGACCATCTACTGGTTAAAATAATTATTAGCCATGTCATGCTAATACTGCTAAATGCTAATACTACTTGTTTAATCCTTGATTATAACTTTAATTTGAAATGTGTTGGAGAGCAGCTCAGAAACTCATACACCACTGGAAGATTCTCAGAGGAGATAATATAAGAAAAAGAGAGAGGATTATTTTCCTATTTGTACCTGTATGGCTCTATTCTTCGCCTTGTTCTCATCTTAAATGAATGTTTCCCTCTCTTAATTTGCAGGTGATGGTAACCAGGGGTAAAGATAGAGGTGGGACTGGAGTTGTTAAGCATGTCATTCGCTTTAAAAATTGTTTGATTGTTGAGGGGAAAAATTAGGTGAGTGGCACCTTCCTAAGCTGCTCAATTATATTTAACTTTTGTCTTGTAGACATATGGATGAGGTTAATATACACACAATAAAATTTTAAATTTCATTATATTCAAATAACATCTTGGACAAACTTGCTACCCAACCAAATGCATATTGAAAAGTCACTTCTCTCTACATTTTTCTTTCATTGATTTTACTTTCTAGTACTTTCACTTTCTATACTTTCACTTGTCAACATGGGTTTTTGTGTTGATTTTGCAGCCGTTGTGTATGTTGTGATTTCTTGACTGCATATTGCCAGGGCTCACGTGTATAGTTCAAACAGTTCTCTCAGTTATGAGAGCATTCAAAACATTCTCTATGTTTATCATATTTAGTTTAGTTGGAAAATAAAAAGGCCATAGTTTCTGTTAGGCATGTCTGAAACTTAAGAGAATATTTGGAAGATGAGTAACTTTTGAATGGAATTCAACTTTGATACTGTCTCTGAATAGCTTCCACTCAATCGGAAACCTTTAGTATGGTCCCTGATAACTTCTTGAAGGCCCCGAATAGCTGCTTATTTAGAAATCGTTCTTAAATTACAGTTTCTTGTTAGAGTACAAAATAATTGCTAGACTTTTTTTTGAGAATATAATTGTTTGACACTTGAATTTAAAAGTAGCCCTTGATGTCATTTGTTCAAATCTAATTTTCATTGAAGGTCTAATGTGGTGTGGGGGCTTGTTTTTGTTTATTTTTTCAGTTGGCCCCAAGGGTACTTCGATGGATCTGGTGTTGGAAAATACATATGACGCCAAAACTGGGAAGGGCATGCCTGATCCTATAAATCTTCTCTTCAATTTTATTGGAGACATTTAACATGGTGTAAAAATGTTGCAGATGAGTGCCTGTCGGGTGTTATTTTTTTTTTTTTACTTTTTATGAGAAATTCTCATGTAGTTTGTGTTATAGAAGAATTCTAAAACACATTTATGTTATTTGAGTTTCAGTAAATGAAAAAAGGGATTGGTCTCTCTCTCTCTCTCTCAAACCATTTACATGTATTGATAAAGATTGCATACGTGAAAAAGCATGACTAAAAACAAAGATCAATTTTGTTTTTATGATTCAAATTTTCTAATTCAACTTACAACAAAAGGGATTCAGAATAGTTATATTCATTTTTTTCATTAATGTGTAATAATTTTTTTAAATTTACAATTGAACAGTAATTTCACCCTGTTTTTCTTTTTCTTTTTTCTTGGACTCTCCATCCATAAAAAATTATCATATGAGTTAGAAATATCATAGTGTTCACAACTAATGAAGATGCAAAATGGTTGACATAGAGTCACTACTTCAAATACGCTATGTTTGGATTTATGAATTTTGATATAGGGATTTAAAAAAGAAAAGAGAAATGGAGAAAAAATCTAGCTTATGTTTTATTCGCATCTCCCTCATCTTTTTCTTTTTCTTTTCAAAATCCTTACTCAAATCGATCATCCAAACACAGCCGTAGAGATTATTTTGTGAATGACTTTTGTTATACATGAATTGAAGGGGGTTAGGAATTCAAAATTGTAAAATAGAGTTTTGGGGGTCTAGGGTGGGCATTAATATTGTCTTTGTTAGCATGAGAGTTGTTTATGAGAGATTTTTCTGATTCCACCTTTATCCCTTTCTTAAATCTTTCACATCTCATAAAAAAACAAAAACCCTTTTAGTAAGAAGAAAATATCCAACAAACCATAAATTCAGAATGACATGTTTATCTAATTATTCATATTTGTATAAAATTGAGAATAGTGTATTTTTCATCCCTTAAAATTATCAAATTACGGTAGGACATTCATTTTGGTCTATATGGTCATGAGGACTATAATTCATTCTCCAACCACAAATTACTTGTGAAGAGTCTAAACTTTCGTAACTCCAAATTTATTTAATGGGAAAAACAAACACAAATGCACGCAAACTTGAAGGGCGACAACCCTTTTTGTATGTGTGTTTGTTTTTACAGGTGATCTTGCTATGTTTTCTTATTTTCCCTATTGTTTTTGTTGTTTGTAATCCATTTCATTGCTATCCATCAATAAAATTGCTCTTTTACATTGCTAATATATATATATATATATTTTTTAAAGAGGTACAAAAAAGAAAAACCTAATCCCCACCTTAGACAAGTTGATACCTACCAACTCACAAAAAGAAAAAATTTAAAATAAAAACAAAAAAATCAACAAAGCTAAACAACAAGACCCAACAAGATAAAAAAGAAGAGTGCTTTACTGATAAGTAGCATTTCTCTAAAAAAAATACACTTCGAATCCCAATGGTAGATATACACACCACAACTATTACCAACATTCCAAACAATAACCACCACGTTTCTATCAAGGAAGAGTCTTGTCACCATTTGACAGTAATAAATTCAAGTCCTCTAGAGAAAAATGTAAGTTTTCATCGTAGAATGGTTCTTCAAATGATGTTGTAGTTGTTGCACTTGCTTCCTGAAGCGCCACTTTTGGAAGAACAGAGGCAGAGATAAAGTCAAATTTTTCAAGAGTGGCCAATAGGACCCTCACTTGCCAATCTCATAAGTCAAGAACTTGCGTTGATTGACACTACTGCCATTAATGAATTAGCACCAACTTTAATACAGGGTCAGCCCTGGGGTGAGGCGACTAAGGCGGTCGCCTCGGGCCCCCAATTTTGAATAAAATTTAGGGCCTCTAATTAGGGGAGTGTATCATATTGTGTTATTTCATAATTACTTCAATACTAGCTCAATTCATTTATTATCATGTTATCGTATGTTGTTATTTTGATTTGTGTTTGATTGATATTTAATGTGAAAACTTTCACTTTTAGTTAAAATTAACTTAGCAAGTGTATGGAAAGATTAAAATTTTCTCCATAAGTTGAATTTTATAAAATTTATTTCTACTAAATGAAATTATTCATAAAATGTTTGATTTTAATTCAATTGCCTTTTTCTAATTAAAAAAATTGTACCTTATTAATATATTTTTTTACTAGATTGACTCTAAAATAGATAATAAAAAATATATATATATCTTAAATGAAAAAAAGATATTAGACTTATTATTATTTTACATACTTTTTTTTATTCAATTAGATGGAGTTAAATAAAAGATTAAAAAAACGTCATGCTTCCCTTAGTGAACATTAAAATATATAACTAATAATTTATATTATTGAGTCATGTCATACTTGGATTTATGTTGAAAAATAGTCAACCTTAATTTGCTAATTTTATATATTGCTTAAGTTGTGTAAAAAATTCTCATTCTTACCCCCAATTAATTTTAATTTTTATAGCATTGGTAAGTTAAAAAATAAAGATTCAATTCAACTAATTGAAGTTCAACTATTATATATATATATATATATATATATATTTGTTATCTAAATTTTGTTAAATTGTAATGCAATAGAAATAAATTTTAATCCTTTTTATCCAAATAATTTTAATTTTTTTAAAATAATGATATATGAAGGGCCCAATTTAAAAAAAATTCACCTTAGGCCCCTAATACGTTAGGGCCGGCCCTGCTTTAATGATCTCACCACCATATATGATCGAGTCCCTGAATATATATGACTCAATGTTCTATAAGAAGTTGTTGGGGAACAAGATTTTAAACGCAAGTTAATTATAAAGTATCACACCTAGGATATCAAAACGATTTGCCTTCTAATCTATATAAGTCATGGAAACTCTTCACCACAGAGTTCATATCCTCTAGGACAACAAAGAATGGATGATTAAGAATGGATGATTAAGTGAAGTATGTTGAGTTTGAGACACCAGTGGACCCAGAAATACAACCTTTATTGATAACACTCTAGTACACAAAACACTTGTACACAATCACACACTAATACACTTCACTTATCCACTCACACGTACATTCAAGCACTCACACTTTGTGTCTTCCTCGCACAAGACCTTGAGACACCTTACACTAGATAGTGCTTGACAACTCACTTTGGACTCACTCTCCTTTCACTCACTTGTCTAATTGTCCATTTGCTTAGTACATGCATTCATCTCATGTTTGTACTAGTTGAAGAACTTTGTTTATAGAATACACTCATATTTTTGCTACACTCTAGAACAATCTAGATTACTTTAGTACATATTAGAGCTTTCTATTCTTCTCTAAAATATTCTGTAACCTTCCGGAACTTTCTAGATTTCTCTAGTTTTCACCAAACTTCTTTAATGTTCCGAAACCTTCTAGGATATTAT
Organism: Camellia lanceoleosa; assembly: GCA_025200525.1. NCBI lineage: Eukaryota > Viridiplantae > Streptophyta > Magnoliopsida > Ericales > Theaceae > Camellia > Camellia lanceoleosa. Next base: position 29,046,591 of record CM045762.1, on the reverse strand, counting down.
AGAATCTTCCAAATTTCTCTAGGTCTTTCCAGAATTTTCTAGATCTTTCAGGAGTATTCTAGATTCATGTGGAAACTTCTAGAATATTCTAGAGAGAAGATTCTAGAGAGTGAGGAGAGTTAGTGATGACTCTCAACAAAGCATGCACCCAATTTCAATCACAACACCATTGAAGCATTGTAAAATGAAAAAATGGAAGATGATAAATGCCATAACGTTACATATTTAGCCCGCTAATATACACTTTATTAGTCTGATAACGAGTTTTATTTTATAATTTTGTGTGATTTTGAGTGTTTTTATATATTTTGAGTGTTGTATACAAATTATTATAAATGATATATTTTCTTATATATATATATATATATTATAATCTATATAATAAGGGAAGAGTGTTTTTCAATTTATCCTAGAGACAATTGTCCTACTAGGACATTTTAATGGTCATGATTCATTTATGTATTTAGATGGATAGTTGAGATGAAAACCTTCTCTCTTACTCTACTTGAACTTCCCGTCCAAGAGTCATAAACTTTGCAACCACCCATTCTCATTTATCACACCTCACCTTTCACATTTTAAATTTCAAAACACACCCATCCACTCCATACGGAAGAGAGACCCACGCTCATGGAACTCTCTTTATAAACTCTCCTCTTTTTTTCTTTTAGTTTCACTCCCAATTTTTAAGTTTCAAAACACCCACGCTCATCAAACTCTCTATAAACTCTCCTCGTTTTATCTTTCAGTCTCACTCCCAATTTTCAAATTTCAAAACACCCACCCTCTCTCTCTCTCTCTCTGCTTTACTTTCCTCTCCGACGGTGATACATCTCTTTCCGACGACTCTCTCGCGACCCAGCCATGGTGCTACTCATCACCTCCTCCAGTCATCGCCACCGCACAACGCCACTTCCTCCAGTCATCTCCACCTTTGCTGCTCATCACCACTGCCACCGCTCATCATCACCGTTGCTATGGATGGATCGACATCAAGCTACTGCCAACGTTTCTGGAGAGCTCCCCACTCTCCTCCCTACCTTTTTAGCTCTCCCTTCTTTCCCTACACACTGTCACGCTAACTTGGAGAGAGAGAAATCACATCCACTGTGTTGTGTGACTGTTTGATGCATATGGGTCACATATTGGAGTGTTGAGGCATCTTTGATCAGTGGAAGGACTATACCAATGTTTTGTGAACTGGGTTTCTGAGAGAAAGAGAAAGTGAGAGGAAAGTGAAAGAGAATAGAAGGAAAATGGGAAGAGAGGCAGCCATGCATGAGATCTAGAGAGAGAGGAGAGAGAAGAGATGTGGTGTGGTGGGACGCCATGTTTGGCTAAGTTTGGCTTTAGTAGATGAGGGTTGTTTGGATAAGAAATAATTAGAATGTGAAACTCATTTTTTTTTTTTATTTGTCCCCACTGACCAATGTTTATCTTCCTCTTTTAAGAATTGACTCATCCATGTTTTCCATGTATAGAGAGATATATCCGAAGCATATTCTTTGTCATCTTCTTCTCTTAATTTTTTAATGCACCTCCAATGACTAATTATGTTAAAGTTTACACATAAAAATAAGTGGGATTTAATTTTATTAGACAAGTTTCAATAATTACAGGGGTGTTTTAAGGAATTAGTTAAAATTTTGTGTTATCTTGCTGTTTGTGTGTTCTGTTTGTTTTTTATTTATATAGATTTTTTTTTATGCAGCTTATGGATTTGGATTTAATTTTTTAAAAAGTTTTAGGTCTAAAATAATAGTTGATCTTTATAAAATGGGTTTTGATTTTAGAAATATATTTTTATTTTCAGTTTGATTTATGGAATGGATTTAATTTCTTAATGGAAAATGAGTGTTGATTTTTTTATGGTTTTGAAAAAAGCTTTTGAAATGGGTGTTGATTTCTTATGATTTAACAAAATCAAATCACAAATTTAAGATAAAATAGAGTGAAAAAAAAAATAGAGAGAAAGCATGAATGAAAGAAGGGATTCATTGCCGCCTCCGCTTTGTGACTGTCCACCACCATTGACACTTGACATTTGAAAAGGAAATAATTATGTTTAGCAAGATTGTTAAATTTTTTTTATAATTAGATATGATGTATATGAGAAAAAAAAATGTAAAATAATTATGAATTTAATATTATTTTAACTCATTTTGTCTTTTAATATTATTTTAATCAAAAAAATATTTAAATACATACGACTCAAAAAAATGTTTGAGGTGACATTGTTTAAATACATTATATATATATATATATATATATATGAGAATTTGAGAAAAAAAGAAAAAGAAAAAATGTCACCTCAAACATTTTGACTTTTAGTAATGAATTTGATAAATTATATTTTAACTTAAACGAACCACCATCGTACGATACTTGCTGAAGTCACGGTCGACGGTGGTATTGCCCTGGATGGTGGCTGAAGTCTTGTGTGTGGAGTTTTATATTGCAGTGAAATTGTTGTCATCTTGAACTGATTTATTATAATTAATTTTTATAGCAGTGAAATTATTATCATTTTGAATTGATTTTTTTATAAAGGATGTGATACAAATATTAATAATTTATGTTAATTAATTTTTGTAAAGTATGTATACCAATATTATTTGCACCGTGCCTTCAGGCACGAGCACACTCTAGTATTATAATATAACATAAAGAAAATATAATAAAAAAATGAAAGCCACCCGTTTGTTTGTTCGTTTGTTTATATAAAGAAAATATAAATATATATAGTATATATATATATATATTATAATATATTAAAAAAAAAGAAAAGAAAAGAGAAAGTTTCCAACCACTCTATTGACTTAGCTGCGCAATTATGCAGGTGTAATAAAATCATTTCCTCAAGCTCATGAACATAATCTCTGAATTGAAGACTGAACGCATATGCAGATGAAGTCGTGCGATCTGTTAATGGAAATCGATGCATCAAATTTTAACAATTTCAGCCTCAAAATCTCAATAATTCCTGCTTCTAAAGATCAGAGAGTTTCAGGACCATGTAGTGAGCTCTATAAATGGGATGAACTGAATGTGAGAAAGGAGGGAGTTTTTGGAAAAGAAGTAGAGCTCGGTCTTGTATTTTGACGTAATTTTCTCCTTTTAGTTGTAAGTTTTATTTTCATGTTTGATTTCAGTGTGTATGTTAAAATAATTATGAGTAGTGAAATTATTAGCTAAGGTTAAGGATGAAGCCTCTTCTACGGTAGTAATTGAATATGTGATCCGATCATATTCTCTAAATTGAGGTTTTAGTGATTAATTGTTCTTGTCTCTTCTAAATTAATTCATTAAATTTTGAATATGAATTTAAAAGAGGTACAAAAAAATGTGGCCTACCTATGGAGAAGTTTTGCAAAGAGGGAAAGAGGTTATCAGATGTGTTAATACAAAAAATTGCTGTCTTTCAAGCCTGTACCACCCGTGTCTTCTTCTTCGCCCTCTCAATTTGCTTGTACCTTTGTTGGAGTTTCCTCTTCGTGGCTTCCATCTTCAGTTCATAAGCTTCTGCATCATTGAAGCACGTAGACTTGTGTTCTTTCACTTTCGCTTTGGCTGGTTCACTGATTTTGCTGATCTCGGTGCTTTGCCTCGGACACTTTGCAATCGCCTGAGGGGCAGAACATTGCTCATCTTTCTTGTTCTCAGACTCGGTGCTTCTCTTTCTCTTCGGTGATTTGGCCGCTTCACTGATTTTGCTCATCTCGGTGCTTTGCCTAGGACACTTTGCAATCGCCTGAGGGACAGAACATCGCTCCTCTTTCTTCTTCTCAGACTCGGTGCTTCTCTTTCTCTTGGGTGATTTGGCCGCTTCACTGATTTTGCTGATCTCGGTGCTTTGCCTAGGACACTTTGCAATCGCCTGAGGGACAGAACATCGCTCCTCTTTCTTCTTCTCAGACTCGGTGCTTCTCTTTCTCTTCGGTGATTGTAATAATGCGCTCTGAACGAGAGACAATTGCTTTCCTTTGCCGTGTGTGGGGATTGGGAGATCATGATCATGACGGTGATGATCATCTTGATGATCGATCTCAGAATCAGAAAAATAATCTCCTAGCTCTTCTTCTGTATCCAAAGCAGAGTCTTTCACCAGCTCTGATACAATCCCATTCAACCAATCAATATCTCCATCATTCAAATCCATATCCAAAGAATCATCATCATCATCATCATCATGGGTACCGCAGTAACCCCCTCTGATGGGCTGCCTTACATAGAGTTGCTCAGCTATTCTATCTCTTCGCTCAAAAAAATCATTGGGTCGATACCACGCTGCGACGTTGATGGCTGAATCAATCACGGTGAATATATCATCTACGGCTTCCAACTTCTTCTTCCAGGCCTCCATTGCTGCCATACTCATTCCCATCGATTGATTTACCCAAAAATTAAAAAACCCTTTCGAGAACAGAGCAGTGAGTTCAGGTTGTTTCAATCTTCTCTCTCTCTCTGTATATATATATATATATTATTAGTAGTGTTTTTATGGATCTATATTTCTTTTATTACAGTTTTATACAAACTCAAATTTCATGTAAATTTTACTAATTAGTATTTTCATAGATTTATATTTCCTTTATTACATCTAGAGTTGTATACAAACTTAAATTTTTTGTAAATTTTACTAATTTTATATGAAGTTTATAAAATAGTATTTTATACAAACTCAAACTTCATGTAAATTTTACTAATTTTACTAATTTTATATAGAGTTTATTCTTTTAATTGTATCAATTTTATGCGTAAACTATTCGATTTTAGATTAATTTTATCCTTGCCATCGGTTGTCATCTATAATCAAACGAAAGTTGAGGACGCGACACTAAAACTTCATTTGATACTTCATTTTACCAACCGAACTATCCCAAAATATTATTAGACACCCGAATATTTTATAAAAAAAATTAAATAACTAATAATAATTTTTATCTAAAAAAGCGAGAAAAATAAATTTTAAATAAAAATATTAAGTATTTGTACTATTGAGTATTCTTCACAATTGAGTCAATGATACAACCGAATAAGTACTAACTTCAATTTTGTAGGCTTTATTCTTTTAATAATATTAATTTTACTCCTATATTATTTGATTTTGGATTAATTTTATTCATGTCGTTCGTTGTCGTCTATAATCATATCAAAGTTGTTGAGGTGGCACTGAAACTGCATTTGAAACTTCATTTTACCCCCCCCCCCCCCCCCCGCCCCCGCAAACCATCCCCAAAATACCAATTAGATTCCTGAATGTATTAACAAAATTAAATTTAACTATCTAATAATAATTTTCATCTAAAAAAGCAAGAAAAATAAAATTTACAAAAATTTATTTCAAATATATACTTCATTTGAAATTGTAGCTTTAAGTTTTAAAGTACCCTCAGTCCACCCTAGGGAAACTAATTAAGCCCCCCCCCAAAAAAAAAACTACTCTTTCTCTCTTAGCAATTGTATCTAGCTTATCTCCTAAATTAATTTCAATAGGATTAATCGGTTAGTAGTAGGTTAAAAAGGATGTGGGTAATATTCATCTTCATTGTTCTACACTGTTTCCAAATCTCAAAAGAAGATGTTCTCATTTTGATTTTAGAGTGATAGGTTTGGGAGCAAAATGAAATTTGCTCTAAACAAAATCAATTACGCAAAAAAAAAGAAGAAAAATGATAAAGAAGCCGATCATATTATCCGACTTAATACACCGACTTTCACAGAGCAGTGTTATGACAAACTCAATGTATTCTTTGCTCAGATTTAATTGTCGGTAGCAAAACAAATTATTTTGCTCTCTCTCTCTCTCAGAAGCACAATGGAATTAAGTTTCAAAACTTTCAAAGGAGAAACTTAATAGGGGTGGCTTGAGATAATTTTTTAATTTGCATTTCACAAATTTTATAATGATGGATTTTCTATAGCAGGATTAGTATTTTCTACTGGTGTGTTGTCACAACCAAATCCTCATTTTTTTTTTTTCTTTTCTTATTTTGTGGAGTAAATCTTCAATAGTTGAAAGGATATTGCCAATATGTATAATATAAAATTGTGCAATATATAATTTTGTAGAGAGAGAGAGAGAGAGAGAGAGTAAAAATGGTCAATGGGTTGAGCATGTGGCAATAGACAATGAAGTGAGTGGCATAAGGACAATGGCACGTCCAGTTTCGAGAGAGAAACCAAAGAGCAAGTAAAAGAGAAGGAACAGATTGACGAATTGGTGAACCTTTTGACTTCAAAGCGTAATTTCAATTTACGCTTACCATGTTAGACGTAAACATGTTGAATTCATTTTCAGTCCACATGTAACAGCCATCTAATTGATATTTTTCAAGAAGCACAGACATTTCTAAAAAAGTAACTTGTCACATCCAACACTAACACGACAAGACACTCATCGGATATTTCCTAACACTTACACATGAAACACATTACAAGTTTAAATAAATTAGTTTGGAATCCAATGATAAAGCAAAAAATAATAATAATAATAATAAATATTCATATATATATGACTTATAATAATTATATAGACTTGAGTATTTTGCACATCTCCTCTATGTGTTGTGTCTTACATATTTTAAATTTTTCTGTCGGCCTGTTTGTGTCCTGTCAAATGTCCATGTCAAAGAGCTTAACTAGCCTATTTAGTGGCTTGGTCTAAAAAAAATTTGTTACGTGTCAAAAGTGGACATGCAATAAATACAAAGAATTGTAACTTCATTGCATGTTATAAATTAAAGAATCGTAACAATATCACTGCATGCTATAAATTGTTTCATTATGAATATGAGCAAATACGTGTCTTATAAGTGATGTATGTGTTTGATTTGCAAAAACAAGTGTCAAAAGAGCACAATTGAGATGTGCCACAAGTATGATTGTGATCAAAATGTAAATTCACTAAAGAAATGGAGTTTTTTTTTGTAAATATGAGAAAGTCTCAAAGTTTGATTAATTGAAGCCCTCATTTCCTATTTCTCACAAGAGAAAGAAAGAAAGAAGAAGGCGATTGTGATTGCACGAATCTATTCTCATCTTTCTTTGTTGTAGGTATGGCACTTGCTCTAATTTCTTTTCCTTTTTAAAAAACCCTCATTTTAGTTGCTTGAGGATAATAAAAAGCCCTTGTTTACCATCTTTTATTTACCTTATGTTTGAGATTTTCAAAATATAGAAATCTCTAATTTCTCTTTAAACTTTCAGAGTTCTAACATTCTTTTACATTTTTCTTACGTTTTCCCTACTTCTCAATTTTTGTAATATTTGAACAAAAGAAAAATGTGTGAAGATAAATCCCATATAATGAATTAATCGATTGTAGTAATATGAGAAAATATGTGTCCTATAGTTGATATACAATTTTTTTTTTTTGGTAACTAAAAGGTTAGGTGAGGAGAGGCTACCCCAGTCCAGGCCTAGGGCAAGCCACAAACCCAACGAGGACTTGCATTGGACTTATAGATCGCCCACCAAGGAGAACTGTTGCTTGCAACGGGAATCGAACCTAAGCCTTGAAGGTGAAAAATCCGATCCTTACCAACTCAACCAACCTCCATTGGCTAGAGCTTATATACTTGTTAAAAAATGCAAAAACAAATATTGATGCATCTTAGCTTACTTCAGAAAGCTTGATCAGCCAATTTGGCTGGCTTGGGCTAAAAAAAGAAAAGGGGTCACGTGTCAAAACTACAATCAATAAATACAAAGAACCTCAAAAAATTCATTGCATTTTATAAATTGAAGAATCATAACAACTTCACTGCATGTTATAAATTGATTCACCATGAATATGAGCAAATACGCATAGTATAGGTGATATACATGTTGGATTTGCAAAAACAAATGTTGGTGCTTCTCAGCTTATTTCATACAGCTTGATCAGCCAATTTGGCTGGTTTGGGATCTAAAAAAAAAAGAAAAAGGTCACATGTCAAAAGAGGGCAAGCAATAAATATAAAGAATCGTAATGACTTCAATGCATGTCATTAAATTGAAGAATCGTAACAACTTCACTACATGTTAATAATTGATTCACCATGAATAGGAGCAAATATGTGTCTTTTATGTGATATATGTGTTGAATTTGCAAAAACAAATGTCAAAATAGCACATTTGAGATGTGCCACAAGTATGATTGTGATCAAAATGGAGTTTCTGTAAAAAAAGAGAAAGTCTGAGCCATTTTGCCAATATATATACATATACAAGGGTTCAATTAATTGAAGCCCTCATTTCTTATTTTCTTGCAAGAGAAAGAAAGAAGAAGGCGACTGTGATTGCAAGAATCCATTCTCATCTTTCTCTTTGTTGCAAGTATGGCGCTTGCTCTGATTTTTTTTCCTTTATGAAAAACCCTCATTTTCGTTGCTTAAGGATAATAAAAAGCCCTTATTTTTCATCTTTTATTTATCCTCTGTTTGAAGCTTTTAAGGATATGAGAATCTCTACTATCTCTTTAAACTTTCGAAGTTCTATAACCTTCTCTTTTATTTTTATATATTTTCCCTACTCAATTTTTGTAATGTTTGAACAAAAGAAGAAATGCGTGAAGATTCCCCTAAATCGCATATAATGAATTAATTGATTGTAGTAATATGAGCAAATACGTGTCTTATAGGTGAACCCTCATTTTCGTTGCTTGAGGATAATAAAAAGCCCTTATTTTTCATCTTTTATTTATCTTTTGTTTGAAGCTTTTAAGGATATGGAAATCTCTACTATCTCTTTAAACTTTCGAAGTTCTAACTTTCTCTTTCATTTTTATATGTTTTCCCTACTCAATTTTTGTAATGTTTGAACAAAAGAAGAAATGTGTGAAGATTCCTCTAAATCCCATATAATGAATTAATTGATTGTAGTAATATGAGCAAATACGTGTCTTATAGGTGATACGCATGTTGGATTTGCAAAAACAAATGTTGGTGCTTCTTGGTTTACATTAGATAGCTTGATCAACCAATTTGGTTGGCTTGGGCTAAAAAAAAAAGTCACGTGTCAAAAGAGAAAATATGTGTCAAAAGTGAAATACATCACGTGTCGAAAGTGGACAAGCAATTAACACAAAGAATCATAACAATGTCACTACATGTTATAAATTGAAGAATCATAACAAATTCACTATGTGTTATAAATTGATTCACCATGAAATGAGTAAATACGTGTCTTATAGGTAGGGGTGTGCACGGTGCGGTTCAGGCGGTTTGTGAATAAAAGTATAAACCAAATGGTGGATTGGAAAATCACGGTTTTGGCAGTTTTGGGCAGATTTAAGAATATTCTTAACCAATTATCAAGTATTTGTATAATATATAACACTAATTTGCATAACATTCTTCATATATATAACACAAACTAATTTTACATAATATTTTTCATATATATAACTATTAATTTGTAACAAATTTCATATCTTAAATCTCTCTCATTTTTACTTTGATATTTCATTAGAGGTTAATATATATATATATATATATGTATAATTATAACGGAGCGGAACGGTTTCAAATGCAGATTATAAATTTTAAAATTTAATCCCCGATTAGCAAATAGAACGGTGCAAATTGGTGCAGATCGACACGATTTTAGCGGATTTAATGGTATTTTGCATAGCCCTACTTATAGGTGATATCCGTATAAGACTTGCAAACACAAATGCCAAAATAGCACATTTGAGATGTGCCATGAGTATAATTGTGATCATCAAAATGAAAATTCACTAAAGAAATGGAGTTTTTTTTGTAAATAATAAAAAGTCTCAGCCATTTTGCCTATCTACAAAGCATGGATATGGATATGGAATACTGTTGCAGCAAAACCTAAAAAAATAAGATATGGGTACGGCAAAAATATAATTGTAAAAAAGAAAAAAAATTCAATTTTAGTTACATAGTATGCATAAAAATAAAACAAAAATTAAGGGTACATTCATAATTATTTTCGTCATTTTTCATTTTCATTACACAAGACAACATCACTCAGGAAGGTAAAATTAATGTAACATATTAATATTTCTAGCATCATTTGGAACAAAGTGCATTAATGTAAAATTCAAAGACTTCACTGGAAAAAAGGGTTGACCTTGTGACAAATTAGACCTCAATCTTTTTATTTTTTCAATTTAAACCCGGCATTTTAAACTTATAACAATTTCAATCTTTCGCCTATTTCTGTTAAGTCATCTAACAGATTTTTTTATTTATAATGCACTTGGCATTTCTCACTTGTTGCTTTAAATTAATGTAATTTCTAATTTTATTTTTGGCCACATCATGTCAAAATTATATTTATCAACTATGTATGAGATCAGGAACATATATTTTCGGGAAAATTGCAATTTAGTACAAGTTTTCAAGGAAAAAAAAAATTTAAACTAGTGGTAAACTTTATCAACTTTAATAATTAAAGTTATAAACTTCTCGATGAATTTGTAAATATTTTGTGAAGATCCCATTGATTTGCAATTTTTCCAATATTTTCAACCCTACAATAGAGCTACCACACTTGATCAATTCTCATTTCCTTGCTTCTCTTTCCAGTCCACCATTTTCCTTATGCCGACGACCTATTACTCTCCCCTCCCCCGTCTGTCATCCTTCGTCCCCCCTCCCTCCCGATCAAACACACAAACACTCACATACTAAGAATTAAGCGCCCTTGGAAAAAATCACAAAAGAGATATTCATATCCAAGCCACAAAACCCATGAACACTTCATGAATTGTGCATAAGATAGTAATTAGTGCAAAACACCCATTAAATCATCTAGAAACCCTAAACCCACTGGCAAAGTATCAATCACACCAAGTAATGAATGAGCAATACTAGGAAAGCATGCCTCATTGACTTCTCATTGAGCTAAAGATTTACCAAGAAAAATCTAATCACTAACGCTGTTGTGGTGAATGTGGTTTGGAAATACTCTTCAGATCCCGGAAGACGCCAATGAGCCTCTGCTAGTCACCTGCAAAAATACAAACTCCGGTCGGGGGTGCCGGAATTAGCACTCCGACGGACAAGTCAGTTCCTCTCAAGAAAGCTTGCTTGCTAAGTCTCTAGAAGTAATTCTTACATACCTTTATAAATCTGAATCTCTTGTATTTATAGCCATTTTCGACCTCGGGGCTAGAGTCTACTTTTAAATCGTTTATTTATTCTTTTATTGATCCTGATGTGCTTTTTCCAGTATACTCGGCCCGAGAGTCCTACTCGGCGTCTCGGCAGAGCAGAATGGAGCCGTTTAACACCCGGCTCTCTGTGCGTATCGGACTTCTCCCCTTTAATTATACGGCTCCCACAATTGCCCCCCGAACCCCCTATTTAACCGGCAGTTAAATCGGCGTGTTTGGCTCGGAATTCGAAAAAAGTTTATCATCGGGCGGCTTTGCGTGTCCCAATACGTCAGGAGGCGCACGCCCCTTTTTTTACTCATTATTACATTTTCCCGCTCTATTCGTATATCTCAGCATTTATTGTGATTTGAAACTTTAGTCCTTTCGAATTCATATTTCGTCGGTCTCCTGAGCTTTTTGGATCGCCAGTGCATATCCCTCTGTGGCTCGCGTTTTCTGCAACCTCTTCCTGCCTTCCTTTGTCTCATCCGTTTTTTGTAAGTCTTCTTCTCCCTTCATCGTAACCCTATTTTCTACCTGCTATTTTTAGCCTCGGCGAATACTTGGTTCCACTAGAATGGCAAAACACTTGAAAGACCTCCTCTCCGAGGATCGCATCTCCGCTTCCTAAGCATTTTTCCATTCTCGACGACGTTCATCTATCCCTTGTCACGGACAACGCTCTTGACATGGAGAGGAAGACCAGGCTGCGGTTGTATTCCCTCTTTGTCCATTGCGGAGCGGAGTTCGCTTCCCCTTACACCCACTTCGGGCCGTTCTCCGCTACTGGGGTTTGATTCCTTCTCAACCCAATGTAAATTTCTTTCGAATCATCATGGGGGTTGTGGAGTTGAATCAACGCCTTAGTATTAACCTTGGGATTCCGGCCATTCGGCATTGTTACGCCTTAGCCAAGTCCTCTGGTCGGCTGGGGCGATATTTTCTCAGGGCCAAAGATACTGACCATCATTTAGTGATTATGCTTGCCAGCTCTGGTAAGCGAGTTGACGACGTGATGGTCAACGTCCGAGGTAATTGGGAGTTCGCCGAGGGGGAGGATCGCCTGGACCCTATTCCCAGGCATAAGGGTGAACCAGGTTGACACGCAATGTCTCATATTTGTTGGCCTATTCCTTATTCGGCCTCCTTTTCTTAGATCGCTTTCTATCTTCCGCAGGTAATAGGTTGAAGAAAATTCTGAATTCGGTTGATGACGCAGTTGGGGAAATTAAGACTGCATTGACGTATTTCGGCCGTCCAAACGTACAAAAACAGGGGAGGGCCGCCCATATCCTTCTTCGGTACGAACCCACCTACACCACTTTTTCGGCTGCAGATAATATTCCGATTCCATTGGGCGATCAACAGCTCTCGGCCCTTATCTTTCCCAGCTTCAGAAATCTTCGGCAGATCGGTCTTGCGACCGATTCGGGAAGACGCGGAAGCGAGCATCGTAGAAGTATCGCCGATCCGATCGCGGGATCTGCAAGGCGAGGGCGGCGAGACCGTACGCTCGGCACCCGAGGCCCCTCAACCATCTACCTCAGGACGAGCAGATTTGTCTGGGGATATTTTTGCGAACTTGGGGGATCTACCAGGCGATTTTTCTGAGGATATGGCGAAGGAGAGCTTAACGCAGATGGCGCGCAAAAGAAATGCGGCGCTTAGCGCCCGACAGAAGATCGAATGTGCGAATCAATCCTAGCTTGATCAAGCCATTTGTAGCCGTTTCGAGGGCACGGTTGAAATTTCTTTGTGTCCGTCGCGATAAGGAGGCGGAGAAAAGGCCGATCAGTGCGACTAATTTGAACAAGGCCAAAACGCGATCTTGCGCGAGAAGCGACCGGTAGCCTGCTAGTAAACGGCCTCGACTTGAAGAACCGGTCGCGGTGGCTCCGTTCGTTATTCACCAAGATCGAGGCACGCCGATTTTATCCGATGCTTGACTAGCGAGATCCGGTCGCCCTTAGCCTGGCGGCTTCAATTTCCTTGCCAGCTGACAGCAAAGCTTTCGGTGCCGTGCCTGATGTCATGGCAGTTGCCTTAACTGCTCAATCGGCGCTCCTGGTAAGTCAGCTTCGTTTCCTTGTTGTTTGTTTAACGGCGTCTAATTACACCGAATTGGCTTGCAGGCGGTCGGAAGGCTCGCCGACTTGGTCGCCGCCTCCGTGATGCTCTCGGGCGAATTGACCATTTGCAAACAGAGTGCAGGTCGAGAAGTAGGCGAATTCGAAATTATGAGGGCGAGAGATGGAGCCTTGCCAGCGGAGAAAGAGGGTTCGAGTCACAACAACCGTATTGATCTGAAGCGAGGCAAATATGAGCGAGAATCGCTCAAGCTTTCCCAGCGCTTCTGACGGAGGCTCAATTAGACGAGCTTAAGGCGACCCGCGAGAAAGCCGAATCGGAGGCCTTTGAGGCAGGGAGAGGCGCCGCTTTGTCGGAGTATGTTGAAGAAGTGGCCAAATTTGAGAATCGCGGGTTCAAGCATGGGTGGCTCAAAGCCCTTGCCGCCGCTGAGGTTACATTGGATTTGCCAATTCCTTATGAGCAGGTGGATGTTGAGCCGCTTGAATCCGATACCGACGAGTGATCTGGGAGTCGTTTACCGAACGGGCGTCGTTTTCTTTTTGTCTTTGTTGTTTTTCTTCTTTTGGATAGTGCGTTGGTAGTTTTCGTGTATAAATTGGTTAGCATCTGCGCGCAATTTATGAATGAAAATTTCCTTGTAATTTCAATACGTATTAATTTCTGCTGCCACCACACACTTTGTATGAGACGGCTCTATGCTTAATTTTAATGAAAGAGTTCTATGTTTTGTCCATGCATTTGGTAAAATAGAATTGTATGTATTGTGGGGAAATCCTAATTGGTGAGCCTGCCGCATTCCCAGGGGGTTCAAAGCAATTGCCTCTTGTGTGCGGTTGGGGTACTTGGTCCGACCGATAAATTTTACTGTGGCATTGGTGATTTTTACCTAGAACTCTTCTGAACAAGCCGTACATGCAATATCGTTCGTTTAATATATATCCGCAAGAACCGGGTTCTTGCAATTTCAATAAATATCCTGTCAAAATCGGCATTTGCAATTTCAATGCCTACCGATCATGGGCCGACTGGGCACTCGAGCCGAATAGATTGATGAATCTGCCCTTGCCCCAGTGGGTTCATGATAAGGGCGCTTTGGATTCAATTCGCAGGCCGGCTGGATACCCTGGCCGAACAATTTTGGTGGAATTCAATACGTATTCTATCAAAATCGGCATTTGCAATTTCACTGCCTACCGATCATGGGCCGACTGGGCACTCGAGCCGAATATATTGATGAAGCTGCCCTTGCCCCAGTGGGTTCATGATAAGGGCGCTTTGGATTCAATTCGCAGGCCGGCTGGATACCCTGGCCGAACAATTTTGGTGGAATTCAATACGTATTCTATCAAAATCGGCATTTGCAATTTCACCGCCACCGATCATGGGCCCGGGCACTCGGGCGAATAGATTGATGAATCGCCATTGCCTCGGGGAACTGTGAGCGGCGAGTTGAACCAACCACCTGGCCTGCCGTCATCCCATTGGGCGTCGGACGATTAGGTTTGTAATTAATGAATCTGCCTCGATCGCGTTGCCTTTGCGAGTGTTTAAAGAGTCTGGTAGGTCTTGTGTTCGGAATGACTTTAAAGTGCAGTAAGTCTGTGTTCGAACTTCGAAGGAAGTCGATTGTCGAATGTCGAACAAACGCTTTTTAATGACAAAGGAAGCGAAGACATTGGTCGCTGGGTGGCGATATGAATCGCGATGAACATCGAGGCGTGCCCTTGTGCGCGGGGAGCAAGAGCTCTATGAGTAGAGAGGGGCGTCGATCTCCTCTGCGTCGAAGCGAATCGCCCAGACGAGAGGCGATCTCAGCGAAGTTGCCACACGCCTGTCGAAGAAATCGACGCGACTCCGTGCCGTTGAGTTTTGCGGTGTTTGTGAAGAATAAGCCCATGACGAAGCGGATTCGATCGTGCGAGATCCAGATGTAGCGGTCGAGTTCGCCGACAAATATTTCCTCCTCAAGTTCGGCGATGATGGTTGGTCGTCGGGACTACGAAGTGTTTCGCGAGGGTATACATGGAGCGGTGAAAGGACTCTATCTGACTTCTGAAGTTGGCATGCGATTAGCGCGCCGCCCGAGAAATGGCGGAAAAGGAAGAGCGTATCCGGAGTTTGGAGGCTCGGCGAGGCGGTGAACGTCGTTAAGGGACGATCAAAGCGGCTTCGAGCCGCGGCAATGAGGCAGTGAACCCAATCGTTGAAGAGGGTTACCATCGGCTTATAAGCTGTCATTGCCGATCGGGATCTGGCGAGTATGTTCGCCTTGAGTCCGCAAAGGAGGTCCTATGAAAAAGGTTTTCACGAAGGGCTACGGTCGAATTCAAAAGACCAAGGAAAAGCTCGCCGAAGAAGTTTGCCGATGTGAAAATCGTGGGTTTAGGCATGGTTGGATCAGGGCAACTCAAGTTGCCGATCTCTTCGCCTGGCAGGAATTGATGCGGCGTCGCCTCGCTACCGTGAGAAGGACTTCCCGTTTTCTGCTTTTGAGGTCGAAAAGAGTGAGGATGAGGGTGATGCCGCATAATATTTATTTGTTGTATGGTTCGGACGCTAGTCGCGTTCGTAATTATGTAATTTCTTGATGTTTAATAAAAGATGCTTTATGGGAAATATCAAATTCTCTCCCGCATTCGGCGTACGCATGTTTAATTTTATTGCATGTTTAGCTAGATGAAAATATACTAATCGTACTCGGCGTTTTAATTCGATGCGCCGATTGGTTGGCTTGATCGGCCTCCATGTAATGGCCGTTTGATTTAGAATTAAACCATTGCGTATTTCAAATTGGGTAAGCCATGAGCCAGGGATGAAGGGGTGTCGGCATTCTTGTTTTTGTTCGCAAGACGGCACAAATGCCGCATATCTAGCCGATTGGGATAGATGGTTCTAACCCTTGCGTTTTAGTCAACCGTTGGTTTAACCAAGTCATGGAGAATGTTGATCGGCCTTTGTCTCATGGGGTTTAACGCGATAAGAATTACTTGAGATTTGGGCCTCGAAATTGGGGAACATTCGAGAATAAAAGCAGACAGGCCCTTATGCGATCGAACCTATTTAGTTCCCCGGAGGCTATTGTATGGGATAATGCAGATCGAGAGTTCTCGCCATCGTAACATGATGACGATTCTTGGGCTCGGCTTCACCGAACTTGGCGTTCCGTTGGTTGGCGGAGGATTTTCCGGTGTGGGCGGTGGACGTGAAAGGAGGAACCTGAAACTCGTCGATCTCAAGTTCTTTGAAGCGACGCCGAAAGGAGATACAATGACCGTTCCCGAGACCTTCCTTGTCTTGGATCTTGGCGTTGTCGATGGCGTCAGAGGCGGGGATGGCGATTCGACGCGGATGTGTCCTTGAATCGATGGATTCGTTTGTCTTAGAAGTTAGAAATAGATATTGTAATGTTCGACGCTAATTCCGATGTAACAACTTTTAATCGAATAGAAAGTGTCATTACATAAAGAGTGTTATTTTATGTATTTTACTTCATATGCTTTAATAGTTTGCTGTTAGCTTGCCATTGAAAATGATGTGGATCAATCACGTTTTTTTTTTTTTTTTTTCTTTCTTCTTCTTTTTTTTTTTTTTTGTAGCGAAATTGGCCCCTTGCCTTAGGCGATTGCCCAAATTGTTGTATTCGGCGGCTAAGGCATGTTGTCGAGATCTGCGTTAGTGATTCTGCTGACTAAAAGCGGGCATTCGCCCTCATTTAGGCCGGAGGTGTCGTGTAATAAAAGAAGTTCCGAATTCGGAGACTTATTCTGGCCAATCGTGATATCCACGACGGGCGCTCCGAAGGCGGAGGCTTATTCGGCCCAGATGACGTGCATCTAAAAGGCGCTACGAACACGGAGACTTATTCGGCCCTAAATGACGTGCATCGAAAGGGCGCTCCGAATCCGGGGACTTGTTGTGGCCAATCGCGACATCCACGAAGGGCGCTCCGAATCCGGAGGCTTATTCGGCCCCAGATGACGTGCATCGAAAGGGCGCTCCGAATCCGGGGACTTGTTTTGGCCAATCATGACATCCACGAAAGGCGCTCCGAATCCGGAGGCTTATTCGGCCCCAGATGACGTGCATCGACAGGGCGCTCCGAATCCGGAGACTTATTCGGCCCCGGATGACGTGCATCGACAGGGCGCTCCGAATCCGGAGACTTATTCGGCCCCGGATGACGTGCATCGACAGGGCGCTCCGAATCCGGAGACTTGTTTTGGCCAATCGCGACCTCCACGAAGGGCGCTCCGAATCCGGAGGCTTATTCGGCCCCAGATGACGTGCATCGACAGGGCGCTCCGAATCCGGAGACTTATTCGGCCCCGGATGACGTGCATCGACAGGGCGCTCCGAATCCGGAGACTTGTTTTGGCCAATCGCGATATCCACGAAGGGCGCTCCGAATCCGGAGGCTTATTCGGCCCCGGATGACGTGCATCGACAGGGCGCTCCGAATCCGGAGACTTGTTTTGGCCAATCGTGACATCCACGAACGGCGCTCCGAATCCGGAGGCTTATTCGGCCCCGGATGACGTGCATCGACAGGGCGCTCCGAATCCGGAGACTTGTTTTGGCCAATCGTGACATCCACGAAGGGCGCTCCGAATCCGGAGGCTTATTCGGCCCCAGATGACGTGCATCGACAGGGCGCTCCGAATCCGGAGACTTGTTTTGGCCAATCGTGACATCCACGAACGGCGCTCCGAATCCGAGGCTTATTCGCCCGGATGACGTGCATCGGCAGGCGCTCGAATCCGGAGACTTGTTTTGGCCAATCGTGACATCCACGGCGGGCGCCCAATCCGGAGGCTTATTCGCCCCGTATGACGGTATCGACAGTGCGCTCCGAATCCGGAGACTTGTTTTGGCCAATCGTGACATCCACGAAGGGCGCTCCGAATCCGGAGGCTTATTCGGCCCCAGATGACGTGCATCGACAGGGCGCTCCGAATCCGGAGACTTGTTTTGGCCAATCGTGACATCCACGAACGGCGCTCCGAATCCGGAGGCTTATTCGGCCCCAGATGACGTGCATCGACAGGGCGCTCCGAATCCGGAGACTTGTTTTGGCCCCAATTGGGTTGAAGGTCAGGCAAACAAAAATCCGTTTTCATTAAAATGAAGTTCCAGTACAAGCATCAGGTCCCACAAGTTGGGTCTGCAGATGAATTCGCATAAGATCTACATTCGTGGATTGTCGCGAGCCACGGATCTCTTCAATCCGCGATCTGTTGGGGAAGCGTATAAGTGATGGTAGGTGCTTGGGACGGCCTTCATGACGCAGCAACTGGGCGGCCTATGATGGCATTATATCGCGATGGAAGCTTTACAACCAAGAATTGGTCGACTGCTTTTGAGCCCGCCCAACCGGCAAGACGACCTTCCCCACGGTACTCTGATTCGCGTTGAAGCCAATGGTACCGACGATGGTGACAGATCCGACTCGTTAGGCCGAGTTCTACAAAAGCTTTGTAGTACTGATTTCAAAGAAGACTTCGGTCTATGAGGATGCGTTCAACGCCGAATCGACCAGTAGCGTGACGACCAAAGGGTCGACGTGGCTGGCCTTCATTCCGAGGAGATCGGAGTCGTCGAACCCAATCGTCGGGGCTTCACTGGGGCTGCCGGTTTGGCTGTTATGTTTTTGGGGAGACGGGTGCGATTGGATCGTGTGGATGACCGGGGCGGTCGGCTGACCGTAGATCATATGGATCACGCCAAGCGGAGGTGAATCCTGTCTCAGGGCTAATGCTTTAATCGGCGTTCCCTTGCTAACATATTGCTGCAGCCGACCATCCTGCACCAATTCTTCCAGATGATCCTTCAGTGCATAGCAATTCTCGGTTTCGTGGCCGTGATCTTTGTGGTATTCGCATCGTCCCGCGGCCGTGTGGGGAGGGGTCCTATCATTTTTGGCGCCCACTTAAAAAACGGGAGATCCTGGACCTTGGTCATTATTGCCGCGATCGGTTCTGTTAGCTCCGTATATTTCTTGTCGTTTACCTTGAGCGTCTGCTGTCGACTTTGTAATCGCTCATTTGCTCGGTAGGGGCATTGATCGTTTGTTCGGCGGAATCACGCCTTTTGTCTCGCTTGGTTCGTTGTCGGTTCAGGCTTGGTGGCACGGAGTTTATTGGCCGAGCAATTTCGGGAGTTCCGCTTTACGAGCTTTGTCCGCCTTTGTTCTCGTGGCATCATCTTCGACTTTGCAATATTCTTCGACTTTCTTCATCAAGGCCCATCGCTTTTGGGGGCCTCTGGTCAGGAGTCACAGAAATCGCTGTGTAAGCCCATTTTGAAGGCGGTTATGGCCATGGAGTCGTTGCAAGCTGCGTCAACCAGGTTGAAGCACTCCCAATATCGAGCTGAATACGCTCTGAGCGTCTCTCCCGACTGGATCTGCATCGCCCAGAGGGAGTCGGCCTGTTTTGGTTGTACCTCGTTGGTAATGAACCTGGCCCTGAAAGACTTTTGCAATTGGTGGAAGTTCTTGATCGACGCTGGCTCCAACTTGTAATACCACCTGACGGCTAGCGGTCCTAGACTACTGGGGAATATTCGGCACATGAGGGCCTCGTTGTCTGCATGTAAGGTCATGGCCTGTTTGTAGTGACGGATATGAGCGGGGGGTCCGATTTTCCGTCAGAAAGAGTGAATGACGAGCTTTGAATTTCTTGGGCAAGGGCGCCTCGTGATTCTCCGAACGAAAGGGTCATGACGATCTTCCTCGTTCGAGCTGCTTCTTCTTCGCTTGTTTCTTGATCGCGAATCTTTGTCAGAGGAGCTGGAGGTTTCGGATCGTTCCTTCGCGTCGAGCTCCGTGGATAATGAGTTGGAGTCGCTGTTGGTAACCTTTGGTCGGGCCCGTGGTCTCTGTCCGCCCATCCTTGGGAATGGCTCCGGTTTCTGGCGCATGGCTTCCTTAGATTTTGCTACCTCCAGGGCCAAGGCTTGTCGGAGTCGTTCGCTCACGATCATGTTCTCGAGCCTTTGTTCGTCCTGCTTCGCTTGTTCGATGACAGCCTGCATTGTTTCTTGTGCTGAAGTCGTTGGCGAGTCGAAGCGCAAGGTGCGTCGTGCCGCAATGGTTTCTTTTCCGAGCATGTTCGCTGGGGTGAGGTCGTCTTCCTGCGCGATGGCGTCGGTGGCTATCGGAGGATCTTCGGTCACGCCTTCCATGGATATGTTTGAGTATTCCCACGGCGCCATTGTGTTGAATGTGGTTTGGAAATACTCTTCAGTTCCCGGAATTCGCCAATGAGCCTCTGCTAGTCTCCAGCAAAAATACAAACTCCGATTGGGTGCTTGAATTAGCACTCCGACGACAAGTCGGGCCTCTCAAGAAAGCTTGCTTGCTAAGTCTCTAGAAGTAATTCTTACATACCTTTATAAATCTGAATCTCTTGTATTTATAGCCATTTTCCAAACCTCGGGCAAGAGTCTACTTTTAAATCGTTTATTTATTCTTTTATTTATCCTGACGTGCTTTTTCCAGTATACTCGGCCCGAGAGTCCTACTCGGCGTCTCGGCAGAGCAGAATGGAGCCGTTTAACACCCGGCTCTCTGTGCGTATCGGACTTCTCCCCTTTAATTATACGGCTCCCACAGCTGTGTTTGGTTGAGAGATTTGGAAAGGGAAAGAGAAAGAGAAAGAGAAAAAGTAGGTGAAATGAGAATAAAATATATTTATATTTCACCTAGTTTCACACACCTTTTCCCTTTCTAATTCTAAATTCCTCTCCAAATCCTCCAACCAAACACACTATAAGTGAAATTGAATTCATCTTCTAGGTAGTTAATTAGAAATCATCCCAGTGTTGCAGATCCACCAGGAAAGCATGCCCTCAAATCCATTTTCCATAACCGCCACTTTTCGCAAATCCTACTTTCCCTATCACCCTTTGAATCGAAGTTGTAGGTCCACCACAAATCTATTTTCTCCATCAATGGTGAGCAATCTACACCATTTGGATCGATGTCGTTTGGAGCTAGGTTGGACTAGTGGTAGAGGTAGTAGTTTTGGTAAATGGAAGATGAGGGGCATTGTGGTGGGGAAATAGGATGGAGGAGTGGAGATCACCGATGTAAAGAGGAATGCGAGGTTGGCGGTCGCCAATGAATGGAGAGTGAGAAAGGTAGAAGTCACCGGTGGAAAGGAAAATGGAGAGGTGTAGTGTTGTTGAAGAGGAATGGAAAGAGAAGTAATAGTGGGTATGATTCTATGTTCTCTAGTGTATGGTAGGTTTGTGATTCTTATTTATCTAATAAATAAATTATTGATAAATGGTGATTATGATTCAATGTGATCAAGTTTAAATTTAAGAATTAGAAAACCAAATGTAAGAGTGCCACCTGTGCATTAAAAACAATCTTCCGTTAGACAACGTAACAGAAATGGACGGATAGTTGAGATTAAAACCAAATCAGAACATGAGGAGTTTAAAT
Source organism: Camellia lanceoleosa (assembly GCA_025200525.1). NCBI lineage: Eukaryota > Viridiplantae > Streptophyta > Magnoliopsida > Ericales > Theaceae > Camellia > Camellia lanceoleosa. The sequence goes on along the minus strand of CM045762.1, from coordinate 29,024,938 downwards.
TGAAGAAATTAAAAACTTGAGGTTTAATTTGTTATAAGGGTCAAAGCTATGGGTAGAGGGGGGGTTGCAATTTTTCCTAAAATAAGTTGTAAAAAATAATAATGCAGAAAAAATATAAGATGGAGATCCCAATGAAAGAAAGAGAGAGAGAGAGAGAGAGAGAGAGGGAGAGATGTTGTTGATCTAGGAAGAGTGCGAGTGAGAGACTGTTACTGCTAGATCGAGGCAGAGAGAGCATGTGAGACATTGCTACTACTAGATTGAGATACAGAAAGCAAGCAAGAAACTAAGTAACTAAGAGTATCTTGCTGCAATCGAGTTCATTGCCCAAGTTTTGCTTCACCGACTGCCGATTTGGGGGTTAGGGTTTATTTTGGTGCACATCATCTGATGTCTAGAAGATTCTAAGAGTAGTTAGTGCTAATTTCTTGTATTTTACATTCAAGTTTACTATTTTTTTAGTTTGACCCCACAAAAAAGTTTTTAAAATTATGTTTCTAACCCTGTTGTATCTCAAAAGTATCTAATGCGTATCTGAAATGTATACAAAATTCAAAAAAATTTTAAAAAAAATAAAATCAGATACTTTTTTGCTGTATCTCATACATGGGCTATTTTGGAGTATCTATGCTTCATAGCTGCCAATATATACACATAAACAAGGGTTTGATTAATTGAAGCCCTCATTTCCTATTTTCTTACAAGAGAAAGAAAGAAAGAAGGCAATCTTGATTGCAAGAATCCGTTCTCATCTTTCTCTTTGTTGCAGGTATGGTGCTTGCTCTAATTTTTTTTCCTTTTCGAAAAACCCTCATTTTCCATCTTTTATTTATCTTATGTTTGAGGCTTTTAAAGATATAGAAATCTCTACTTCCTCCTTAAACTTCAAAGTTCTAACATTCTCTTTAATGTTTATAGATTTTCCCTACTTCTCAATTTTTTGTAATGTTTGAACAAAAGAAGAAATGTGTGAAGATTCCTCTAAATCCCAAGAAATTGATAATAAAACAAATGGTAAAAAACAAAATTGAAAACAAATTGCATAAAAAAAAATAAATGCAAACGTCACCATTTGCTGTGACAGCATAGTGCTGTCATAGCACCAGCCCCTCATCCTAATTTAAGAAGATTTATTGTAATTTATCATAAACTATAAAATTATTTTTTTACCAAGTTAAACTTTCACTTTTATTAATTGGAATAAGCGTTATTAATTGGGAAAAACATCTTCAATTCGTTTAGCTAAATTTTAAATATTAAATAGATGACATTAATAGTTTAAACATTAAATGACATTAATAGTTGAGTGATTGACCCATAAATCTCAAACGGAGAAGACATGTTTTATGCAAACCAAATGAGGTGTATTTGTAATTTATCAAAAAGAAATTGACAATAAAACAAATGGTAAAAAGGAAATTGAAAACAAATTGCACAAAAAAATAAAATAAAATAAAAATTGCAGATATCACCATTTGTGGTGACAGCACAGTGTTGTCACAGCATTGGCTCCTTGTCCTAATTTAAGGGATTTATTGTAATTTATCCTAAATTGTATTTTTTTTTTACTAAGTTAAACTTTCATTGTTATTAATTAGGATAAGCGTTATGTATTGGGATGAGCGTCTTCAATTCGTCCAGCTAAATTTGAAATATTAAATAGATGACATTAATATTTTAAATATTAAATGACATTAATAGTTGAGTGATTGACCCATAAATCTCAAACAGAAAAGACATGTATATTTGTAATTTACCAAAAAGAAATTGATAATAAAACAAATGGTAAAAAGAAAATTGAAAACAAATTGCACAAAACAAATTACAAATGTCACCATTTACTGTGATAGCACAGTGTTGTCACAGCACTGGCTCCTTGTCCTAATTTAAGAAGATTTATTGTAATTTACCCTAAATTGTAAAATTATTTTTTTTACTAAGTTAAATTTTCACCGTTATTAATTGTGAAAGTTCTATTTCCACACACCTACTGACCTCAGTGCACACACTTAATGAAATTTTATTTTAATGACAATTATACCCTAAAGTAAAATGATCATAATGGACATCAAAACCCTAGCCAACCGATCTCATCTCTCCTCTCTCTATCTCCCTTTCTCTTTAGAATCAATTCAATTTGTTTCAGTTACGAATCCAGTGGAGAACAACAGGGACGAAGATGATCTTGAATGGTTCGTCCTCAACAACAATTAGAAGGTTTCTTCATCATCATCATCATTGCCTCGGCTGCTGCAACTGCAAAACCACTAGTTTGATTTTCCGGCGAGTTTTTTGATGAGCTTTGCTTTCCAGGAAAGCCCTCATCGGCAAACCAATACTAATTTTTTTTTATATTTTTGTCGGAAATCAACTATTGAAATTATCATTTTTGTTCGAAAAACAATTTTTGAATTGAAAAAAAAATAGTTACATTCAAAAATCAAGTTAGAAAATTTTAGAAAATTTTCGGAAGTTAACAACCAAAAAAAAACTAATTCTATTTGGAAAACCAGTATTGAATGATCAAAACTTAATTCTCTGGCGATTTGAGAGATTTTTGTGATTTGTCGTTCTATTCGTCATCGGCGGTGGTGAGCGAATAAGCTTCGTCCTTAACAAGAACCTCATCACGTCCAATTGCTTCTTCCTCCATAGCTCCAATACGTATATGTAAGCCCCTGTTATGATTATATAAATGTATTCATATATTCAGATATACATAGCTATATGACATATATGTACTACAAACAACACTTGAAGTGTTTATATAAATTCGAATTTCATAGCAAATGAATCAATCAGTAAATTGAATGAGGTTGAAAGAGTAGATCCAAGAAGAGAGAGTGAGAGAGAGAGAGAGAGCATACCCATGCATGTCTGTGTGAGTGTGTGTTTGGGTGAAAAGTGTGTGTACAATATTTGAATTAAGGGTTATAATTGGAATATGTGGTGTATGGAATGAGACAAACAATACCAAATCAAATTTATCAGTGTGTGCATTAAAAAATGATGTGCACTGAGGTAGGTATATGTAGAATTTCCTTATTAATTGGAATAAGTGTTATTAATTGGGATAAGTGTCTTCAATTCATCCAACTAAATTTTAAATATTAAATACATGACATTAATACTTGGGTGATTGACCCAAAAATCCCAAATGGAGCAGACTTGTTTTATGCAAACCAAATGAGGTGTATTTGTAATTTATCAAAAATAAATTGATAAAAATTGCAAATGTCACCATTTGTTGTGACAACATAGTGTTGTCATAGCACCGACTCCTCGTCCTAATTTAAGAGGATTTCTTGTAATTTACCCTAAATTGTAAATTTTTTATTACTAAGTTAAACTTTCACCGTTATTAATTAGGATAAGTGTTATTAATTGGGATAAGCATCTTCAATTCATCTAGCTAAATTTGAAATATTAAATAGATGACATTAATATTTTAAATATTAAATGACATTAATAGTTGAGTGATTGACCCATAAATCTCAAACAGAAAAGACATGTTTTATGCAAATCACATGAGGTATGTTTGTAATTTACCAAAAGGAAATTGATAATAAAACAAATGGTAAAAAGAAAATTGAAAACAAATTGCACAAAAAAAATTACAAATGTCACCATTTACTGTGATAGCACAGTGTTGTCACAACACTGGCTCCTCTTCCTAATTTAAGAAGATTTATTATAATTTACCCTAAATTGTAAAATTATTTTTTTACTAAGTTAAACTTTAACCGTTATTAATTGGGAAAATTCTATTTCCACACACTACTTATCTTAGTGCACACAATTAATGAAATTTTATTTTAATGACAATTATACTCTAAAGTAAAATGATCATAATGGACATCAAAACCTTAGCCAACCCATCTCATCTTTTCTCTCTCTCTCTCTCTCTCTCTCTCTCTCTCTCTCTACCACCACCACCAACAAACAAACCCACAAACCCTCTTGTTTTCTTCCTCTCTCTTTTTAGAATCAATTCAATTTGTTTCAGTTACGAATCTAGTGGAGAACAACATGGAGAAAGAAGATCTTGAATGTTCGTCGTCAACAACAATTAGACGGTTTCTTCATCATCATCATCATCATCGCCTCTGTTGCTGCAGCCGCAAAACCACTAGTTTGATTTTCCAGCGAGTTTTTCGGTGAGCTTTGCTTTCCAAGAAAGCCCTCATCGGCAAACCAATACTGAATTTTTTTTATTTTTGTCAAAAATTAACTATCGAAATTATTATTTTTGTTCGAAAAAAATAGTTACACTCGAAAATCACGTATCAAAATTTTAGAAAATTTTTGGAAGTTAACAACCAAAAAAAACTAATTCTATTTGGAAAACCAGTACCGAATGATCAAAACTTAATTCTCTAGCGATTTGAGAGATTTTTGTGATTTGTCGTTGTATTTGTCATCGGCGGTGGTGAGCGAACAAGCTTCGTCCTTAACAAGAACATCATCACGTCCGATTGCTTCTTCCTCCATAGCTCCAATACGTATGTGTAAGCCCCTGTTACGATTATATAAATGTATTCACATATTCAGATATACATAGCTATAGAACATATATGTACTACAAAAAACACTTAAAATGTTTATATAAATTTGAATTTTATAGCAAATGAGTCAGTCAGTAAATTGAATGACGTCGAAAGAGTAGATCCAAGTAGAGAGAGAGAGAGAGAAGAGAGAGAGTCGAGAGATACAGCATACCCATGCGTGTCTGTGTGGGTGTGTATTTGGGTGAACAGTGTGTGTACAGTATTTGAGTTAAGAGTTATTATTAGAATACGTAGTGTGTGGAATGAGACAAACAATACCTAATCAAATTCATCAGTGTGTGCATTGAGAAATGATGTGCATTGAGGTAAGTATATGTATGGAAATATAATTTCCTTATTAATTGGGATAAGTGTTATTAATTGGGATAGCGTTTTCAATTCGTCCAACTATTTTTTAAATATCAAATACATGACATTAATAGTTGGGTGATTGACCCATAAATCCCAAACAGAGAAGACATGTTTTATGCAAACCAAGTGAGGTGTATTTGTAATTTATCAAAAATAAATTGAAAAAAAAAAAGGTAAATTACACTGACACCCCCTCAGGTTTATATTTGTTACAGTTCCCCCCTCACATTTGAAAAATTACATTGACCCCCTTGTTAGTGTAATTATTTGACAGTGTTAACTTTTAAGTTAAAATGACATATTTACCTTTAACCTTTACATATACTTTAAAGGGTAAATTACATTGACATCCCCTGAGGTTTCAATTTAATACGGATCCCCCCTGACATTTAAAAAAAAAAACTAATTTAATAAAAATAAATATGAAGAAATATATTTAATTTGTAAAAATTATTTCTAGCCACTCGAAAGATAAAAATTATATAAAAATGATAATTATTTTTTACTTTTATTTCTTAACCAAATTAATTTTTAATTTTTAAAAAAAAATTCTAAAAATCAAACCATATATAGCTTAAGAATCTTTTGATAAGTCATTTATTACGTTGGTAACTTATTTAATTATTTGTTAATTTTATTACATTTTTACCATCTGAGGCCTGTTTGGTAACCATTTCATTTTCAGTTTTCAATTTATATTTACAAAAATTAAAAAAACTATCATAAAAACTTGTTTGATAATTTTTTTGGTTTATAAATGATTGTCTTAGTTTGTAAATTTGAGGAAAAAACGTAAATTCAAAAAATGAGTTTACGTTGGTTTTTAAATGGAAATTTAAAATTTTGACTAACAATTTTTTTTTCAAATAATTTTTTTTCCAATTAAATTTTTTTTTTCAATGAATTTTTTTTTCCAACTAATATTAACCGAGGGGGCAATTGGTAATGCTACTTTAAACCTTGGGGAGGGGATTGTAATTTCTAAAATGTGAGGGGTGTCAATATAATTTACCCAGTGAGGGCAAAATTGGTATTTGAAAAAAATTAAATTGCTGATATCAACAAAATCTGTTAGTTGACTTAACAGTCAACTAACTGAGGGAGCAATCTGTAATAAAACTTTAAATCTCAGGGAAGGGGATGTAATTTCCAAAAGGTGAGGGGGAAAACTGTAATAAACATAAACCTCAGGAAGTGTTAATGTAATTTATCCAAAAAAAATTGCAAATGTCACCATTTGTTGTCATAGCACAGTGTTGTTACAGCACCGACTCCCCGTCCTAATTTAAGAGGATTTATTGTAATTTACCCTAAATTGTAATTTTTTTTTTACTAAGTTAATCTTTCACCGTTATTGATTAGGATAGGCGTTATTAATTGGGATAAGCGTCTTCAATTCATCTAGCTAAATTTGAAATATTAAATAGATGACGTTAATATTTTAAATATTAAATGACATTAATAGTTGAGTGTGATTGGCCCATAAATCTCAAATAGAAAAGACATATTTTATGCAAATCACATGAGGTATATTTGTAATTTACCAAAGAGAAATTGATAATAAAACAAATGGTAAAAAGAAAATTGCACAAAAAAAAAATTACAAATGTCACCATTTACTATGATAGCACAGTGTTGTCACAGCATTGGCACCTCGTCCTAATTTTAAAAGATTTATTGTAATTTACCCTGAATTGTAAAATTGTTTTTTTACTAAGTTAAACTTTCACCGTTATTAATTGGGGAAATTCTATTTCCACACATCTACTTACCTCAGTGCACACACTTAATGAAAATTTTTTTAATGACAATTATACCCTTTTGTTTTCTTCCTCTCTCTTTAGAATCAATTAATTCAATTTGTTTCAGTTACGAATCTAGTGGAGAACAACAGGGAGGAAGAAGATCTTGAATGGTTTGTCGTCAACAACAATCAGACGGTTTCTTCATCATCATCATTATTGCCTTTACTGCAGCTGCAAAACCACCAGTTTGATTTTCTGGCGAGTTTTTCGGTGGACTTTTCTTTCTAGGGAAGCGCTCATCGGCAAACCAATACTGAATTTTTTTTATTTTTGTCAAAAATCAACTATCGAAATTATTATTTTTGTTCAAAAAAATTAGTTACATTCGGAAATTAAGTTTCAAAATTTTAGAAAACTTTCTGAAGTTAACAACCAAAAAAAACTAATTATATTTGGAAAACTAGTATTGAATGATCAAGACTTAATTCTCTGGCGATTTGAGAGATTTTTGTGATTTGTCGTTGTATTCGTCATCGACGGTGGTGAGCGAACAAGCTTTGTCCTTAACAAGAACATCATCACGTCCGATTGCTTCTTCCTCCGTAGCTCCAATATGTATGTGTAAGCCCTTATTACGATTATATAAATGTATTCATACGTTCAGATATACATAGCTATATAACATATATGTACTACAAACAACACTTGAAATGTTTATATAAATTCGAATTTCATAGCAAATGAATCAGTCAGTAAATTGAATGACGTTGAAAAAGTAGATCCAAGTGTATATATATATATATATATATATAGAGAGAGAGAGAGAGAGAGAGAGAGGAAATAGTAGAGAGATAGAGAATACCCATGCATGTCTGTGTGGGTGTGTGTTTGGGTGGAAAGTGTGTGTACAATATTTGAGTTAAGGGTTATAATAGGAATATGTGGTGTGTGGAATGAGACAAACAATACTTAATCAAATTTATTAGTGTGTGCATTGAGAAATGATGTGCACTGAGATAGGTATATGTGTGGAAATAGAATTTCCTTGTTAATTGGGATAAGCGTCTTCAATTTGTCCAACTAAATTTTAAATATTAAATACATGACATTAATAGTTGGATGATTGACACCCATAAATCCCAAATGGAGAAGACATGTTTTACGCAAACCACATGAGACGTATTTGTAATTTGCCAAAAAAAATTGATTATAAAACAGATGATAAAAAAGAAAAATTGAAAACAAATTGCACACACAAAAAAATAAAATGCAAACGTCACCATTTGATCGTCCCCTTGTCCTAATTTAAGAGGATTTATGGTAATTTATCCTAAATTGTAAAATTAATTTTTTACTAAGTTAAGCTTTTACGGTTATTATTTGAGATAAGCGTTTTCAATTCATCAAGCTAGATTTTAAATATTAAATAGATGACATTAATATTTTAAATATTAAATGACATTAATAGTTGAAAGATTGACCCATAAATCCCAAACAAGGAAGACATATTTTATGCAAACCAAATGAGGTGTATTTGTAATTGGGCTCTGCTACAGAGCTCTAATTAGAGTTGTTCAAAAGCAGCTCTAATGAGCTGTCACCCTTAAAAAAAAAAAAAAAAAAAAAAATAGAGGGAGGTAAAAGACAAAATTGGATGGGGAAAAGGACAAATTAATGCCCTTTTAGAATTCTAATTTTAGAGGTCTCACTTATTTTTGTTTGTAATTTATCCAAAAAGAAATTGATAATAAAACAAATGGTAAAAAATAAAATTGGAAACAAATTGCACAAAAAAAGAAAAAGAGCAAACGTCACCATTTGCTGTGACAGCACACCAACCTCTTGTCTTAATTTAAAAGGATTTATTGTAATTTGTCCTAAATTATAAAATTAATTTTTAACTAAGCTAAACTTTTACTGTTATTAATTGGGATAAGCATTATCAATTAGGATAAGCGTCTTCAATTCGTCCAACTAAATTTTAAATATTAAATAGACGGCATTAATATTTTAAATATTAAATGACATTAATAGTTGAGTGATTGACCCAAAAATCCCAAACTGAGAAGACATGTTTTATGCAAACCACAAGTGGTGTTTTTGTAATTTATCCAAAATAAATTGATAATAAAAAAAATGGTAAAAAGGAAAATTGAAAACAAATTGTAAAAAAAAAAAAAAAAAAAAAATGCAGTCACCATTTGTTGTGATAGCACAATATTGTCACAACACTGACCCCTCATCCTAATTTAAGAGGATTTATTGTAATTTACCCTAAACTGTAAAATTAATTTTTTACTAAGTTAAACTTCATCGTTATTAATTGGGATAAGCGTTTTCAATTTGTCCTGCTAAATTTTAAATATTAAATAGATGTGATCAATAGTTGGGTGATTGACCCATAAATTTCAAACGAAAATGACATATCTTACGCAAATCACATGAGATGTATTTGTAATTTATCCAAAAGAAATTGGCAACAAAACAAATGGTAAAAAGGAAAATTAAAAACAAATTGCACACAAAAAATAAAATAAAATTGCGAACGTCACCATTTGCTGTGCCCCTCGTCCTAATTTAAGTGGATTTATTGTAATTTATCTTAAATTGTAAAATTAAATTTTTATTAAGTTAAACTTTCACGGTTATTAATTGGAATAAGCATCTTCAAATTGTCCAGCTAAATATTAAATATTAAATAGATGACATTAATATTTTAAATATTAAATGACTTTAATAGTTGAGTGATTGATCCATAAAACACAAATGGTGAAGACATATTTTACGCAAATCACATGAGGTATATTTGTAATTTACCCAAAAGAAATTGATAATAAAACAAATGGTAAAAAAGAAAATTGAAAACAAATTGCATAAAAAAAAAAATGCAAACGTCACCATTCATTGTTACAGCACAGTGCTGTCACAACACTAACCTATTGTCCAAATTCAAGACGATTTATTGTAATTTATCCTAAATGGTAAAATTAATTTTTTACTAAGTTAAACTTTCACCGTTATTAATTGGTATAAACGTCTTCAATTTGTCCAGCTAAATTTTAAATATTAAATAGATGATTATGGGTGCTTGTGTATCAGTTTTGTGTGGTTCGGGTTGGAAAAAAGTGAACCCACAACTACTTGCAGTGAGGGTTGCGGTTTGTATGGATAAGGTTTGCAAGTGTATGAGCGGTTTACAGATTGGACTTTTTCCTTAAAAAAAATTATTTTTGGACCTTTTTTCCCTATTTTCTAGATATTCTTTTTGAGCCTTTTTTTTTTTTTTTTTCCATTTTGTAAATATATTTTTGGGCCATAATTAACAAATTATTAATACAAAATAGAATACAAAATAGAATACATAAAAAACAGTGTTAGAGAAAGAAAGGAGAGAGTAGAGAGAGAGAGAAAGTGCCCACCATGAACACTTGTCTACACCTTCTGCATTAGAAGTGCTAGTTGTCTCTATAGCTTATCAAGAGAGAGCGAGAGTTTTGTCTCTGTTTGTGTAGAGATAGTTGGGTGATTGACCCATAAATTCCAAACCGAGAAAATATGTTCTACGTAAACCACATGAGACGTATTTGCAATTTATCTAAAAGAAATTGATAATAAAGCAAATGGTAAAAAAGAAAATTGAACCCCAAAAAAAAAAAAAAATGGTCACGTCACATTTGATGTGACAGCACAATGTTGCCATAGCACTGGCCTCTCGTCTTAATTTAAGAGGGTTTTTTTTTTTTTTTTTTTTTTTTTTTTGTAATTTGTCCTAAATTGTAAAATTATTTTTTTACTTACTTATACTTTCACCATTATTAATTGGGATAAGCGTTTTCAATTTGTGCAGCTAATTTTCAAATATTAAATAGATGAAATTAATATTTTAAAAATTACATGACATCAAGAGTTGGGTGATTGACTCATAAATCTCAATCGGAGAAGGCATGTTTTACGCAAATCACATAAAATGTATTTGTAATTTACGAAAAAGAAATTGATAATAAAACAAATGGTAAAAAAGAAAATTGAAAACTAATAGCACAAAACAAATAAAAATAAATTTGCAAACCTCACCATTTTTTGTGATAGCATAGTGTTGTCACAACGATGGCCCCTTATCCTGATTTAAGAGGATTTATTGTAATTTATCGTAAATTTTAAAATTAATGTTTGCTAAGTTAAACTTTCACTGTTATTAATTAGGATAAGCATTATTAATTGGGATAAGTGTCTTCAATTTGTCCAACTAAAATTTTAAAATTAAATAGATGACATTAATATTTTAAGTATTAAATGACATTAATAGTTGAGCGATTGACCTATAAAACACAAACAGAAAAGACATGTTTTACGCAAACCACACGAGGTATATTTATAATTTACTCAAAAGAAATTGATAATAAAACAAATGGTAAAAAAAGAAATTGAAAACAAATTGCACAAAAAAAAAAAAAAAATTGTAAACATCCGCATTTGTTGTCACAGCATCGGCCCCTCGTCCTAATTTAAGAGAATTTATTGTCATCTATCATAAATTGTAAAATTAATTTTTTACTAAGTTAAACTTTCACCGTTAGTAATTGGGACAAGCATCTTCAATTTGTCTAACTAAATTTAAAACAAAAATGTTAGAAATCCTAAAAATTTTATTAAAAATTCAATCAAATGTCTCATGGGTGTGGGATTCACGTGAAACCCACATTGTGTGGGTATGTGTGGGATCCACGTGCGACTCACATTGTGTAGGTTCTATACCCATGTGAGACATTTGGTAGAATTTTTAGAGTCTCTAACATTACCTAATTTAAAATATTAAATAGAAGACAATAATATTTTAAATATTAAATGACATTAATAATTGGGTGATTGACCCATAAATCCTAAATGGAGAAGACATGTTTGACACAAACCACAAGAGATGCATTTGTAATTTACCTAAAATAAATTGATCATAAAACAAATGGCAAAAAAGAAAATTGAAAACAAATTGCGCAAAAAAAAAAAAATAAATAAATAAAATAAAAATTCAAACATCACCATTTGTTATGACAGCAGAGTGTTGTCACAGCATCAGCCTCTCGTTCAAATTCAAGAGGATTATTGTAATTTATCCCAAATTATAAAAAATCCAAATTATAAAATTAATTTTTTACTATGTTGAACCTTCAACGTTATTAATTGGAATAAGCATTATTAATTAGGATAAGCTTCTTCAATTCGTTGAGATAAATTTTAAATATTAAATAGATGACATGGTAAAAAAGAAAATTGAAAACAAATTGCAAAAAAAAAAAAAAATTGCAAATGCCACCATTTACGGGCCCCTCGTCCTAATTTAAGAGGATTTATTGTAATTTACCCTAAATTGTAAAATTAATTTCTTACTAAGTTAAACTTTCATCGTTATTAATTAGAATAAATGTTATTAATTGGGTTAAGCGTCTTCAATTCATCTAGATAAATTTTAAATATTAAATATATGACATTAATATTTTAAATATTAAATGATATTAATAGTTGGATGATTGACTCATAAAGTTTGGCATCCCAATATAAGTGCACTTATTTCATCTTTTTATCTTTTTTGGGTCACATCAATCAACATCTCCTCTCTACTTTTTCTACACATAATACAAGAAAAGTCAAAAAGTGCACTTATTCTAAACTTCCCAAACTTGGGTACTCCCAAATAATCCAAAAAGTCAAAAAGTTACTCAAAAAGTTAAAAAGTTAACACTATTCACCAAAAGTCAACAATTACGGCTGCACAACTCCCAATTCAAATTTTTCTCTAAAAACTAATTTTCACAATTTTTTATTACACATTTTTTCATAAAAAGTCAAAAAGTTAACCCAAACATCCATATTTTCAACCTCAATTTTTTTGTCCAAAAAGACAAAAAGTGCACTTATTTAGTCTTCCCAAACAAGGCCTTAGATTAGTCCGAAGTTTATTTTAAGAATAATGTTATATGCACTAATAAGTGTACTAATTAGTATACTAATTGATGATGTGGCATAATTTAACATGTTTTTAGTATTTATAATTTGTATAATAAATGAGATCAATAGTAATGTCATAATTAATGTTAGTACATTAATTAATATATTAATTGGTGCATGTAGCACCGTCGTTATTTTAATAAGGGAAAAGTTAGAGATCATGAAAATTTTTTCATGAAAATAATTATGAAAAATTTATGATCCTTGGATTATCTTGATTAATGTGTGGTGCTTTATTCTAAGTGTAATCCAAGAATCACAAAATTTTTATGATTATTTTCATGAAAATTTTTCATGATACCTAATATTACTGTTTTAATAACACGGAAGTCCCACTGCATGAAAATTGACACATTTGCCTATGTGTTTTGCTGTGTAATATTGAAATTTTAGATGATTCTGTTTTAGCCACACTTGGTTATTCTAATTTGAAGGTTCCTCCTTAATTTTAATTGTGTACATTAAAATAGGGGTATCTGCGGTTCGGATTTGGACAATTTACGGATTTGTTTGGACCCACTTACATCTATGTAGTTTGAGAAAAAGTCAACCCGCAACAGCTTGTAATGCGGTTTGTGCGGATATGGTTCGCGGATGTGCGGGCGGTTGCGAGCGGTTTGCAGATTGAACTTTTTTCTTTAACAATTTACTTTTGAGCATTTTTTTTTCTCATTTTGTAAATATTTATTTTGGGCTCTTTTCCCCCCATTTTCTAAAATGCTTCAACATTAATAATTAATTAATTAAAACTTACAAAATTAAAAACACAACAAAATTAATTCGAAACACAAACAAATTATTCAAAATCCTAAATCAAATCATAAACTAACACAAGCACAAATTTAAAAATCCTAAACTAGATCATCAATCTCATTCACTATCTACTACCCAGCAATACAATTGAAGTAAAATTATTCAAAATCCTAAGCTTACCTAAAAGTAATTCTTCATTAACTTTTACATTCATCCAAAATGTAACAATAATAATAAAAAAATTTGTTGTCAAATTTCATTCAATTCAAATCCATTAAATAAAATAAAAACATTTCCAAGATCTCAAACTCCATCATGAATCACATCCAACTTTCAAAAATTCCAATTCCAATTCCATGCATTTGGTTGATGAACCTTGCACAAAAACAAACTGAAAAATAAAAACTTTAATCATCACTTGACTAATAGATAAAGAAAGTGACAGATAAATTTGTGTTGTAAATAATATAATATTCCTTAAAAAGAAGAAAAAAGAAAGAAAGAAGACTATCACATAGAAATTTCTTCCTAGTCAAGTGCGACTAAGACTTGTGTTTGGATTTGTGATAGATGTGAGATGCTTATGCGCATACAAAAAGGGTACATATATGATATGCATTTTATAATATCATCTTCATAGAGCAAGTCTTACAGAGCATCATCTTCATGAAACAATATTTCTTTCAAATACAAGAATACCCAAGAGCATGTCTCAACCCAAAAAAGAGCTAAAGATCGATTCAAACTTACACGGCTAATGTCGATTGTCGAAGGTCACCGAGAGAGAGAGATGGTCGAAGGTCGATCTTGCTGGAGAAGGTTGCCGATCATCGAAGGTCGATCTTGCCGGAGAAGGTCACTACCGATCTTGCCAGAGAAGGTCATCGATCGTCGAAGGTCAATCAGTCGACTTGCCATAGAGAGAGAGAGGAATGAAATCAACGATTAAGATTAAAATAAAATAAAAAAGAAAGTGCGAACAAGTTCTTGCGAGTGCGGGTTAAATTTGTAAACATGCCATATTCCAAACCGCATCCGCCTATATTGTGTCTGCGAAACCACCCATTTGTATGCGGGTTTGGTGGGTTAGACTGGTTTTGCGGGTCGGATAAACCGTTGCCCACCCCTACATTAAAAGGTGTTTGTAGTCTATTTAGACAAATTACATTCCGCATTCAATCCACCCAAAAATATGGCATGTCTATTTTGAAAATCAAATCACAATCCACATGTCACATTTCATAAAAGTATGAAGCATATCCATTTTGGAAATCAAACCACATTTCACAAGTTATATTTTAAAAAAAAAATACTAAAGAGTTTTTATAGTCACATTACTAGTTTTGACAAACCACATTCTATATTCAATCCACCCAAAATGTAGCATGCCTATTTTGGAAATTATACGAGCACGAAATAATTATTCTCGTATAATCCTGTTGATCAAATTTGCACTCCTCCAAACGTCGTTGTCCAATCACCTAAAAACACAAACGTGAGCCTGCCGGCGGGTGTGTACCGGAAACCCCTCTGATGCCTAAGTCAGCAAGTAGACAATAGACAAAAAGCTCTATATATTTGAGAATAAGAATTATAATACCTGGGACTAGGTTTTGTAATGAGCTTTTATAGATTCTGAGTGGCACAATCCTAGTCGGACTGTAAATCCTCGAAATAAACACCACACACATATATATATATATATATATCTCTATCTCATAATAACCAATAAATAGCAATATAATTGAATTGATAAGCTTTCATTAATCAAAGTTTGATATACAAACGGTGACACATGCGATATACATTCATAAATAGTATATCCTGAATCTACAGCACGTGCTACGAGATAGTGAAAAGAAGTGAAAGCTGAATAGATGATCATATGTCCTAAAGGCTTATATCTTTCTAAGTCAGTGTTTGGGTACATAAAAAATGAGCCTTAATCTCAATACAAATAAAGCCCTAGGCTTGTACAAAATTAAATACAAAATAACAAAACTGAGTCTTTAGCTTCACAGTCCTCACAAGCTAAGTCCTTGGTGGAAGCATATCACCAGCACCTGAAATAGTTTTCCCATATAGGGGAAGCCAAAGTTCAGTAGAAATAATCCAATACAATATGTGAATCTTAAAAAGATAAAAGGGTGAAATGCACATGTAATGCCCATGTCAAAACGTTTTAGATTTCTTTCCCAAAAACCATGTCATGCTCAATTTATATCACAATTCTTAATTCATGCCCTTTATAATAGAAAAAAATAGGGAAATCTCAAACCAGTACAACATTTCACAGATATTTCGTCCGCAAGAAATCGTCAAACGGCACCCATGTAAACGTAACCTATACAAGCGCTACTATTGCCATTTTACGAATGTTTCATCCGTGGAAATCAACACCCATGTATACGCGCATTTTTTAGGACTTTCACCCTGAACACACATGCCAACTTAATTTGGTGATACACACCTCTTTCCCATATTCACCATTTTTTCTCAAAATCATATACATTTTCAATATATTAAATAAGAAACAATGTTCAATGCACACGAATGAGAAATTAGTTTTAGTTCACCTAATTCTCATGCAATTTCTATAACACTCATAGCTATCCTTCACCGATAGCCCAAAACAGATATCTCTAATAAATAGAAAGATTTCAATAACAATTATCATTTCCAAGATGTGAGCGATATAACATATCCAAGTCCACCATCATCATCAATACCCTCTATCACCATCATCAAGACGTGAGCAATATTACAAAACCAACATCATCCTTCAATATTTTTCCAACTCAAGTCAAATCCATAGTTTTAAAGAAAAACCTCGTTTGCTTTCAAAAATCATTTTTGAGTAGAGAAAGACATCATTCCAATTACATAAAACCCAACATCATTTTCATTATCTTTACAATATCAATATTTGAGACTTCTAGGGCAAAATCCCCCTTTTCTTTACAAATCATTTCCAAGGTAAAAATCTGTCACTTTATCATATATCAACAATAAACACCTTTCTACAAGCACTTCCAACAAACCATTTGAAAATCCCTCTTTTTGATTTCCAACCAAAACCCTAAATTTGCCCAAAATCTTCAAAAATTACAATATTATTTTAAAAATATCAAATAACTAAGTTAAGAATCATGTGAGGGTGCAGAGAATCCCTACCTCAAACTTAGAAGAGGAAGAATGAAGAAAAGCTCAAAAGTTGACGGTGACGAAACAACAATTTGCTCCAATCAAAATGAAGCTCTCCACAAGCTCTACACTTAATTTCAAAGGAGCAAAGTGAGGAGATGCTTCTAAGAGAGTAAGTCTGAAGATTTTTTGAGTGAAAAAGTGAGTTTAGAGAGAGAGAATAATGATTTACGATTTAAAGAGGGGAAAGAGAAGATAAAGTGAAGAAAATGGTAAGTGAGGGCCCTATTTGTTATGCTAGGTTAAAGTGAAGTAAAGTCCCAAAGTCAACCCAAAAGAACAAGTCAAAATCCCCAAGAAGTAGGGCCCAAAACCAAATTAAAATCTGGAAAAAAAAAAAAAAAAAAGCTCACAAGGGTTGACCCTTGTGTCAGTAGTGTCGACCCTTCAAGAAGAATTGACAAAAAGATAATGCTAGCAGCAGACAAGGTGTTGACCCTTGGACTGGGGGTGTCGACACTAAATTTCAGCAACTAAACCCAGATTTTGCAGTAAACAAGGGTCGACCCTTCCCAGACTGGTGTTGACCCTTAAGGCTAACAACAAAAGACAAGTGTCGACACCATCAAGGCTGGTGTCGACCCTAAATTTTAGTAGCTATTCCAAAAACAAAGCAATGAGATGGTGTTGACACCTCCAAAGCTGGTGTCAACCCTAGGGGCACAACAAGACAAAGAAAAGAAGGCAATGTCAACACTAACAAGGATGGTGTTGACCTCTGAAGCCAAAACCAAACATAAAGAGAAAAGAACGATCGCCACAGATATGATTTCCTGGATTTAAAAGCAATAAATGGGTCGGGTCTAAGTTCGGATCACTATAACCTCCCCCCTTAAGGACTTTCGTCCCCAAAATTATAAATCAAACTTTAAAACCATGCTTAAACTAATTACAATAATGATAATCAATCAATTCCAACACCATAACCCATCCACTGGTCATTCATTCTCATCAATCATGATAAACAATTTCTCAATACTGAATATACAATTCACATTTCCAAAACAAATATGATATTTATATTAAATCAACATAACAAAAGTTTCAATACATGCTCAAACATTAACAAATAGGTTCGGATATTTCTCACGGACTTCAAACTCACGTTCCCAAGTTGCTTTCTCAACTCTATGATATTGCCACAATACTTTAACCAAGGGAATTGTCTTGCCTCGCAAGACTTGGTCTCGAGTATCCAAGACTCTCACTGGTCTCTTCTTATATGAGGCATCCTCATCTACCTCTAAGTTGATCTAATCCAACACGTGCGATGGATCCGGCTCATACTTCCGAAGCATACAAATATGAAACACATCATGAATCCTGGAAAGCTATGGTGACAAGGCTAAGTGATAACTTGCCTCTCTAATTCGCCCTAGGATCTCAAAAGTTTCGATAAATCTAGAAGATAACTTCCCACTCTTCCCAAACCTCATCAAACCCCGTTTAGGTGATATCTTCAAGAAGATGTGATCTCCTACCTCAGAGAAAACGGTCTCCTCCTACGATCGGCATAGCTCTTTTGACGACTCTGAGCTGTGACCAACCCCTTACGGATAAGTGTAACTTTCTCCGTTGTTTCCCGGACTAATTGTAGAACCAACATAGGTGTATTGCCCACCTCGGCCCAACACA
This sequence comes from Camellia lanceoleosa, assembly GCA_025200525.1. Taxonomy (NCBI): domain Eukaryota; kingdom Viridiplantae; phylum Streptophyta; class Magnoliopsida; order Ericales; family Theaceae; genus Camellia; species Camellia lanceoleosa. The sequence continues at coordinate 29,006,679 of CM045762.1, read as the reverse complement.
TAGGAGACCTACACGGTCGGCCATATAAGGCCTCAAACGGTGCCATACCAATACTCGACTGGAAGTTGTTGTTATATGTAAACTCTACTAAGGGCAAGTGCCTCTCCCATGATCCCTTAAAGTCAAGAACACAACCTCGAAGCATATCTTCTAGAATCTGAATAGTGCACTATGACTGCCCGTCAGTCTGAGGGTGATACGTGGTGCTAAAAGTCAATCTTGTGCCCAAAGCATTCTATAGGCTCTGTCACAATAAAGCTGTAAAACACGGATCTCTATCCGAAACAATCATTACAGGGACCCCGTGCAACCTCACTATGTCCCTAATGTAAAGGTCAGTTACATAATCTACTGAGTCACTTGTGTGCATAGGTACAAAGTGCGCTTACTTGGTCAATCGATCAACTACCACTCAAATGGTGTCATTACCCCATTGAGTCCTCGGAACACCCACAACAAAATCCATATTGACATGCTCCCACTTCCACTAGGCTATAGGCAAAGGTTACAACAAACCCACTGGCCTCTGATGCTCGACCTTCACTTGTTGACAAGTAAGGCACCTCAACACGAAAGTGGCTACATCCCTCTTCATACCTCTCCACCAAAATTGGTGACTAAGGTCACGATATATCTTTGTGCCTCTTGGGTGCACCGCAAGGCGTGAGTGGTGAAACTCTCGAAGTACTTCCTCTCGGCAAAACTCCGGTACGAAAAGACGGTCAAAATATCTAACACTCGAGTCAGAATATACGTTTAAGCCTTTCTCTACCTTCCTACTAGAGATCTTCTCTCGGAGGATTTCTACCTCAAGATCACCCTTCTGTGCTTCTATCACTCGGCTCACAAGTGTAGGTTGTGTAACTACCGAAAACAAAGTTGCAGACTCAACGGACTCGCCAAGATACAAGTCAAACTCACTAATAGCACCCAACATCTCCCATTCTTGGATGGCAATACAAGCTACACTACTAATGGATTTTCTACTCAAGGCATCAACCACTATATTGGCCTTCTCCGAATGTTAATGCAACTCAAAGTCATAATCTTCTATAAACTCCATACACCTCCCCTGCCTCAGATTCAAGTCTTTCTGTGTAAACAGATATTTCAGACTCTTGTGATCGAAAAATACTTCAAACTTCTCACCACACAAATAATGCCTCTAAATCTTCAAGGCAAAGATCACTGCTGCTAACTCTAGGTCATACGTAGGGTAGTTCCTCTCATGCGTTTTCAACTGTTGCGAGCCATAAGCTAGCACTTTTCCCTCTTGCATCAATACACAACTCAAACCTTCCTGTGAAGCATCACAATACACCGAATAGCCCGAACCCCTCTCCCGGATAATCAATACTGGAGCAGTAGTAAGTCTTACCTTAAGCTCCTGAAATGACTTCTCACAAGTCTCACTCCACACAAATTTAATTCCTTTCCTCAGCAGTCTAGTCAATGGTGAAACTAATCTAGAAAAATCTTTCACAAACCGATGATAATACCTTACCAACCCCAAGAAATTACGGATCTCAAAGTCATTCTTAGGTTGTTCCCAATCTTGTACTGCTTTTATCTTTGAAGAGTCTGCAGTCGCTCCTTCCCAGGATACTACGTGGCCTAAGAACTATTCTTTCAACCAGAATTCATATTTTCCAAAATTAGCATATAGTTTGTGGGCTCTAAGAAACCCGAATACAACTCGTAGGTGTTTCTCATGTTCCTTCTCGGAGGGTGAGTGGATCAAAATGTCGTCCACAAAAACGACCATAAAGCGGTCTAAGAACTCACGGAAGATTTGGTTCATTAAATCCATAAACATAGTTGGTGCATTGGTTAGCCCAAAAGGCATCACTAGGAACTCATAATGACCATGCCGCGTACGAAATTCTGATTGGTCGTTTCACACGCCAAAAATAAACTCTAAATTGTACCAAATTCCTTAGAATAATGGTAAGTTTAGGTATCGATCCACAGGGATAATTGTGAAATTAAACTAATTTAAATGCTAAATTCCTAAATTAATTTTGATAAAAAAAGATGCTTTTTCATAACCTAATAATAATTAAATTAAATAAAGCGATTAAACTAGCGATTAAAATTGAAATTGGAATTACTGATTGTGGAAGAACCTAGGGTACTAAATTTAACACAAGTTACATAAATAAGGTTTCAATTTGAAAATCAATTATGCTATGGTTCGAACTAAATAATACTTCGCAACTACAAGTTCAAAACATTGATCAAAAAAATTATCACGTTCAATGTATGGGCACGAACCATCTCAAGTAGTACGAATCGTTTGCTCGAAACTACGGTAGTGACACGACTCATCCCTCGTAGTATGGTTCGTCTTATACCTTGAATATGAAAGAAAAGAAAACCATTGCGTGAAAATCATTCAACCATCACAGAAAGCCGAATACTCAAAGAAATAATGGAAAATATATATTTGAAACATCTTAAATGCCATACAATTGTTCAAACCATTACATAAAAGAAAACCAAAAAGTAAACCTATTTACATGGCTAAGTTTTCATCAAAACCCTAAAAGATGATCCTAACCACTTATGGAGGAGTGGGAAGAAGTGGAAGAAGAAGAACCCTCCATAGAAATTGCTTTTGAAGCTTGAGAATCACTTTTTTCCAAACCCTAGCCTCTTCTCTCTCTTGAAATTTTTTAGAACCCTAATCCAGCCTCTTTTTCTTTCCTTTATCCCTTTGTTGTCTTTCAAAAAGGTTTAAAACAGCGGCATGGTTTCCAAGGTATGGCCGCACGTGCTGGAATGGTCACCGTACGTGTGGGAAGGGTTCCACACATACGGGAAAAACCCTCCGCACGTGCGAGAAGCTTGGTCTCTGTTTGGCTGCAAGGTAAAGGTTGCACGTGCGGGAATGGGCCTTTGCACATACGGGAAGGAATTTTCTCTGCATTTTTGCTCATTTTATACTTCCACTCTCTACAAACTTGATTGACATTAAACAAGCATAAAATGTATAGTTTAATAAGCAAGTAAGGTTAAGAGACCCTAATTAACGGTCTCAGTGTTGTACAATTCGGCCTTAATTACATCCCCCAACTTATAACTTGCTAGTTCTCAAAAAGGGAATAAATAAAGAAAAAATAAACCTAAACAAAATCTAACTATCTCATTTTTCGTGGGAAGAACGGCTGCATTTAGCGTATGCAACAAGCCTTTAAACTACAAAGTTACCCCAAGTGGACGAGTAAAATCTTGTGAGGGTTTCCAGAAATGATACCCACAAACATTAACATATTCACATCTATCTAGCAATAATCAATCACACTACTCCACTCAAGAATTAACTTATGTGCCACTACAGTGCAATGTTAAGACATGATGAGTCATTGAAAACACAGTAGACAAGCATGAAGGAATCTATTGAGTAGAGACCGCAATTTAGTATTACACAAATCAAGTTCTATGTACTTGTGAATGCTAGTAGAACACATTATCAGTAACCTCGGTGTAACGTGTAATCTCCATAACTAGTTAATTGACCACTATAATAGCCCAGTGTAACTCATAATAACCCCCAACATATATAGACAAGATTAAAATTTTGTAATTAGGATTCTCAAAATGTTTTTTTTTTTTTTGAATGACTGTGCAATATCCTGATCCATTAAGTTTTCTAATCGACCCATGTAACAATCTTTGGGCCAATGACTCCCAAACTAGACGGTTTTAGGGCACTAGGTGTGAAGCCACCCCAACGGGCTTAATAACTCGAGCTGAAAAGGCTACGAATCCGAACAAGTCATTTTCCTTATTTTTCCTTAACTGTGCAACGTCTAGGTCCCTTAAGCTTTCTAATTAACCCATGTAGCAAGTATTGAGCCAATGACTCCCAAACCAAACGGTTTTAGGGCACTAGGTGTGAAGACACCCCTACAGGCTTAATAACTCGAGTTAAAGAGGTTACGAATCCAAACAAGTCAAGTATTTTTTTTTAAAATTTAATTAAATTTTTTTTTTTAGAATTAAGGCTAATCATTTATTCTTTTCTACAATACTAGCAATTATCAATGATGTATACTCAGGATTATAATAAAGAGGTCATCGTTATGATAGTGTGTTCATGTGAATCAAGACATACTTATGATAAGTGTACTAATACCACAACCACAAACAACTATCTTAGTGCAAACATCACATGCGAGTGTTTACCCAGTAAACCCTTTTCATACAAGTCTACTATGTTCCCCAATTAACATATGCAAATATCATCACCCTACTAGCAACAAGTCGACATCAAATGAAGTAGTGCAATCAAGTGAAGCAGGTATAAGCATGAATTATAAGCCAAATAGAAATGCACAAAAGAAAATACCCTCATTCCTTAACTTGAATATGACATTGTCCTCAATGGAAGCAAATGTTAAGTAAATAGAAAAGAGAGAATATTACCAGAGCTTATAGGTGCACATCCAAGTAGGCAAATAATAACACACGCATACACACATTTTTTTTTTTTGAAAAGCGAAAGAGAAACAAATAAAAGTAAATACATAAATAAAATAGACTAAGAAAAAAAAAAGATAGCCTGGTACTACTGAGAATCCGGTGGTGGCGGTGGGGGGAAATGCTGGGCAAACAAGGTGTTCATCAATGACAACGTCTTGAACGCTTCGTCCTGAACCCGAGCGTCGAGTTGGTCAAAATGTTGCTAGCTAGACTTTCGATATGTATAAAAGTCAGTTTGCAATGATGCAATTGACTACTGAATGTTGAGTTGGCGAGCGTTGAGCTAGTCGAAAGCCACATGAGAATAGTCCCAATGCGCCTGAAAGTCCGTGCATAACCCTATGAGAATTTGGTGGTGATCATAAAGAGTACTGTGGACCTGATCTACAGAGTGTTGAAGCTATAAGTACTCCTCGTGAGTCATGTATAACAAGTCTACCTGGGGAGGCACAAGGGAGGCAGGAGGTGGTGGTTGGTCGGGCATGGGGTGATAGGCCTCATCAACCAAGGCACCAACTTGTTGCAGGATACGGGATAAGCTATGTTGCCATTCTCGATGCCTGAAAGTCGGATAAGCAATGTCTATCTCCTCAGGCGGATCAATTAGGAGGCCGTTCAGCTTGAAGAAAAATGTGAGCAAGTTAATAAATGGCAGGGGCCAAGTCAGGTTCTGTATAGGTTGAGGCTAAATGGCCTCCTGCAGAAATTTGCACATATGCATCCAAATCACGTGCTCAAGCGGTACCTAAGAACCATGTTGGTAACCATGTAAGACCCGGACAAACTCCATTCAGCGCTCAGCTTTATGCCTAAGTAGAAAGGCATTCTTATGTATCACTGAGTTAATGAATAATAAGCGGCCAGGCAACTTGCTCCAGCGCAAGCACATCTAACTTGTGTCACCGTGGGCCCCCAGGAAGTACTCTTGGATGAGGCGGTGTATGGGTTGTTGACCTTCAACTTTCGGGAAGAGCTGGTGGTCCGACATGGAAAAGAACCCTAACACTTGGACAATCATGGATTCTATGATGCTGACAATGTGGCCATCAATAATGGACAGAAGTCCTACACTAGTGAGCGACTCGTACATGTTCTGGTAGAAGAGTCGTACTAGACGAGGATAAGTGGGCGCCGTCACAATGCAAAGGCCTAACTGTTACCGGAGGTAGAGCTGCTCAACGGCCCAAAAGATGACTGGGTCATTCTGAAAATAGTTGATATTGAATTGTGTAAGCTTGTGAATTGGGTGTGAAGCCCACTCGATCGTGGTAACTCAACTGGTGGTGGTGGGGAGGATGGTGGTGATGGTGGCAGTGGTGGCATTGAGAAGGATGAACCTTTAGCTTTTTTGGAGGCCCAAGTGGATATCCGTCGACTTATGTCTTGAACACACCAAAAACATACACATATACCTATGGAACCAGCATGAGAATAAAATAAGATATTAAAGCACAAGTCTGTCCACTGATATACCACATGCAATTCTCAGCATTTTCCTTCTTTTTTTTTTCTTTTTTTTTGTAATAAATGAAACCTAAAATAAAATAAAATAAAAAAGAACTAAACTAGACATATGCATGTAAATTAAACTAGTTACTTAACTATGGTATAATAAAACACATTAACATTTTATTTAAATAACTAATGACTAAACAAATAAAAACAAATCACACTAACAAGTAATGAAGTAAACTAACAAGCAATCAATGAAATAATAGCATAAATAAAATAATAAACAACTAAATATATAAATAAACAACCTACAAAATAAAAAGGATTAGAAAAGTTAAGCATTAGTTTTTTTTTTTGGTGGGTCGCACATGCACAGGAGATGGATGCATGTGCGTTTTTTTTTTCTTTTTTTCTTTTTTGAGGATGAACAATGGATCTCTAACTCAATTAAACTATCCCTAAACATCACAAGGAAGATTGAAAGAAAAAATACAAATTTTAAACAAAAAGAAGGGTGTACCTTGAATTAGTGAATAAAAAGAGAGAAAGAATGGACATTCATCAGAGAAAATAGTGGTCGCCGGAGATCGCTGGACGAAGAGAAGGTAGGGCGCCGACGGTGAGGCTCCGGTGGTAGAGTGGTGGTGAGAAGAGGTTGGGTGAAGGTTGGTGATGGTGGGAAGAAGAATAAAGAAAGTTGGTGATGGTGGGGTTTGAGTGAAAGAGAAAGGGAGGAAGAAGATGATAAGGTAGAGAGAGAGAGAGAGAGAGAGAGAGAGAGAGAGAGAGAGAATATGAGAGGTAGAGAGAGAAAGAATCTGTGAGAAGTGGGTCTAGGGTTAGATATTCAATTTTTTTTAAAAAAATAAAAAATAAAATAAAATAAAAATGAATAAATAAAATAGATAAAATACAAAAATAATATAACAAAGAAATCTGTTTTTTTTTTTTAATAAATAAAATAGATACAATACCAAAATATGTAATAAAGAAATTTGATTTTTTTTTTAATAAATAAAATAGATACAATACAAAAAAAATGTAATAAAGAAATCTGATTTTTTTTTAATAAATAAAATAGATACAATACAAAAAAATGTAATGAAGAAATTTGATTTTTTTTTTTTTCAATGTCCCGCACGTGCGGGAGTGTACGCCGCACGTGCGGGAGTGTACCTGCACAACGTCACTGCTCGTGCATATAAAGTAGGCTTAAAAAAAATTTCAGGAATTTTCTCGCCCGTATAGGTCCCATACCGCATGTGCGGCTACCAGACTGCACCACCCTGCGTACCTGCCTTTAAAGTAGTGTCCAACTTGTGTACTGAAAATTTTTTTGCACGTGCAATGGGTTGTGCCGCACATGTGGGTTTTCTTTTTTTTTTTTTTTTTTTGCAAAGAGATTAAACGATTTCTTAACCCAAGCACCACCCAAAACATTTCAAACCATTTCTACCTTCATTTTACATCCGAAATAAATATAGCATTTTAAAAATAACAAAATGCTCAACAACGGTATAAGCTTCACGTGAAAACCACAGGTACTACTTTTCTCCCTAACAATGTTTGTAACTTTCCCTATTCTCCAACAGGGTGATAGACTAGGTTGATTCAGTATCTAGAATCAAGGCGCATAAAGCTAACTCGACCTATAGGGTTGCCGTACAGAGTTCAAGCCGTGGTGGTTTTGAAGCAATCTCCACATCCCTAGGTATTTAAATCATAATTTAGTCTCGAAAATTCCAAACCTTTGCGTTCTAGGCATTGCCATTCGAACTCTAGTTTCTACTATCTAAGTTGGTCTCTTAGGAACTCACTACAAACACAATTAGATGGCTATACCAGATCGTCAGATGCCATTCAGACAAGGCTAACACCAAAGGAATTACACAATTAGAGGATTTAAAGTCTCTTAAACGTCAAATAAAGCACAACAAGAATAAAGAAAAATAGAATAGAAAGGAAAGGAAAGAAAAGAGAACAAGACATCAATATCTCAATCAAAGTAAAAATGGTCCATCAAAGCAACAGACTCAATCATATCCCCATTTCCAATCCCCTTTATATACGGCTTCAGTCTTTGGCCATTCACTTTATAAGTGTGGCCATTCCTTGGATCTTGCACCTCAACGGTGCCATGAATAAATGCCTCTACAGCCACAAAGGGACCATCCCATTTTGATCTAAGCTTACTCGGAAAAAGTCTCAATTTTGAGTTAAAAAGCTATACTTTTTGGCTGGGTTTAAAGGATTTTCTATTAATGTGCTTATCATGGAATTTCTTAGCACAAGCTTTAAAAATTTTCGAACTCTCATATGCATCATTTCGAATTTTCCTTCAACTCATTGATTTGCAATTTCCGATTGAGCCCTACCGCAGCCATATCGAAGTCAAATTTCTTTATGGCTCACAACGCTCGATGCTCAAGTTCAATTGGGAGGTGGCAAGCTTTGCCAAACACCACCCTATATGGTGACATTTCAATGGGTGACTTATAAGTAGTGCGATAGGCCTATAATGCATCAATCAAACGCTTTGACCAATCTTTCTTATCTGGCCTCACTGTTTTCTTTATTATGTGCTTTACCTCCTTATTAGAGACTTCCACTTGACCACTAGTTTGAGGGTGGTATGAAGTGCCAACTTTATGAGTGATAGAGTATTTCTTAACTACCGACTCAAAGAACCGGTTACAAAAATGCATATCCTGATCACTTATTATAGGTTTAGGAAACCCAAAACGACTAAAGATGTTTTCATGCAAGAATTTGATTACTACTTTATGATCATTTGTTCGGGTAGCTATCGCCTCCACCCACTTGGACACATAATCGATTGCCAAGAGAATATACTCAAACCTGAATGACGACGGGAAATGGCCCATAAAATCAATACCCCAAACATCAAAGATGTCTACCACAAGAATAGGGGACATTGGCATCATATCACGACGAGATATCGAACCCATTTGTTGATAGCGCAAACAAGTTCTACAAAATTGATGGGCATCTTTAAAAATGGTGGGCTAATAAAACCTTCTTTGTAAAACCTTGGCGGCCGTTTTATGGCCACTAAAATGACCACCACATGTAGAAAAATGACAAAATGTAAGAATGCTATGCACCTCATTCTCCAACACACACCGTCGGATCACTTGGTCGGAGCAATATTTAAACAACTCCAGATCCTTCCAAAAATAATACTTGACTTGTGAAAAGAATCGGTCTTTGTCTTGCTCAGACCAATTTTTAGGAATTTTCCCAATGGCCAAGTAATTCACAATATGTGCAAACCACGGGGGGCTCGCTCGTGACACCACAAGAAGTTGTTCATCCGGGAATGAATCATACAAAGTTAAAGGGTCACTAGTATACTCAATAAGGACTTGGGAGAGATGATCTGCCACCACATTCTCATATACTTTCTTATCTCGAATCTCTAGGTCAAATTCATGAAGCAACAAAATCCATCTAATCAACCTAGGTTTGGTCTCTTTCTTTGATAGTAAATACCACAAGGCATGATCAGTGAAGACTATGATCTTGGAACCTAGAAGATAGGACCGAAATTTATCTAAGGTAAAGACCACATCTAGCAACTCTTTCTCGGTGGTAGTGTAATTCAATTGTGCATCCGAGAGAGGGCGACTAGCATAGTATATAGCATAGGGTGCCCTATTGACCCTTTGGCTCAGCATAGTCCTGATAGCATAATCTAAGGCATTACACATGATTTCAAAGCGAAGCGACCAATCTGGTGATTTCATTTTTGGGGCGGTAGTAAGGGTCACTCTTAGTGTTTCAAAGGCTTTCAAACATGTCTCATCAAATATAAAATGTGTGTCCTTAGCAAGTAAACCACACAAAGGACGGGATATTTTACTAAAGTCTTGATGAACCTACGGTAAAAACCTACATGCCCTAAGAAAGATTAGACTTGATGCATAGAAGTGGGTGGACGAAGGCCTGCAATGAGGTTAACTTTAGCTTTGTCTACCTTTATACCTCAAGGGGACACAATGTGTCCCAACACTATACCCCTCGAACCATAAAATGGCTCTTCTCCTAACTCAAAATCAAGTTTGCCTCAGTACATCATTCCAACACTCTAGTAAAATTCCTAAGGCATTCCTCAAAAAACAGTCCAACACCGAAAAATCATCCATGAAAACCTCTAGAAATTTCTCCACCATATCGGAAAAAATGGATATCATACACCATTGAAAAGTCGTCGGTGCATTACATAGCCCAAAGGGCATGTGCCTGTAAGCAAAAGTGCCAAAATGGCAAGTGAACGTAGTTTTTTCTTGGTCAGCGGGATACACTAGCACTTGATTATAACCTGAATAGCCATCAAAAAAATAAGAAAAACCCTACCCCACTAACCTCTCAAGAGTTTGATCAATAAATGGCAAAGGAAAATGGTCCTTCCTAGTCATAGGATTCAATCTCCTATAATCAATACACACTCGCCACTCAGTAGTGGTTCGTGTGGGGATTAACTCTCCTTACTCATTCTCTACAACAGTGATGCCTGATTTGTTGAGCACCACTTGTGTGGGATTCACCCACTTGTTATCCGAGATGGGGTGTATAATACCCACATCTAACAATTTCAAAACCTTTTTTTTCACAACCTCTTTCATGTTGGGATTAAGTCTCCATTGCATTTCCCGAGAAAGTTTGGCATCTTCCTCTAGATGTATATAATGCATGCATATGGATGGATCTATCCCTTTCAAATCAGTCATCGACTACCCTATAGCACTCCGATGTGCCACAAGAATACTCATTAATTGACTTTCCTGCTCTGCAGTTAAGTCAGATGCAATGATGACAGGTAAAGTATCCGTTGGCCCTAAAAATGCATACTTGAGTGTGGTCCGGAGTGCCTTCAACTCAAGTGTAGGTGGTGTGACTAAAGATGGTATGGTAAGCTCTCTAGACAAAGGAAGAAGGGACTCAAACCGAGCTTTCCACAAAGGAAAATCCGATGTAGAAGAAGAATTAAGTAAGGCATTCACCTCCTAAACTAACCCATCAATATCAAAATCCTTGAACCCAAAATGAGCTAGACAAGCCTTTAGAAGGTCCTCTACAAGAATGAAGGGTAAAACCTCTTCCACAACCCCATCCACAACATCCACAAATAAACACTCCTCTCTTTTATGGGGTTGTTGGGATGCTTGGAAAACACTGAGTTTCACTTGCATATTTCCAAATGAAACATCCATAACCCCGATACGACAATTTATGCATGCATTGGCCGTATCCAAGAAAGGTCGGCCTAAGATCACCGGGATTTGTTTCCTAGAATTGGCTACCGGTTCCATATCTAAAACCAAAAAGTCAATAGAAAAATAAAACCTATCGACCTTTACTAGCACATCCTCAATCATGCCACGTGGCACTTTGAGGGACAGGTCAGCCAATTGAAGTATAACAGTAGTGGGCTTCAACGCGCCAAGCCCAAATTCCTTATACACAGAGTACGACAACAAATTGACAGTAGCCCCTAAACCTAATAAGACCCTATCAATGAAGTGGTCCCCTATAATGCATGCAATGGTTAGGGCACCCGGGTCTTTAAGCTTAGGTGTTATGTCACTCAATAAGATGGAGCTTACTTGCTCTGTGAGTATGACCTCTTGGGACACGTGTGTCCTAGATTTACGCTTTGCGTACAAAGGTCGTTAAAAAATTTAGCATAGAAGGGTACTTGCTTAATTGCCTTCAACAGGGGGAGGTTGGTTTTCACTTGTTTAAAGACCTCCATCATTGCTTCCATGGATGCCACCTTCGACAGTGTATCAAGGCATTGGGAAAAGGGTGCCTTAGGCACATATGGTGCCTTAGGCTCATGTAAAGTGCTAGAGACTAAGTCATCCTCCTTGGGTGTTTCTCGCTTACCCTTGGCTTCTTTGGGTTTACCATCGTGGTCACCCTTCTTAGCCTTAGTTGTTTCAGACGCAACTGGTCGAGGCTCTAACTCCCTCTCATTTCTCAAGGTAATCACCACTTGCATCTGTTCATGGTGCTTTCCATTCCCACTCAACCCCTCTGCCCTATATTGACCCTTAGAGTTGGTCACAGTCTGACTCAATAATTTTTCCTCCTTTCTCATACTGATGTTGTTAGTCATTTGACCCAGTTAGGCCTCTAGCTTGGCAATAGAGTAATTATGGGAGTGAACTACTGGTGCTAACCCCTTAATTTCTGAAAGAACTTCCAACACCTGAGTCTCAAAGACAGAATTACCTTGAGGAACATGCGGGGGTTGTGGTTGCCGATATGGTTGTAGTGGTCGGTAAGGTTGTGGTGGTCAGTAAGAAGATTGGTTGGCAAAATTATTAAAATTCTATTTGGTGGTAGATGATTGTAAGAACTGCCTTGTGTAGGAGGTCTCCATGAAAAATTAGGGTGATTTCTCCATCCCAGATTGTATGTGTTGGAATATGGGTCATTATCCGGGTTGGACAATCCTTGAGCTGCATTCACATGCTTTTGGACTAATTTCGAAAATTGTGATGCTGAAGGGCACTCACTCAAGTCATGAGGCCCCCTCTTTTCGGGGCTCTAACTACTGGTTGCCGAACTTGTCAGGCTACGGAGGCATGGTGAAGGGAATTATCACTTAAGTTCTCAAATAATTGCCATGCCTAGGCGTGATTTTTGGACATGAATGTCTCACCACAAGAAGAATCCACCATTTGGCGGTAAGGCTTAGTTAAGCTATAGTAAAAGGTCTGCGTAAGTTACTAATCAGGCACTTGGTGGTAGGGACACTGTTGGAGAATGTTACGAAGTATTTCCCATGTTTCATGAAATTGCTCGACATCAATTTGAGCAAAATTGGTGATGGCTCGCTTGAGTTGGTTGGTCTTACTAATGGGAAAGTACTTCTCCAAAAACTTCTGTTGTAATTGGTCACAAGTTATGATAGAATTAGCAGGTAAAGAGTTCAGCTAGTGTTTGGCTTTGTCCTTTAATGAAAATAGGAACAATCGCAACATTAAGGCCTCATTGGTGAAGTTTTGGATCCTCACTATAGAGCAAATTTCTAGAAATTCATGCAGATGTTTGTAAGGGTCATTATGAGCTAGTCCATGGAATGATGGGAGTATTTGGATGGTGCTAGACTTAATCTCATAATGAGCAGCAGTGGTGTCCGGTAACTAAATGCATGATGGTGATGTATATGTTATGGGTGTGAAGTAATCCTTAAGGGTCTAGTTGGGCCCATTTAGGCCATTCAGGTTTGCCATCTCTAATGGCTCAAAGTATGGATATGGATATTCAACCTTAGGAACACAGGAAGATGCTCTAAGTTTCCTAAGAGTCCTTTCTAGTTCAAGGTCCAAACTCCACAATTCAGGGCGACAAGAATGGCGCCCGTGCATACACTACTCACACACACACACACACACACACACACACACACACACTAAGTTCCGACTTTGGTGCACTAAGTTATGAAAGCAGAATAAGGAGAAAATATTCACAGCGGTTTAACGAAAACACTTTACTCGTCTTGTGGATGCTTGACGTGTAGACCGTTGTCTCTAACCTCCACTTGAGCTCTTTGTTTCTCTTTAACACTTTGGTGCTTTGATTGCGAGTATTTGCTCATTTTTTTAAATAAAAAAAAAAACACTTTAGTGCTACGGTTTGTTTTTAAAGCTCGGTTGCGCTCCGCTTGCACTTGATATCTTCACTTGTAAAGACACTGCACACTTAGCAAGACTAAAATATAAAATCCTAAACTAAAAATTAAAATAAGAATACAACTTTAAATTAATTAGTTTTGCCAAAAGTCCTCGGCAACGGCTCCAAAATTTGATGGGTCGTTTCATACACCAAAAATAAATTCTAAACTGTACCAAATTCCTTAGAATAATGGTAAGTCCAGGTATTGATCCACAGGGACAATTGTGAAATTAAACTAATTTAAATGCTAAATTCCTAAATTAATTTTGATAAAAAAGATGTTTGTTCATAACCTAATAATAATTAAATTAAACAAAGCGATTAAAGTAGTGATTAAAATTGAAATTGGAATTACTGATTGTGGAAGAATCTAGGGTACTAAATTCACCACTGGTTACATAAATAAGGTTTCAATTTGAAAATCAATTATGCTACAGTTCGAACTAAATAATACTTCGCAACTACAAGTTCAAAGCATTGATCAAGAAAATATTTACGTTCAATGTATGGGCACAAACCATCTCAAGTAGTACGAATCGTTCGCTCTAAAATAGGGTAGTGACACGACTCGTCCCTTATAGTATGGTTTGTCTCATACCTTGAATATGAAAGAAAAGAAAACCGTTGTATGGAAAGCATTCAACTATCACAGAAAGCTGAATACTCGAAGAAATAATGGAAAATATATATTTGAAACTTCTTAAACACCATACAACTATTCAAACCATTACATAAAAGAAAATAAAAAAGAAAACCTATTTACATGGCTAGGGTTTTATCAAAACCCTAGAAAGATGAGCCTAGCCACTCATGGAGGAGTGGGAAGAAGTGGATGAAGAAGAACCCTACATAGAAATTGCCTTTGAAGCTTGAGAATCACCTTTTCCACACCCTAGCAATCATGACCCAAACCCGTCCCTATAGGTTTAGCATTGTAACCGGCCAGTATTCCTTAGATTACCAAAGGCCTCCTGACATAATAGCATATGGTTAGGGGCTGCGGAAGCAAATATACAAAACATACAAAGTCCATTGAGCAATGAAGACATACATGGAACTGAAAACTTTAAACTTTATATACATATGAGTGACGTCATGGGTACAGTATTTACACATCACTAACAAGCACATACAAAATGTGACTTATTCAAAAACAAAGAGACAGTCTTATACATCCATATTGACACAGCCACAATACAGTACTTGATCTGGAACCTCCTCGTGAGAAGCAAAAGGTGGCTGACCAACCCAAAAATACCCCAGGCATCATCTTAAGCCTGATCACGAGCATGCTCACCTACATACATAATAAATAACTATTGAGTAGAAGCCCAGTGAATAATAACAAAGTAAAGGGGTAAATGAATGATGTCCCATAACTATGGCTAAACTGAAATTCACATACATATTCTAATTTGAGCATATATAGAATTCAGAGTTCGTGCATAGTCTTACGTAGTACATCCATCAGCACTGACAGATCACACACACAATGTCTTAAATCGTACTCGTCAGTTTTATATAAGAACCTCCGGCCGGGTAAGAATAACTTGTCAGTCCCATAAAGGAACCTTCGGACTGGGAACTTGTAAACTTGTCAGTTCCACTTAGGAACCTCCAGCCGGGTATAGATAGCTTGTCAGTTCCATAAGGAACCTCCAGTACCGGGATCTTGCATACACTTGAAACATATCATTACTTGAATCATAGCATATTGTCAAGGGCTTGTTAGACTTGGACAATCATTCATAGCATAAAACATGATATTTCATAGAACAATTCTTAATTCGTGTACAGAAAATAATTTACTTGAACATAGCTTTACTAAGTTATTACTCACAAACAATAAGTGTCGTAAGTAAACAATTCAACTTCCTTGTGGCGCTTGACCTACACAGATACAGAACGAACATATTCCGAATTGCACACCCGTAAATGATAACTTAGTCCTTTCATGTTTTGGTGTGTTTCTACTTCGTTATCCTCATCATGGAGTCTTAATCATGGCCTAGGAATGCCTAGGATGGAACGGGGATGCAAAAATGCACTTGAAAACATTTTTCAAAACTTGTTGAAAATAGGGTCCATGCTCGAGCGTAGGTTCCCTCGTTCGAGCGGGCATGCAGACAATGAAACTTCGCTTGAGCGCGACTTTCCTCACTCGAGCGGACTGCCAACTTTTGAAAAAGTACTAGTTGCTCACATTTCACGCTCAACAGACACTGGATCTCCGCTCGAGCGTGAGACTCAGTCCTTCGCTTGAGCGTGACTTATGTTGCTCGAGCGTGCTGCAAGATACGCAAACTTTTAGGTATATGCATTTCATGCTCGAGCGAGAATCAGGTCGCTCGAGCGTGGATGCAAATTCTGGAATTTCCAGATTTGATCTTCAAGCTCAAACTCAACCTTTAAAGCATCAAACTTGATTTTCCTGGGCCAAAACTTGAGAAAATATATGAAAACCCTTAAGATAACATGAATCAAAGATCATTTCAAGAAATCAAGGCCCAATGGCTTGCCAATTTTGCAAAATGCAACTAAAAGTTTATGAATGATCCAAGAACATGGCATGCATGAATTCTCTTGAACTTAACCTCTTCAAAACATGATCAAACTTGGCAACTTGATAGAAAACATGATGAATTCCCAAAATGCAAGTGAGATGAACACATGCAGGAAAGAATCCCTTGAAATCATGCTCAATTTGTGAAGAAATGAACATGCATGTGAGAATTCCCATGAAATCAACCTCAAACTCCATGATATGGACATACATGCATGAATTAATCTTTGTCCCTACTTCTTAAGCTTAATTCTTACATCTCCTAGCTCAACTTACAAGAATTCAAAAATGAATCAACTTAATTTCAAGCTTAGAGACTTGTCTTCTTACCTTAGATGTTCAATTGGGCCTTAGGTGCTAAATTCTTGAGCTAGATGATCAAATCTCCAAGGTTTCTTCCTTTTCTCCTAGCAATCCCTCTTGTTTGTGTTCAATCTTTTCTTCCCTTCTCTCTCTCACATTTGAGCACTAAGATGAGGAAAATGAAGGTGCAAAACATGACTAGTGGGGTCAAATTAGCCTTATATAGGCCTAATCAAGAGTTAATTAGTTAATTGACATCAATAATTCTAATTTAATCATTCCGAATCGAATTTCAATTAAACCTACCATAAAATCCTATAAATTCTAATTAACATATAAATCGAGTCAATTTCAGAATTAGATGCAGATAAGGCCTTCAATTCGCAAATCGAAATCAAAACATGAACAAATCTTTCTACATCAAACAAATATAAACACAAAATGATGCAATGCACATATAATCAACTCAAGATTTCTTCTTAATTTCTTATTAGGCACCCTTAAGCATGAATTATCGTTAATTATGGATCGGGGTTGTTACACTAGCCTCTTCTCTCTCTTAGAATTTTTCAGAACCCTAATCCAGCCTCTTTTTCTTCCCTTTATTCTTTTACTGTCTTTCAAACAGGTTTAAAACAACGACATGGTTTTTGAGGTACAGCCGCATGTGCGAGAAAAACCCTCTATACGTGAGGGAAGCTTGGGCTTTGTTTGGCTAGGAAGTAAATGCCACACATACGGGAATGGGCCTCCGTACGTGCGGAAAAGAATTTTCTCTCAATTTTTGTTCATTTTATGCTCCTACTGTGTACAAACCTAATTGACATTAAACAGACATAAAATGAATAGTTTGACAAGCAAGTAAAGCTAAGAGATCCTAATTAACGACCTCAGTGTTGTACAATTCGGCCTTAATAAAATTCTTTCTTTTGGATATCCTCCTCACTTATAGTCAACTGGTGTTAACCCGACTTCAAGTCTATCTTAGAGAAGCAACAAGACCTCTTCAACTGGACAAACAAATCATCTATGCACGACATTAGGTACTTGTTCTTAACAGTACCTAGTTCAACTTCCGGTAATCAATGCAAAGTCGCAATGCACCATCTTTCTTCTTGGCAAAGAGAGCCGATGCTCTCCAAGGCGAAGTACTAGGGTAAATAAAACCCTTATCTAACAATTCCTGGAGTTAAATCTTTAACTCACGCAACTCGGCAGGTGCAAATCTATACGATGCCATAGAAATCGGCATCGTGCCAAGCACAAACTCAATAGAGAATTTAATCTCACGATAATGTGGCAAACTAGTGAGATCCTCGGGAAAAACATCTGGATATTCACAACCTACCCTCGGCAACTCAACTCGGACTTCATCACAATTACTACCTAAGAAGTTTGCAGGAAGATAACTAAGTTCACTTCGAGCACGTGGATCATACACTGATGATAAAACTCTATCAGTTCTGTCCCCCATGAAATAAAAACAATCATCGCTCAAGATATATACATTAACCCTCTAACGGTAACAATCTATGACAGCTCGATACAATGACAATCAATCCATACCCAAAATATAATCAAAACTTAACATGTTAATCAACACAAATGCAAAAAGAAGTCGGTGACCAGCAACCTCTATTAGGGGTGAGCACAGGTTGGTTGCGGCCACGGAACCTTCAATCCGCCATCTGTCCGCCAGATTGGCGGATTGGAGAAAATCAATCTGCATCCGTCCGCCAATCCGGTGGATGTGGATTGAGCGGATTGGCGGTTTGGCAGATGGATGCGAATCGGTTTGGCGGTTTAAAATTTTATAAATTTTCAACATAATTCAACTTGTACACTTCCTCAAAAAAAAAAAAAAAAAAAGAAGAAAATATTACAGTCAATGACTTAAAAAAATATTACAATTACTGCATGCCTCATCCAAAGCAAGAAAGTTTGAAACTTTAGAATATCACAATCATAGCATGCCTCATCCACATAAAGTATTACAATCTGTGGTTCTTAAAATATAAAAACAATTCAAACCACCAAAACCATAAATAGAGCAGTAGTAGAAATTGTATGTCCCTGTATTGTTACATCTATATTTGTTTTTGAAACAAAAACCAACCAGTATATATCATATTTTCTATTTATTATTTTTAGAGATAGATTTAAAAATCAAAAAATATAGATAAATAATACGTTTATTTTTTTAATTCAAAAAAGATATTGAAGTTGAAAACTTTTTTTCAACAGAATATTTAAACTTTTTTTTAATTGAAAACACAAACAAAATATTTAAACAAACTGAAAACACAAAGTCTTATAAATTACTATGGATGCTCGCGGTTTGGCGGTTCGGTTGCGGCCAAAGAAATGTTAAATCCGCCATCCGTCCGCCAGATTGGCGGATTGGAGAAAATCAATCCGCAACCGTCTGCTTGTCATCATGCATCCATCCAAAATATGGCGGATCGGTTCGGTTCGGTCGGTTTTGGTAGATCGGTATATCCGCTACTCACCCCTAACCTCTATGTCACATTCCCGACACCCTTGTTCCAAAACAATCTCACTACCAAAAGGTGACTCTACACTAAGTGGAGATGCTAACCGAGCCAATTCTAACCCCAATGCCGATGCAAATGCAAAAGAAATAAAAGAGTGGGATGCACCCGTATCAATCAACACATTGACAATAGAATTGCATAACAAGAAAGTACATCTCACAGCTGAACGTGCTGGCACTAAGTCCGGCGTGGTAACATCATACACATGCCCTGAAGGTCTCTGCTCCACCTACTCACTCATCGGAGAATACGTCTGATATACTGATTGAGCTGAAGAGGCTCCCTAATTGGCCCTCGAGGCCTATGCTGACTGTGCAGGCTGGTAGCTTTATGTCTGCCTCAAACCAGATATATTAGATGTGCCACCTAACTGAGGGCAAAACCTGTTCAAGTGCCCTGACTGCCCACACTAATAACAAGTGAGCGGCTGCCCTCTCCTCCAACTTTGGCTCTAAGAACAAGCCGCAGATGAAACTGACCATTGCCCTCATCCCCTTTACATGCAAGCTAGAGACTTGTGATCTAACTGGCCACACTTAAAGCAAGTGAAATCTCCCTTACCACTTTTCCCAGAACCCGAACTCAGTACTGGAAAAGTGAACCTCGACTGAGCTCCGTGGAACTGCTATGGAATAGAACCCATCTGTCTCTTACAGTCCCCTTAAACATCCTGACTCCTCTTAAAGCCCCTCATCCGTTCCTCCTCCCTTTGCATCACGGTCTCAAGATGAGCCGCCAACTCTACAAGTCGCCCGTAATCTGTAATCATCAAATTGGCTACCTTAAAAAGAAAGCTGGTCCTAAACCTTTTCTCAAACTCCACACAACGACGCTCCTCTATCGCCACTAACTCTGGTATCTTGATAGACTAGTAAATGCGGCCTAAACTCAGCCACCGGTGTGTTCAACTGCTTGAGCTTTAAGAATTGCTCCTTTAACTTCTTTCTAACAGTGGGATGTAAGAACTTATCCTAGAAGGCGTCGACGAAAGCCTCCCAAGTTACTCCAATGAACCTGTGTGCATACTTCCACCATTGACCCGCATCTCCCTTCAATTGGAAGGATGCTAAGGTCACTCTCAAACCACTGTCTTCAATGCCAAGCATCTCAAATGTCTTCACCATTTGTTCGAGCCATTTATCTGCTTTCAAAGGCTCTTTAGGATCGCCCAAAAACTCGTCCGAGTTGGACCGGAAGAACTTTCTTTTCAAGAATGACGACCCTGCCTCAACTACTTGGGCCTGGACTTGATTCTCAACCCTAATAATGTCCATAGATTCCCATAATACTCTGGCCATTTCGCAGGCCAAAGTATCCATGGCCTGCTGACCAACTAGTTAGGGATGGCAATCTGAAACCGGCCCGATGGTGACACAACCCCCTGACCCCGAATTCAGTGGTTATTCACCGAAAAATATCCCCTATGGGCCGAGGATGGTATTAAAAAATTCATCCCCGATGATATCTGGGCCGGGGATGGGGATAGTTGTTTCAGACCCGGACCCGGCCCGGCCCTAGCCCCGCCTCACTTAATCTCCGAAGTGAAATTACCATTTTGTCCCTGGATATATATATGCTTGTATTTGTTTAGGGTTTGAGTCAAACACACACTCAGCCTCTGCCTCTGCCTCTGCCTCTGCCTCTCACTCTCACTCACACGGCGCTCCTCTCTCTCTCTCGCTCGCCACTGGTCTCTCTCTCTCTCTTCCCTCTACTCTGATTCACTCTCGCACCTCTCCTCCAGAGGCGACACCGCTACTGTTCGCTCCACCTCCGTCGCGACCCTCTCTCTCTTCCAGTCACCGCCACCTCCTCCGTTCCCTCCTCTCATCTTCGTCGTCCTTCATACACGCAGCACGCAGCACACTTAGCATCATCGCAGATCTCCTCAGTCGTTCGTCTTAGTCACCATCACAACAGATCTCCTCCATCGACCTCTCAAATCTGTGTTGATGATACACGCAGCACACTCAGATGATCTCCTCCATCGTCCTCTCAGATCCGAGTCAGATCTCATCACTCTTGTATAAATGTGTCTCTTTCTGTCATTTTTTTTTTTGGATAGTTGATCTATTAATGATTTTGTTGTTGATTTGTTGTTGATTTGTTGTTGATTTTGTTATTGATTTTGTTATTGGTGTTGATCTGTGTTGTTGATTTTTTATGTGTGTGTCTCAGATCTGTGTTGTTGAAAATGTATGTGTGATGTTGTTGTTAATGATATTGAAACAAATTTAGGTCGAGGAATTTTTGGGGTCGGGGAAACTCGATCCCCGTTTGGGGGCAAGGACGGGGAGAGTGATAGATTCCCCGTCGGGGATCGGGGCCGGGGCCAGGACATTTTTCACCATCGAGGATTGGGACCGGGGAGTGTGATCCCCGCCCCCACCCCGCCCCGTTGCCATTCTTGCAATTGGTTCAGCCACATTGGCTTAACTAACTCCTTTTTCTTGTGCCAAAATATCATCCGGTAAAGGCACCTCATGCTTTCTAGGCCTATCATGCCTATCACCACCACGTCCACGTCCTGACATTCTAATAAAAGTAACAAAAGAGATTAGCTCATTTATAAATGTGCCGAAGTTAACTTACTCGAATCCTAATGCGATGGACAACAGTAATTCACTCCACATAAGTACGTAGTCATATAAACACATATGAATTTTCTTCTTGGATAATGACCATTACGCGGCGTTGCCAGAGTTCCAATTAGAAACAACAGTAATCAGGTGCTCTTTTAATAGGACTTCTAGAAACTCGTAGACCAAATCAATATCTTAAGAATTAAATCTCATACCCATATAACCATATAAGCATGTTATCACATAAGCATACCATGCATACAAATATCTCTGTCAAGCGAGACAAACCCATTGTGATAATAACCACTTCCCACATATCCAAAGTATTCAAACCTGGTATGCTCTGACACCAAGTTGTAACGCCCCAAAATAAACACCACACATAAATACATCTATCTCATAATAACCAATAAATAGCAATATAATTGAATTGCTAAGCTTACATTAATCAAAGTTTGATATACAACGGAAGCACATGCAATATACATTTATAAACAGTACATCCTGAATCTACAGTATGTGTTACGAGATAGTAAAAAGAAGTGAAAGCTGAATAGATAATCAAATGCCCTAAAGGCTTACATCTTTCCAAGTCAGTACTTGGGTACATAAAAAATGAGTCTTAAGCTCAACACAAATAAATCCCTAGGCTTGTATAAAATTAAATACAAAATAAAAAATCTAAGATTTCAGCTCCACAATCCTCTCAAGCTAAGTCCTTGGTGGAGACATATCACCAGTACCTGAAAATGGTTTTCCCATAAAAGGTGAGCCAAAACCCAGTAGAAATAATCCAACACAATATGTGAATCTTAACAAAGATATAACGGTGAAATGCACATGCAATGCCCATGTCAAAACGTTTTATATTTCTTTCCCAAAAACCATGCCATGCTTAATTTATATCACAATTCTCAATTCATGCCCTTTACAATAGAAAACAATAGGGAAATCTCAAACCAATACAACCTTTCATGGATATTTCATCCACAGGAAACCGTCAAACGGCACCCATGTAAATGTAGTCTATACAAGGGCTACTATTGCTATTTTACGGATATTTCGTCCACGAGAATCGACACCCATGTATACGTGCGTTTTTCAAGACTTTCACCCTAGACATACAGGCCAACTTGATTTGGTGAGACACATCTCTTTCCCATGTTCACCCCTTTTTCTCAAAATCATATACATTTTCAATGTATTAAATAAGAAACAATGTCCAATGCACATGGATGAGAAATTAGTTTTAGTTCACCTAATTCTCATGCAATTTCTACAACACTCATAACTATTCTCCACCAATAGCCCCAAAATCGATATCTCTAATAAATAGAACGATTTCAATAACAATATACATTATTATCATTTCTAAGATGTGAGCGATATAACATATCCAACTCCTCCATCATCATCAATATCCTTCATCACCATTATCAAGACGTGAGCGATATTACAAAACCAACATCATCCTTCAATATTTTTCCAACACAAGTCAAACCCATGGTTTTAAAGCAAAACCTCATTTTCTTTCAAAAATCATTTTTGAGTAGAGAAAGAAATCATTCAAATTACATAAAAGTCAACATCGTTTCCATTGTCTTTACAAGATCAATATTTGAGATTTCTAGGGCAAAATCCCTTTTTTCTTTACAAATCATTTCCAAAGGTAAAAACCCGTCACTTCATCATATATCAACAATAAATACCTTTCTACAAACACTTCCAACAAACAATTTGAAAACCCCTCTTTTGATTTCCAACCAAAACCCTAGATTTGCCCAAAATCTCCAAAAATCACAATATTGTTTTGGAAATATCAAACAACTAAGTTAAAAATCATAAGAGGGTGCAGAGAATTCATATCTCAAACTTAGAAGAGAAAGAATGAAGAAAAGCCCAAAAGTTGACTGTGACGAAACAATGATTTACTTCGATCAAAACAAAGCCCTCGACAAACTTTACACTTAATCTCGAAGGAGCAAGGTGAGGAAATGCTTCTAAGTGAGTAGATCTAAAGATCTTTAAGCGAAAAAGTGAGTTTAGTATAGCGATTCCGATTTTGACCTGACCCTTGTTGTATTCCGAACTCAGGTTTCATGATTTCATATTGTTGTTCACCTCTTGCTTCCATTGTATCTCCTTAAATTTAGGTGATTGGATTATAGTGGTTGTGTTTAGAACAGGTTGGTTACTTAGTTTTCAAACCTTTGTTGCTCAGAATTTTGCTTCTCCTCCGCTCAAGCGGCACTTCTTGTGCTCGAGCTAGCTTTGTAAACTCTCAATATTTTTGTAGGTCTGCAAAACTACTAGGAGGGTTTATTCTACGTTCGAGTAACGTTTCCTACGCTCATGCGGGTGGGCACTCGAACGGCCCTTCTTGCGCTTGAGCGTTGATCTATTGTCTGCAAAACTACTGGATGTGTGTATTATGTGCTCGAGCGTCACTTCTTGAGCTCAAGCGGTAATGCCCTTCTGTTTTGTGTCTTGACACTCGAGCGTCACTTCTTGCGTTTGAGTGGAACAACTTATTGTGTCTGACGCTCGAGCGTCACTTCTAGCGCTCGAGCGGACTGTACATATATCAGTTCGTAACAGCTACATTTTACATCACTTTTTCAGCTCTTCCTTTCTCTAAAACATTTCAAAACCCTAGATCTAGAGTCTTTCTCTCTAAAACTCAGATTCTCTCTACATTTTCACTAAGATCCGTTGGTTTCTCCACCATACTTCCTTTATTAAAAAGGTAGAGCATCTCAAGGGCTACATTTCTATCTGAATAGAGTTGTGTTTAAGTATCTTTGAAGCTTCCTCTTTGCTTGCTCGACTTCTAACTTCGAGATAGGGGCTTTCTATACTCTTTTATGAGTTTTAGTTTAGTTATTTATTGATGTGTAAGAAATATTGGGATTTGAGATGATTTTGAAGAAACCTAGGGTTTTGGTTTAGAATCAAAAGAGGGGTTTTCGAATGAATGTATTGGAAATGGTTATGGGAGTAAATACGAGCTTGTGTTGTGTTGAAATAGTTGATTTTGGTGTTTGGGATGAAATTGAAAAAAATGGAGTTTTGCCCTAAAATGTCTCGAATAATTATTTTGTATAAATATAGAATTGGTATTGAGAATATGAAATTGAATGGATGTTTATATAAATGGTTGAGTTAGATATGTATTACCTCGCATCTATGGAAATTTGGATAATTTATCTGTTGTAAAGATTGTATATCTGTTTAGAAATATCTATTTTGGGCTATCGGTGAAGGATAACCATGATTGTTGTAAAAATTGCATGAGGATCAGGCGAATTGAAACTAATCTTTTAGCCGTTATCATTGAATATGATTATGGTGTGTATACATTGTATATGTATGGTGTTTGGGAGGAGAAAGGGGATGCACTCCATGTTTGGAAGAAAAAAGGGGATGGACTCCATTAAACTAAGTTGGCTTATGTGTCTAGAGTGAAAGTCTTGAAAACCGCACGTATACATGGGTGCTGATTCTCGCAGATGAAATTTCCGTAAAATGGCAAGTGAATGTATTTGTATGATAATTATATTGGTTGGAGATCTGTGAGGTGTATCCTTTGTTTGAATGATTAAATGAAGTAGGTATAACTAATGAACCGAGATAAAATGAATTGAGATGTAAGTTTGGCATAATATGATTTTGGAAAAGAGTTGTAAAAGATTTTGTCATTGGACATTGAACATGTGCATATTACTTATATCTTTGTTAAGATTCATATGTTGAAATAGATTGTCTCTACTAGGCTTTGGCTCGCCCTACTTGGGAAAATCATTTTCAAGTACTGGTGACATGTCTCTTTTAAGGACTTAGCTTGGAAGGACCTGGGAGTTGAAGGCTCTGTTTTGTTATTTTGTATTCAATATTTGCACAAGCCTAGGGCTTTATATGTATGAAACTTAAGACTCTCTCTTTTGTTGTAACCAAGCATAGTCTTGGAAAGTTGTAAGCCTGTAAGGCATTTATTTTGTTGATCATTAAGTTGGTATCACATGCTATAGATTCGGGATAGAGCATATGAATGTATATCACATGTGTCACCTTTTTTTGTAAATTAACTTTGATTAATGAAATCTATTATTTTGTTTATGCCATCTTGTATTAGTCATTTACAGATGAATTATTGTAATTATTTTTGGGGCATTACATTTAGAGAGAGAGAGAGAGAAGAGTGATTCACGGTTTAGAGAGGGAAAAGAGAAGATAAAGTGAAGAAAATAATAAGTGAGGACCCTATTTATAGTGCTAGGTTAAAGTGAAGTAAAGTCCCAAAGTCAACCCAAAAGAATAAATCAAAATCCCCAAGAAGTAGGGTCCAAAACTGAACGAAAATCTGGAAAAAAAAAAAAAAAAGCTCACAAGGATCGACCCTTGTGTCGGTGGTGTCGACCCTTTAGGAAAAATTGACAAAAAGACAATATTGGCAGCATACAAGGTGTCAATCCTTGGACTCAAGGTGTCGATCCTTGGACTGGAGGTGTCGACACTAAATTTCAGCAACTAAATCCAAATTTTGTGGTAGACAATGGCCGACCCTTTCCAGACTGGTGTCGACCCTTGAGGCCAACAACAAAAGACAAGTGTCGATAACACCAAGGCTGGCGTCGACCCTAAATTTCAGTAGCTATTCCAAGAACAAAGTAGTGAGATGGTGTCGACACCTCCAAAGCTGGTGTCGACCTTAAGGGCACAACAAGACAAAGAAAAGGAGGCAGTGTTGACACTAACAAGGATGGTGTTGACCCCTAAAGCCAAAACCAAACATAAAGAGAAATGAATGACCGCCACGGATATGGTTTCCCGGATTCAAAAGCAATAAATGGGTCGGGTCTAAGTCTGGATCACTATAAAGACTCTTTCTCTCATTAGCAGGGTTCTTCTAGGAATCACACTCCTAAATGATAATGCTTATCTTTGGAACACTCTACTCACTGCCAACCAAGTGAGATGGCCAGAACTCTCTGCTCAGCTATCATTGCGCTCGACCGAGCTATCTGTTCTACTTCTAGGTGATCCACGCTAAACCTGACCAAAGAGCGGCATTCTATAGTGCTACGGCTAGATCGGCTTTCTCTATTGAAGTTACCTCGGTCCGCTCTCTTTCTCTGGCTGAACCACGCAAACAGCCAAATGATAATCTACCAAGCTATAGTTAGCTCGGCTTTCTTTACCGAAGCCATATCGGTCTATTTATGGCCTGCATGTAGATAGCTAGGTCCAATTCCACTATCTGGTCTAGAATTCATGCAACCCCTAACCGAGCTACATGAGCTCTTATCTTGGCCCAATGCACGACCTAAACTCATAAAACAATTTTACCTAGCTCGGCCCAATTTGTCTACACAAATTATCCTCTCAAAAATCAAACCACATTCCACATGTCACATTTTAAAAAAGTACATTAAAGAATTTTTGTAGTTGCATTGCTGGTTTAGATAAACCACATTTCACATTTAATCCACCCAAAAATATAATATGCTCATTTTGGAAATCAAATCACATTTCACATTCAATCTACCCGAAATATAGCATGCCTAATATGGAAATCAATCACT
Organism: Camellia lanceoleosa; assembly: GCA_025200525.1. Taxonomy (NCBI): domain Eukaryota; kingdom Viridiplantae; phylum Streptophyta; class Magnoliopsida; order Ericales; family Theaceae; genus Camellia; species Camellia lanceoleosa. The sequence continues at coordinate 28,979,450 of CM045762.1, read as the reverse complement.
ATGTCATATTTATAAATTAAAAAAAAATCACATTTCAAAAAAAAATTAAATAAATAAGCTCAACAATCAATAATGGTAAAACATATTAACGTGACACAGTAATATATTAAATAGAATATCATAAAACATGTTTTCAAATGGTAGGTCTATAAAAAAAAATGACTTTATGGTATATAAATCTCTAAAATTGAATTTTTAAATAATTTTACTAGGGGATAATTATTCAGGAATTTTATAATACAATGTAACATTTGTTATACTACAAAACTCTAAGCCGATAACATAATCAATTTTTTTTATAAGTGGGATATGTTAGTTTACATGGTTGAGAAACAAAAAAATAACTCACTTATATGTTATGATTTTTATTTGTCAGAGTGTTATATGGACAACACCACGTGTAAAGGCATGCGGGGATCAATTTGGATTGATTTTTGAAAAATTATGAACCGAACTATATGTAGCCTATATTTGAGAAGTTGGGTTTTGAGAATTTTTTTTGATTAAAATAGTTACAAAAAATAAAATAAATTTTTAGTTTAATAAGATAAAATATCACATCTAACTTATAATTATTACATTTTTTTTTTCACAAAAAAATTAAAAAAGTTAAAAGTTTTTCCTAAATTAAGTTTTTTAACCCTAGATTAAAATAATTAAAAGTCAAAAAATTAAGGGTGTGTTTGGTTTGTATTTATAGAGTAGCTTTTGAAATGAAAAGTATAAAAACTTGTTTGGTTTTCTTTTTCAACACTGGTAGAGAGCCCTAAATTCAGCGGCTCAAATGCATCAAATTGCTCAAAACTGCGTTGTTTTGGGCACAACACAACACAAAACTACGTCGTTTTACTCAATTTGAGCCATTTGAGCCACCTTTTTTAGGGCCCCCAAATATTATTCTTTCTTTTTTTAAGAAATGGTTTTAGAAAATTATTTTGGAGAGAGAATTTTTAAAAAAGTGATTGATTTGATATATATGAGAGAGAGTGATTTTGAAAAGTAGATAACTAAACAAAATTTTGAAATTTTTTTTGAAAAAATTTATTTAATTTGATTACTCTTAAAAATTTATTTGTAAAAAATTTTTCCTAAAACTTTTTTTAAAAGACAAACCAAACAAACCCTAAAAAACTAACCCACTTCATAAACGAAGGCTTAATAAATTCAAAAAATTTCAACTCAGCCACCACCCACGTATCCTCAAAAAGTGTTGGACAGGACAGGTTATAAATAAAAAATAAAAAAATTTACTAGTTAATATATATCTTTATTTCTTTTTTATCAATGTCAAATAATAAGTTACTATTCATCATGTTTGATTCTTTTTTTCTAAACTCATTTTTTTTGAAAATTTTAGGCTCTGTTTGGTAAGTATTTCAAAATATAGTTTTACTTATTGATTTGAGCTTTCAAATCATAATTCTACATCCATTTAGAGCTTTCAAATCATAATTCTACATCCATTTCTCAAAACTCAATTCAAAACATAATCATTACTTTTCAAAACTCATAACTAAACACATAATTCAAAACTATTTTCAAAACTCAATTTAAATCAATATTTTAATTTTTTAAATATTTTTAAAATATTTTAATTTTGTTAAGATTTTAAATATTTAAATATGTTACAATTTTTTTAATTTTTTGAATATTTTTAAATATTTTAATTTCAAAATATTACGATTTTAATTTTTTAAATTTTAAAATATTTTATAAAAATAAATCCAAACTCTATTTTATAAAAATATTTTTAAATATTTTAATTTTTTTTGTTATGTATTTGGTTACGATTTGAGTTTAGAGTTATAAAAGTAGTATGAAGTTTCGAGTTATGTGTTTGGTTATGAGTTTTAAAAATAATTTCTTAATTGAGTTTTGTTTTATGTGTTTGGTTACGATTTAAGTGTAGAGTTTTTTTTAAATTTAAAATATTAACATTTTAAATTATTTAAATTTTTGTGATTTAAATTTTTTGAATATTTATTTTAATTTTTTACTTATTAAATTTTTTAGATTATTTAAATTATTTAAATATTTATGATTTAAATTTTTTGAATATTTATTTTGAAAAAAAAAATTATTTCCTTTGTAGTATTTTCAATTAAAAAATTGATTAATGTTATTTTCTGTTAATAATAGTTTTTTTAAATTAAATTTTAAAAAGAGTTTGGTTATGAGTGTTGATCAGAATTTTTAATAGTGTGAAAGTAGTTTGTTTTGTTAAGAGTTATAATAATTTGAATTAAGTTTTGAAAACTTTTTCTAAAACTCATAACCAAACAAATTTTCTTACTTCACATATCAAATCAAACTTTCAAAACTCAATTCTACACTCAATTCAAAACTCTATTAAAAAATCATAACCAAACAAATTTCTACATTCAAATCATAATTTCACAACTCACAAACTCAAAATACAACCATACTCTCAAATCATATTTACAAAACTCTACCAAACGTAACCTTAAAGTTTTTGTTTGGTTATTTTGATAATAGGATAAACATTATAGAATCTTGATACAACTTTTGGAGGGAAATTTGACAAATTTTTAGGATGTGACAAATTTGACAACTTTTCAACTTTTGGAGGGAAAATGGGATAAAGTTTAATTAGTCAATGTATCTAGCCCTCTCTTTTAACTTTTGAGAAAAATTTGAAATTGCATAGTGCATTTTTTTGAAAATCAAACATATATTTATTTTTAAAATAAAATTTTCAAGTCACTTTTTCAAAAAATAATTCAAAAAAGCGAAACCAAACATAGTGATTCTTATTTCAAAACAAGATACAAAACTCATTTGATTAATAGTACTTGGATTAAGGAAACATTGTGTAAGCAAGTGTAACATAATTTTGAATTTATATAATATAGACGGACTGGGTTTGTTTGCAAATTGATTGAAAAACTTTAATCAACAATTCAATTAATTCATTAATTTTTAACATCTAATTTGTTCAATCTAACATGCTCATCTTACGAGGCAAACGGGTAAAGATAATAAGCCAACTAAATAACTTAAGTTCGATTTGTGTTCGACTCATTAAATACTTGTTTGAGCTTGTAAATATGTCCGATTTTCAATATATTTAGAGTTTGTTAAAGTTTTAAACCAAACTTGAACAGTTAGAAACTCGTTTAACTTAATTCAATAAACTTAAAATTATATAAAAATACTAAATTACTCAAGCTTGGTTTAACATAAATTTGGTTGAGATCAAAATTTTAGTAAACTAAATTTAAACAAATTTTAAAATTCGTTAAAATTTTATAATCAAATTGAAACCGTTAACTGTTCATCTCGTTTATTTTTCCTAAATAAAAATGTTAGAAATCTTTAATAATCTATCAGACACTCACATAAGTATGGGTTCCACACTTACGCAAGTGTTTTTGGTAGATTATTTTGTATCTCTAAGACCATCTCCAACCGTGTATCAAACTTATCATCAAATTTGAATTTGATGAAAAATGGTTCCTTTTTCAGCTCCAATGGTTTCATCAAATCAATATCAAACCAAGGATTTCACTCTTTTTTTTCATCAAACTGAGGACAAATGTATCTTTCATCAAATCACTGTTCATTACCATTAAATTTTCACCATCGGATGTTCCCTTGGATGTCCTCCCAGATGACCACTTCAAGGCAAAAGTTTGTGAAAAAATTACACTAGCCGGTCGACCGCCTGGTCATGCTCTCGATCAACCCCCTAAATGACCACCTCAAGAAGGAAAATTGTGAAGAATTTACACTGGCTCGTCGATCGGTCGGACATCCGTCTGGTTGTCCGCCCTGTCGACCGGTGGTTTGACGAAGCCGCAAAAACCCTCAATTGGAGCACTTGATATCAAAGAGAGTTTTTTCTTAAATTTGTCTCAAATTTTTACTCAAATTTAGTGAAATTGAAGATGCCCCGAACATTACTCTTCCCTAAACACAAATTGATTTGAATTGATGTTGATTGGTGCAATTTGATATTTTGACAATTTTATTTTAGAGTAATATTAGATATATCAAGGGCTTGTTTGGTTTAGTTTTTAAATTAATTTTTGAGAGCTCAAAATTTAAAATTTGATTGGTTTACTATTTTATTAATACTGTTTTCAATCACTTTTTATATCTCCTCTATCTTTCTCTCAAGTATTACAAATCAATCAATCATTTTTTCTCTCTCATCTCTCCTCTCTTATTCTCATACATCTTACATATTAATCAATCACTTTTTCTCATTCACACTAATCTATTCAACTACCAAAAAATACAAATCAACTCAAACTATAAAACTCCAACTACAAAATTATTTATTAAAAATACAATCAAACAAATTTGAATTTTGAAAATTCATTTAAAAAACTAATCTTTCAAAATTGATTTCAAAACTAAAACAAACAAACCCTAAATATTTCACCAAAATATGAAATTTTTTTTTGTTGTTCCAAGGATGCCACGTGGTCATGTCCCTTACCAATTACAAATCACCATATCCTTTTATATTCTCCAATCACCCCACAACATAAAATCATAAGCCTTACTCTTTTTATCAATCACAACATATCTAGGACACCACGTGACCGTGTCCTAAGATTACCAAATAACTTCTCCCAAAATTTCTACTAACTAAGCATTCATATGACTGTGAGACCCATACACATAAGACCCATACCATATGAGTTGTTGATTAAGGCCGAATTGTATATCATTGAGGTCGTTAATTAGGATCTCTTAACTTCACTTGCTTGTCAAAATGTATACTTTATGTGTGTTGAATATCAATCAGGTTGTATATAGTCGGAGCATAAAATGGGCAAAAAGACAGAATTTAGAGAGAGTTGACTTTCCCGCACGTGCGTTAACTTTCGCACACGTGCGTTGACTTTTTTTGAAAAAACGTGCCAGATGTTCTAAACCTGTTTGGAAAGACACCAGAGGTATAAATAGGCAAGAAAAAAGCTGGATTAGGGTGCTGAAGTTGTTTTGTCAAAAAAATGGAGGCTAGGGTTCGAAAAGAAGAGGAACTTGAAGCTTCAAGCATGTCTCCCATGGTGGCTTCTTCTCCATCTACCTCCTTCCACTCCTCCATGAGTAGTTGTCTCCTTTTCTAGGGTTTAGATGAAACCCTAGCCATGTAATTAGTTTTTGTTTTTGATTTTCAATTATATAAAGGTTTGAACAATTGTATGGTGTTTTAGAAGTTTTATATATACACTTTCCATTATTTCTTCAAGTATTCAGTTTTCTGTGATTTTTTAATGTTTTCCATACAAGAGTTTTCTATTCTTTCACATTCAAGGTATGAGACGAATCATACTATGAGGGACGAGTCATGTCACTACCCTAGTTTAGAGTGAACGATTCGTACTACTTGAAATGGTTCGTGCTCATACATTGAACGTGATGATTTTCTTGTTAAATGCTTTGAACTTGTAGTTGCGAAACATTAATCCGTTTGAACCATAACATAATTGTTTTCAATTGGAAACCCTATTTACGTGACTAGTGGTAGACTCTTTGTCTTAGGTTTTTCCCCAAACCTGTAAATCCACTTTCAGTTATAATTGATAATTTAATTATTTAGTTTAATTTATTCGTTATTAAATTAGGTTATGATCAATCATTCTTTTCATCAAAATTAATTTAGGAATTTATTAATTAAATTAGTTTAATTTCACAATTGTCCCGGTGGATCAATACTTGGACTTGCCATTATTCTAAAAGAATTTGGTGTAGTTTAGTGTTTATTTTTGGTGTGTGTAACACGGCACCAAATTTTGGCGCCGTTGCCGAGGACTTCTGGCGAAATTAGTTAATTTAAAGTTACATTCTTATTTTAATTTTAGTTTAGGATTTTATGCTTTCGTGTTGCTAAGTGTGCAGCACGTTTGAAATTGGAATTATCACCGAAGTGCAAGCGGAGCGCAACCGAACTTTAAAAATAAAAATTAAAAAAACCCGCAGCACTAAAGTGCCTAAACAAAAGCAAACACTCGCAAGTAAAGCACCAAAGTGCTAAAAAGAAAGACAAAAGCTCAATTAGAGGTTGGAGAGAAAGTCTACATGTCAAGCACCCGTAAGACGAGTAAAGCGTTTTCGTTAAACCGCTGTGAGTATTTCTCCCTTTGGTATTTTGTTTTCGTAACTTAGTGCACAGAGTCGGAACTTTTTGTGTATGTGTGGGTAGTGTATGCACGGGCATCATTCTTGTCGCCCTGAATTGTGGAGTTTGGACCTTGAACTAGAAAGGACTCTTAGGAGACTTAGGGCCTCTGCCCGTGTTCCTAGGCTTGAATATTCATATTCATACATTGAGCCATTAAAGATGGCAAATCCAAATGTCCCGAATGTGCCTAACTGGACCCTTAAGGATTATTTCACACCCACTGCATATACATCGCCATCATACATTCAATTACCCAACACCACTGCTGCTCATTATGAGATTAAGTCTAGCACCATACAAATGCTTCCATTATTCCATGGACTAACTCATGATGATCCTTACAAACATTTGAATGAATTTCTGGAAATTTGCTCGACAGTGAGGATCCAAAATTTCACAAATGAGGCCTTAATGTTGCAATTGTTTTCATTCTCATTAAAGGATAAAGCCAAACACTGGCTGAATTCCTTACCTACTAATTCAATCACAACTTGAGACTAATTACAGCAACGGTTCTTGGAGAAGTACTTTCCCATAGGTAAAACCAACCAACTTAGGCGAGCCATTACAAACTTTGCTCAAATGGATGGCGAGCAATTCCATGAGACGTGGGAAAGACTTCGAGACCTTCTCTAATAGCGTCCCCACCACCAAGTGCCTGATTGGCAACTTGTTCAAACATTTTATTATGGCTTAACTGAGCCGCACCGCCAAATGGTGGACTCATCCTATAGTGGGACATTCATATCCAAAAATGATGCCGAGGCATGCAATTGTTTGAGAACCTAAGTGATAATTCCCTTCACCATGCCTCTGTAGCCTAGCAAGTCCGGCAACCAGTAGTTTGAGCCCCGAAAAGATGGGGCATTTATAAGGTCGAGCAAAACCTAGAGTTAGCTCAACAAGTAGAGGCACTGTCCCACAAAATGGACTAATTATTAGTTGCAGGACATGTCCCTACCCAATAAGATCAGCCTCAATTTCGTGAAACATGTGTTATTTGTGCAAGCCCTGCTTATGATTTGAGTGAGTGCCCTTCGGCATCACAATTTCCGGAGTTAGTCTAAGAGCATGTGAATGCAGCTCAAGGATTCTCCAACCTGGATAATGACCCATACTCCAACACATACAATCCGGGATTGAGAAATCACCCTAATTTTTCATGGAGACCCCTTTCACAAGGCACTTATTACAATCCTCCACCACCAAGGCAGAATTTTAATAATTTTGCCAACCAATCATCTTACCGACCACCACAACCTTATAGACCCCCACAACCATACCGGCAACCACAACCCCCGCCTGTTCCTCAGGGCAACTCTGCCTTTGAGACTCAGGTGTTGGAAGTTCTCATAGAACTTAAGGGGTTAGCACCGGTAGTTCACTTCCATACTCACTCTATTGCCAAACTAGAGACCCAATTGGGTCAAATGGCTAACAACATGAATCGAAGAGAGGAGGGAAAATTACCAAGTCAAACTGTGGCCAAACCTAAGGGACAATATGGGGCAAAGAGTTCGGGTGGGAATGGAAAGCGCCATGAGCAGGTGCAAACGGTGATTACTTTGAGAAGTGGGAAGGAGTTAGGGCCTCCGTCAGTTGCGTCTGATGCAACTAGAGCTAAGAAGAGTGACCACGGTGGCACACCCAATGAGAGCAAGGGTGAGGGGGAAACACTTAAAAGAGATGACTTAGTCCCTAACACTTTACATGAGCCCAAGGCACCATATGTGCCTAAGGCACCCTTTTCCCAATGCCTTGATACGCCGTCCCCTTTTAATAAGAAGGCAGCATCTATGGAAACAATGATGGAGGTCTTTAAACAGGTAAAAATCAACCTCCCTCTGTTGGAGGTGATTAAGCAAGTACCCTCCTATGCCAAATTTCTGAAGGACCTTTGTACGCAAAAACGTAAATCTAGAACACACGTGTCCTAAAAGGTCCTACTCACGGAGTAAGTAAGCTCCATCTTGTTGAATGACACACCTCCTAAGCTAAAGAACCCGGGTACCCTAACCATTGCATGCATTATAGGGGACCATTTCATTGATAGGGCCTTGTTAGATTTAGGGGCTAGTGTCAATTTGTTGCCATACTCTATGTACGAGGAATTTGGGCTTGACGAGTTAAAGCCCACTACTTTCACTCTTCAGTTGGCTGACCGGTCCCTTAAAGTGCCACGTGGCATGATTGAGGATATGCTAGTGAAGGTCGATAGGTTTTATTTTTCTGTTGACTTTTTGGTTTTAGATATGGAATCGGTAGCCTGTTCTAGGAAACAAATCCCGGTGATCTTAGGTCGATCTTTCTTGGCTACGGCCAATGCATGCATTAATTGTCGGACCGGGGTTATGAAAGTTTCATTTGGTAATATGCAAGTGAAACTTAATGTTTTCCAAGCATCCCAACAACCCCATAAGAGAGAGGAGTGCTTATTTGTGGATGTTGTAGATGAGGTTGTGGAGGAAGTTTTGCCCTCCATTCTTGTAGAGGACCCTTTAGAGGCTTGTCTAGCTCATTTTGGGTTTGAAAATTTTGATATTGATGGGTCAGTTGAGGAGGTGAATGTCTTGCTTAATGCTTCTTCTACACTGGATTTTCCTCCGTGGAAAGCCCGGTTTGAGTTACTTCCTCCTCTGTTGAGAGAGCCTGCCATACCATCTTTGGTCACACCACCTACACTTAAGTTCAAGCCACTTCCGGCCACACTCAAGTATGCATTTTTAGGGCCCCAGGATATTTTACCAATCATCATTACATCTGACTTGACTGCAGAGCAGAAGAGTCAGTTAATGAGTGTTCTCGTGGCACATTGGAGTGCTATAGGGTGGTCAGTGGCTGATTTGAAAGGGATAGATCCCTCTGTGTGCATGCATTATATACATCTAGAGAAGGACACCAAACCTTCTCGCGAAATGCAACGGAGACTTATTCCTAATATGAAAGAGGTGGTGAAAAAGGAGGTATTGAAATTGTTGGATACGAGTATTATATACCCCCTCTCGGATAGCAAGTGGGTGAGTCCCACACAAGTGGTGCCCAAGAAATCGGGCATCACTGTTGTTGAGAATGAGAGAGGAGAGTTAGTCCCTACACGAACCACTACTGGGTGGCGAGTGTGCATTGATTATAAGAGACTGAATTCCTCGACTAAGAAAGATCATTTTCCCTTACCTTTCATTGACCAGATCCTAGAGCGGTTAGCGGGGCAGGGTTTCTACTGTTTTCTTGATGGCTATTCGGAGTATAATCAAGTCCCGGTGTACCTTGCTGACCAGGAAAAGACCACATTCACATGTCTTTTTGGCACTTTTGCGTACAGGTGCATGCCCTTTGGGCTATGTAATACACCGGCGACTTTTCAACGGTGTATGATGGCCATTTTCTCCGATATGGTAGAGAAATTCTTAGAGGTTTTCATGGATGATTTTTCGGTGTTTGGACCGTCTTTTGAGGAATGCCTTAGGAACTTGACTAGAGTGTTGGAACGATGTACTGAGGTAAACCTAATCTTCAGTTGGGAAAAGAGCCATTTTATGGTTCGAGAGGGTATAATGTTGGGACACATTGTGTCCCCTCGAGATATAGAGGTAAACAAGGATAAGGTTGACCTCATTGCAGGCCTTCCTCCACCCAATTCCGTGCATCAAATTAGGTCTTTTCTAGGGCATGTAGGTTTTTACCGTAGGTTCATCAAAAACTTTAGTAAAATATCACGTCCTTTATGTAGTTTACTTGTTAAGGACACACCTTTTATCTTTGATGAGGCATGCTTGAAGGTGTTTGAAACACTGAGAATGGCCCTGACCACCGCCCCAATCATGAAATCACCAGATTGGTCATTTCCCTTTGAAATTATGTGTGATGCCTCCGATTATGCTGTCGAGGCAGTTTTGGGCCAAAGGGTCAACAAGGCACCATATGCTATATACTATGCTAGTCGCACTCTCTCAGATGCACAATTGAATTACACTACCACCGAGAAAGAGTTGCTAGTTATGGTCTTCGCCTTAGATAAGTTTTGGTCCTATCTTTTAGGTTCCAAGGTCATAGTCTTCACTGATCATGCCGCTTTGCGGTATTTACTATCAAAGAAAGAGGCCAAACCTAGGTTAATTAGATGGATTTAGTTGCTTCAGGAATTTGACCTAGAGATCCGAGATAAGAAAGGGTTTGAGAATGTGGTGGCGGATCACCTCTCTCGAATCCTTATTGATTATACTAGTGACCCTCTTATTTTGCATGATTCGTTTCCGGACGAACAACTCTTTGAGCTGTCACAAGCGAGCCCCCCGTGGTTTGCACATATTGTGAATTACTTGGCCATTGGGCAAATTCCGCAGAATTGGTCTAAGCAAGACAAAGGCCGATTCTTTTCGCAGGTCAGGCATTACTTTTGGGAGGATTCGGAGTTGTTTAAATATTGCTCTAACCAAGTGATCCGACGATGTGTGCCGGAGAGTGAGGTGCATAGCATTCTTACATTTTGTCATTTTTTTGCATGTGGCGGTCATTTTAGTGGGCATAAAATGGCCGGCAAGATTCTACAGAGCGGGTTTTATTGGCCCACAATTTTTAAAGATGCCCATTAATTTTGTAGAACTTGTTTGCGCTGTCAGCAAATGGGTTCGATATCTCAGTGTGACATGATGCCAATGTCCCCTATTCTTGTGGTAAATATATTGGATGTTTGGGGGATTGATTTTATGGGACCTTTCCCATCGTCATTCGAGTTTGTGTATATTCTCTTGGCAGTCGATTATGTGTCTAAGTGGGTGGAGGCAATAGCTACCCGAACAAACGATCATAGAGTTGTAATCAAATTCTTGCATGAAAACATCTTTAGTCGTTTTGGGTTTCCTAAAGCCATAATAAGTTATTAGGGTACGCATTTTTGTAACCGGTTCTTTGAGTCGGTAGTCAAGAAATACTCCATCACTCATAAAGTTGGCACTCCTTACCATCCTCAAACTAGTGGCCAAGTAGAAGTCTCAAATAGGGAGGTAAAGCACATAATAGAAAAAACGGTGAGGCCAGCTAGGAAAGATTGGTCACAACGGTTGATTGATGCATTATGGGCCTACCGCACTGCTTATAAGACACCCATTGGGATGTCACCATATAGGGCGGTGTTTGGCAAAGCTTGCTATCTCCTGATTGAACTTGAGCATCGAGCATTGTGGGCCGTAAAGAAGTTTAACTTCGATATGGTCGCAGTTAGGCTCAACCGGAAATTGCAACTCAATGAGTTTGAGGAAATCCGGAATGATGCTTATGAGAGTTCAAGAGTTTTTAAAGCTCGGACTAAAGAACTCCATGACAAGCACATTAATAGAAAATCCTTTGAACCTGGCCAAAAAGTGTGGCTTTTTAATTCAAAATTAAGACTCTTTCCGGGTAAACTAAGATCAAGATGAGATGGCCCCTTTGTGGTTGTTAAGGCATTTATTCATGGTGCCGTTGAGGTACAAGATCCAAAGACTGGCCACAGTTTTAAAGTGAATGGCCAAAGACTGAAGCCATATATAGAGGGGATTGGAAATGGGGAAATGATTGAGTCCATTGCTCTAATGGACCCGTTTTACTATGATTGATAGATTAATTTCTTGTTCTTTTTTCTTTCCCTCCTATTCTATTCTATTTTTCTTTGTTCTTGATGTGCTTCATTTGCCTCTAGGAGACTTTAAATCCTCTAAAGGTGTAATTGCTTTGGTGTTAGCCGTGCCCGAACGGCATCTGACGGTCTGGTATAGCCACCTAACCGTGTTTGTAGTGAGTTCCTAGGAGACCAACTGAGACGGTGGAAACTAGAGTTCGAATGACAAAGCCTAGAACACAAAGGTTTGGAATTTCTGAGACTAGGGTCTGGTTTAAATACCTGGGGGTGTAGAGATTGCTTCAAAACTACCCCGGCTTGAACTCTGTATGGCAGCCCCATAGGTTGAAGTAGCTTTATGTGCCTCGATTTTGGATACCGAATCAACCTAGTCTGTCTCCCTGTTAGAGAATAGGGAAAGTTACAAACACAGTTAGGGAGAAAAGTAGTACCCGTGGTTTTCGCGTGAAGATTATACCTTTAGTGGACATTCCGTATTTTTTATGTGCTATATTTATTCCGGATGTCAAATGAAGGCATAAATGGTTTAGCATGCTTTGGGTGGTACTCGGTTTTTAATTTCTTATCTTTAATCATTTAAAAATATACATATACATATACATAGAGCCAAGCACACAAAAAAATAAATAAATAAATAAATTCCGCACGTGCGGCACAACCCACGCACATGCGGCGCAATTCCAAAACCAAAAATTGCACACTGCTTTAAAAGCAGGTGCGAAGGAGGGCGTGCGTAAACCAAGCCGCACGTGCGGAGCGTTGTTCTTTCCAAAAAAAAAAAAAAATCTCACACGTGCGGCATTATCCACGCACGTGCGGAAAAATGTTCAATCTTCAAATTGCATACTTCTTTAAAAGCAGGTGCGGGGTGAGTACGGCAATTTTCGTTAAAAAAAAATAATAATAATAAAAAAAATCGGCAGCTTTGTTATGCTTATTTATTATTACTTTTAATTTATTTACTTATTTCAAATAAATAAATTATAAACAAAAATAAATAAATATACTATTTTATTTTTTTTCATTATAAAAAAAAAATTTGAAAATAAAAATAATATATGTGTAAAAAAAAAACATTGTAATTTTTTATTTATTTATTTATTTTTATTTTTGATGTTGAAAAAAAAAATTATTTTGATCTCATCAAAACCCTATCCATTCCTCTCACAATCACTTACAGACTCTCTCTATCTCTGTCTATCTATCTATCTATCTATCTCACAATCACTTACAGACTCTCTCTATCTCTGTCTATCTATCTATCTATCTCTCTCTCTCTCACAACCCCACAAACCCACCATCTTCTTTTTCTTTCCTTTTCTTCTTCTTTCTTCTTCCTCACCACCACCATCTCACCGCCGGCATCATTATTTCCTCTCCGTCCGACGAATCTCCGGCGACCACCATTTTTTCCAGCGAATCTCCATTCTTTTTCTCTCTTTCTCCACTTTTTCAAGGTAAATTTTTCTTTTTGTGTAGATTTGTGGGTGTAGGAGTCAATTTGTAGAATCTTTATTTTTGTTTGTTGTTGTTTTTGTTTGTTGCTTGATCTGGTTCTTACTTTACAAAAAAAAAAAAAAAAATCTGTGTAGGAAGAAGATGACCGCCGCACGTGCGGTACCTTTGCACCAAAAAAAAAAAAAACTGTTTAGTTGTTTATTTATTTTATTGTATTTTATTTTATTTATTTAGTTGTTTCACTTTTCTTTTTTTTAATTAATTAATTCTTTTTATTTAAATAATTTAGTTCTGTAGTTTAATTATTTAATCATTAGTTTTAAAAAAAAAGGGTTTAGTTTAGTTTATTTTATTCTATAGTTTCATTTATAGTTTATTTTATTTTAGTTTCTGTTATTTTATTTTCTTAATTCATTCTCTACTTGATAGTTTAGGTTGTTTAAATAGTTTAGTTCTGTTAGTTTAATTATTTAGTCACTAGTTCTGTTAGTTTAATTGGTTAGTCATTAGTTATTTAGACATTAATTATTTAGTCAATATTTAGTTTATTTCTTTTAGTTTATTTATATTTATATTTATATTAAAAAAACCCACAACTGAGAATTGCATGTGGTTTATTGGTGGGCAAACTTGTGTTTTCATATTTTGTTTTATTCTCATGATTGGGTTCACGGGTATATGTGTCTATTGTTGGTGTACGCAGGACATGAGTCGACGTGTATCCGCTCGGGCCTCCAAAAAGGCTAGAGGTTCCACCTCTTCGGCGCCACCACTGCCACCGTCACCACCATCCTCGCCACCACCACCAGGTGACTTGCCACGGCCGGAGTGGGCTTCACGCCCGCTTCACAAGCTCACACAGTTCAACATTCCATATTTTCAACGTGACTCGAACACTTCTTGGGCTGTTGAGCAGCTTCAACTCCGGCAACAGTTGGGTATTTGCACTGTGACAGCGCCCACTTATCCTCATCTGGTACGACTCTTCTACCAGAACCTGTATGAGTCACTCACCGAGGATGGACTGCTATCTACCATTGATGGTCATATTGTCCACATCACCACATCCATGATTGCCACTGCGTTAGGGTTTTTCGCCAAGCCAGAATACCAGCCATTCCCGAAAGTTGAAGGTCAACAACCCATATATAGCCTCATCCAGCAATACTTCCCGGGGGCCCACGGTGACACCAGTTTTACATGCTTGGGGCGGAGCAAGCTGCCTAGCCGCTTGCTATTCATTGATTCTGTGGTCCATAAGAATGCCCTTCCACTTAGGCATAGAGTTGAGTGTCGTTTGGAGTTTGTTTGGGTTCTACACGGTTATCAGCATGGGTATCAGGTCTCGCTTGCGCATATCATCGGGATGCATGTGCAGAAATTTCTATGAGAGGCAGTTCGACCTCAACCTATACAGAACCTGATTCGGCCGCTACCATTTGCTAATTTGTTGACACTTGTCTTTGAGCTGAACGACCTCTCCATTGCTGAGAATGAAGAGATTGATAGAGCGTATCCGACTTTCAACCAGCGGGAATGGCAGCATAGCATATCTCACATCCCGCAGCAGGTTGGTGCCCCAGTTGATAAGGCCCAGGACATCGTCCCCGACCACCCACCTCATCATGTTCCCCCTGTGCCTCCCCAAAGGGACCACTCTACATGACTCGCGAGGAGTACTTACAGCTTCAACACTCTGTGGATCAAGTCTATAGTACTCTTCGTGATCACCACCAGAGTCTCATGGGGTTGTACATGGATTTTCAAGCGCATTGAGACTATTCTCAAGCAGCCTTCGACCAGCTACACGCCCGCCAGTTCGACATTCAGCAGTCAGTTGCCTCACTGCAAACTGACTTTTGTACTTATCATAAGTCGAGCCAACAGCGTTTCGATCAGCTCGACCAGCGGGTTCAGGATGAGGCCTTTAAGACACAATCTTTGATGAATGCCTTGTTTGCCCAGCATTTCCCGCCACCACCGCCACCGGATTCTCCGTAGTACCCATCTGTATATTGCTTTGTCTCTTTTATTTTTATTTTTATTTTTTCTTTTAGTTGTTTCTTCTCTCATTTCTCTTTACTTTTCCATTAAGGACAATGTCATATTCAAGTTAAGGGATGAGGGTTATATTTTCTTTTGTGCATTTCTATTTGGCTCATAATTCATGCCTATACCTGTTTCACTTGATTACATTACCTCACTTGATGTGACTTTTTGCTAGTAGGGTGATGATATTTGCATATGTTAATTGGAGAGTATAGTAGACTTGTATGAAAAGGGTTTATTGGATAGATACTTGCATGCGATGTTTGCACGAGGAGAGTTGTCTGTGTTTGTGGTATTAGTACACTTGTCATGAGTATGCCTTAATTCACATGAACACACTATCATAGCGGTGATCTTTTTATTATAATCCCTGGTGTACGTCATTGATAATACCTAGAGTTGCAAAAAATAAATAAATGAGGAGCCAAGATTCTTAAAAAAAAAAAAAAAAACTTCACTTGTTTGGGTTCGTAACTTTTTTAACTCGAGTTATTAAGCCCGTAAGGGTGTCTCTACACCTAGTGCCCTAAAACCGTCTGATTTGGGAGTCATTGGCCCAATACTTGCTACATGGGTTAATTAGAAAGCTTAAGGGACTTGGACATTGCACAGTTAAGAAAAAATAAGAATAATGACTTGTTCGGATTCGTAACCTTTTCAACTCGAGTTATTAAGCCCGTAGGGGTGTCTTTACACCTGGTGCCCTAAAACCGTCTGGTTTGGAAGTCATTGGCCCAATGCTTGTTACATGGGTTGATTAGAAAGCTTAAGGGATCAGGACATTGCACAGTCATAAAAATAAATAAATAAATAAAACACAACAACTTTTGAGAATCTTGGCTGCAACTGTTAGTTTTTCTGTATATTTTAGGTATTATTATGAGATACGCTAGGCTATTATAGTGGACAGTTAACTAATATGGAGATTGCACTTTACACCGAGGGTACTCATGATTTGTCTACTAGCATGCACAAGTACAGGGGACTTTACTTTTGTATTAACTGAATTGTGGTTTTGACTCAATAGGTTCCTTCATGCTTGTCCACTGTGCCTTTAATGACTCATTATGTCTCAATATCACACTGTAGTGGTACATAAGTTGATTGTTAGATGAAGTAGTGTGGTCAATTGTTGTTGAGTATATATAAATATGTTAATGTTTGTGGGTATCATTTCTAGAAACCCTCACGAGACTTTACTCGTCTACTTGGGGTAACTTTGTGGTTTAAAGGCTTGTTGCATATGCTAAATGCAACCGTTTTCCCACGAAAGAGGAAATAGCTAGATTTTGTTTAGTTTAATTTAATTTTTATTACTTGCTTGAGGATTAGCAAGTTGTAAGTTGAGGGATGTGATTAAAGCTGAATTGTACATCATTGAGGCCGTTAATTAAGATCTCTTAACTTCACTTGCTTGTCAAAATGTATACTTTATGTGTGTTGAATATCAATCAGGTTATACATAGTCGAAGCATAAAATGGGCAAAAAGATAGAATTTGGAGAGAGTTGACTTTCCTGCACATGCGTTGACTTTGTCCGCACGTGCGTTGACTTTGTCCGCACGTGCGTTGACTTTGTTTGCACGTGCGTTGACGTTCCCGCACGTGCGTTGACTTTTTCTGGGAAAACGTGCCAGATGTTTTAAACCTGTTTGGAAAGACACCATAGGTATAAATAGGCAAGAAAAATGCTGGATTAGGGTTCTGAAGTTGTTTTGTCAAAAAAATGGAGGCTAGGGTTCGAAAAGAAGAGGAACTTGAAGCTTTAAGCATGTCTCCCATGGTTGCTTCTTCTCCATCTACCTCCTTCCATTCCTCCATGTGTAGCCAGTCTCCTTTTCTAGGGTTTTGATGAAACCCTAGCCATATAATTAGTTTTTCTTTTTGATTTACAATTATGTAAAGGTTTAAACAATTGTATGGTGTTTTAGAAGTTTTATATATACACTTTCCATAATTTCTTCAAGTATTCAGCTTTCTGTGATTATTGAATGTTTTCCATACAAGAGTTTTCTATTCTTTCACATTCAAGTATGAGATGAATCATACTACGAGGGACGAGTCATGTCACTACCCTAGTTTAGAATGAACGATTTGTACTACTTGAGATGGTTTGTGCTCGTACATTGAACGTGATGATTTTCTTGTTAAATGCTTTGAAGTTGTAGTTGCGAAACATTAATCCGTTCGAACTATAATATAATTGTTTTCAATTGGAAACCCTATTTACGTGACTAGTGGTGGACTTTTTGCCCTAGGTTTTTTCCCAAATCACTAAATCCACTTTTAGTTATAATTGATAACTTAATTATTTAGTTTAATTTATTCGTTATTAAATTAGGTTATGATCAATCATTCTTTTCATCAAAATTAATTTAGAAATTTATCAATTAAATTAGTTTAATTTTACAATTGTCCCTGTGAATCGATACCTGGACTTGCCATTATTCTAAAAGAATTTGGTGTAATTTAGTATTTATTTTGGTGCATGTAACGAGGCACCAGTTGTTTGATAAAAGTTTGAGAAAATTGCAAATAAATAAATAGGTTTCTCACAAAATATTTACAAATTCATGAAAAAAAATTTATAACCTTAATTATTAAAGTTCATAAGTTTACCATTAATTTAGTTTTTTTATGACTTATCGACCCATTGAAAACTTTCAATATATTGCAATTTTCCCCCAAAAGTTTTTGCGTGGGACCCACACCCATATAAGTGTTTGATAAAATTTTTAATAAAACAATTTTCTTGTATTTTTATTTTTTTATATTCCAAAATTATTTACTTCCTCCCTTCCAAAATATTAGTATCTTTTGAGAAATCTAACTTCTTCTTTTTTTGATAATATAATTATTACACTTTAAAAATATTAATTTTTTAAAATTATCCGTTAAGTTTTAACCTTTTTGAAAGCATCAATTATCATAATAAATGAATTTAAAAGAAAAATAGAAAATTCATGTTATCTTAGGGCATGTTTGATTGGGTGGATTAGAGCATGATATTGAGATTATTAATCCGTGGGACCAATTATCTTATATTTGTTTTAACATTTTAGTTTATGATTATTAATCCAATAAATAATTAATCCAATAAATTTGTAGGATTATTAGTAATGGGGTAGGGGTGAGATTATTAATCCAATAAATATTAATCCAATTGGATAGTGAATACTACACTAATTTAATAGGATTATTAATACCTTAGTTCTTAATTTTTTAAACTGAACAGAAATTTTACCCTAAACACCACCATAGATTTCTAAAATGGGATTTTAAAATAATTTTCGTAGGCGATAATTATTCAGGATTTTTATAATATCATGTAACATTTGTTATACTACAAAACTCTGAGCCGATACATAACCAATTTTTTTATTTTTTTATTTTTTATTTTTTATTTTTTATAGGTGGGATATGTTTGTTTACATAGTTGAGAAACAAAACAAAAAAAAATAACTCCCTTATATGTTATGATTTTTTATTTGTCGAGTGTTATATAGACAATACCACCTGTAAACGCACGCAGGGATCAATTTGGATTGATTTTTGAAAATTATGAACCGAACTATCTTTAGCCTAATGTATGGGAAGTTGGGTTTGAAGATGTTTTTGATTAAAATAGTCATAAAAAATATAATAAATTTTTTAGTCTAATAAAATAAAATATTACATTCAATTAATAATTATTACATTTTTTTTAACAAAAAAATCAAAAAAATTAAAAATCTTTCTCAAATCAAACTTTTTAATCTTAAATTAAAATAGCCATAAGTCAAAAAAATAAAAAATCAAAAAGTCAATACATTTTCCAAATGAAACCTTTAATAGATTTAAAAATTTTCATCAGCCACCACCCACGTATCCTCAAAAGTGTTGGACAAGACAGGTTATAAATAAAAAATATAAAATTTTATTAGTAAAATATATAACTTTATTTCTTTTTTATCAATGTCAAATAATAAGTTACTATTCATCATGTTCGGTTCTTTTTTTCTAAACTCATTTTTTAAAAATTTTTAAGTTTTTATTTGGTTATTTTAAAAATGAGATAAAGTTTTCAAATCTTGGTATAACTTTTGGAGAAAAATTTGACAAATTTTTGGAATGTGACAAATTTGATAACTTTTTAGCTTTTGGAGGCAAAATGGGATAAAATTTAATTGGTCAATGTATCTAGCCCTCTCTTTCAACTTTTTGAGAGAAATTTGAAATTGCATAGTACATTTTTTTAAAAACCAAACATATATTCATTTTCAAAATAAAATTTTCAAATCACTTTTTCAAAAAATAATTCAAAAAAACAAAACCAAACACAGTGATTGTACGGGAAAGAAATACACCTTCTCGTATAATCCTGTTGATCAAGTCTGTGTTCCTCGTACGACGTCGTTCCACCACCTGAAAATACAAACGTGAGCTAGCCGGCGGGTGTGTGCCGGAAACCTCTCCGATGCCTAAGTCAGTAAGCAAGACAGGAAGGCAAAAGCTCAATGTATTCAGGGAGCAAAAGTTGCATTACCTCTCCAAAGGTGATACTGGTGAGCTTATATAGGTTTCGCGTGGCACAATCCTGGTAGGACTCTTATTCCTCCATGTGCAGAGTCCTCCTAGGATTACTCCTCCTTACGTAGAGTCCCCCTAGGACTCATACTCTTGGAAGATAATGCTTATCCTCCAACACCCTCCTCACTGCTTAAACCAAGTGAGATGGTTCTTCTTATGGCCGAACTACTTTCAGGACCGAAGTAACAATTACTTCGGCCCTTATTTTACTCTCCCTTACCTCGGCTTTCCCATACTAAGACCGAGCTATCCATAAGGGAATTAAAACCGAGCTTTCTGCAAACCATAGCTTACTTCGGTCTCTCACATGCTACAACCGAAGTAATCACCGAAGACCGAAACATTTGAGCTACTCCACTCAACCAGAGTAGAACCAAGTCCTGCAAAGACCGGGCTATTCACCACGGCTGCGTGACCGGTCTATCTTCAAAGCTACCTCTCCAAACCGGAGTAACTTACACGGCCCTATCTGCGCAAGCCTTTTTATTTCGGCCCTAAGGCGACACCCACTTCGCCCACTTGTATATAAATTACCCTCTCAATTGCCCCTTAATTCCATCTGCAAAGCATGATTGGGATTACTCGCTTACAAACCGAACTAGGATTTTGAGTTTATCCAGCCGAGCTACAATCTGTCAACTACTCCGGCCGAGCTGAAAACCTTTTTCGCTGCTCTAACCGAGCTAAGTTTAAGCCGAGCCAAGAACGTCCGGTCAAAACGTCTTTTCAGTCTGTAGAAACTGAATCGATTGTCCTTCCATTGACACGTGGCAAACCCCGATTAGCTAGCTCCAGCTGTAACGCCGCCCCTCGTACTTCATAACTTTTGAACAGTTCCCGCCCTTTTTGCATTTACACCAAAAGAACCCCTCATTTTCGAATCACACTGTTCTCTATTCATCTCTTCTCTTTCTCCTTGCGTTCTTTTTGTTCTTCCTGCTCCTGAGCTCGCATCCTTGCTGTGCTTGAAACTTCCACCCTATTTCCATACTCTTCACCTGGTAAGCAACTCCGATCCATTTCTCTGGTTTTTGCTTTCCTTTCTGCATTTTACTCATTTATCTGTAGTTTATTTCTTGTTTTTTGCAAAACACCTCTCTCATGCTTAGTTTCTGAAAAAAAACTTCACAAAAGCCCTCAGAATATCATGATGCATCCTGTAGAACTAGGTTTAGATCTGGAATCACGTCGCAACCGGACTAGTATACTGTTGTTGTTATATATAGGCAAACCGGAACCGAACCAACACTTGTACACATCACAATAGTTTTAATAGGTTTCCATCTGATATACCTTAACCGAAACAAAAACACACTTGAACCTGAAATTTCGACCTTCGACCGAGCTAAGCCCTAGGGGCTAAGCCAGCTTTCTGAGTCCTAAACCGAACTCATATAAGCTACCCCTTAAGGCCTAACCGAAGTAAGAAAATTCTCACTTGAAACCGAGATAACAAAAATACTCTATAAACCGAGATAACGAACACTTGTCAGAAACCGATGTAGATACCAAAGTACCCTGTTGAGCCGAAATAAGACTAGTCTTTTCTTGCTTTGTCTTTGTAGCACGGTCTATGATCAGTGCTTAACAACTTGCTTTCTCACTTTGCAGACTTAGGTTGCCAGGCACTTCCCTGCGCCCAATCGAGCTACCGAGCACACTTTTCCAACCGATATAACTTATTTTAACTTATACAATAAAATGGGGAAATATAGATTCCTTGTAGAAACCCCAGGTGGTTTGGCCGAATTCCGAAAGGACCACCATATACCAGACGACGTACACCTAACCCTGGCCGACCGAGATGTCGACCCATGGAATAACGAGGGCTTTGTCCCCTTTACCATTCAGTCCATAGTAGAGACCGGACTACGATTCCCAGTCCAGCCTTTAATCTGTGAATACCTTAGGCAAACCAGACTTTGCCCAACCCAACTCTCCACCAACACCTATCGCATAATAATGGGCATAGACGCCCTAAATCGGAAACACGGTCTGAACCTCGGTTTAGCCGAACTATTGCACCAGTATTCAATAGGATCTAAAAATGAAGGCTGGTGCTATTACCTGAGAATCCACCGAGGTCGAGAAAAAATAGTAAAACACACACCAGACAAAGACCTAAATGATGACGATTTCTTTTGGGTCTCTGGAAACTTTGAAGACCTTGAGGCTCAAATTCCTGGCCGAAGAATAAACTGGAAAATGGGACAACCCGGTATACATATTTCGGTCGCCTTTATCACTTTTCTTTTTATTTCGGTGATTTGCTACGAACCGAACTAACAGTTGTTTTCCTTTTGCAGATTTAGCTTATCTTCACTCCCAGTACAACTACCCAAACCTCGATCTTCTACGCACCGCACTAAGAGTAAGGGAAAGAAGTTGGGCCAAACTCCTTGATTTCGAACCGACTTACCGCTATTCCGGTCGCCGAAAAGCAAGGGTGACAGACTTCCTCCTTGAAGACCCACCAGAACAAGACCCAACTTTACCCGAGATAAACTTAGTGCCGCTCACAGCAGAACAAGAGATGGCGAAGAAGAACAAATTGAAAGCCATGCTCACCTCAACCACCAGGGCCGAAGTGCCTCCAACTCATCCAACCACAGCCGCCGTGGTAGCTCTTCCATCCCAACAACCATTATCCTCCCGCCGAGCTAAGCGCGCCCGGACTACTGAGACCGAGCAGCGTTTGGTTGATGAGGTTGACCCCATCCTTCCACCGAGCCCCGAACTCAACCTTCAACCCGAATCATCGGCCATCGAAGCCGAACAACAAATGGGCTCCACCCCGTCTTCAACAAATGAGATATCGGCGAAGGTGACTCAGTTGTTCTTGACAAGGATCACCTCATCGCCTTCAACTCGCCAGGGTGTTTGTCTTCCCAAAGACATGGAGCACCACAAGATGGCGACTAAATACCGAAGGCCATCCGGTCATCCACCAAGTCCATGATTTTGGTAAGCAGGACGGTTTTTTTCTTTGATCAGTCTAATTTTGTCCAACTCCTAGCTCGGCTAACAAAGAACTCTCCTTCTGCAGGCCATTCAAAAGAACACCATTGCCCATAAGCAAATAATGGAACTTCGCAAAACAACAAGGCACGCAATAAGGGACGCCGGCTTGTGAGACGGTAGCATTGTCGAAGCTAAAGGTCGGCGAACTAGAGGCCGAGGTAGCGCTGACCGAGACGAAAGATAAATATTTGTGGGAGATGGCGGCTCTTGAAACCAAGAAGAACGCCGAAATAACAGAGTTGAAGGAGAAGGTTGAGGGCGCATCCAAGGAAGGCTTCAAAGAAGCCGAAGCCGGCTACTCTTTGCAATGCGAAGCTGCAAAGGATTTATTCTTTAAGTATGGCTGGCGAAGTGCCGTGGAGAAGCTCGGTTGTGGACCCGAAACCGATGTCTACAATGCTCCCGAGTACTTTATTCCGGCTTCGCTGAAGGAATATGCTGACGAGATCCAGAACCAGTTTCTTGGTTCATCTGATGAGGAAGATGATGATGAAGAAGAAGCAACTGAGACTCCGGTCATCCAAGAGCAAGCCGGCGATCAATCAGCTCGGTTGGATTCAATAGTTGAAAACGCGGCGCCCGAACTTCCAACCGAGACTACTCTAACAGCAAATGCCGAAGTAAGTGCTGACCTTGGGGCCGATCTGGATGCCGAGATAGATAATCTGTTTGATTGAACTTGTACTTTTTTACTTTTTTTTTTTTTCTGTTGTCTTGAACTCTCTTGTAACCGGGCTACGGCCCCTCCACTTGTACTTGCTTTTCTTCAATGAAAAAATTTGCTTCCAGCTGTTATTCCGGTTTGTTCATGTATGCTTGCACTTGTATTAAATTTTCCATACCCTCATTTGCACAACTATGGTCCCGGTTTAGCTTTCTATCTTACCATACTCTATTGTGAACGTCTGTGTGTACTTGTAATGAATTTTCCACACCTTTATTTGCCCAAACTGTGACCTCGGTTAACTATCTAACTCGCTAGCCAACCACTCTTCAGCCGATATAACTTACTTCGGCTGAAGAGTATAAAGAGTTGGTTTAATCCAACCAACC
Source organism: Camellia lanceoleosa (assembly GCA_025200525.1). Taxonomy (NCBI): domain Eukaryota; kingdom Viridiplantae; phylum Streptophyta; class Magnoliopsida; order Ericales; family Theaceae; genus Camellia; species Camellia lanceoleosa. The sequence goes on along the minus strand of CM045762.1, from coordinate 28,955,526 downwards.
ACTCTTCAGCCGATATAACTTACTTCAGCTGAAGAGTATAAAGAGTTGGTTTAATCCAACCAACCACTCTTCAGCCGATATAACTTACTTCGGCTGAAGAGTATAAAGAGTTGGTTTAATCTAGCCAACCACTCTTCAGCCGATATAACTTACTTCGGCTGAAGAGTACAAAGAGTTGGTTTAATCCAGCCAACCACTCTTCAGCTATACACTTACTTCGGCTGAAGAGTACCAGGTGTTGGTTTAATCCAGCCAACCACTCTTCAGCTATACACTTACTTCGGCTGAAGAGTATAAAGAGTTGGTTTAATCCAGCCAACCACTCTTCAGCCGATATAACTTACTTCGGCTGAAGAGTATAAAGAGTTGGTTTAATCCAGCCAACCACTCTTCAGCCGATATAACTTACTTCGGTTGAAGAGTACAAGGTGTTGGTTTAATCCAGCCAACCACTCTTCAGCTATACACTTACTTCGGCTGAAGAGTACCAGGTGTTGGTTTAATCCAGCCAACCTCTAGGTTAGTTTTAATCCAGCCAACCTAGAATACAGAGTTTGGTTATTCCGGCCAAACGTCCTGCAGCCTGGATCCTTATCCTGGGCTTAGGAGGGGTCATAGTTGGTTTAATCCGGCCAACTATATTTACAATACTACTAACTTACAAAAGTTACTTTCTACTAAAAACAAATATGCTGAAAAAGAATTGATTTGTTTTATTGATGAAGTGAAAACTTACATATACTTAGAGAGAAAAAAGAAAAAGCTAAAAGTAAAATAACTTAAGATTGGCAGTGTTCCATGGCCTAGGAATTGCTTTGCCGTCCTTATCTTCCAAGTGGTATGCTCATTTGCCTGCTAATCCGACCACTTTGTAAGGACCTTCCCAGTTAGGCCCTAACTTGCCATCTCCTGGGACCAATGTGTTTCCCATCACCTTGCGAAGTACCCAATCGCCGATCTTAAATTGTCTGGGATGCACAGTTTTGTTATACTTCCTAGATAGTTCTTGTTGGTAGGAGGCGATGTGAACCAATGCTCTGTCTCTTCTTTCTTCCGCAAGGTCAAGTTCCAATGCTATGGCTTCGCCGTTTAGGTCTGGATCAAAATTTTCGCTCCGGATTGTGGGGAGTCCGACTTCTAATGGGATGACGGCTTCCATGCCATAGGCTAAGGAGAATGGAGTTTCTCCTGTTGACCGTCGTGGTGTGGTGCGATAAGCCCATAAAACGTGAGGGAGCTCTTCTGCCCACTTGCCTTTGGCTTTTTCCAACCTTTTCTTCAATCCGTCCAAGACTACCTTGTTTGACGCCTCTGCCTGACCATTTGCTTGGGGATATGCCGGTGTGGAGTTGTAGAACTCTATCTTGTACTCTTCACAAAAGCTTCTGAAAATTCTGCCATCAAACTGAGTCTGGTTATGCGAAATCAGTGCTTTTGGTATGCCAAAGCGAGTAATGATGTTCTGCCAGACAAACTTCTTCACATCTTTTTCCTTGATCGACGCCAAGGCTTCTGCTTCCACCCACTTTGTGAAGTAGTCTGTTGCCGCAAGAAAGAACTTCCTATTGCCTGGTGCTGTTGGGAGTGGTCCCACTATGTCTAAGCCCCACATTGCGAAAGGCCATGGGCTAGTAAGAGGTAGGAGTTCTCTGGCAGGTTGATGTATTTGATGTGCAAACTTCTGACACTTTTCGCATTTTTTGACATACTTCTCCGAATCTGCTTGCATGTATGGCCACCAATACCCTTGTGAAATAGCTCGGTATGCCAATGATCTTCCTCATTGATGGCTGCCACAAACCCCTTCGTGTATTTCGGACAAAAATGCTTCTACCTTGCTAGGGTGGACACATTTTAAGTAAGGTCCTGAGAACGACTTCTTGTATAATGCCAAGGATGGAGAGAGCCAAAATCGTTGCGACTTGGCTCTTATTCTGTTGGCTCCTTTCTTATCTTCCGGTAGAGTGCCGTCTTTCAGGAACAGTATGATGGGATCCATCCAAGAGGGACCTAACTCCGCACAACATACCCCTTCAGCTTCTGGGTCTTCAATACTTGGTCTGGGCAGATAGTCGATCAATAGAGGATGTGGGATGGAGGTATCTGCCATTGAGGCGAAGCCTGCTAGTTCGTCTGCTCTACTATTCTCCTCCCTGCCAATCTGTTCTATCCTCACTACTTCGAACTTCTTGATCTCGGTTTTGACTAGCTCTTGGTACTTAGCCATTCTGTCGTCCTTTGCTTCGTAGTCGCCAGAAATTTGATTCACCACCAACTGTGAGTCACTGTAGACCATGAGTTCGGTGGCCTTCATGTAGGCCGCGGACTTGAGTCCTGCAAGAAGCGCTTCGTACTCCGCTTCATTGTTTGATGCTGGGAAGCCAAGGTTGATCGCCTGTTCCACTACTAGGCCGTCTGGAGAGATGAGGACTATGCCAAGTCCTGCTCCATGTCGGTTGGATGCCCCATCCACAAAGAGCTTCCACATCTCCCCAACAAACAACTTCCAACAAGTGGAGGGGTCGGACGATGCCTTGGGGTCTTTTAAGCCAGTGTCTTCTTCAGAGTCCATAACTGCATCGCCTTGTCTTCGATGGGCCCAAGTCATTAGTCGCTAGTGAATTTTGACTTGGTGTAGTAAGGTTGGCTTCCTCCTCGCCCTCTCTACTCACAGTGCGCCTTGGGTTACATTGAGCTTTACTAGGGGTTGCGCTATTCGGCGTCAATCTCCGTCCCTAGTTTGGTTGTGTCGGTCGGATCGATTAGGCGGAACTTGGTGGCTTCCAGAGTGAACTTCTGACGAAGTCTGCCAAAGATCGGGCCTTCTTTATCATGTTACGGGTGAACTTCACATCATATTGTCCCAACTTCACTGCCCACTTCAAAATCCGCCCAGAAAAGTTTGCCCTCTCAAACAAAGCTTTTAGGGGAAAGGCTGTGAGGACGACAATGGTGTGGGCGTGAAAGTAGTGCACCAATTTCCTGGAGGCCATCATCAAGGCCAGCGCTAGCTTCTCTAGAGGTAAATACCTTGTTTCGGCTCCCAACAATGTCTTGCTGACATAGAAGATGGGTAGATGTTGGAGTCCTTCTGCTCGAACCAACACTGCACTTACTGCGTGCTGAGATACTGCCAAGTAGAGGAAGAGTTCTTCTCCGGGTACGGGGGTGACAAGTAGTGGTGGAGAAGACATGTATTCCTTCAAACTTTCCAGAGCTTGGTCGCATTCTTCGTCCCACTCAAACTTAGCTTTTAATGACTGAAAGAATGGGCATAATCTGCGAAGACCGGTGATGAATCGGTTAAGTCTTTGCCGCCATGCGGTGAGTCTTTGCACTTCTTTCATCGAAGTTAGGCCTTTCTAACTCCTGAATTGCTTTGATCTGAGAAGGATCTGCTTCTATACCTCGGTTGGTCACCAAGAAGCCTAAGAATTTGCCTGATCCTACTCCGAAAGCGCACTTCGACGCGTTGAGTCGTAACTTATGCTTTTTCAGGATCTCGAACATCTCACTTAGGTCCTTGAGATGGTCACTCTCATCCTTGCTCTTGACCACCATATCATCGATGTAAGCCTCCATTGTTTTGCCTAACAATGGCTCGAACATCTTGGTGACCATCCTCTGGAATGTCGCTCCTGCGTTCTTTAGGCCAAAGGGCATGACCTTGTAACAGTATAGTCCTCTTGGAGTGGGGAAGGATGTAACCTCCTGGTCTGGTTCATGCATTGCGATCTGGTGGTAGCCTCTGTATGCGTCAAGGAAGCTAAGCCTGCTGTGACCAGCTGTTAGGTCTACCAATTGATCTATCCTTGGTAGGGGGAAGCTATCCTTGGGGCATGCTTTATTGACAGTTTTATAGTCGACGCAGACGCGCCACTTCCCATTCTTCTTTGGCACTACGACTGTGTTGGAGATCCATCTGGGGTAGTGCACCTCTCTGATTGCCCCTACTTCCAACAAGTTTCCAACTTCTTCTGTCACTATCTCGGCGTGGTGGAGTGCCGATCTGAAAGTCTTGTTGAATGGCCTTTGGCGAGATGGGTGGACGTTGAGTCGGTGGCAGATGAAGTTGGGATCAATGCCTGGCATGTCGTATGGGGTCCAGGCAAACACTTCGATGTTAGAGGTCAAAAATTCCAAGACCTCTAGCCTCTCAGCGCTGGACAACGATGAACCAAGCAGAAAGAACTTGTCCGGGTTCTTTTCATCTATCCTGACTTCCACCAAGTCTTCCATCGCTTTTTGGCTTGCTGCTTTGCCGACGTCTGCGAATAGTTCGTTACTCTCCGGTTCTTCCACCGAATGAACATACCCCTTCGCAGCGCGACTTCCGTTTACTGTCACAAAGCATTGTTTCGACATGATCTGATCCCCATAAACCTCCTCTATTACTCCAGTGTCGTTGGGGAACCTCATCACTTGGTGGTAAGAGGATGCCACCGAGCGTATGGCGTGCAGCCATGTTCTGCCTAAGATGATGTTGTAGGTGGAGGGGACCTTCAGCACCCAGAACTCCACTTGCTTCGTCACACTTCCCGCCCTGACTGGAAGGATGATTTTGCCGACTGGCCACTCCGGCATAGAATTGAATCCAATCAAAGGGGATACGGCAGGGGCTAAGTCCTTGTCTTGCAGCTTGAGTTGCTTGAAAGTTTCATAGTACATGATTTCACACGAACTGCCTTGGTCAATCAGAATCCGCTTGACGTCAAAATCCTTGACTCGGAGAGTGACGACCAAGGCATCATTGTGTGGGCAATATATTCTGTCCAAGTCTTTATTCGAAAAGGACATGATGTTTGTGGCTTCTGTCCTCCCCTTTTTGACGACTGGTTGGGCACTTAGCATCTCTCTCAAGTGCTCTACCTTTTTGATTGAACCTCTGAGCTCGCATATTCGCTCTGGTTCAAAGACTCCATGGATCACGTTGATGATGCCTTGTGGCGGGGCGTCGATCGGCATCCCGTTGGGTTTGTTGTGATCTTGGGGAGCTAAACGCGCCCTCCTCTATGTATTTATCGGTGGCTGCCGCCACCAATTCTTCCAATGTTGCCTCAGCGGTGTGCGGTTCTCGATTCGGTGCCCTTTTCCTTGTGGAAGGTGCATCTGGATCTGTCATCATAGTCCTTCGGGCCTCGCCTAACTTAAGGTGCCACTTGACGAAAGGCTCGTCTCGAATCTCACTAAGTATACGGTAGATCGGTTTCTTGAACACCGTGGTTATGGCAGTTCGGACTCTCAACCATCTCTTGTCCTGGTCTTCATCATCGTCTCGCCTGCCCCGTCCGTTTTGGTTTCAACGACCTACCGTATTGACCTTTGCTGAGGTCTTCTTTTCCGATGTCATGGTCGCGCCAGTCTTTGCTTTGGCACGAGCGCCATCCTCTTCTACCCTGATGTGCTGATGCACTCTCTCCATCAGGGCTTCCATGGTGAGGGGTGGTGTCATGGTGATAGAGTCCCTCAGTCTGTTCCCAGCTGGAAGGCCTCTTTTGTCTTCAAGCTAATGGCGAGGTTGGTTAGGCGATCCCAATCTGGTTGAATGTCTCCCAAGATGGCAGTTGTATGACCTCAGAGTCTCCTTATCGCCTATGTCGATGGAGAGTAGCTGGTCGATCTCCACCGGGGTCTTTGTGTTCGTTCTGAACCGCGTTACAAACGCCTCTGCCAATTGCGCCCATGAGGCTATCGCCCCTCGAAGCTTCTCAAACCAAGTCAAGCCTAGGTCGCCGAGGCTTGAAGGGAATAGGATACACATCAACGCCTCATTCATGGGTATCTGACCATAACCTGGCGAAAGTGGCTCAAGTGGGTGTAAGGGTCCGTATTTCCTTCATATGTCGTGAATTTGGGTTATAGGAAGCCTGACGGAAGGGGCGCGTTCTCAATCTCTGGGACGAATGGTGAGGTCTGCAGCCTCGCCAATGCCTTATCCGCTGGTTCGTATGCCAAGTGCGGCCTTGGCATTCCAACCTCGACGCTTCCATGCGTCCGAGGAGCCAATCGCTGCATGGCAGGAACCCTGTGGGGATCGCGCGCCCTGGCGTTCTCCTTCCATCGTGCCTTTTCTTCCAACATGGACCTTAGGTCGGACGACCTAGGTAATTCCGTCTGTCTGGACCTCGTATGATGCGTATGTGAGGGCCAATAGGTACTCCCCTCAGTGTATGACCTCTCAGGTCTCGTCCCCTCGGACACAGGTGGAGTCTGGAAGATACCGGTCGCGTGTCGCCTGTCCTGAGGCTTCTGTCCTCTGGTTGAGAGGGTGTAGAATTCCTACCACGACCCTCTGAGTGGCGAGGGGGCGTCTTCTTGTTGCGCCCCTCTCCTGTCGCCACTTCTTTTCCTTTCATCTGGCGCTTCAGAGACTCCATGTCCGCCGCCATCTTACGGATCAGTTCGTCTTGCTCTCTGCCGCGATCCTCCAGGATTTGAGGGTCAACGCTGCGCCCTTGGCCTTCTGGGCTTTGGGAAGCGAGAGGGATGAGGCTGCTATTCCTCCTTCGCCCCTCGTATCCCTCACCGAATTACGCCTTTGTGGTTCGGTGTTCGCCATGGGAGGACCAAAGGTAGGCCTTCGCGCTTGCACCTCATACGAGTTTGTCCGTCAATGGCGATCGAGGCGCTTCGTTGTTCGCCATTGATGTTCGAGAAAAACTTGATGAAGAGGTTGTTCTGCTGCTATTCCCTGACGGCGCCAATTGTACGGAAAGAAATACACCTTCTCGTATAATCCTATTGATCAAGTCTGTGTTCCTCGTCGACGCCGTTTCCACCACCGAAAATACAAAGCGTGAGCTAGTCGGGTGTGTGCCGGAAACCTCTCCGATGCCTAAGTCAGTAAGCAAGACAGGAAGGCAAAAGCTCAATGTATTCAGGGAGCAAAAGTTGCATTACCTCTCCAAAGGTGATACTGGTGAGCTTATATAGGTTTCGCGTGGCACAATCCTGGTAGGACTCTTATTCCTCCATGTGCAGAGTCCTCCTAGGATTACTCCTCCTTACGTAGAGTCCCCCTAGGACTCATACTCTTGGAAGATAATGCTTATCCTCCAACACCCTCCTCACTGCTTAAACCAAGTGAGATGGTTCTTCTTATGGCCGAACTACTTTCAGGACCGAAGTAACAATTACTTCGGCCCTTATTTTACTCTCCCTTACCTCGGCTTTCCCATACTAAGACCGAGCTATCCATAAGGGAATTAAAACCGAGCTTTCTGCAAACCATAGCTTACTTCGGTCTCTCACATGCTACAACCGAAGTAATCACCGAAGACCGAAACATTTGAGCTACTCCACTCAACCGGAGTAGAACCAAGTCCTCCGAAGACCGGGCTATTCACCACGGCTGCGTGACCGGTCTATCTTCAAAGCTACCTCTCCAAACCGGAGTAACTTACACGGCCCTATCTGCGCAAGCCTTTTTATTTCGGCCCTAAGGCCCGACACCCAGCTCGGCCCACTTGTATATAAATTACCCTCTCAGTGATTATTATTTCAAAACATGATACAAAACCTACTTAATTAATTGAATTTATAATGTTATTCAAAATTGTATTTCAAAAATTAATATTCAGAATATCAAATTAAGATGAATAAAGATGAAGAGTAAGTGTCATTTGATTAATAGTATTTGGATTAAGGAAAAATTGTGTAAGCAAGTGTAACATAATTTTGAATATATATATAATATAGATGGACTGGGTTTGTTTGCAAATTGATTGAAAAACTTTAATCAACAATTCAATTAATTCATTAATTTTTAACATCTAATTTGTTCAATCTAACATGCTCATCTTAGTGCATCTCCATCAAACTAGTTTAAATTTTATTATATTTTTATTGAAAAGTTACTTTTTCTATTTTGGCAACACACATTTTTTAAATACACTGCCTAACAAACTCTCTATTTTTTCTATATTGTTTAAATATTATTTTATTTATTTTCATTTAGAATTATTTTTTATAAACTCAACATAATTAATTTTGTTTAAATATTATTTATTTATTTTCATTTAGAATTATTTTTTATAAACTCAACATAATTAATTTCCAAATATAAAAAGTAATATTTTTTAATGTTTGACTAGGTGAAACCACTAGCTACATTTATTGAGCCAAAACCACCAAAACTAATATAACTAACTTAATAGTTAGTTTGATGGAAGTGAAATTTAATAATTTACTTATTATTTTGACTACACAATAAAAATAACTAATTTGATAAAGATGCTCTTACCAGGCAAAGGGGTAAAGATAATAAACGAACTAGATAACTTAAATTTGATTTGTGTTTGACTCAGTAAATACTTGTTTGAGCTTGTATATATGTTCGATTTTCAATATATTTTAGGGTTTGTTAAAGTTTTAAGTCAAACTTGAATAGTTAGAAAATCGTTTAACTTAATTCAATAAATTTAAAATTATATAAAAATACTAAATTACTCAAACTTGGTTTAACAGAAATTTGGTTGAGATCAATTCAAAATTTTAATAAACTAAATTTAAATAAATTTTAAAATTCGTTAAAATTTTATAATCAAATTGAAACCGTTAACTGTTCATCTTGTTTATATTTCCTAAATAAAAATGTTAGAAATCTCAAATAATCTATCAAACACTCACATAAGTGTGGGTTCCACACTTATGCAAGTGTTTTTTGTAGATTATTTTATATCTCTAAGACCATCTCCAATCGTGTATCAAACTTATCATCAAATTTAAATTTGGTGAAAAATGGTTCCTTTTTCAGCTCCAATGGTTTCATCAAATCAATATCAAACCAAGGATTTTACTTTTCTTTCATCAAACTGAGAACAAATGTGTCTTTCATCAAATCACTGTTCATTACCATTAGATTTTCACCATCGGATGTCCTTCTATATGACTACTTCAAGGCAAAAGTTTGTGAATAAATTATACTGGCCAATCAACTGTCTAGTCGTCCCCTTGGTCGACCCCCCAGATGACCACCTCAAAAAGAAAACTTGTGAAAAATTTGCAGTGGCTCGTCGATCGGTCGAACATCTGTTTGGTCGTCTGCCTTGTCGACCAATGGTTTGACGAAGCGGTAAAACCCTCCAATTAGAACACTTGATATCAAAGAGAGCTTTTCCTCAAATTTTTACTCAAATTTAGTGAAATTGAAGATGCCCTAACATTACTCTTCCCTAAACACAAGTTGTCACACTCCAAACCCGAGTATAACCGGCCGTGGCCCACAGGGACTTAGCCCAATGCACACGTAAGCCTAAACATGAACCTAAAATCACAAAGAATAAATGTGATGATAGCTCAGAAATAAATAAATCAAAACCCAAACCAGTGATAAGTCACAAGTATAAACGACAAACCAACTGTAATCAATACCATCCAAACTTCTGGGATATGAACAGTCCACATATCAAAATAATCCTAAATGAATCTCAATAAAAATAAAAATAAATATGCACAAACTTGACATAACAATTTAAAACAATATAAATGAATATCCTAGAGATCCATGTAATTGAGTCCCCACTACGCCATGAGTCCACTCTAAGTCCTTCTAACACGTGAAAATAATAAACAACCAAGTCATCTGATAGTTCAGTGAGTAGTAACATAGACAGTAAATACAGTTTTGAAAACATGGTTCAATTCCAAAATAAGACATATATCACAGAAACTAGATTGGTATACAGTTTTGATAAAGATAATCTGTTTAAAAAAGAAGGTTCCACAATTCAATAGTTAAAATACTCATGTCTCTCAAGAACATGATACATGACATTTTCCACTTAAAATAGATTACAACATGAACACCAATAATTTTCTAGGTACCAAGAATAACGAGTAACATGCCACACAGTTCTCATGGCAATAAGCACGTTGGATCCAATATTGAACCAAGAGTCATCCTTGGGGTAGCAACCCGGGCCTTTTCTCTTAGACGATCCAATTGAAGGTCACCTAGCCCAACCCAGGTCTTTTTCTTACAATTGTTCAGCATTAGAGTCATCACGGCCCAACCCGGATCTCTTCCCTAGTGGCCAGAGTCACCACACACAGTGGAATAATTTTCCTGGACTAAATATACAGATAGTCCCGATAATCAATACAATTCAGTTTCGCAAAACATGGTAGTTCACCATTATAAACATGAGACCATAAAGTATGCCAAGTTTACACATATTTCAGAAATAATTTAATTCCATTGATACTATAATAATTTATCAAAATAATTTAGTCCTGAAACAACAATTCAGGGTAGGGAAACATTTATAAAAATATGTAGCATGCAACTACTCACTTGAAAACATAACAATGTAATCCTCAAATATAGTATAAAAGTCAAACTAGTGCCCTGAACTAAGTATGAAAACTACACGTCACTATTAATTTAAAAATACTAAATAATAAGATCTAAGTAACCCCAAACTAAAGCGCACTAACACGGCTCAACCCAACTCACCGTTACTCTTAAATAATACCTAGGTTCATGTTCTTCAAGGTCTCAAATTATTCAAGACATGGGTTTAGATTGAAATTTAATTAAAATTATTTTAAGATAAAACAGAATTTTAAACAAGTTTTCCCAATCTATTTACTAACTTTGAAAATTACAAAATCCACTCCACGCTGTTCGAAAAAAATTCTAAAACCCTCTAAATATCAACTAATATATCCTAAGTTTCAAACTCAAATAGTTTCACTTGATTTGCTTCTCAAAATAATTATTTACAATTAATTATATTCAAACAGGTTGTTTTCTACAGCACTTTAAAGAAATTAATAGTTCTCTTAATATACATGAACAATCAATGTAAGGCCAAAAATTTAAGAAATTAGACTCGTAACCGGTTCTAATGACGCTGATTTGATAATTTTTGGATTTATACCCAAAAAGAACCACACTTCCGAAGTTACTGTTTTACACTAGTTTTCTGGGCATATTTGAACGCAGCAATTAATATAAATTTTACTCCCAAAAATCATGAGAAAATTCAATTATGCAATTCAATATGTAATTAATTTACTGTAAAAATTTAAGTTCAAAATTCATTCGTTTGATATAATTTCTTGATTTTTAAAGTTTGTAGTTCTGTACAGAATTTTTAAACAAAAAATTTCTCTCATTCTTTACACAATTTATTTCCTCAAGTTTCTTAACAGTGTATATATACAAAATACATAAATCTACAACTTCTCTATCAATGAACTAAATAATGATAGAATAAAGATAAAGAACAAAAATAAAAAAAGAAGAAAGCTATAAACCTACCACACATCCAAAAGTCTTTCCTTGTTTGCAACCTTTTTTTTTTTTTTCTTCTTTTCTCTCAAACTCTCTCTCTCCCATGGCTGCTACTGCTGCTACCCTATATTATATTAGGCAACACAGGGTTATATTATATATCTAAACAAAAAGCCTTAAAATATTATCTTTTGTTTTAATTCATTTACTATCTCCATTAATTTAAATGAAATACAACTATTAATAGATCAAAATATACTAATTAATTGGTCCCGTATTTTTTTTTTAAAATAATAAATCTTGCCTCTAAATTAAAGACTTTTACCATAAATTTATTTTAAGTTTTAAAATTAATTAAAGGACCCTCCAACAATATTTAATTTGAACTTTAAGATTCACAAATAAAATATTTGAGGTTTGTAAAATAATAATTATTTAATTTATATATTCGGATTCTCATACAAGTTGATTTGAATTGATGTTGATTGGTGCAATTTGGTATTTTGACAATTTTATTTTAGAGTAATATGAGATATATCAAGGGCTTGTTTGGTTTAGTTTTAAATTAATTTTTGAGAGCTCGAAATCTAAAATTTGATTGGTTTACAATTTTGTTAATACTGTTTTCAATCATTTTTTATATCTCCTCTATCTTTCTTTCAAGTATTACAAATTAATCAATCATTTTTTCTCATCTCTCATCTCTCCTCTCTTATTCTTTCACATCTTATATACCAATCAATCACTTTTTCTCTTTCACACTAACCTATTCAACTACCAAAAAATACAAATCAACTCAAAGTATAAAACTCCAACTACAAAATTATTTATTAAAAAAACAATCAAACAAATTTAAAATTTGAAAATTCATTTAAAAACTAATCTTTCAAAATTGATTTCAAAACTAAACCAAACAAAGCCTAAATATTTCACCAAAATATGAAAAAATTATTTGTTGGTCCAGGGATGCCACGTGGTCATGCCCCTCACCAATTACAAATCACCATATCCTTTTATGTTTTCTAATCACCTAACATAAAATCATAGGCTTTACCCCTTATATCAATCACAACATATCTAGAACACCACGTGACCATATCCTAAGATTACCAAATAACTTCTCCCAAAATTTCTACTAACTAAGCATTCATATGACTGTGAGACTCATTCACATGAAACTCATACCATATGAGTTGTTTGATAAAAGTTTGAGAAAATTGCAAATAAATAAATAGGTTTCTCACAAAATATTTACAAATTCCTGAAAAAAAAAAATTTATAACTTTAATTATTAAAGTTCATAAGTTTACCATTAATTTAATTTTTTTTATGACTTATCGACCCAAAAAAAAATTAATTTAATTTTTTTTTTGAAAACTTTCAATATATTGCAATTTTCCCTAAAAGTTTTTGTGTGGGACCCACACCCCTATAAGTGTTTGATAAAATTTTTAATAAAACAAGTTTCTTGTATTTTTATTTTTTTTATATTCCAAAATTATTTTCTTTGTCCCTTCCAAAATATTAGTATCTTTTGAAAAATCTAGTTTTTTTTTTTTTTTTGGTGATAATATAATCATTTTTTTTTTAGAGGGGGTGATAATATAATCATTACACTTTAAAAATATTAATTTTGCAAAATTGTCCTTTAACTTTTTTGGAAACACCAATTATCATAATAAATGAATTTAAAAGAAAAATACAAAATTCATGTTATCTTAGTTCTTAATTTTTTAAACTGAACAGAAATTTTAGAACAGTAAAAATGAAATAAAGAAATAATATTTTAGGATCTGTTTGATTTTTATTTTCAGAATTCACTTTTTTAAAAATATACTTTTTTGTTTAAGTATTTTTTTTTGTTTTCACTGATTTTTAAAAATATTTTAAGCATTTTTAAAATTTTTAGACACATTTAATATAAATACATTTAAAAGTATAATATTTGTTAATTTTTTTAAAAAAAGAATCACTAAATACTAAAAATATAAAAAAATATATGAAAATTTAATACATTTTTCGTATTTTTGTATATTTATTAATTTTTAAAAATATTTTGTTACTTAGATACATTTAAGTAAGGTACATCTATAATAATAAAAAATTACTTAAAATTTTAAAAATATGCATTAAAAATAAAAAAAATAAAAAATTTAAATTTTAAAAATTAAATTCAAAAAATTGAAACGAAACATAATATAATCTTTTTTTAATTGAAGAATGAAATAGAAAAAGTGCGCCCTTAAACCGTCCAATTTATGTCCCAATCCCTCCAAGTTTTGAACCAAAGTTCCCCAACCCCACTTCTCTCTCTCTCTCTCTCTCTCTCTCTGCAGTTTTCGATTCTCTCTCTACCGAGGAGCTGATGGGAAGACCGCCGAGCAACGGAGGCCCAGTCTTCCGCTTCAACCATACTGAGGTTTCACTTCTCTTTCCGCTCTTCTCTCTTCTCTCTTCTCTCTCTTTCTATATGGTTATGTATATACACAAATGTAAGGGCATGCATGTCTCGAATCTATATCAATTTTGAATTTGAATAAAAGTACTCGAAAAAAAAAAAAAAAATCTCTATTCCTTGACTCGAATTTATATCAAATTGAGTTTTACCCTAATCAAACTCAAATGTTTACTCAAATTTTTCAAAATCATTTTGTAAGCTTTCAAATTTACATCTCTGCCATTACTGAAACTTTACTCAAATTTGTGTTTGTCATGGAGTGCTTCATATCAAATAAATTTTTTACTCAATTAGTAAAAATTTGAGTAAGGGTTCGAGATGGCGTAACGTATATCGAAATGGGTCGTCTTTTTTAAAAATAAAAAATTTCTAATTAGTATAATCGGCAGCTTGATTCTTAAATTTCTTGATGCTATTCATTAGAAAGATAAATTTTTTACTCAATTAGTAAGAATTTGAGTGAGGGTTCGCGATGGTGTAGCGGATATCGAAATGGGTCGCCTTTTTTTATATTATAAAATTCTAATTAGTATAATCAGCAGCTTGATTCTTGAATTTGTTGATGCTATTCATTGGGAAGATTAATTTTTTACTCAATTAGTAAAAGTTTGAGTGAGGGTTGGGGATGGCGTAGCGGTTATCGAAATCGGTCATTTTTTATTTTTATTTTTATTTTTAGTTTCTAATTAGTATAATTGGCAGCTTAATTACCTAGGTCTTGAATTTGTTGATGCTATTTATTAGAAAGATTAATTTTTTTAAAGCAATTGGAATTTAAGTATTAATTTTCGCACCAATGTCTTCTGTTCTTGCCATGCAATGTGATTGATGTAAAAGGGGATTGCAATGTCATGGACTGTTAGTCCGGAAGTAAATAGTCCGAGGACTGTTTAGCTGAATAATGTTTGGAAATGATTATTCTAATAATCTTAGGTTTGGTTGGAAAATTATGGAGAAGGATAATTGCTTCAAAGACCCTTTTGTCCTTTTGAATTTGCAATGACAATTCTAAATTTGAAATTTTAATTTAGATGCATTTAAAAAATAATATATTTGTGAAAAAAATATCAAAATAGTTCACTAAAAATAAATAATAATATATTGGAGAAACAACCAAAAAAACCCTATAGTTTGACCTTTGTAATAAAATGAAGTTTGAGTTTTTAATTTTGTCAATTTAAATCCTAATCTTTTGATTCATTTTTAATCCAAACCATTCATTTACGTTCGTTAAGTAAAATTGATGGAAAAATGGTATTTTAGCCATTAAACTCCATGTAGATATACATAAAATGTCTAAATGCCCTCTTTCGTTGAGTTTAATGACTAAAATATCAAAAAATTTTTTTATTGATTTTACTTTATAAAAATAG
This sequence comes from Camellia lanceoleosa, assembly GCA_025200525.1. NCBI lineage: Eukaryota > Viridiplantae > Streptophyta > Magnoliopsida > Ericales > Theaceae > Camellia > Camellia lanceoleosa. The sequence goes on along the minus strand of CM045762.1, from coordinate 28,940,456 downwards.
GCAGATGATTTAAATTGAAACTAATTAAAAGATTAGAGTACGAATTGTCGACATTAAAAATTCAAGGTTTATTTTGTTACAAGGATCAAACACTGAGGTTTTTTTTTTTTTTTTTTCCCTAATTTATTTCTATTTAAAAAAAAAAATTATTGATTTTTATTTTTTGAATTTCTTCACAAATGTAAGTGCATTCAAGATATAAAAAATTTGATTAAAATATGAAAAGGTTCGCTAAAGACAAAATAATACTACAAAAAATCAAATACTAAAAAACAAATTTCAAAAAATAAACAAAACAAAAAATAATACTATTTTTTGTTTTTTATATGCACTTGTATTTGTGAAAGAAATTTGAAAGAAGTTGACTAAAGATTAAAAAAAAAATGAAATATATTATAATTTGTTTTATGTATCGTTGTGTGAAACAAATTGGAGGAAAGATATGTTATATACTTGGTGTCATTTTTTGTGATTTAAGAACCTCATATGGAGTACATATATATGGATGAGGACTGGAGATGTATGTCTTATTTGTATTGTTTAGGTATTCTCTGACAATAAGACAAAGGGGCCATTAGGTTAATGGAACAGCTTTATTTCATAAATTGTTCTATTTCAAATTAACAGATTTGAAATCTCGGACTTTGTAAATATGTTAACTCAATTTGTATAGGTTTCGGACATAGCAGAATTTAAATCTTCCGTTTTGAGATTAGGTAATTTTATGTTTAAGAAGAATTGACCAAGTTCAAATTTTAATCAAGTAAATTGTTTGGATTTTTGAGTTTTTTTAATTTTTAATTTTTACATCCAAACAATGGTAATTGTCTAATTTGTAAATGAGCTAATTCTGAAACTGTCCAAATAATTCACATAGTTGGGTGGGACAACTAAAGGCCCTAATTGCTTTGCCTTTGCTTTGCCTTTGCATCTTTCCTCTTGGCGTTATGGGTATTGTCTGGATTATGAACTGATAAGAATTATTTTTTTTTGGTTCTGGTGGTTAATTAGGAATCTACTTTCATTATTTACTAGTGCAAGGGGTTTTGCACATGTATGTAGTAAAACAATTTTCAACACAAGCTCAAATGTTCGATGGAAACATCTCTTTTTGCCTTGTATTGGCTTTAACCATGTGGCAGCAATCGTTCATACATAATTTGGAATGCGTTCCAATAAAACCTTTCATTTGGACAATGGGTATTTGTTTAGTGCATGTGTTAATGCTTTGGTGATCTCTAGCACGAGGCAGTAGAAAATACTATTATTTATGGCATTAACTATGATGGTATCTTTTCAGAGGTTGTAGATACATTTGAACAATATCAATGATTTAGGTCATCATTGTTTCATTTTTAAGGTTGCTGAGATGGAAACTATACTGCAAGAACACAATACTCAGATGCCTACACGTGAAGTTCTTGTAGCTCTTGCTGATAGGTTCAGGTGTGTAGTTAATGTGCATTAATTCAAGAATTCAAATGATTGGAAACTTCTTGCTTGCCTTACAATGTCAGAAGTCAGGTCATCTTGTGGTTGTCTTTGGTTGTAGTGCTTCAGTGGAACGGTCAGGAAAGATTGTAGTTCAAATGAAACAAGTAAGACACTTTCCCTTGACTACATGTTGATGATTCCCCAAGAATCGTTTGCTAATTTAGATACTTTGTACAGGTGTGGAATTGGTTCACAAATAGGCGGCATGCTCTCAGGTCAAAGGCCAAGTATCCTAGGTCATTAAATGTATCACCTATTGCTTGGGATGATTCAAGTGCAGTGATAAATGTCCCTCAAACCCCTCAATCTGCTCCAGGTAGGACTGAAAACATTCCAGCTTCCTGTTTTTTGGCACACTTATCTGGTGCTCAGCTGTATTTCCTGTAGTAATTTTGTTTTCTAATTTATATTTTGGATTGATGTTGCTGCGTAGTGAACCGTACAATGTATTTATCAAATATGCCTTGGGATGATTCTGCTGCAGTGAGACATGTCCCTCAAGCCCCTCAATCTGTAACTGCTCCAGGTAGGATTGACAACATTCCAGCTTCTTGTTTTTTGGCACACTTATCTGGTGCTCGCCTGTATTTCCTGTAGTAATTTTGTTATCTAATTTATATTTTGGATTGATGTTGCTTCGTAGTGAACTCTACAATCTATGTATCACGTATGCCTTGGGATGATTCTACTGCAGTGAGAAATGTCCCTCAACCGCATCAATCTGTGACTGCTCCAGGTAGGATTGACAACATTCTGGCTTCCTATTTTTTGGCACACTTATCTGGTGCTCACCTGTATTTTCCTATAGTAATTTTGTTTCTAATTTATATTTTGGATTGACGTTGCTGCATAGTGAATCCTTCGTTGGGGACTCAATAACCTCTGCCATTACCTAGTTAAATGCCTAGACCTAGAATATCATGCTTCTGATGAATGTTTCTGTCAACATGACTACTGGTACTAAATGGTTGATTGCATTAAAATAGAATATTTCAACACTAAATTTTATGTTATAGATAAGTTGCATATAATTATTTATGAGTCTAGCATTTTCGATTTGTTCAATGCATTTCACACATATGTATATATATATATTTCTGTTGTTCTATTTTGAACTATAAAATGCTATGGACAAAATACATTTTTGTGTACTGTTATGGAGGTTATCCTATCTGGTTTGTTTCATCAACTCTTCGTAATTTTGGAAAGGAAAATATTTTCTTATTTTTGGTAGTTTGATGTTATTCTTACATTACATTAATTTTACATTGCACTATTGTTATTAACCATGTAGTACCAGTAGCCATTAGACTTTAGACATTATAGTTTTAATGTAACATTAATTTTTAAATGACTTACATTACATTATTGTTATTTTTAATTTATATAAATGACAAATAATACTTGTTATCCTTATATATAACATAAAATAAATATATATAACTATATATGTTGTGTGTCTCCCACTTGTAGGGTCTTACATTTTTTAAAATTTATGTGGTGGCAAGTCCATATTCATCCTTTTTGGAATGCAATTGTACAAGCTTTCCAATTCTGCAAATTTCAATTGAAATTGTGGGATGACAACATTCATATTCTTTGGTCAAAAGCACATATTTGTTAAATAGGTTTGGTTAATTTTGAAATTGGATGCACAGGCCGTTGAAGAACTTACTCTTTCCTTTCTGCCTAATCTAACTCGTTGTATGGCCATAGTTGCTGATTAGCTTTATACTATAGTAGTTAAGGAATCTTGTATTGTCACGCCCCATTCTGGGTGGTTTAATTGTCATAGGTTGACTGGAGCATGGGAGTGTCTAATAGAACTGCCAAACTAAGTTTGCTTGAATAAAATGCTCTATGTGACTGCTCCTATTTAATGCAATCTGCTCTGATTCATTGATTGGTTGAGTTTTGGAAATAATAAAATTTATTTAGTTAAGAAATTAAGCTTGAAATATGTAGTTGTTGCTTAGGTTGGGTTGATGGAGTACAAGTGTATGTAAGAGAATTGCCAACAATAGTTTGCTTGAATGAAATGCTGCAGTCCTTATTTTATTAGATATTCACTGATTCCAGTGATTGGTTAATTTTTAGGAAATGATCAGAGTTGAATTTGAGAAATAAAACTTACAAGTAGGTTAATCCTTCATAGCCAGCCTTTCTGGTTCTAGTATTTTCTGTGGCACAGCAATTAGGTATAGAGAATTACTCTTAACAATTAAAAGTTCCTGTCACTTGCTCCTTGGCGTGAAACAGTCTTCTGACATATGTTACTGGGAATGTGGATCATTTTGGTACTTGGGGAATTGAATCAGGAATGTTACATGCCACATTCCTTAAAATGTTGTACAACAAGGGTAGACTAGTTTGGATTACACTATTAGAATACAAGGTACTTCTAGAGCAATTTTCTTTTAACAATTAAATATCCAATAAAATATTGCTTTCTCTTTTTCAATTAATCATGTTACAACACATTTCCTATGAGCATTATGACCCATTTTTTATGTTTTGTCATGCTAGAACTCCACTCTCCTTAGATTTTAGTTTATTTTAATTGATTTGTTTTTCCTCCTAAGGTAACTTTAAGGTTTATACTGGAAAATATTTTTGGGATCACTTTGGATAGCTGCATTTACCTGTTTTGAACGAAAGTGTACCATGTTTCGGAGAGTGTGTTCCAAAATGTAAATTGCTGGGGTAACAGTGTTGTCTGGTAACAGTGCTTCTGACTCTTCCCTACGCATAATCCACTCACTTTTTGGTGTGAGGCAATCTGCCAGCCTCTTTGCTCTTTACGAGTCTTAATTTTACTTCCAGAAGAGGTCTTCTATCTTCTTCTTCTTCTTTTGTGTTTTTTTTTCCACATCATAATTTCATGTTTGACAGTTTGCTTCTACCTGTCCTCTAATCTCTTCCAAAAGAGTTCCTACTTCTTTTTTTTTTTCCTTTGTAATTTAATGTTTGACTGTTCACTTCTTGTGATCTTACTTCATTTTATCTTGCCCTCAGTATCATTTTCAGCAGTTCAAAGCGCAGGAAGAGCTGTTTCAGATAAAAATCATACAGAGTTCAAAGCTAAATCTGCAATGGATGGTGTTGTTTTGCCCTCATTATCATTTTCAGCAGTTCAAAGTGCAGAAAGAATTGTTTCAGATAAATATCATATGGAGTTCGAAGCTAAATCTGCAAGGGATGGTGCATGGTTAGTATTTCTGGCTTTTCAGGTTTAGAACTTCTGGATGCTAATTATTTGATGTTTGCCCTCATCCTTTCTGATAATTACTAACCTGTTTTGAATGACAATAATTCATTCCTTTTATGCTCCCTGCCTCAGGTATGATGTTGCAATGTTTATGTCTCATCGATCTCTTGAGAAGGGTGATGCGGTAATTTTTTAAGTTTATTTCTCCTTCATATGTTAATGAGTTAGTTATCAGGAGGAAGAGATACTGTATACCACTAATTCTTCTGAATTTCATAATTGTCGTTATTGGGATCCTCTATCTTCATATAATTTGATACTTTTTTTGCTCATTTAACTTTATTCTTAAACCAAACCAAACTAAGCCAAGCCTTAAGTCCCATCATGAAAGTAGAACCACATCAAATAAACAATTTGTTCAAGCCTATTTCACCCAATGGCATATTTCTTGTTAGACCCTTCATGAACTATTATTCATCTTATGTTTCCACATGATGTATGCCTATATTAATTGTATGGAGTATCCGAGCATCTTTAGGTAGGAACTTAGGAATCGAGTTTGTTACTGAATTTCTAGGCGAATCCATCAAATGGTGCACTGTTGATGGATAATATCTGCAACCTACCCTTGGACTACAACAATCTTTTCCCTTTAACATTTGTTAGAACTTACAAGTTAAAAATGCCAGTTCACAACTTGTTTCTTGACCTTCTGCCAACCTTTTTGACTTGAGCTATGATTTAAAATCTGCTGGCCAATTCAGGAGGTTCTGGTTCATTTTGCTGGTCATGGACCGGAGGAAGATGAATGGGTTAATATTCGTAGGAATGTCAGACCACGGTCTCTTCCATGCGAACCATCAGAATGTGCTGCAATTCTTCCTGGAGATCTTGTACTCTGTTTTCAGGTGTGAATGTCTTTATAATGATGCTGCAGAATAATTTATATATCTCAATTTTAAAAGAACAGAAATTAAATTTATCAAATCTTCAGAATCCCCATTTGATTTGATATTTTATTTATTTTTTATTTTTTAATGTTTAAATTTCAGGACGGCAAAGAGCCAGCTCTTTACTTCGATGCACATGTTCTTGATGTACGGAAACGAAGGCATGATTTAAGAGGTTGCCGCTGTAGGTTCCGGGTGCATTATGATCATGATGAGTCTGAGGTATACCATATACGACTGAATATTTTTTTTACTGCAAACTTTCTATGAGTTCATTTCTTTTTCTTTCTTTCTTTGCTTTTAATGTTTTTTTTCCTTTTTTGGGGGGGTGGGGGTGTCTTGTGGTTGTGGTTGTGGTTCATGGCTCAATTAAACCTAGTGTTTAAAATGCCCAGTTTAATCTTGGGCCACTTTATTTAGGTTATTAGATGGTGACATCTCTTGCTCTTTGTTTTTGTTGTTGTTTGTCAGAGTTGGAGCAGCTGTTTAGGATAACAAGTTTATTTTCTTTCTTACAAGCTTGTTAGGTAGATTGATCACAGTATACTTTATCTGTTACACTGGAGATTATTTCCCGAAGAAAAGCCTCAGTGAAATAGTTTGAACAGTAAAAACTACAGTTAGTAGTGCTTATCTTTCCAAGGGAAATGCCATTGAAACAACTTTTAGTTGATATCGTCTCTTGAAAAGTTTGTGAAGAAATATTCTCCTATATGGACATGGAGCATGACTAGTGTTGGTCTTTATATAGTCATAAAATCGGCACATTCAGTTAGTTTGACTGACGGAAATTCTTTCAAGGAATAACTCGCTTAAACCAAAATCAGCAGAAGTTGTAGCGGTCAATTGAGTAGCATAGTTGTTCATTTTCAAAATGTAGGGATGTGTTATTGTTCTTGGTTATAACTTGAAATGGTTTTCAGCATCATTATTTCTTGCTTGCAACTGCACTTTCTCACTCATCTTGAGTTTTATGCGAAGAATTCCTGCTTTTGAAACCTTTGTTCAGAAAAGTCAAAGAATACTTCTTTTCATTGTGTTTTACTTCAACATTATACAGTTTTCTCTGGCACATACAGTCGATATTCTTTTAACTTCGCATCTAATGCATAATACATGCATTAATACACATTCTACTGCACCATTCAGACCTATATTTGTTGGGTTGCATAGCTTTTCATGCCTCAATATAGGGATGCATTATTGTTGTTGGTCCTAACTTGAAATGGGTTTCCTACCCCATTATTTTTTTCTTGCAGTGGCACTTTCTCATTAATTCACACAAGTTTATGTGGGAAAGAATTCCTGATTTTGATATCTTTCTTTGTGTTATACTTTATTATCATACAGTTTTCTCGGGCACATACCATCGACATTCTTTCCATGTTGCATTTAGTGCAAAATACATGCATTAAAGCACATTCTACCATGCCATTTAGACCTATTTTATTCACTGCCATTTAATCTATTTTATACATTTCATGCTGGCTAATGTTTTCATCCGGTGGCTAATTCTTTCTTCAGGAAATTGTGCCCCTAAGAAAAATTTGCCGTCGGCCAGAAACCGATTACAGGTTCCGGCAACTTCGTGGCATAAACAAATCCAGTAATATGAACAGGCAGAAAATTGGTGCTGATACGCAAATGGGCGACACATTGAAGGCATGTTCTTCACCTGAACCAATGCAAAAGCAGCAAAAAGTAGAGGAACCTGAAATTCTGCAGCCCAAAATTCCCAAGATTAGTACAGGTGGTGAAGCTGCAAACACCATCACCGGTGGTTCTGGTCAAGTGGCAACTTCAATGGTTCCACCAGCTAATGTTGTTGTGACAAGTGGCGATGCTACCAGTGGTTTTGGTCAAGAGGGAACTTCAATGGTTCTACCGGCTAACATTGTTGTGACAAGTGCCGCTGCTGCAATCACCGGTGGTTCTGCTCAAGTGGGAACTTCAATGGTCCCACCAGCCAATGTTGCTGTGACAAGTGGCGCTGCTGTGAGCACCATCATTGCCAGTGGTTCTGTTCAAAATATGGCACTATGATAAAAGGTTGGTTGTTAGACATCTTTGGTATGTTTCTCATGGATTGTTAGTTGGATTGAATTCAAATTTAGTTTTTCAGTATATATTTTTCTTTCTGATGGGTAAGATTGTAGTTGAATGAGAACAGTGTGTTTTTCACCCCCAACCCCAACTCACTGTAACTCAGTAGGGGTTCTCTCTTGGTTGGTCTGTTTGATCGCTTAGAAAACATGGGAAAGAAACAAGAGAAAAGTTTGGGAATAGTGTGACTGCCATGCTTATCTCGAACTCATCAATGGCATCTCTGGCAACCCATTAGGAGATCTTTTAAGGAGCTCAATGGAGTTGGGTTGGGAGAAATTTGGCGTTTGGTGAGAATTATGTTTGGGTGAAAAAATGACCAGAAAGCAAAAGAAAATTTTGGTTTTGTTATTTTTGTTCTCTTTGCAATAGAGAAACAGTTCTATGCTCTGTTTAGCTGCTGAGAAAATCAAGAAGGCAGGGGAAAAAACACGGTAAGTGTTACTACATTGCTTGATAAGTTGAATCTAAAAGAATTGCATTCTTTTTGATTGGGATTCCTAATTGGAGGGTGGTGTTGGTTCATTATGCTTGTTTCGATGGTTTGAATTGTTTACTTATTGAGCCTATGAGCAAATTGTCTATGCTAAAAGCAAATTGATTGGACAATTGTAATTATATGTTCAAATTATATTTATTTTCAACAAAATAAATGGTAAGTATAATTTTGACAATAGAACATATATTTTTTTGAATATAAATGTAATACCATTAGGTCACGTTTGTTTTTACAGATAAAATTAAAGGGATTTGTAATGAGGGGATTAATAGTGAGATGATTGATAGTGAGAGAATTAAGTAAAATTGTATTTGTTTTGATGATAGTTGTTAGTATAAGGATTGTTAAGTTGTTTTGGGAGCTTTTTTGATAAGTTTTCTTTCTAAGAGTTTTATTCTATCCAATTTGTATTCTTTTTGTCTATTTCATTAGATTTTATTTGAGGTAAGAAGATCAAAATATTCCCAATTAATGTTGATATTTAATGTTGATTTTTATTATGTTTTGGTAGTTTTCATGCATCAGGAGGTTGACTGTCATTATATTCATATTAATTTGAAATGAATTTTTGTCATTGTGTTGTCAATTATATGATGTGAATATTTACATTATGTAAATGAAATGAATATTTATATTATTATATTCATATTAATTTGAAATGAATTTTTCTCATTGTGTTGTTTATTACATGATGTGAATATTTACACTAAAATATACGAATGTGAACGTTCATATCACTACATGTTGTGAATAAGAATGTGTTGTCAATTAAAAATATAATATGTTATGAACATTCACATTAGTACATTAGATGAAAGAATTTTTTAAAAAGGTGTTGTAAATGTTCGCACCAGACGAGAAAATATTAATATTATTTTTAATGTGTTGTCAATTAAAAATAAGAAGGTTCACATACTGTGAATGTTCACATCACTACATTAGATGAGAGAGAATTTTTTGAAAAGGTGTTGTGAATGTTCACATCATATAAGAGAGAATTTTAGCATTATTTTTAATGTGCTGTCAATTAAAAATATATTTACATCAAATGAGAGAATATTTACATTATTTTTAATGTGTTGTCAATTAAAAATTATATTCACATTATATAATAATATAAAATAATAGCATCAATGTTATTTAATTTGTGTATGAAATTTTCTATGTTTTAATTCTTTCTTTTCTCTCTCCACAGTAAATATCAATATTAAATATAAAGGGTATAAGAGTCTAAGAAAATAATGTAAATTAAGAAAAAAGACTTTATAGAATAAAAGTATAAATACATGGGACTAAGTGGGTTAAAAAATTCATTTATGGACTTCTTAGGTTAGAACATTTTTAAATGAGATTTATCAATAAAAATTTCAATTATTTTTATATAAAATAACTATAAAATAATAAATCAAATAAAAAAATATAAAAACATTAAACATTAATATTAAAAAAAAATGTCCAACATATAAAAAAATAAAAAATTTTAGAAAAAACTAAAATAAATAAAATAATGATTTTTACTTAACAAAAAATATAAAAAATTAAATTTAAACTTTAATGTTTAAAAAAAAAAAATGTCCAACATGTAAAAAATAAATAAATAAAATAAAAAATTTCTAATCCTTGAAACTATTTTTCTAATACTATCTCCACTTTTTTCATCCTAATTCTCCTTTCAAGGCTTATCCTAATATTAAGGGAATAGGAGTGATCTCTTCATTTCTCAAAATAAACATTCCATATAATGAGTCGTACCTCACTATCAATCATAATTTCCTCCCAATAATCTCAAACAAACGGGCCCTCACATAGTTATAGTTGCCCCCGTCAATTTTATTTTAGCAAAGATGATTTTTGACAAATGGTTTAAATTGTTAACGTGGGCCTTGTGATGAGCCCACCATGTCCAAGAACACCCTTCAAGTAGACAATTTTTAAATTTTATGAAAAATATTTTATGTAATAGGTATGTTATGTTCAAGTAGTGCAATCTATTTATTATTTGTTATGTGATACAACTTGAGATCGATGTTTGATGTGATTAAGCACTCACCATCTCAAGTCTAGGTACAATAATTTTTCAAATTTTATATAATAAAAAAAATGAGTGAAAAAATACGGCAAACCAATTCAATCAGACTTGCCAACTATTTAAAAATGTCTTGTTATTGTCAATGCGAAGTATAAATTTTCAAAATATTTATAATTTTAATATATTTTTTATATATTTTAAATTATTATATTTTTTACAAAAAAATGTTTGAGTTCCTTAAAAAAATTTTACAATTTAATCCACAATGATGTAATTTGATAAATATCAAATTTTTATTGATTATACACTTAATTATATGAGATTTATTACCTTGTCACATCAATGTATATACATTTATGGATATAAAATGTAAATAACATTTTTCATTTTTTACTTATTTTCTTAACACTTTTCCTATTTAAGATACTTTCACTTCATTAAGTGCAATCCTCAACTTCCGACAAATCATAACTAACCCACTTTAAGAGATTATTTAGACTGATCTAAATAAGTATATTTTTTAATTTTTTATAAAAAAATATAAAATATAAGTTGGGTTTGAACTGATATGATAGAGAAGTGATATGATTTAAATAAAATAATATAACTTAAATAGGATACTTTTTAAAATTATGTCAAACTTAGGCCAAGTTTGGCATCTATTAAATAATACAAAAAGTTAAAAAGTCATTATTCTATTTAAGCCATATCATTTTATTTAAATCACATTACCTCTTTAACACATCGCATCAAATCTAATCCAAACCCAACCCATATAAGTCAATAAATTAAAAAATATACTTTTTTAAACCATCCTAAACCAACCCTAACCTAAATTTAAAAAATTGGTTGGGTGGTCCAAACCATTTTGTAGACAACCTACAAGCCTACATGTAGTTGTCCAATTATCAACCACCCATGATCTGTCCACGTTGATGTGAAGATTATTGTACTAGCCACTTTGCATTGTCTTGCAATATTTTGCTTTGGTGTTCCATGACCTCTATGATTCTCTAACAGACCTACCCTCATGCACACTTCAAGTCACTTGATTAAGCCCCGTTTGAGATAAAAGTTGAGATTAAAATAGTTATATAAGATAGAATCAGATATTTTAATCAAATATGATAAAATATCACATTAAACTTAAAATTATTTTATTTTTTTTTCATAAAAATAAAAATTAAAAATTAAAAAACTTATTCTAAATAAAATTTTTTAGTCTCAGACTAAAATAATTAAAAAAATCAGCTCACATTTCAAATGAACCCTAAAGATTGAAATTGAATCCATTTATTTATAAATTATTATATTAAAAAATTATTTAAATATTTTTTCCAAAGATTAGATGCACCAAACTTTGAATGAACATTTCAAAATCAACTAGTTGAGAAATCGTGCTAGAATAGCAGCAAGGTTTTGTCTCATTAGGCCCTTAAACAAATTTGGTGTCATACACCACTACTTTTATTCAATTTTTTAACTTTAGGAGTAACGTTATACATAGATAATTATAGGCTTGATTACATATTAACTTCTTTCAATTATAAAAATTATGTAAATATACTTCTTTTGAATTTCATTTAGAGAGGTTTGCAAAAAGTGAAAGTAATACATTTTTATAGTTGAGAAGTCAAAATGTATATATTCATAGATGAGTAAAGATGAAATGGTATTCACTAATACTCGAGAAATTTTGCTGTAAATAATTCATAAGTATATGCAACTAATATTTTTTTTAAAACAAAATCTATAATTATAATAATATAATTTGTTGGAGTCCTTGCCTCTCAAACTAAAACATTCATAGTTGTAAGGGAAACACTATAATTTCACAAATGTCATATCACATCATCGTCGAGTTTTATGTACAGTATGAAATTTGTGAGGTCTCGTTTGGCAAGTGACTATTTTAGTTAAAAATTTAAAAAAATCATTAAAAAAATTAAAAAGTTAGCAATTCATATCAAAAAGTCAAAGATTTTATTTTCTCTCTATTTTTTGCACATCTTTTCATAAAAAGTCAAAAAGTCATCCCAAACATACTAGTTTTTTTTTGCATCACATTTTAGCCAAAAAACTAAAAAGTTACTAAAAAAATATGTTCCTAAACGAAGCCTGAGTAATATATAAATAAATCTCAGTTTTTTATTTTTATTTTTATTTTTTATGTAACATTTTTATTATAGTAAACACATACAAAGGTTTACATTAATAAATGGAGTAGGATCCATGGCTGTGTGGCCATAAAATATTTAAAACAATCATTTGGCATGTAATTTTAAGTAAAATATAAAATGTTACGTTTTAGGAGTCAATCCTTTTCTTTCAATATTAATCATAAGATTTCATAAATGAATAGCCAAATCCCAAGAATAAACGTTGCTTTTGGCTAAAGACCAACACCATAAAAATATAATCCTTTAAAAAAATAAAGAAAGTTTTTCACAAATAAAGTTATATTTTTAGGGTTTATTATATTTTTTATTTCTCGTCAAATTATTTATTTAATTCTTGAACTATGATTGAATCTATTTGGTTTCTAAAATATATATAAATCAAAGCGCATTTAGTCCCTGAACTATCGATGGTGTCTAATATGTCCCTAAAGTATATAAATCAAAATCTATTTAGTCCCTAAAAGGATTACAAAAATAAAATATATGCTCATATGTATTATAAATTAGTAAAAAACACTCCCCAATTAAGATTTTATTTCCAAAAAATATTTTAATTTTTTATTTTGCCTTTAAAAGGTATTTTATTTCGTTGTGTGTTTAAATGAATGAATATTAGATATATTAAAGAAGTAGAATTAAATAATTTAAATAATAATGCTTCCCTACAAATAGTAATAGAACAAAATAATACATTAATTAAGTAATAAAAAGAATTTGGCAAAAAACTTAAAAACAATCAATAATAAAACAAGCACATATTCATTGTAGAAGATAAGTAATAAAATATTATAGATAATTACCCTTATCCTAATAAAAGAAATTCAATATATGGATTGACGCCCACTTTTCGAAGGCAGAATAGAAATTTAAGATCTTTTTTAAATAAAATTTTAACTAGATAAGATATTTTACTAATTTATAATATTTATGAGTTTATATTTTATTTTTTTAATCTTTTAAGGGATTAAATAAATTTGAATTAAATATTTTAGAGACTTAATGGATTCAATCAATAGTTTAGGGACTAAATAGATTTTGATTTATATATTAGTAGACACAATTGATAATTCAGAAACTAAATAGTTAATTTGACGGAAATTTAGAGATATACAATATAATAAGCTCATATTTTTATAATGAAATGTCATTTTAATACACACTTTATTTTAACAGTTTTGATGTTTGGCTCGAAAACATCAAGCGAAGAAGAAAAAAAAGACAAAAAAAAAATAAAAAAAAAAAAAAAAAAAAAAAAAAAAAAAAAAAAAAAAAAAAAAAAAAAAATTAGTAGTTAGTGCTCAAATTTTTTTTTTAAAAAAATTTTTATTTTAAAATGCATATTTATTGCTCACGGCACGGCATGTCAATGATATCATCATCTTCTATTAAAGCCAAGGATTTGCATTTCATTCTCTCCCAACTCACTAAAATTATATTTTAATTTCTAAAATATGTAATAATTTATATTATTATGTGAAAATTTATTTTAAAATTTTATATTTTTCAACTTTTAAAATATATGAACTATGCAACTAATGTAAAAATTTACTTAAAAAGTTGTACTTCTAATCTGTAAAATTTGTGAATTGTGAGACTTATTTTTGGATCTCGTTTCAATTATCTGAATCGTTCACATTTTAAAATTCATCGAGTACATTATTTCTATAAAAAATCAAATCGATCGGTTAACGAAAATCACCTATTCGGATCAATTTTTTATGAACTGTTAATTTTCTCACCGTTCATTTTTTTTATACAAAATTGATCCGAACATGTAGTTGTCGTTATCCGATTGACTTGATTTTTTATAGAGATGATGTACTTGATGAATCCTAAAATATGAAAAGTTCATATTATCAAAATGGGATTCGAAAGTGGACCCAATGGGCCAGATAACACCTCTCCAGTCCGATTTCGGACTGAAGAAATGTCTGTCCCTAAAATTACACATTTATTCTTGATTTTAAGAGTGTCGAATGACAGAGTTAAGTTCAGAGGCCAAATTAAAATAGGGTAAATTACCAACAAGTTCTCTTTAGAAGTGGTGTGGCCTATTTAGTTCCACAACTTTTTGTTTATACCCAAAAATCCTGTAATATTTTTATTCTTCTCTACCTCTTTCTTTTCCTAATTTTTGGCAATTGGCAACCACGTCTTGCTTCTTCTCTTTCTCTTTTTGATATATAGTTATTGGCGATCAACAACCATTATCGATTAGGATTCACTGACAATCACTGACCATTGATTCCTTACTTCGCCCTCACCGACGATGAACAAGATATATTTCTAACGAAGAAAATAAGTAGATATACTCAAATCTGATATAAATCCGACTAGATCTAAACAAAAAACAGTTGTCGGAGTATAATCATCTCTCTATATTTGTCTCTCTCATTCGATCTCTCAATTTTTTTACCTTTGCTTTGTTATACACTTCTTTTTTTCCTATTTTAATAAGAAAAATTTTTAAGTTTTAAACAAGTTGTTTTCGAATTTTAGTTATAGGCGGTGAAAACTGTAAAATTTTACAACTTCAATTTTTTTGGTACTGAAATGAATCATGGTTTAAAACTGTACAATTTTGCAGTTTCATAATATGTTTTTCTATTTGATTAATAAGGATAAATGCTTAATAGATTTTTGCTTTGAAATTGTAAAATTTTACAATTTCAAAACTTGCTTGTTAGTTTATTAATATTGAAGATTATTTACTACCCTACAAAAATTGAAAAATAGCATATGTTTTTTTTTCTCATTATTGTTGTTATTTTGTTGTTATGTTTTTTTTTTTTCCTTTCAGTTTATTAATATTTTGCACATTTTGCTATATTTTTTCGCTTTAATTTCTCCATTTATTCTTTTTTTTTTTCGACAATATTTTAGACATTCCGGTGAGTCTTTGATGATATTTTTAACGTCCAGCAAACGTTTTGGACATTCCAACTATTATGCTGCTGTCGATCCGTAGTGGTCGTTATGTATACGTCGACTCGTTGTAGTTGTTATGTCAACGTCGATCATTGTGATCGTTATGTCTTTGTTGATCCGTTATGATCGTTATGTATATGTTGATCCATAGTGGTCGTTATGCCTATATCCCTGGTCCTTTGTGGTTGTTTTGCTAATATTCTGTTTAGTATTATTGTACCTCGAAATGTAAGTAACTTTGAACGGTTAATGAACTTTATAAATTCTAAATGTGTATATATGATAAATGCTTCGTTTCGGCGCAAACATTCTGTATGAAATTTTGTTAAAGGTTTAATAAAGCTTTTGGAAATGTACCGCACTATGTCTTAAACTATGAAAGGGTTAAAGGTTTGAGGAACTTTCTTTCTGATTACAAGTATCCGGAAAATACGTTGATCATGTTAAGAACATTGTTTTCATTTTATAAGTTATGGACCTCATTCATTTAACCTCTCTACACTGATGTTAGTCACTGGGCTCTAACTCATTGTTTTATATATGTATGTAGGTGATCAAATGCAAGAGCGGACTTAGTGGCATCAACCTAAACTCTATTTTGTTAAGCCAAATGCCGTGCCTTATCGCGAGATACTAAACTATCAAGTGCCAAAGCTTTTTGGGTGGTTCAAAGTTCGCTTTTTTGAAATTGTGATCAGTGTAAAGTTTAGTCTTAAGATTTTTGTTATGACTAATTTTATTTTGTTAATGGGAATTAATTCCTAAGTCATGTTTATGTTTTGTGTACTTGAGCTTGACATGGACTTATGTATATATATTTATATACTGGTTTGTTTTATTCCATTTAAGTTTGCACAGTTCATTGGACGTTATATTCTATTAATTATTGGCTTTCGGAGCCCTTATTATTGTATTAGTATTAAGCAGGCCTTTGGAAATATCAAATTATTGGTCGGTCATGATACTAAACCTATAGGGAAGGGTTTGGGTCGTGACACCAGTGACTTTCAATAAATTTCAGAACACTGAGAAACTTTTGGCAATACTCCGGCAACTTCTCGGTGATGTTTAACATTTCGGCGAGTCTTCGGTAACTATTCGATGGAAGTTCGATGGTGATGGGATGTAACAATTAAAAATATGTAGTACTAATTAGAGCAAGTATTTTGTTTTGAGACTAGATGAGTTTTAAATTTTGTGTCTGAGACTTACAGGTAAGTTCCCCATTAAATATTTTTATATATATTGATACAATTCAAATATGGGTGAAGCACTAATAAATCATAAATAGTAATCTTATGAACTGTTTGGTCCGTTCTTTTTTCTTGTAGATCTAAAAATCCCATTCTAGTGTGAATTACATAAATGACCAAAATGTAAATTTTCTCGTAATGTTGAAATTACTAAATGTAATACTTCAAGAAAATTCCCTAGTGTACTTTTTTCAAACGTAACATCCAATATAACACTTCAAAAACATAGCATTCCAATGTAACAATGTAACAACCCTCATCACTGATCACTGACTAATACTGATTACTGCTAAACTAAGACTGATTATGACTGATAATTGAATTGATTGAAATATCGAATCGATCGATCAAATCAAACCGATTGATTAGTCAGACTGTTTGAATTGCATTTCTATCTGTTGATTGTCTAATTGTCTGTTCGTGTATATATGTTTAAACTGTAAATTGAAGGCTTTATCGGCGGCCAAACCTAAGATTGATTAGTGATATATGATCGTTGGAATTTATGTGATTTTATGGTGTATTTACCTGAAAACTGATTTAATATGATTTGGTATGATTAAATTAGAATAAAATAAGCTAAATTAAACAAGTTGCCTTATTTACCATATTGCCATCCTAGTGGCCCACTATCTCAACCTTTTGAATTTCATTACACTTGAAACAAAACATTTTGCTCAGCCAAGTTCATTGTTTTGCCGACTAGAGAGAGGGAGAATAGGGAGTGAGAGTGTTTTCATCTCATTTTGCTTGGTCTTGCTTGGGAATTGAGAGGATTGGAGTATAGATTTCATATTTAAGCTTCTACACTTAAATTACAAGATCTAGGTAAGGTAATTGAACCTCTCATTGTTGTATTTAAGATTGTTCTTGCATGATTCATGTCAAATTGTAGAGTTAAGGCATGAATTGGTTCAATAGTGTTGATATAAGGCTTAATTGTTGCATGCATGTGTATATTGAAGAGTTTTGAGCTTGATTTCATAGAAACCTTGCATGCATGTCTATCTTTTGATCATAATCCATGATTACACCAAGTTCTTGAAGAAATGAGCTCAATTGAACAAGCATTAAAGCTTTAAATTGGTTTGAATGCATGCATGTCATGTTTGAACATTATTCATGAAAAATGGATTTGAAAATGAGTTTAATTGAAACACCCTTGGGCCTTGATTCCTCAAATTGACCTTTGTAACATGTTGTTCTATGAGTTTACTTATGTTTTCCAGAAAATTGGCCCAAGATGATCGAATTTTATGCATCTAAACTTGATTTTGAGTTTGGGACTCAAATCTGGAATTTCCAGATTTTGGTCGTCCGCTCGAGCGGGAAAATCGAGCTCCCAGTACTTTGCACTGTGTTGAAGTCCGCTCGAGCGAGACCTTGTGTCTTACGCTCGAACGACTATCGAGCGACCGATCGAGCGTGAATTTCACCTATTCAATACTTTTTGGTCCGCTCGAGCGGGTAAGTTGACGTTCGAGCGGGAACCGTTGTCTGCATATCCGCTCGAGCGGGGAAATCTGTGCTCGAGCGGGGCCATGTTTCACTGAAATTTTAAAAATCTTTTCTGAGTACATCTTTGCATCCTCATCCTCATCCCATCCTAGGCATTCTTAGGCCTAGTTTAAGACATCTTAATGAGGATATAGATGTAGAACACACTGAGGCAAATTAGGGATTAAATTATTATTATCCTTCCCAACTGTGTAGCTTAGTGTGTGTTCGTTCTGTACTATTTAGGGTTGGCATTTCGAGAAGACGCTTAGCCTCATCAGAGCCCGTAACTCGTGAGTAACAATTGTGTGAAGATATGTTCAAAATAATTATCTTATGAACAATCGAATCTTTTTTTGAATCAGTATCATTTCTTGAATGAATGTATGTCCTATATTCTGAACTGCACTGTGGCATCCTTAGCACCTACTATTTATCGTTATCTTTACAGAGATCTCGTCGGTTCCTCATTGGAACCATTATCGCATCGATTGATGGCCATCATTTACTGTTGGATCTGTTAAGACCCGGTCTTCCAAGACCTACTGTTTACTGTACTACTACGCTAATAGATGTACCACATATGACTGATTGACTGAAATACTGAAATACTGAAATACTGTTTAATGAACTATTTTCATGACTGTAAGGACATTCATTCGTAACCTCTTTACGCATTATGTTATTCGCTAGGCTTTAGCTCACTACTCATATATATATATATGTAGGTGTACAGGCACCGGACCAATGCTAGAAGCGTCGGGGTAAACTCCAGTTTTGTCAAGCCAACCACTGTACCTCACTGCGAGGTTCCGAGCCTGCCAAGCTATGGCTTAGGGGTGTTTTTATTTCCCCGTCTGTCTCTGTACTGTTTTTGTAATACTGTATAGACTGATAGTACTGTACTATTAATAGGGATTAGGTCTTTGTCTTCTGAATGATTGTACATGTATGTATATACTGTTTCTGTACCGAATGTAATTATGTATGGAAAGTCTTTTTGCATACAGACTGTCACAGCTCATTGGACACTGTTTTATTACTGTAATGGCTTCCGCCATGCCCCTGTACTCTGTTTTACTGTATTACTGTTAAGCAGGCCTTCGGTAATCTCGGATTACTGGCCGGTTACGGTGCTAAACCCATAGGGGCGGGTTTGGGTCGTGACAGAGTGGTATCAGAGCGATACTTAACCATGAGTTATACCGCACACACGTGTCCAAATGAGCTATAGGATGTCCTAGAAAAGCGATTAGGGCATTACATGAGCATGATAAGTGTGTGGTTATGACATGACTGAATATGTGCTAATGTGATAAACTGTTAAGTGTGCAACTGCTTATGTTTATAATTGCTATAACTGCTTATAATGAAATGGATAATGCAAATGAATCTGAGTCCTCATCCACTGAGGCAAGAATGACAAGAATGGAAAGAATGATGGAACTGATAACTGCAAGATTAGAGCAACAACAGAATCAACAGCCCCCACCTCCTCCTCCGGTACAGCCGGAACCGAATGTGAATGTTAATGATGGGACATAATTGCTCTCACCCAAAAGTTCAGCAAAATGAAACCGCCATCCTTTTAGGGAGGCCTTGAACCGCTAAAAGCTGAAGCATGGGTTCTTAAGACTGAAAAGTTATTTGAAGTGTTTCCGTGCTCGGAAGCAAATAAAGTACTGTTAGCTACCTTCATCTTGCAAGAAGAGGCGTAAGGTGGTGGATCTTTGGTCTGTGACACCAACATGTAGTGACTTGGGCTCGATTTAAGTCCTTCTTTGAAAAGTATTTCAAAGGTGTCGTGACAGAAAGTGATCAATTTAAACAACTGAGATAGGGCACAATGTCCATTGCTGAATATGAAACGAAGTTCACCGAACTTGCTAGATATGCACCGCATATGGTGGACACTGACTACAAGAAGGCCAGAAAATTTGAAGGTGGCCTGAATGTTGCAATACTCGACAGAATAAGTGTTTTAAAGCTACTGACCTATGTAGGTGTTTTTGACCGAGCATTGATGGCTGAGTCGAACATCGAAGCAGTGAAACAGTCTGAATCATCAGCATCTGAATGGCGTGGAAAAAGGCAGGGTTTTAAGTTCAAGAAAGGCAAGAACAACCCGCTGAACAAAAAGCAAAATATAGGGTCAACGACTACTTCTAGTCAAGAGAACCGTTCCATTCCGCCCTGTTCCGAATGTGGTAAGAACCATAAGGGAGTTTGTTATAAAATTTCTGGTGCTTGTTACAGGAGTGGCAAGGTGGGCCACATGGTGAAAGATTGCCCTTCCACTGCTCAGGGCAATAGTAAAGCTGCAGGCAACGCCGCAGCATCATCTGTAGCACCAAAACCAAACCCCAAAGCTACCGGGAAAGAGCCTATGAGGCAGGGCCGAGTGTTCGCCCTAGTACCGGAAGATGTGCAAAATACCGAGACCGTGGTGTCAGGTATCCTCTCTATTTGTACTCAAAATGCATATGTACTGATTGATTCGGGGTCTACACACTCATACGTATCACATGCTTTTTCACGAAAATTGAATAGACCCTTAGAACCCATGAACTATCTATTAGCTATATCATCACTTGTCGGGGGATCCATGACATGTGCTTATATGTACCCTGCATGTGAAATCATTGTTGGGGATATGCATCTGTTTATTGATTTACTGCCATTGAACATTGATAATTTTGATGTAATATTGGGGATGGACTGGTTACAAAAATATCATGCTACTATTGACTGTGTGCCAAAGCAAGTTGTTTTCCGTCCACCTGGTTTACCCGAATTTGTGTTTAATGGGGTTGGAGTAGTACCTCCTCTATATTTGATTTCATCTGTGAAAGCCGTTAAATTGATTAGAAAGGGGTGTAAAGGGTATCTGTGTTCTGTATTGACTATGTCTACTGATGATAATGCTAATGTGAACAGTATTTCCATAGTCAGAGAATTCCCAGATGTTTTTCCAGATAATCTACCAGGGGATTTGATTAACAAGGAGATTGAGTTCACCGTTGATGTGATTCCAGGAACACAACTTGTATCGAAAGCTCCTTACAGAATGGCTCCAACTGAATTGAAAGAATTGAAAGTGCAACTGCAAGAACTGCTAGACAAGAAGTTTATCAGACCTAGTACTTCACCGTGGGGCGTACCCGTCTTGTTTGTGAAGAAGAAAGACGGCTCACTGAGACTGTGTATTGATTACCGCGAACTGAACAAGGTAACTGTGAAAAATAAATACCCATTGCCCCGTATTAATGACTTATTTGATCAATTACAGGATGCTCAAGTGTTTTCTAAGATCGATCTCAAATCTAGATATCACCAATTGAAAGTTAAACCATAAGACATTGATAAAACTGCTTTTCGAACGAGGTATGGACATTATGAATTTTTAGTTATGCCTTTCGGAGTTACCAATGCACCTGCTGCATTTATGGACCTCATGAACAGAATCTTCAAACCATACCCTGATGACTTTATTATTGTATTCATTGATGACATCCTGATTTATTCTAAGACTAAAGAAGAACATGAACATTATCTGAGACTTGCCCTGCAAACCCTAAGAGAACAGAAACTTTATGCTAAACTGTCTAAATGTGAATTCTGGCTTGATCGTGTTATGTTTTTGGGACATGTTATTAGTAAAGATGG
Source organism: Camellia lanceoleosa (assembly GCA_025200525.1). Classification (NCBI taxonomy): domain Eukaryota; kingdom Viridiplantae; phylum Streptophyta; class Magnoliopsida; order Ericales; family Theaceae; genus Camellia; species Camellia lanceoleosa. The sequence continues at coordinate 28,918,649 of CM045762.1, read as the reverse complement.
GATTTCAGTTGATCCACAGAAAATTAAAGTCAGAGAAATCCCTAGACCAACAAATGTGATGTAAGTTCAAGCTTTTGGGTCCGGGTTATTACAGAAGGTTTGTCAAAGATTTCTCTAAAATTGCCTTACCGCTGATCTAGTTAACTCAGAAGGGGACATCATTTGACTGGACTGACCAAAGGGAATCAGCATTTCAAGAGTTGAAAACTCGACTTGTGACTGCACCTGTTCTTACCCTACCTTCAGGTACGGATGGTTTTACCATTTTTAGTGATACTTCTCATAAGAGTTTGGGATGTGTTTTAATGCAGAATGGGAGAGTAATTGCTTATGCTTCCTGACAACTGAGACCGCATGAAAAGAACTACCCGACCCATGATTTGGAACTTGCTGCAGTAGTATTTGCACTAAAAATCTGGCGTCACTATCTGTATGGGGCGACATGTGAAGTTTATACCGACCACAAGAGTTTGAAATACTTATTCACTCAAAAAGAACTGAACATGAGACAGCGGAGATGGTTAGAATTGATTAAAGACTATGACCTACAGATTTTGTACCATCCGGGAAAAGCCAATACCGTTGCCGATGCATTGAGCCGGAAGTCGATTGAGAACTTAGCCTGTTTGCTTACTGGGCAGAGAGAGTTGCTTTGTGACCTTGAAAAATCTGAAATTGAAATTGTTTTGAGAGAACAAGGTGGTACAATGGCTGCTATTTCTGCTCAACCGGCATTGATTGAGGAAATTAAAGAGAAACAACAACAGGATGACTTCTTAAGGAAGATCATTGAAGAAAGGGAATCTAAACCGAGACCGGGGTTCAAATTTGAAAATAATGTACTGAAATTTCAAAAAAGACTGTGTGTACCGAATGATACTGAACTGAAAAGAAGAGTTTTGCAAGAGGGCCACAACTCGAAATTTTCTATCCATCTGGGGAATACGAAAATGTACCAAGATCTGAAACAGAACTTTTGGTGGCCGGGAATGAAGAAAGAAATTGTCGATTTTGTGTCAAAATGTCTTCATTGCCAACAGGTCAAAGCGGAACATCAGCGACCCGCAGGCTTACTGCAACCCTTACCCATACCGGAATAGAAACGAACATATGACAAATTTTACCACGGTGTTATGATCAAATACTTGTTTTCAGTGTAAAAAAATTTGAAAAACCAAGGCCGATGATTATTATTTTGATTTATTTACTTCTTTTTTACTTTCGATTCGTATAAATGAATGAGACTGAGACCGTGGCGACGTATCTCGATAGATTAAATTAATTAAATTAGAAGATTCGAGAAGAGATGGGCTATGGGATGGAATGGAGATGGATAAATAATTATCTAAGTCAAAGCTAAGCTAAAAGCAATAGCAAATTTTTGATATTGGATATTGTAAAACCTTCCTCTTCATTTTTTCAAAGGAAAAAAAAGGAAAAGGGCTACCCAACCAACAAATAAAATAAAAAAAAAAAAAGAGTGAGTGGGAGGAGGAGAACCGGATGATCCGATCATCAGAGTCAGAGAGACATCTCAAACACAAAATTATAACAAACCAACAACAAAAATAGTATGTTGTATATGATTGGTACCGCCCATAATGTCTAAAGAAGCGATTTGAAAGAGGAAGAAGAAGAATTTTGAAGAAAGAAGAAAATCTGAATGATGGAGATGCAAAAATGAAATATGATAAGATGGAAGAAGGAAGAAGAACGAGAAAAGAAAGAGAAGAAAAGTTCACAAAAGTTCAAAAGGTTACAAAGGACCTACACCTTAGGTACGCACCTTTCTTTTTTCTTATTTTTTTTCATACTGTTGTACCATGTGTGTGAATTGGAAAAGGTGATGGGAAAGAAATTTTGATGCTAAAACTTTGACAAACGACTAACTTGTCTCCTTCTCAAACCCCCCCCTCTCTCCACCTCTCCATACAAAAGATCTGGTATTAAGATACTCAAAAGTATAGTATAATATAGATTGGCAAACATTATATAATATTATTATTAAACATTGTAGGATGTGTGATGTATGGATGTTGGATGTTGATTGTATTTTGTGAAGACTTGGGCAATTTTATTGGATGGATTTTTATTACAATTTACATTCAATTTATGGTTTTGATTGCAAGTCTCAATAAATTAAAAAACACATCCAAATTGCTAGTCGAAACAAAAAGAAAGTCGCTCTAGTCTTTCTTCAAAGTAACAAAGTTTCAGGTCACTGCTACCAATTGTTAGGTAAGAAGTGGGTAACATATCACGATGGATTTTATCGTCAGATTACCTCGCTCCAGAAAAAGTATGGACTCTATTTGGGTTATTGTTGATAGACTGACTAAATCTGCACACTTCTTACCTGTCAAGACAATTTATAATGCGGACAAATTGGCTATACTCTATATTGATGAAATTGTTAGACTGCATGGAGTGCTTGTGTCTATTGTTTCTAACAGGGAAAGCCTACAGACTGCATTGGGTACTGAACTGAGACTGAGTAGTGCCTATCATCCTCAGACAGATGGCCAATCAGAAAGGACCATCCAGACTCTAGAGGATTTATTGAGAATGTGTGTCCTTGATTTTCAGGAAAACTTGGAAAGCCATTTGCCATTGGCTGAATTCGCCTACAACAACAGTTACCATTCAAGCATTGGTATGACGCCTTTTGAGGCATTGTATGGTAGAAAATGTAGATCTCCAATTTGCTGGGAAGAAGTTGGAGATGGGCCTTTGCTTGGGCCTGAGATTGTGTATGAAACGACTGAGAAAGTGAAACTGATATAACAAAGACTGAAAACTGCACAGAGCCGACAGAAAAGTTATGCAGATGTCAGAAGGCGAGACCGAGAATATGAAATGGGTGATCACGTGTTTGTAAAAGTGACACCGATGAAAGGCCAGACTCGCTTTGGAGTCAAAAGCAAGTTAGCGCCAAGATATGTCGGACCGTATGAGATTATTGAGAAAATCAATTCGATGGCGTATTAAGTTGCGCTTTCTCTTGAAATGGAGTATATGCACAACGTCTTCCACATTTCAATATTAAGAGATTATCTCCGGGATCCTTTCCATGTGATTGAGTCTACTCGAGTAGTGTTGAGTGATGACTACACTTATGAGGAACGGCCTATACAGATTGTGAACAGACGGATCAAGAAATTGAGAAACAAAGAGATCTCGTTAGTGAAAGTTGACTGGCAAAACCATGGTGGTATGTATGCCACTTGGGAAAGGGAAGATGACATGGCTAAGAGATATCTCAAGATGTTTTCACTGAACCCTGTTTTCTTCCAGAATAAAGGTAATTCGAGTTTGGAGGACCAAACTCTTATAAGGAAGGAAGACTGTAACAACCCTCATCACTGATCATTGACTAATACTGATTACTGCTAAACTAAGACTGATTATGACTAATAATTGAATTGATTAAAATACTAAACTAACTGACTGAAATCTGAAACTGATTGATTAGCTGTATCTGTTTGAATTGCATTTCTATCTGTTGATTGTTTAATTGTCTGTTCGTGTATATATGTTTAAACTGTAAATTGAAGGCTTTATCGGCGGCCGAACCCAAGATTGATTAGTGATATATGATCGTTGGAATTTATGTGATTTTATGGTGTATTTACCTGAAAACTGATTTAATATGATTTGGTATGATTAAATTAGAATAAAATAAGCTAAGTTAAACAAGTTGCCTTATTTACCATATTGCCATCCTAGTGGCCTTAACAGCCTAACATTTTAAAAAAACTCTCTAGTATATTTTTTTCTAAACGTAGCACTCCAATCAATGTAACACACAAAAACTCTCTACTGTATTTTTTTTTTTCCAAATGTAGCACTTCAATCGATGTAACACATAAAAACTCCTTAGTATATTTTTTTTTCCAAACGTAACACTCCAATCGATGTCACACACAAAAGCTCCCTAATATACTTTTTCTAAACGTAGCACTTTAATGTAATACTAAAAAACCACACTACATAAATGTAGATTTTCACACTCCACAACTAACACTTCAACCAATAATTCTTCCAAAAAGAATCTTTCATACTTCACATTTCCATTCTTATCCTAAAAATGAATTAGAAAATTAGAAAAATAAATTATAAAAAGGCATTCAGTTAAAGGGGTAATTATTTAGTAATCTTGGAGTATGGATACGTGGCATTCCATAGTATTATAATTGGTGAAAAATATGGGCAGGTAGGGTATTGTGTTAGATGATTGGGGAACATAAATGGCATATTAAATGATAATTGGTTAATAAATACAGACACGTAATATTCCAAGAATATTTAATAATGACACTTAAAACCAAATTGTACCAAATCAAATAAATATAACTTTTCAAAATAAAAATGACTAATTGATTCATAGAACTAAATGAATTAATATTTCCTCGTATAAGATTTATGGGTAAATTTTTCATTAAATATTAACAATAAAAATAACACAATCATTATTTTAGGAATAAAAATGCAATTAACCTCAAAATAAAAATAAAAGTGATATTTTTATGGAAAGAAATGTCATTTTAATGCAAATTATATTCCTAAAATGCATAGATCATTGTTAACGGCACGGCACACAGTCATCTTCCATCAAAGCCAAACCTCTCCACTCTCTCTCTCTCTCTCTCTCTCTCTTCATCACTGCACACTGCACCTCTCTGCTCCCACATGCGACAACCCACCACCATACAAGCAATCACAGTCACAGACCCCCTCTCTCTCTCTCTCTCTCTCTCTCCACTGAGAAAATTCATCGTCGTTTTGCGGTAATTGATGGCCAAAACAGCACAATGATGGATTCATCAGAGACACCTCATTGCACTGACATTACCAGTAACTGAGAGAGAGATCTCTTCATCTTCATCACCTCTCTTCTTCTTCTTCTTCTTCATCATCATCAATGAAGATCTCTTCCAAGTCAATCCTCAGCCCATGCAGAGGCAGAAACACACCCATCTCTCTCTCCACCTCTCTCAGCCGCAGACTCAGAACCAACGCAAGCCTCAAAGGGGGCCAATCTCCGATGTTCCCCACCTCCGGCAAGAAGCGAGGCTGCGCATTGGAAAACCCAGGCGAGCCTTCGTCTCCCAAGGTGACCTGTATTGGGCAAGTTCGTGTGAAGACGAAGAAGAAACAAGGGAAGCGAATGAGAGGACGTGAAGTGGGTGTGGGTTTTGGAAGAGTTGAGCAGAGTCGTGAAGGGTTGAACAACAACAACCACCCAAATCAGATTCAGAATCAGGAGCGCTTGAAACACAGAAATCAGAGGTGGGTTCATCTTCCATTGTCGATTTGTGAAGCTTTGAGAGGATTTGGGTCTGAATTCAGCTGTTTGTTTCAATGCGGAAGAGAAAAGGAAGAAAAAACAGAGACAGGAGAGAGGAGTCTGAGAAGACATGTGGATTTGGGGGAGAAGATAGAGATCGAAGAAGAGAAATGGGAAGTGAATGATTGTATTGTTGAGGAAGAGGAAGAGGAATCGAGAGTGAGCATTTGTATTCCTCCCAAGAATGCTCTGTTGTTGATGAGATGTAGATCTGATCCAATGAGAATGTCAGCTCTCACCAATCGTTTATGGGAATTACAATCTGCTCCTGAAGGTGAAGAAGAAGACAATGACGATCATGAAGAGATTGAAATGTCTGAGAATTTGACTTCAATTAAAGCTAATGAAGAAGAAGAAGAAGATGAAGATTTACTTATGGAGGTACAAGAAGATGAAGAGAAAGAAAACCCAGAAGATAAATTAGAGATTATCCAAGAAGAAGATGATAATGAAGAAGAAGAAAAGCAACAAGTGAGTTCTTTATCTGAAGCATTTGCAGATCCTGAGAAATTGGAAAATGAAGAAGAAGAAAAAGAAGATGCTTCAAATTTGATTCAAGAAAGAGAAAGCCATCACTCTTCAAGTACAGAAGATGAAACAGAGGAGAAAGAGACCCACGAGAGATTGGAGTCAGAGGAGAGAGAAACAGAAAGCCATGAGAATCTAGAGAGCGAAAATAAGGAGGAGGAGAGAGAGAGGAGATCAGTGTTGCCGGACTGTTTGCTTCTGATGATGAGAGAGCCAAAGCTATCAATGGAGGTTTCGGAGGAGACATGGGTGTGTAGTACGGACTTCATCAGATGGCTACCAGAGAGGCCAGTCAACACAAAAGACGGCTCTGATGATCCCAAAAAAAGGATCAGCATTGACTCTAATAATCCTGCGCCGCCGCGGTCCTCCTGCTCTTTTCCGGCGCCGGCTTCTATGTCTATGGCGGCAATGATTGAGCATAAGCTGGCGTGCGAGCCGCTTGTACTGAAGCGCTGCAAGTCGGAACCGAGGAGGTCGGCGGCGGCTAAGCTCGCTCCGGAGACATGTTTCTGGAAGAATAGGAACCTTGAGCCGCATCGAAGAGCCACGTTCGGTGTCGGCGCGGCTGGGGTTGGGTTTTGAGTGGAGCTGGTAGAAGGGGAATTTACTGGGTGTGGGCGGTCGTATGGGAAAACTTTAGTATTGTAGTGCTTTTTCTTCTATGGCATGTTTGTAATTATATTTTGAATAAATCTCCATCTACAAACACTTTCTTACTACACACTGGTCATGGTCGATTCCGGGGGCACAAGTAACATTTTTCATTTATGGTTGAAACCGTATTATATTTTGCTCGTCACTCTATCTTCTGTGTCGGAAATTTGTGTATTTCTCTTTTATTTTGGTGGTGAGTCTCTTCTTATCAATTGAGGTAAATCTAGCCTAAACACTGAAAACTTAAGGATTGCACTGATAACACCAAGGAATGCCTTTTTTTCTACTTCTAAAAAAAAACAAGAAAGTCTTACTAAGGCCTTGTTTGGGATGTATCCAAAAAGTTAAAAAAAAAAAAAAGCTACTCAAAAAAAAAAAAAAACACTATAACACCAAAAAAAAACAATACTACTCAGATGACTCTCAAATTTCAAAATTCTTTCTAAATTTTTTTTTTTTTTTTTTTTATTTATTTTTTTTCAAAAAAAAAAAAAAAAAAACAAAAAACACATTTTTTTTTTTTTTTTCACCAAAAAAAAAAAAAAAAAAACAAGAAAGTCTTACTAAGTTCATCTCTAATGTTGTATCAGATCTTTTATCAAATTTAAATTTGATAAAAATGATCCTTCAATCATTTTATCATATTGGTAACAAATGAGAGGAGTGATACTTTTTTCATCAAATAAAGGGTACGTTTATCCTTTCATCAAATTTTACAAGTGATCGTTGGTGGATGACAGAGTGAATAACTTCCTGCACAATTGATTTTAGATTAATTTGATAAAAATTTACTTTAGACCAAACAACTGGACAACTGGTCAGATTTGATGAAACTATTAGAGTGCATTATATTATATCAAACTTTTTATTAAAATTTTACTCAAATTTAATGAAGTAATGGGAATGCTCTAAATGTGTGGAAATAGTTCAAATATTAATGTTATAAATTCATTTTTTTGGATAATCAATCATGTTTGGTATTAAATTCAAGTACGTAATTTTACAATGTGTTTCATTTTGTTATTTTAATTTGTTAATTGTTTAGGTTTTTGTACATAAATTATTTATAAAAAAGTTAAATTAATATAATAATTATAACTGTATGATTTTAATACATTTATCTTTAAAAATTAAATAAATTGTTTTAAAATTATATTTATCTTTCATATGAAATCGCGTGACTACTGTGGTGAGACGTTTAATTGCCCCCTCTTTCCCAAATGACAAACTGCGGCCTTGGTAAATACTTTACGCAAGAATCAAATCACAAGTGTCCAATTCAGTGTTTGTTGGATAAGCACTTATTAGTTCTCAAAATTTGGAATTTTTTAAATAACGAACTTCTTGCACACATACCTCTTTTAGAGTCTTTCTCCTTCTATTTAGAGAGGGAGAGGGAGAGGGAGAGGGAGAGGGAGGGTTGGCTTGCCTTAATTTCCTTTTCTCTCTTTTTGACCGCGGGTTCTTCTTTGATTGTTTCTCAGATATGACTGGTTTCGGGCGGCAAATTTGTGTCAGATGATCTGTCTCCAATAAAAGTCATCCACGAGAGCTATGAGCACCTGGGATAATTCTCCTAGGCAACATGAAATCGTATGAATCCAAGCATGCACTCACTATGATATGTTACATGATGGGTATGTTTAGTTTGAGTTTAGAGGTGAGTTTTAGAAAAAAAAATTTTAAAAATTTATTTGATTTGAGATTTTTTTTAAAAAGTTTTTAAAATTTTTTTTTTCTTACACATCAATTAATTATTTTTTCTCTTTCTTCTCTCCTTTTCAATCATTTTTTTTCTCACACATATCTACTCAATTACAACAAAATATTAAATCATCTCAAACTCTCAAACTCTAAAATTACTTTCAAAATATACAACTAAGGAAACATCACATCCAATCTATAATCATTACACTTTAAATAATCAAAAATCAACAAATAAACCAAATTTTTTTTAAAACAACTCTCCTAAATTTTTTTTAAAAATAATTTTCCCAAAAACAAACCAAACAAATCTGATGTTTCTTCGTCAGGACTATCTTAGACTAGACTTGATGTAGTTGTATCCTAACCACCCCACACCACCCCTATCCAACCTTATCCTACCCTATAATCAATCTGACATATTTTTTTGGCAATTCAACTATACAAAAAAAACTTAAAATATAAACCGATTGGATTATTAAAATGAGACTCATAGTGAACTCACGAAATTGAATTGTCATTCAACAAGTTGAATCGTAATAAGAATATTTAGGTATCGTTTCAAAATAGGCTTTTTTAGTAATTTTTGATCTTTTAATTAAAATGTGATGTAAAAAAAATTAATATGTTTGAAATGACTTTTTAGCTTTTTATGAAAAGATATGCAAAAAGTAGAGATAAAAAGAAATCTTTAACTTTTTGATATGAATTGTTGACTTTTTGATTTTTTTAGTGACTTTTTGATTTTTTGATTAAAAAAATCACTTGCCAAACAAGGCCTTAGTAAGAATGTTGGTGGACTTTCACTTTGAAAAATTTAAAAATTCTTGAAATATTGATTTGTAATTATATTTTAATTTTAAACAGTGAATATCAATTCCAATCGAACAATCAATAACAAATCGGCATAATGATTTAGCACTAAAAAAATAAAAAAATAATTGGAGCACCTCCAATTGTGATAAAAAAATCACGGGCTAAAATCACAAAATAATCTACTAAGAAGATAAAAAGAAATTATACATGAATACCCTCAATTACTTAGCGAATCCACACCCGAATTGAACCAAACCCAATGTGCCTCTTCCAACACCATCTTCACTTTGGAATTGCTTTTGTTAATCAACAATGCCGATATCGAATCCACAATAATAAGCCACTTTAGAATCTACTAAAGTTTCAGTCTCAAGTTTCTCGGAATCCACCAAATAAGACATTTCTCTTTTTATGAATGAAAGAACAATAACAAACCCCTTGATAAAATCAATATGAAACTCATAGATCCATCGATCACAAATAATTAAGGAAATTAATATATAAACACCCTCTAATATAGAAAATATTGGTAGCTCTCCTCTCTATTTTATATTAAACAAAGCCACGAAAACTGCTCAAGTACACACTTTACTAGTCGAGCGATATGAGTAAAAGTGGTGTAAACATAGAGACCAATCGCTTAAGCGCAACATCTACCGTTCAAACGGTAAAACTTGTCTCCTAGAAATTCAGGCACAGACAAAGATATTGGATGAACCACTCCATCACATAAATGGTCCCTTTACAACTGTAACTACAAAATTGTACTCATTTGATTATATTCAAATGTTACAAAATTAATTTGCAAGAAATGGTGAATAATTCTCATTTTCTTGGCATATCTAAATGGACTCATCTTCTACACAGAATCCAAGTTTTATTTTTTATTATAAATATCCATGTCCTGTCTTAATCAACTTTTGGTTCTTTTGTTTTTGGGGTGATAACACAAGGGCAATCATAAAGAATTATTAGCCCAAAATGAGAGAAAGTGGAATTTATACATTTGCCTCTAGTGGACACAGTGGAAATGGTGGGGACTGAAAAGTGCTTTAGGCAAAGCTTCTTCAATGGAATATACTTGCCTTGCCTTGCATATGCAATTGTAGTATGGGGATGAAACCCTTTAAGATGCTGAAACTATTATGAGTACTTTTTTTACAAAGGTTGTCCAATTATTGTAAGAAAAATATCAGGATTCTTTTTTCAAGATTATCACAAGTTTATAGTGAAATTTTTGCAATAGAAGAGGTTGGTGTCTAGGAAAATTTGTAATCCATGATCAAAATTATGTGGTTGTACTGTGCAATTATGTTACGAATACATAATTTTTTAATAAAATGAGACACAAATATAAGGTATATGTGTAATTCGTTTAAGTAGTTTCATATATAGACTCACATTTTATTTCATATTCATATTTTATTCTATGAAAATTTTATGTGCAATTAAACTTTTGTGTATTGAGCTAAGTACTATCATTTGACCCAAAAGCTCGCAGCCCAACCTAGACCAACCTAATTTTTACCCAATGCGAGGCTGAAACCCTAGATGGCTTGCCCGACCCGAGTGAGACTAGGGCTTGGGCTTTGGGTTTGAAACTTGGTTGGACTTGCAGGCCAATGAGAGGTAGCCCATTGGGCTGACTCGTGATCCTGTCAAAAATTATGAAAAGTAAAATGAGAAAACAAAATAAATAAGACTTAAGTCTTGACTTGTTGAGCTAAGCTAGCGAGTCAGCCTCTTGAGTAAAACTTAAGCCTAAGATTTTGGTGCACAACTCAATCCAGTCCAGTCCGGTCCGAACTCTAAAAAAAATCTTTTTAAAATTGGCCCACGAGCAGGCTTGGACTCTACTTTTGTGGACTGGCCCAGACCAATAATGAGCCTCATACTGAGCAAACCCACGGAGTAAATTCCTAAGTTGCATCCAACCTAACTCCTCAACAAGTAGCTCCAGATTAAAGAGGACAAAGCAGAGAAAAGATAGAGAGTTGCTGCACCAACAACATTACAGACACATGGGATCCACACCCCTTATAGAAAAACAGTGCTTTATGTGGTATATCAAGAGTTATGCTAAGAATCTCAAATATTTTATCAAATCTTTTACATAGGTGTGGAACCCACACACATGTAGATTTGTGTAAATCCCATCCCATGTAAGAGATTTGATAAAATATTTGATAAAAAATTTAGGATACATAATATTTCACATCTCGAAACCTATGTGTACTACATTAAAAGTTTCTTACTCATGAATGTCATATTAAAAAAAATATTTACAAAGTTCACCTTGTTTAGCTATTTTTGTTTTTTTTGTTTTTTAAATAGAGTTTTTTGTTTTCAGTAATTTTTTTAAATGTTTTATATAAATATTTTATTTTTTCGATACACATAATCTAGATAAACTTAAAAGGATAATATTTGTAAGAAAAACTTTAAAAAATTTACTAAATACAAAAAATATAAAAATTCAATACATTTTCATATTTTGTTATATTTAATGAATTTTTTAAAAAAAATTTGTACAAATTTTATACTTTTAAAGAATATCAAAATTACATGAATCTAAAACGTAAAATCACTAAAAATACAAAGATATAAATTGAAAACTGTTTTTAAAAATTCCCAACCAAACATTTTTTAAAAACTTTTTTATAGAATGAAACTCTCCCTTCTATTAAAATGATTGGACAATCTAGTTTAACATCGGAGAAGTTATCCATAAATCTTAAATGTTGATCATGTGTTCTATTTGGTCATAATTTTTTTTCTTGTGATCCACTTGGTCCTCTCTATTGTGAAAAAAATACAAGTGTCATTGGGTTGATCACGGGCTATTTTATGTAAAGTTTTTATTCGGTATATGTTTAAAACTTGCCATGTTATGCTTGTGGTTGGGTGACACACAACCCGAAAGTACACTAAGGTTTTTTATACTCTTTATTTTGTGGGTTGATGCATTGCACGTGACACATAGGCCACTCTCCCTCCTCATTACCCGATCCGTTACGTTAGAATGTCACATTTGGGAAAGTACACTAAAGAGCTTTTAATTTTTTTTTAAAGTGTCACATTATACTCGCTTTGTTAGAGTGTCAAATGTCATGTTTGAGAAAAGTACACTAAGGAATTTTTAGAGTGTCACATCATACCCGTCACGTTATCACGTTTAAGAAAAATACACTAATGAGTTTTTTTTTTTTTTTAAGTTTCACATTATACCCTCCACGTTGTGACATTAGGGAAAGTACACTAAATTTTTTTTTTTTTTTTGAAATGTCACATTATACCCACCATCACGTTGTCACATTAAGAAAAAGTATACTAAATATTTTTTATTTTTTTTGGAGTAAAAATTTTGGAATGTCACATTATACCCACCACGTTGTCACATTAGGGAAAAATACACTAAAGAGTTTTTATTTTTTTTTTAGAGAAAAAAATTTTAAAGTGTCATATCATACCCGTTACGTTGTCACATTTGAGAAAAGTATACTAAATAGTTTTTATTTTTTTTAGAGTAAAAGTTTTGGAGTGTCACATCATACCTATCACGTTGTCACATTTAAGAAAAGTACACTAAGAAATTTTTAATTTTTTTGGAGTGTCACATTAATATCTGTCACATTGGAGTATCAACATCATACCTGTCACATTAATAAAAAAGTATAGTTGTTTACCAAAATATTACCAAAATCAAAAATAGGATCACGGGGAAAGAAACTCTCCACTGATAAGACTTAACGTATCAATATAAAAAACTTAAAACTAATTAAAGTACTTATTTATGAGATGAGATTTATTGATAAATATTCCGTTTAACATCATGGACCATTCAGAAGGGCCATTTCAATTTTTTATTCTGTTCATCAACATCATGGACACTTCAGGAGGCCCATTTCAATTATTTAATCTGTTAATTTGTTAATTGTTAATATGTTGGTCACTCATAAAAAAATCAAATTTATTTAATAATATTATTCACATGATTTTATGATAATTTTTTTTACAGAATTGAAGATATATTCTTAAAATCATATTTGTCATTCATATATGTTAATATAAATATGATGAAATCAAGTCTTTGCGTACTTAGGTTTGCCACATTCCACATCCAACCGCCGCGCGCCGAAAATACTCTACTACCCCGGAATTCCAATATGTAAACCTTACCTTAGCGAAATAGAGATCGAGATACCGCTAAACTCCGTCGCTTAACCGATACCACACGGTCCAAAAGCTTTCTTCTTCTCAAACCGGCCTCGAACGCCGATGCGGACTTCGATTGACGCTTGATGCACTCCCACCTAGATGTTCGCATTTTTTTTTTTATTTGACGCCTCACTTGACCGCTTGGCTTGGATACGCCGTAAAACCGGGTGCCGTTGTCCAAATTAATATGATAAGTATAAGTTTATTGTTTTATATCACAATTTATTTTATTATTTGGCATACCACATTTATAACCGTTAAACATTAATGAGATTTCTATGAGATCTAATACATAAATAGTTACTAATATATCACATTATACGACACATTAAATAAAACATGATACTTATAACATTATTATTAGGGTAAATTACACTCATTTTTATAATAAAAAAAAAAGAGAAAAATACAGTTAGTTCTACACTTTTTATATAATTAAGGTAATATCTCTTTTAATAAGAATTAAAATGACCAAAACTAATACAGATAGTAGATTGGTATTGAAATAAATAAAAATAAATATACATTATAATAAAAAAGAGATTATAACATTATTTCTTATTTTTATTTTTATTCATACAGCAAACGCGTTATTAATATAAAAAAATATACATATTATATGAATTAAAATTATAAAAAAAATAATATAATTATGTCAAAAGTGTAAAATTAATTATATTTTTTTTTTCTAAATCTTAAAAATGGTGTGTAATTCATTCTTCTTAGAAAAATGTTAGGGATCATGAAAATTTTTTTATGAAAATGATCATGAAAGATTTGTGATTTTTAGATTACCTTAATTAATATGAGATGCTTTATTGTAAATACAATTTAAAAATCATAAATATTTTATAATAATTTTTATAAAAAACTTTTCATAATATCTAGCATTGCTATTCTTCTTATTATAGTGATGTAATTTCAATCGTTTGCAAGTAATGAAACTTCATGTGAGGGAGTGATATGGTTGCTTTCAATCCACGTGGGTTGCGTGCACTATGTTGAATTTAATGTGATCTGATGAGATTGAAAACTATATTGGCCTAACCTAACCTCTCATGATCTCATCTTCAATTAAATAAAATAAAAACTCATCTCTCTAAATTAGGAGTTTGCGCGGTGCTTGGTGTATAATTATAAACTAAATCATAAATAATAGATTAAAATAAACTTTGGTTTAGACAGTTTGGGTGGTTTTAAACATATTATATATATATATATATATTATTGATATTAACGCGGTGTTAAAATTAATTAATCATTTCGAGTGTCACAAATTTATTTGTTGATTAAAGAATAATATTAAATAATTATTAAACATTTGCATAACATTAATTTAGATAATATTATATAGGAAAAATTAAGCAAATAGTCCTTATAGTTTACATGATGTGTCAATTTGATTCCTGCAATTTCAATTTTCTTGATTTTGCCTCTTAATTTAATAGATTGTATCATTTTAGTCCAATAAATAACGGTTGTTAAGTTAATTTAACGGAAAGTCAAACAATGTGTCAATTTGATCCCCATATTTTTTACAATTTGTCAATTTAGTACCTGTCAAAATTGACAAAATTAAAATTGACACATTGTTTGATCTTCTGTTAAATTAACTTAACAACCATTATTTATTAGATTAAATTGACACAATCCATTAAATTAAGAAGTAAAATTGAGCAAATTGAAATTACAGGGACCAAATTGACACATCGTGTAAACTAAATAGACTATTTACATAATTTACTCTGTTATATATATAACACTGTAGCTAATTTTACACTATTTTATGTATGTACATATAACACGAATTTATAACAAATTTTGTATCTTAAATCTCTTTTATATTAATTTTTAATTTGACATTTCTTTAGAGGTAAAAAAAAGAAAAAGATTTAGACATGGAGATATTATGTAATCTTCTCATAACACTATGTGATTTTATATTCGACCAATGATGTCTAGACGTACCGATGTATGATTATTTGTGTATATAAAAAGCATAACACTTGCTTAGTATTGCCTCACAATGAGCCAAAATTCTTGGGCTGCCACTGTCCCATCCCATGTTATATTAGAGGAACATAAGCTTCCAAGTAAACATCCAAATTGTTTTCTTTTTTACTTACTATTCAATGTGAAATTTTAAACACACCAATTACATTTCTCAATACACCAAACTCTTTTTTTTTATTTATTAATAATTTGTAAGAGGAAATTAAGGAATAAAAAAGTTAAATTACATAACGATATCACATCTGGTAACTTGATAATTAGTGACATGAACATGTTCACTTGATCCACATGAGGAGAGGTGTTTGCCTATTGTCTTTCTTGACAGTTTCAGGCACGAGAAAGCCAATCCATTTCTAACTTGCCAAATCCATCATAGGAAGCCGGTACTTGACTAACATTTTTTTATTTTTTTTTATTTTTTATACTTTAAATCAAGCAACCAACCCCGGATACTTGCTTGTTAATTCATACACAGATTTACAATATGTTTGGATACCGGGATTTGGAAAGTTGAGGAGGTTTACACTATATTTGGTTGGAGGATTTGAGAAGGGATTTGAAAAGGAAAAGAGAAAAATTAGGTGAAATGTGAATAAAATATACATACATTTCATGTAGTTTCACACACTTTTTCCTTTTTCCTTTCCAAATCGCTCCTTAAATCCCCTACCCAAACACAGTATTAATATTCACCGTGTGGATTGTTTTTTAAAAAGAAGATTTGAAGTATATGGACATGTTTTGAAACAGATCACTCAGAACTATTTCGTTTGTAAAATTGGGAGAATACAGAAAAGAAATAAAAGTATTTGTTATTAATTTTTGGGTAAATTATATTAAACTCTCTTAAACTATCGACTATTTACACTTTATCCCCTAATGTTTTAAACCTAACAATTACTTCCCTCAAACTATTTGAATTTGAACATTAAATCCTTTTGTTAGTCATCTGTTACATATTTAGATGAAAGATTATCAAGCGTTGTGTACATGATGAGTATATTAAATTTTATGACCAAATTATCCTATTTGATCTTTTGTAAAAATAATATAATTATCATGTGCACAGTATTTGATAATTTTTCATTTAAATATTTAACAGAGGACTAACAGAAAGGCTTAATGTTCAAATTCAAGTAGTGTGAGGAGGTAATTGTTAAATTTAAAACATTAAAAAGGTAAAATATAAATAGTCAATAGTTTGAGATGATTTAGGCTTCGTTTGGGAAGTCATGGTTTGGGTTTTTTTGACTATTTTAGCCACAAAAAATAAAATAGGCTATTTTAGTCATAACAAACAAAACATCACATCCAACCCATAATAATTACATTTTTCTCTCACAAAAAAAACTCAAAAAAGCTAAAAAGTCAAAAAGCCCTTCTCAAACCAAACTTTTAAGCCCAGGTTAAAATAGTCAAAAAAGTCAAAAAGCCAAAAAGTTAACCCACTTTCCAAACGGAGGCTTAATATAATTTGTCCTAAATTTTTTTGACTTACCCTTCACTCTTTTAGAGGATAAGTACATATATTTTCAAATTTTACATATTGGGTCTACCCCTCCCCTTTCATAATTATGTCAACCAAAAGATGTCACCGTTTTTTACCTTTGGTTAATTATTCATTGTCTAACCAAATAATTAACGAGATGCATTCCCATGAATCACGTCTCAAGATTCACGTACCTTAAACTTTTTGGTGAGAAATGCATTAGTACAACAGGATAAAAGCATTTTTAGATAAGATCTTTAACGCTTTTCTTATTTCTTTCATTTTCTTTGACATGTGATCACTTGTCCTCAAAATTTATATTTTTTTTATCCTAATACATTGCTGTTCGTATAATTGTATTTTAAAATTCAACTACATTATGTGATTATGGATTCGTTTGGAAAATGGTTGTCTCTTTAATTTTTTGTCTATTTTAATCTGAGGTTAAAAAGTCACGCTTAGGATGGATTTTTTTTTTTTTTAAACTTTTGTGAAAGAAAGAATGTAATGATTATAAGTTGAATGTGATATTTTTTCTTATTGAACTAAAAAATTTATTTTATTTTTTTATAATTATTTTAATCAAAAAAGCTTCAAACCTAACTTCCCAAACCAACCCTATAAATACATTCAGAATAGAGAGATTTTGGAGACATACAATCCCTGGCCCCTCCAGCCCCTTATAACCTACACCCTTGTGTATTCATTTAACTAATAATTTTCCTTTAAATCAAGCAATCAAAACCAACCTATAATAGAAAATTGTCGATTCAAAGACACAGAGCAACACTAGTCCACTTGAATATTTAAGTCAAGCAACCAAACCCATCATATACTTTAATTGTCATCTATATCTCTCTCTCTCTCTCTCACAGACACACAGACACACAAAGGGAGAGGGAGAGAATGGGTTGGACATGGAAGAAAGAACACTTGGATGTAATCCTAGTCCCAAGTGGGTTACTGATCATGTTTGGCTACCATCTCTACCTTCTCTACAGATACCTCAAACTCCCCCACACCACAGCCATGGGCCATGAGAACAACAGCAGAGCAGCTTGGGTTGAGAGAACCATGCAGGTTAGCTACTCCACCTCTCCTTTTCTCCCTCCCCAAATCTCACTTTAGCAAAAATCTCAACCTCAATAACCAACTATTCTCTATCTCAAACCTGAATTACTGAAAATCTCGAAATGCATTAATTTCAAAACATGATTCAATGGACATTGAAGGAGAGATTTGAGGAGAGAGAATCTGTAAATCATATCATCTGTCCCCAAATCTTCCAATTCTATGTCTCAAATCACTTACGGTCATCGAATCATTGAAAATCTCAAAATATGATTCAATAGATGTGAATATTTTGAGACAGATGGATAGAACGATTTGAGGACGGAGAATCTGTAAACGATATCCTTTCAAATCATCAAATTCTATGTCTCAAACCACTTACAGTTACCGAATCATTGAAAATCTCGATTTTGAAAACTTTTTTTTTTTTTTGATTGCGGATTTGCAGATCGACGTGAGGGACAGAGGCCAAGCTCTATCAGTGATAACCACCAACATCTCAACAGCAACAACACTGTCCTCCATCTCCCTAGTCCTAAGCTCACTAATCGGAACATGGCTCGGAAACTCCACAAAAACCATCTTCACAACCCACTTCATTTACGGCGACACAAGCCAATCAATCATGTCGATCAAACTCATCACTCTTCTCATCTTCTTCCTCATCGCCTTCGCTTCCTTCATCCAAACAACGCGCTGCTTCGTCCACGCAACCTTCCTGCTCACAATGCCTGACGCCGAAGTTCCCGCGAGCTACGTGGAGAAGGCGGTGATCATGGGAAGCAATTTCTGGTCGATTGGAATGAGAGCTCTCTACTTTGCGGTGACGCTGTTGCTGTGGGTTTTCGGCCCGATTCCGATGTTTGTGAGCTCGGTGGTGACGGTGGGGGTTTTGCATAATTTGGATTCCGATTCGGCTCCTTTGCATCAGTTTCGGCCTGTCCCCAGTCGGAGTGTGTTGAAGAATGTTGGGGAGGAAATGGTGGCTGTGGGGAGAGCTGTTCAACAGCTTGGGAGACCCCATGGGAATTGAGCTACCTACGGTAGTACACCACTACAAGAATATAGGGCAATTTTCAATTATTGTTTTCAACACCGGAATTTTCTGTCTACAAATTCTCTTTATTCTCGTATCTTTATTCACTCTTAATTGTAGAATAATGTTATGAGAATCCCGAAAATAATTTTGAAATATAATTGTACCGTTTGGAATTTTCTATCTTCAAAATCTCTATATTTTCGTGTCATTATTCATTTTATGTTATAAGAATCTCGAAAATAATTTTAAAATACAATTGTAAGATTAAAAATGCATTTGGCAATATTAATTTTATAAAACTGTTGGAGAAGTGTCTTGAAATTTTGACTAAACGATTAGAAAAGCTTAGAATCAATTGGTTGATCGGTCCGAAAAGGCTTCAAAATGACTTTCATAAAAAAAATTTCGTGACCTGATATATATATATATATGAAAAATGTCCCAGACCCTCACTGGGGGTGACCCCAGGCCCCAGTGGATTGTGATTAGTGTTTTTTTTTTTGATCTAATGACCAACCCCTACATGTGTGTAGGGTGGTGGAAGTGGTTGGAGACTGGGAGTCTCAATCAAAATTGTATATATATATATAGCTTCCAAGCTAAAGAGGAACATATTCTATTTTTTTATTTTATTTTTTTGGTCAATTGCTTGCAAAATTTAAATCATGGCAGACCCTGCGTTGGCTAAAGAGGGTGTAATTCTTGTTGGATTGGAGCTGGGTTTGATTTAAAAAAATATTTGCAATGTTTTGTATTTTGGAAAAAAAATAAAAAAAACTGGGTATGGTAAGGTAACAACAGCACATCAAATTTAAATGTAAACCAAGTTCCAAATATTTTTTTGAATTATTATTTTTTTAATACAGAGCATTTCTGGTTCAGTATGTTTAGAAATATAAAAATTAAACACAAAACATACATGAATGCCTAAGATTCTACCAGATTTGTTAATGGAATTCACTTTTAAAAAAAATAAATAATTTGTCTATCAATATAACTTTGGCCTGACTTGGTGAAAGAGTGTCATGGAACCTCATCCTCTCCACAAAATAATTCATATTTGTGGATGTGAACACCCTCCAATTCCATGTACATAAATCAACGGTTCAGATCACATCCCTACTGATCTGGAGAGTTTTGATCTAGAGACAAACTAACTACATGTGGACACAACCAAATTTGCCAAATTTTTTATCATCCTTTTAGATAAACAACATTGAATATGAGATAGAGTGGACCAAACTTAGGTCAATAACGTGAGAGGAATATTATGCATTCAGAGACTTATTAATTTGACATAGGCAGCATGTTTCAAAATTTTGTCCTAAAGATTGGGATCATCTCCTGTTCGATTCCGGATTTGAGATGTGGATTGATTTTTTGACTTTTTAATTTTTGACTATTTTAGTTTGGGACTAAAAAGTCTCATTTGGAATAGGCGTTTTGATTTTTTTGACTTTTGTAAGAGAAAAAATAAAATGATTATGAGTTAGATGTGACATTTTATCTTATTTGGCTAAAATAGTCTGTTTTGTTTTATATGGCTATTTTAGTTCC
Source organism: Camellia lanceoleosa (assembly GCA_025200525.1). Lineage (NCBI taxonomy): Eukaryota > Viridiplantae > Streptophyta > Magnoliopsida > Ericales > Theaceae > Camellia > Camellia lanceoleosa. Next base: position 28,898,210 of record CM045762.1, on the reverse strand, counting down.
AATAAGACATCCCAAACGAGTACAGTAGGCCTTGTTTGGGGTACTCTAAAAAACCCAAAAAGTTAAAAAGTCATTATCCTATTTAAACCACATCATCACATCACCTCTGTATCATATCACTTTAAATCCAACCCATATTTTACAAAGAATCAAAAAGTACACTTATGTGTTGGTAGATTTTGATGACCCACACAATACCTGTTTCGACAATTTAAATTGTTTATTTTATAAAATAATTTAACTAGATTATTTATTAAAAAAATCATATTATTTGGATAACTTATTAACATGATCAGATCATAATTATCTTTTAAAAAAAATTAATAATTAGTATGATCAAATCACAAGCACTGCCACTGCAGCAGATTTAGACCCCTTCTTGATGGCCACATCACAATTAACATTGAGAGATCCAAGTTGAGCTCCCACCCGTAGGAAGGGGAATGCACCACTTTTCTGGCTGCTAGAACTGACTCAAACTCTTTCCATGCCACTCGAGCTCAATGTAATAAAGTCAAGAAGGACACAATCGGATTGTGATTAAGCACAAATTTGTTTCGCTCTTTTTAAATAAACCACCCAGTCCAAACCACATTATAAAAATAAAAGAAAAAAAAGAAACTTTCTTTCGTCTATTATCAAATGCAAAACTGATTACAAAACCAACCATATAAAAAAATAAAATAATTTAAATAAAATTGAATCTTTTATGATGATTTCATAAACTGAAATGTATGATTAAAATTATTTGATGTGTCCGTAGTCTTATGGTTAAGAAAATCCAACAAACAAAACAACGTTCAATAAATAGCACCCGCCAAAAAAACAAGATAATAGTAGAGTTCAATAAATGCCAAAACCTATCAACAAACTTCTGGCCAATGGGGTGTGGGGCATTCTTGTTTACCAAGAGGGAATGATTGAGAAACCAAACCAAAAAAAAATTAAAAGAGTTTTGAGTTGTGTTTTTTTAAAATGTCATATAATACTTGTTATGTTGGAGTGTCACATATCACGTTTGAAAAACGGTGATATTACATATATCAATTAGTGTACTAACTAGTGTACCAATATTAGTTATGATATTATTATTAATCTCACTCATTAATTACATTACAAATACCTTATTAGTACACTAATTAGTGCATATAACATTATTCTTTGAGAAAAGTACACTAATAAATTTTTAATATTTTTAGAGTGTCACATCATACCTGTTACGTTATCACGTTTGAGAAAAATACACTAAAGAGTTTTTTTATTTTTTTTGAAGTGTCACATTATACCTGCCTCGTTGTCACATTAGGGAAAAGTATATTAAAGAGTTTTTTTTTGAAATGTCATATCATACCCATCACATTGTCACATTAGGAAAAAGTACATTAAAAAGTTTTTATTTTTTTTGGAGTAAAAGTTTTGGAGTGTCACATCATACCTGCCATGTTATCATATTAGGAAAAAATACACTAAAGAATTTTTATTTTTTTTAGAATAAAAGTTTTAGAGTGTCATATCATACCTGTCACGTTGTCACATTAAGAAAAAATAAGCTAAAAAGTTTTTATTTTTTTTAAAATAAAAGTTTTGGAGTGTCACATCATACCTACCACATTGTCGCATTTAGGAAAAGTACACTAAGGAGTTTTTAATTTTTTTTGAGTGTCATATTAATACCTGCCACATTGAAGGATCACGTTATACCTGTCATATTAATAAAAGAGTATAGTTGTCCACCAAAACACTACCAAAATAAAAAATAAGACCACACGAAAAGAAACTCTCCACTAATAAAACTTAACAGATAAATAAAAAAAATTTAAGACTAATTAAAATACTTGTTTATAATATGAGACTTATTGGTAAATATCCCGTTTAACATCATGGACCACTCAGAAGGACCATTTCAATTTTTTATTCTGTTCATCAACATCATGGACCCTTCAGAAGGCCCATTTCAATTATTGAATCTGTTCATTTGTTAATTATTAATATGTTGGTCACTCATAAAAAAATTACGTTTATTTAATAATATTATTCACATGATTTTATCACAATTGTTTTTCACAAAATTGAAGATGTATTCTTAAAATCATATTTGTCATTCATATATGTAGTTAATATGATAAGTATAAGCTTATTGTTTTATATCACAATTTATTTTGTTATTTGGCATACCACATTTATAACCGTTAAACATTAATGAGATTTCTATGAGATCTAATACATAAAAAGTTACTAATATATAACATTATACGACACATAAAATAAAACATGTTACCTATAACATTATTATTAGGGTAAATTACACGCGTTTTTTTTTTTTTTTTTTAAAAATTTGAGAAAAATACAATTCGTTCTACACTTTTTATATAATTAAGGTAATATCTCTTTTAATAAAGATTAAAATGACCAAACTAATACAGATAGTGGATTGGTATTGAAATAAATAAAAATAAATATACATTATAGTAAAAGAGATTATAACATTATTTTTTTATTTTTGTTTTTATTCATACAACAAACGCATTAATAATAATAATAAAAAAAATATTATATGAATTAAAATTATAAAAAATATATATATATATAATTATATCAAAAGTGTAAAACTAATTTTATATATATATATATATATATATTTTTTCAAAATCTTAAAGGTGGTGTAATTCATTCTTATTCTTATTATAGTCTTGTAATTTCAATCGTTTGCAAGAAATGAAACTTCATGTGAGGGAGTGATATGGTTACTTTCAATCCACGTGGGTTGCGTACACTATGTTGAATTTAATATGATCTGTTGAGATTGAAAACTATATTGGCCTAACCTAACCTCTCATGATCTCATCTTCAATTAAATAAAATAAAATAAAATAAAAAACTCATCTCTCTAGCTCTACCAGAAATTAGGGTTTTGCGCGGTGCTTAGAGTATAATTATAAACTAAAATAATAGATTGGTAAATAAATAAACTTTGGCTTAGACAGTTTGGGTGGTTTTAAACATATTATATATATATTTTGTTGATATTAACGCGGTGTTAAAATTAATTAATCATTTGGAGTGTCATAAATTTGCTAGTTGATTAAAAAATAATCTTAAACAATTATTAAGCATTTGCATAGAAGTAATTTAGATAATATTATAAATATATAACATTGTAACTAATTTTATAAAATATTATATATATATATATATAACACGAATTTACAATAAATTTTGTATCTTAAATCTCTCTTATACTAATTTTTACTTTGATATTTCGTTAAAGGTTAAAAAAAAAAATAATTAAAAAAATAGTGTTTAGACATGGAGAAATTGTTTAATCTTCTCATAACACTATGTGATTTTATACTCGACCAATGATATTTAGATGTACCGATATATGATTATTTGTGTATATAAAAAGCATGACACTTGCTTAATATTTCCTCACAATAAGCCAAAATTTTGGGCTGCCACTGTCCCATCCCATGTTATATTAGAGGAACATAAGCTTCCAAGTAAACATCGAATTTGTTTTTTGTTTTTTTACTTACTATTCAATGAGAAATTTTAAACATACCAATTACATTTCTCAATTCACCAAACTCCTTTTTTTTTTTTTATAAATAATTTGTAAGAGGGAATCAAGGAATGAAAAAGTTAAATTACACAACGAAATCATATCTGATAAATGAGTGTATCATTTACTAAGCCAATCTTTGTCTTCTCAAAAACCCTAATCTAATCCAGCAAGATATTTCCCAAAATATCCTTGTTGGCCAGAACATTTTCATGCATTTCCACTTGATAATTAGTGACATGAACATGTTCACTTGATCCACATGAAGAGAGGTGTTTGCCTATTGTCTTTCTTGACAGTTTCAGGCACCAAAAACCCAATCCATTTCTAACTTACCAAATCCATCATAGGAAGTCTATACTTATTTAACATTTATTTATTTTTTTATTTTTTTATACTTTAAATCAATCAACCAACCCGGCATACTTGCTTGTTAATTCATACACAGATTTACAATATGTTTGGATCGCCGGATTTGGGAAGTTGGAGGAGGGTTAATATTCACTTGTGGATTGTTTTTTCAAAAGAAGATTTGAAGTATATGCACAGGTTGTGAAACAGATGATTCAGAACTATTTCGTTTTTAAAATTTGGAGAATACAGAAAAGAAATAAAGTATTTGTTATTAAATTTTTAGACAAATTATATTAAACCCCTTCAAATTATCGACCATTTACTCTTTATCTCCTAATATTTTAAACCTAAGTTGAACATTAAGCCCGTCTGTTAGTCATATGCTACATATTTGGATGAAAAATTATTAAGTGTTATGCATATGATGATTATATTAAATTTTATGATCAAATTATCCTATTTTTTCTTTTGTAAAAATTTAATATAATCATCATATACACAACACTTGACAATTTTTCATCTAAATATCTAACAGATGACTAATAGAAGAACTTTGTTCAAATTCAATTAATTTGAAGAGATAATTATTGGGTTTAAAATATTAAAAAGATAAAATATAAATAGTCAATAATTTGAAAAAGTTTAATATAATTGGTCCTAAATTTTTTTGTCATATCCTCCAATTTTTTAGAAGATAAGTATAGATTTTTTCAACTTTTACGTATTGGGGTCTACACCTTCCCTTTCATAATTATGTCAACCAAAAATGTCACCTTTTTACCTTTGGTTAGTTATTTATTATTGTCTAACCAAATAATTAACGAGTTGCATTCCCATGAATCATGTTTCAAGATCATGTACCTTAAACTTTTTCATATGATCCAATGGTGAGAAATACATCAGTACAAAAGGATAAAAGTATTTTTAGATAAGTTCTTTAACGCCTTTCTTATTTCTTTCATTTTCTTTGACATGTAATCACATGTCCTCAAAAAAAATTTTTTTTTTTTATCCTATTTCATTTTCTTTGACATGTAATCACATGTCCTCAAAATTTATATTTTTTTATCCTAATACATTGTATAATTGTATTTTAAAATTCAACTACATTATGTGATTATGAATACATTCAGAATAAAGAGATTTTGGAGACATACAATCCCTTGGCCCCTTGTCACACCGGCAATGTGGAAGTCTTGATAAAGATATGCAAGTGTGTGTGGCGCTAGTTAACTCTCTCCACTAATCCGCCAATGAAGCTCAAAAGGTTTGCACAGACAAGTAAACACAATATTAATTTAATTGATGAGCCACAAAATTGGAGATAAGCTACAAAATAACAATTAACAAGCTAAAATTAAAATAAACAACAATTGAAAGACTTTGCACAATTTAAAGGCGAAATGAACTTTTCATTACTCAAAAGAAGGTATTATAATAGTTGAACAATACACTAAAAGTGTTACAAAAGTTACCTTACCACACTACAAGAAATTGCACTTTTAGCAACTACTTTTGGCGACGACATCAATTTTTCATCGCCAAAAGTATATTTTTGGTGACATAGTGATCAATTTCGTTGGTAAAAGTATACCTTCACCGACGCAATTTGCCACCGTCGCTAAAAAAGCATAACTTTCTTTTAGCGCCAAAATTTTTGGTTGGCGCTAAAATTTCAGAATTTTTAGCTACAAGGCTTATGTTTTAGCAACACAATGAGCATTGCTATTAGTGTGCATACTTTTGGTGACGACAAGTTGGCATCAGCAAAGAGTTAACCATTTAGCGACGATAACACTATTCGTCGGTAAAAGTTTTGCTAGTGGAACGATGTGATTTAGTGATTTGTATTTTTTATTACAATTTTTCAAAGAGTTTTAAATATTCTAGTTACTGAATTGTAAAATTAAAATGATCATTAAATTAGATCACAAAATGAACCCATTAAACCCAAACACACTCTTATGTTGAGATGATTAATTTGAGATAATTTAAACTTTTTTAAGGAATATGGTTAGATTATCAATTTTAATATGTTTGGTTTTATTTTCAGAAACTAGTTTCGATTTTTTTCCCTCTAAAAAACTAAAAAAAATTGGGTGAAAAAAAAAAATACTTATTATTTTTGTATATTTTTATCTTTTACATCATAAATACTTTTTAAAATTTTAAAAATATAATTTTGATTTTTATTGCTCTCAAATTATTTTTAATTTTTTTCAAAAAAACAAATCTAAAAATTGTTTTGAAATTATTATTATTATTATTTTTTTTTTTTTTGAGTGATCTAATTATCAGGCGGTGGCAAATTACCTCTTAAAATTCCCTCCTTTTTTTTTTTCCCTCATCAAATCTCCCCTCAACAATCTCCATGATTTCACTCTTGCACATCCTTATCTCAGAATTCGTAGTTATCTCTCCCTCACGATTTCACTCTTGATCGTAGGGTTTGTGCCGTTTGCTGCTGCCATGCGAGACGATCGGTGCTTCAGTCTGCCTCTACAGGTTTGTTCCATTTTTGCTTTGTATCTCAATGCCCCTACTTCTCTCTCTCAATTTCTTAACTGAATCTATGTTTGTCTATTTTCACTTCTTCTACTGCTGCCTCTATCTACGCATTCTGTAGCTGGTCGTTTTGTCAAGCATGTTAGATAGTTTTCTGGGTTATTGTTATTTCTTGTAAAAATTAAGACCCTCTTGGTTGTTTTCTCTTATTTGGCTCTCAGCATCTGTTGTCATCGTTTTGTTTTTGTTTTTGTTTATTTTTTTCCTGCTCTAGTATTTTAAAACTTTTCAAGTCCCCAAAAAATAAAAGAAAAGTAAAAATCCAAACAAATTGAGGCCAAACAAGTAGTAAAAGTCCAAACAAATTCAGTAAGGCACACATAAGTGATCCAAACAGAGATTTTTTTTTTTTTTTTTGGTCCTGCTCTATTATATCTAGATGTGTTTATATGAAGGGAACGAAACTATATTGTATTTTGTAGTCTCTGTTATGTATAATTAAAATTTACTAGTTTTTCTTTGAGCATACTTTCACCACTGCCATGTGGCACTAGTAGGATTTATGGAATAGGATTGCTCATGAAAGCCTAGCCAACGTAGGCCTTCATGTTGATCCGGTCTAATTTTTGCGCCCAGACTCGTAATACTTTACTCTGACATATGAACAACACCAATTTTATCAAATCTGCAACTACTTTCATGTTCATTTTCTATTTGAGTGACAAAATGCATAATTTGCTTACATTTGCTTATTGGGATTTATGTATGTGTAGAAGGATATACTATCTACTCTAAAAAATTGCAATCATGAATCATGATGCTTTATTGAGTTGACTTGTTCTTTTCATAAAACACAGTAGTGGACTTCATGTCTCTCAATATTCCCATGTGCCTATTATATTTGATACCAATGGAATTTGGTAAGGTCCTTAGAGTACAATTTAAAAAAAAATTAAAGTCTACTTCATTTAATGGAGTCAGGGCATGTTTTCTCCTTTGTGTGTGTGTATGTGTGCATCTCTCTGGATGTATGTGTGTAAAACGTTTTTAAAGGACTCAGTGCTCATGATGTGCTATGCTATATCGACATTTACAAGTCTTGGGGACTTGATATCTTAGTTTACTTGGGGATATTCCTTTCAAGTTCTTTCTGATGTGGTTTTACAATTTTTTGTAACTGACAATCTACACTAACTTTGGTTTGCCTTCAACGTTCCTGTCTTTAAATTAGATCTCTACAAATTCGTTTATTATTGTATGTGTTTAGTAGATTAAGTACCCTATGTCCTTGTCTTTTGAACTTTGTTTTTTGAAGAAAATATAATAACCATATTATCCTTACTTTTGCCAGTAGACTATTCATTGTTGGGTTTTGTAAATCTTACAAAGTTCAAAAGATAAGGACACAAGATATTCGACACAAACTGTCAACCTTTCTTGCTAAGTTCATTTCTTACCTTTTTAAGGGATTGCTTTTGCGCCAAAATAACCATGAGGTTGTGTCTAGTGTTGAATTCATTGGTTGTTCCTTTAGTAAAAGAAAACTATTTTCGCTCCCTATTTCTACTATTATCCCAGGTTTTGTTGGCTTCAAAGAAGTTGGAAATTACCAAGTTCTGAAGTTACTAGTTATGTGAAGAATTAAGAAAGATAAATTAGATACATAATTTACCTTTGAGTTTTTGTGCTCTTCTTTACTTTTTGGGTTACCTACTTTGTATAGTTCCTTAGTTTATTTTAGTTAAGATATTGTTGTAACAAAGGGGAATAGTACCGGTTGAATCTGTTCCACCTCAAACATAAGTCACCCCTCATCAAAGTTCTGTGTCTACATTTCTCTACACCATGGCTATGCTTCCCGACCCTTCTACAATTTTTGCACTGCTTCACCTAAACACTGACATTGAATCCGAAACTACCGACCTAGCTCTACCATCTATCCATATAATGAGCCTAGAAACATGCTCCTCCCAAACATATCGAATTATTGAAGAGATGGATAAAACGTTTGTATAAGAATATGCATTTAATAATAATGGTGCATAAAATATGGGAGATGGCGTTTTATTTTCTGACTACTCATATACCTTAAAATTGTTCTATTTCAACTAGTGTCAAATCAAAGCTATTCGTGGTTCCACCCCAACTTGAGCATCTGCTTGAGTAACTCATTATGGTAAGTACATAAATGACAAATCTTTGCATCTATTGTTAGGAGGCCTATGAGTCTATGACTAAGTGTAACAACCCTCGTACTAATTATCGATAACCTACCGAATTAGCTACTGGTTACTGTTAAACTGAACTGATAATGACTGATAATTGGATTAATTGAAGTACTGAATGGACTGATTGAAATCGAAACTGAAATTGAATAAGTTTATTTATTGAATTGCATGTTGCATCTGTTTGATTGAATGACTATCTGTTCGAATTCGTATGTTTAAACTGCTAATTGAAGGCCTTATCGGCGGCCGAATTAGGAACCGTTTAGAGTTTTGGGATCAGTAGAATATTTGTGATTTAATGGTATATTTATCTAAAAATTGATTAGGAATGATTAAATTAGATTAAATATTGATATAATGTCAAGATTGACTTAATTACACTTAAGCCACTTAGTGGACCTTTATTTATTATTATCACTTGAGCCTATACACTTGATCAAAACATTCCCAGGGCCCTATTCTTGCATTCCAACCGACCAAACTAGAGAGAGTGAGGGATAAGAGAGAATTGGACTCAAATTGTTGAAATTGCTAGAAGAACTTGAAGATTTAAGGCATAGATTGTATAATTGAGCTTGTCATCTTATAATTCAAGGTCTAAGGTAGCATTCCATCTTCTTATTTTAGTATTTGAGCTTAATCTTGCATGATTCATGCCCAATTAGAGAGCTAGGCCATGATTTAGTGCAAATAGGTTGGATTATGCTTGAATTGTTGCATGCATGCTTGAATTGGTGCATTTTGAGTTGAGTTCATGTGAAGAAGGTACATGCATGCTCATGTTTCTATCAAAGTCCATGTTTTCATTTTGTTTTCCAACTATTGAGCTCATTAGAGCAAGATTTGAACCTTGAATTTGGTTAAAAACTCATGCATTGCATGTTTTGGAATTGTTCTTGAAAATGGGTTTGAATATTGGATTTAATTGACTCACCTTTGGGGCTTGAATTCATAAATTGGCTTTTGAAACTTGTTATACATTGTTTTGGGATGTATTTTCCAGAATTGGGGCCCAAGAGGTCGAGAATTGAGTTGAGAATGCTTGGTTTGAGCTTGGAAGGCAAATCTGGAAATTCCAGATTTGGCTTCTTCGCTCGAGCGAAGGATTCCTCGCTCGAGCGACCAACGTTTCCTCTGAGCCACGCTCGAGCGAAGGATTGGTGGCTCGAGCGTAAAAATCGAGCATCCAAGATTTCTTTATCGTTTCATCAGACCGCTCGAGCGAAGCCTTTGATTTTGCAACCTCGCTCGAGCGAAGGAAGGCTATTCGGCGAGACCCTGCCAAAGAACTTTTGAAAAATGCCTTCCAACTGTATTTTTGCATCCTTATCCCATCCTAGGCATTCTTAGGCCTAGTTTTAGACATCTTAATGAGGATTTAGACAAAGAACCATACAGAGGAAATTTAGGGATTTAATTATCATCCTTCCCGACTGTGAAACTTAGTGTGTGTTCTATTTGTTAACTGTTTAGGGTTGGCTCTCGGGGACGCGCTCTAGCTGCTATAGCCCAATCTCTGTGAGTAACAATTGTGTAAAGATATGTTCAAAATGGTTATCTTTTGAATACCGAACTGAATTGTTTATTGAACTGCTATTGTTTACTGAATGAATGTATGTCCTTCTATTCTGAACTGTATTGTGGCATCCTTAGCAATTATCAAGTATTCTGAGCTATATCGGTTTCCTTGTGGAACCATACTGCATCGATTGATGGCCATCATTCTTTGGGTCTGTTAAGACCCGGTCCTTTTGGACTTCTTGTTTATAGGCTAATGGATGTACCACATATGGTGATTGATTGAAATCTTGAAGATCAAATACTGTTTAATGAACTGATTTCATTACTGTAAGGACATTCATTCATAACCTCTTTACGCATTATGTTATTCACTGGGCTTTAGCTCACTGTTTATACATATATGTAGGTTCTCAGCAGCCAGACCGGAGCTAGGAGCGTGGGTTGGTCCCCAGTTTTGTCAAGCCAGCCTATGTGCCTCACTGTGAGATTCCGAGTTGCCATGCTATGGCTTGGGGTGTTTTTTTTATTGTCCCCACCTGTCTCCTCATTGTTTTGTACTACCGTATGGACTATTTACTACTTACTGTACTGTTATCGAGGGATTAGGTCCCCGTACTGAATGTTTGTAAATGATTGTATAGATTGTACTGTTTGGAACTGTATGAATGCATAAAAATGTTTTCAGGCATACAGATTGTCACAGCTCAATGGACACTAGTTATTTACTGTATTGGCTTCCACTAGGCCTCAGTACTGCTTAATCAGATTCTTTTCAAAGAGCCTTGTAATCTCGGATTACTGGCCAATTACGGTGCTAAACCCATAGGGCCGGGTTTGGGTCGTGACACTAAGAGTGTAAATCTTATGATCAAGTTGCATGACATGAAGTAAATGCATAGGTTCATTATTAGAAAATTTAGATGCAATGGCTGGATGTAATTTGTGCTAAGGCCTTTTAGGAGAGCTGAAAACCCCTTTTAGATAAACATAGAAGTTTCATCAAAGAGGGGGTATTGATTGTTGTAGTGGTAAATGCTTGAGTTCCCATGTATGAAAATATGGGTTTGAATTGAAAAATGTAGTCCCTTCCTACAAATATTACAGAGGTTATGCATATAGCCACTCTTAGTCCTTCCTTATGCCCTTAATTTGTAGAAGCCCATTAGGTAATGTCCTTTAAGGATGATATTGGAATGAATTGAAATAGTACATTGTCATGCCAACTGCCTTTTACCATTTAACAGACATTAACAATATATATATATATATATATTTGTTGATAAATGTAAAAAACACTTAACTTCATACATAATATATGCAGATATAATAGAATTTTAAAGGATTTGTTGGTCGAAACCTTGATACAAAATTAAAAAAGCCTATAGGTAGATGCACCTTTATTGACGATGATGTGTCACTCTACACTTATATTAACTACTTTGTCTTCATGTTTTAAAAAAAATAAATAAATAATAATAAATAAAAGGTTGTGTCTTATTGGTATTAACTATTATCTTATGATCAGATATGGACAAGAGTTGGATGTTAATTTCTGATAGATTCAGTCAGCCATATGTAGATGGGGTGAACTCATTTATTGAATTTGCAAAGGTTCATTTAGGTGAGGCTAGGGAGATTAAGTGCTCATGCATCAATTGTTGTAACTTTTATAAGCAGGAGTATGATATTGTGAAGGCTCATTTGCTCATAAGTGGGATGATAGTATCATACACCACTTGGTTAGAACACGGCGAACTTCCAGAACACAATAACCTTGATAAAAGCAATGGTGAGAATGACGATGACGAGAATGAAGATGAATATGATGAACTGATAGAGGACTATCAATGGGGGAATTTTATGGAGGGTGATACTCTACAAAGAGAAGATGTACGACACATTGATAAATTGTTAGATGCTTCCCAATGTTGCTTGTACCCAGGTTACAAAAACTCGGATACTTTGTTATCATTCGTTATTCAGATGCTACATTTGAAGGTAGAAAATAGGTGGAGCAATAAGTCTTTTGACAAGGTTTTGGAGATACAAAGGCGATTCTTACTAGAAGGCCACGTGGTGCCAGGGTCAATTTACGAGTGCAAGAAGTTACTACGTGGCTTGGGCTTGGGGTACGAGCCCATCGATGCATATAAACATGATTGTGTACTATTCTGGAAGGAGAATGCTCACTTGGAAAAATGTCCCACATGTTAAGTATCTAGGTACAGAGTAAATGATAGCAAAGGTAAGAAGATCCCTCACAAGATATTGCATTACTTCCCATTGACACCTAAGTTGAGAAGATTGTACATGTCTAGGAAGACGGCAAAGGACATGAGATAACATAGTGATAAGCGTGTGGATGATGGTGTAGAAAGGCATCCAGCTGATTGTAAAGAGTAGAAGGAATTTGATTTGTATTATCCAGAGTTTTCCCAAAAGACTCACAATGTTAGGTTGGGCTTAGCCATCGATGGGTTCAACCCTTTTGGGAACATGAGCACTACCTATAGCATGTGGCCTGTCATACTATGCCCTATAACCTCCTACCTTGGAGATGTATGAAGGCCCCATTTTTCATGATGTCCTTACTTATTCTTGGACTTAATCAACCAGGGACTGATATTGATGTCTACATAAGGCCATTGATTAATGAGTTAAAGGAGTTGTAGAAGAATGGCGTAATGACTTACGATGCCTCCATTGAACAGACCTTCCGGATGCATGCAGCTGTAATATGGACCATAAATGACTTCCCTGCATATGGTGACTTATCCATATGGAGAACTAAAGGTTATTTGTCTTGCCCTCCTTATAATGATAATCCGTTGTCACGCGGGTTGATCAGTAAGATTGGGTGGGTGGCTGGGTCATCGAGCTTACTTGCCTGATAACCACCTTTGGAGGAAAGACAAGAAGTTTGATGGTTTAACTGAGCTTAGAAAGAAATCCTTGGATTTACCGGTGGAAAAAGTAATGGCTCAGTTGGATCACTTGCGAGAAGTCAAGTTTGGAAAGGATCCTACCAACAAGAAAAGACCACGAGAGTCTGAAGAACTGAATTGGACAAAGAAAAGCATAATGTGAGAGCTACCGTATTGGAAGAAATTAAACCTCTGACACAATCTTGATGTCATGCACATTGAGAATAATATTTGTGAAAACTTTTACGGGACGATGTTGGCCATAGATGGGAAAAACAAGGACACGTACAAAGTACGTTATGATTTGCAAAAAATGGGCATAAGGCAAGAATTGCATCTACAGAGGAAAGAAAACGGATCCGTTGTAAAGCCTCGGGCAGCCTACACATTGGATTCTCGACAAATAAATGGTTTTTGTGAATTCTTGAAGTCTATTAGTTATCCAGATGGCTATGCAGCAAGCATCTCAAGATGTGTGACTTCTAAAAATGAAAGATTATCGGGCATGAAAAAACCACGATTGTCATGTCCTACTTCAGCGACTTCTACCAATTGGCATGCGTGGTTTTGTGAACAAGGAGATCTGTACAACACTATTTGAGTTGGGCAACTTCTTCCAAGAACTGTGCTAAAAAACATTTAAGGCAGACTGATTTGGAAAAAATGGATGAACGAATTGTGCTCATACTTTGCAAGTTGGAGAAAATTTTTCCTCCAGCTTTCTTTGATGTGATGGTCCATTTGGCTGTTCACTTGCCCCATAGGTTGCTTCATGGCATGTCTTGCACTATCTTGCACTATGCTTTGGGCCTTTGCTTGCACTTGCACCAACAACTTCTTAAACATGTCTTTGGCTCTCCAAAGGGCACAAACGTGTGTGGCATCAAGGTGTTGACCCTTGAATGGGTGCACCTTGACAATCTCCCTCACTTGAACGGTCGATGCCCTTGACGACTTGGCCTAATAAGCATCAATCTCGTCTTGAAAAGTCGACAAGTCTGCCTCCCGTTCCCAGCTGATTTCTTCATCTCCAAGGCCTTTTCATTTCACCAAGTATTGTCATTGTTTCTTCTTGGAAACCATTTTCACCTGATCGGCCAAAATAGATTCAATAGATCTTTTTCCTGCTTTGGCTGTGATGGTTTGGCGTTTTAGCTCATTTCGAGTTGGATCTTCCTTGTTTGGATAGTAAGGCTTCAAATAACTCACATGGAAAATCGAATGCACTTTCAGCCAAGATGGAGCATCTATCTTGTAAGCACACTTGCCAATTCTCTTCAGAATGGTTGCCAATTCCTCATACTTGCGCACTAGCCTTCTGTCTCTTCCCCTCATGAACTTGCGTTGCTCAGGGTTGAGTTTCACAAGAACTTGATCCCCAGCTTTAAACTCAAGTGGCCTCCTCTTTTCATCAACCCATTTTTTCATTTTACTTGCTGTTTTTTCAAGATAGACACGAGTAATGTCATGGTTTCTCTTCCATTCCTTAGCAAATTGGTAAGCCCTGGGAGACTTTCCTTCATAAGGTCTATCCACTATGTGGGGCAACAGTGGTTGTTGTCCATTCACTATCTCAAAAGCACTCTTGCTCGTAGAGCTACTTTTTTGAGAATTGAAGCATAATTGTGTTACATCAAGAAGTTGCACCCAATTTCGTTGATTAACATTGACAAAGTGGCACAAATACTCCTCAAGCATACAATTAAAGCATTCGGTTTGCCAATTTGTCTCCGGATGGTAGCTTGATGAAGTATTAAGTTGTAACCCAAGAAGCTTAAATAACTCCGTCTAGAAGTTGCCAACAAAACGCATGTCTCGGTCACTAACAATACTTTTTGGCACACCCCAATATTTAACAATGTGCTTAAAGAAGAGTTAGGCAGTCTCCTCCACTGAAACATACTTTGGGGTAGCAATAAAGGTGGCATATTTGGAGAATCGGTCCACAATAGTCAAGATAGTCCCGATATCTCCCACTTTAGGCAATCCCGTGATGAAGTCAAGTGATACACTTTCCCATGGACATTTAGGCACGGGCAAAGGTTCAAGCAAGCCTGCTTTCTTCTTATGCTCAACCTTGTCTTGCTGGCAAGTGAGACAAGTGCGGACATATTCTTCCACATCATCACGTATTTGGGGCCAATAATATCCTTGTTTCACCAAGGCCAAAGTTCGCTCCCACCCCAGATGTCCTACCCAAAGTATATCATGGCACTCCCTAAGAAGTGTCTTCCTCAAATCACCAGCCCTAGGTACAAATATGCGATTACCTGTTGTCATAAGAAGTCCATCTTGCACCCAAAATTGGCGAGTCTTGCCCATTTTGACAAGGTTCATAAGATTCTCTGCCATAGCATCCTTGTCTAGATGAGCCTTGATTTTCTTCTTGAGGCTGGTTGAAATGGAAGTTAGTGAACATACATGACGGGTCACGGCAAGTTCTGCCTTCCTGCTTAGTGCATCAGCAACATGGTTGGTGGCACCAGCCTTGTATTCTAAGGCAAAATCAAACTCTGCCAACTTCTCTTGCCATCGTGCTTGTCGTGCGCTTAGCTTGGGCTGTGTTAAGAAATGACTAACCCCCGAGTTGTCAATCTTTACAACAAACCGTGAGCCCAAGATGTAGTGCCTCCAAGTCCTCAAACAATGTGCTACTACAAGCAAATCTTTCTCATGAGCTGGATATCTCCGTTGAGCATCATTGAGCTTCCTACTCTCATATGCAATTGGGTGACCATCCTGCAAAAGAACACCGCCCAAAGCAAAATAAAATGCATCAGTTTGTATCTCAAAAGCTTTACCCAAGTCTGGTAGAGCAAGAACAGAGTCCTTTGATATAGCTTCTTTCAAGGCTTGAAAGACTTGTTGGCACTCCGCTGCCCAAACATATGGCTTGCCCTTCTTTAACAACTCTGTCAATGGGGAAGCTAGTCTTGAGTAGCCTTTAAAAAACTTGCGATAATAATTAGCTAATCCAAGGAATGACCACAACTCTGAGACATTAGCAGGTGATTGCCACTCTTGAATAGCCTTGACCTTCTCTTGGTCCATTTTGATGGATCCATGCTCAACAATGTGCCCTAGGAACTTAATCCTCTCTTGGGCAAAAGAACACTTCTCTAGCTTGACATAAAGCTTGTGCTCTCTCAACTTGGTAAGGGCCTTCTGAAGATGCTCCACGTGCTCTTCTAAAGTGGAGCTATAAATTAAAATGTCATCCAAATATACTACCACGAATTGATCCAAATACTCTTGAAAAACTTCATTTATCATGGTGCAGAATGTTGCTAGGGCATTGGTCAAGTCAAATGGCATGGCAAGAAACTCATAAGAGCCATAACGAGTAACACACGTAGTTTTAGGTTCATCTCCCTCGGCAATTCTTACTTGATAGTACCCTAATAGAAGATATAGCTTTGTGAAATACCTCACTTTGCTCAATTGATCAAATGAATCTGCAATGAGAGGAAGGGGATACTTGTTCTTGATGTTCATCTTGTTGAGTGCCCGATAATTGACACATAAGCGAAGACTACCATCATGCTTCTTTTGGAACAAGACAGGTGCACCAAATAGGGCCTTGGATAGTCTAATGAAGCTTGCTTCCAATAACTCTGTAAGTTGCTTCCTTAATTCATTCAACTCAAGAATAGCCATTCTATACGGTTCACGAGCTGGTGGCTTTGCCCCTGGCACCAACTCAATAACATGATCCATACCTCAGCGTGAAGGCAACTCCTTAGGCAACTGTTCAGGCATAACATCTGCAAATTGCCTTAAGACCTTCTTGATTGCTGCTAGGACAGGAGTAGATTCAAGAGCTTCGTTTAACTTCAATACGGCAACCCAAGTTTGCTCACCATGCCTAACACCCCTCTTAAGTTGCATAGTTGAGACAAACTGGTCACTGTTGTTGGTGGCCATAGCAGGAATGACTGCCATCTTTGTGTTTCTCAAGAAATCCAACCCAAGGATGGCTTGGAAGTCATCCATGGGTACTGCGGTGAAATCTACTCTTCTTTCTTAAGTGCTAACCTTTAAATGAACAGATTTAGCAACCCCATAGATAGGCTGCGCTGCTGAGTTAACCGCGCTTGATGCGGCTGCCATTCTTCTCTAAAGATAGCCCAAGTCTTTCAACTTCTGTCCCCACAACAAATTTGTAGGTGGCCCCTGTGTTAATCAAAGCACGAAGGGGCTTCCCATTGAGTTTTACATCCACAAACATCAAACCTTTGTTGGATGACTTGCTTTTGTTCAACTTGCCTGATGATTCCCCCACTATACATGGGTTTCTTCCATTTGCTTTCATCTTTAGACTCCACGAGTGGTTTAGGATCTGAATGCTTACCCACTTTGCCACTCTTGGCATTCTTCTTAGGCCTCCCTGTAGAAACCTTCTTCTCCATGGCATTCATCATATGAAAGGCTCCCACTCTAGAGCCAGCTGCATTAGAACCCTTGCCACTTCGCCCAGACCGTACGTCTTCTTCCTCGCTATCATCATCACTTGGTTAAGAGACATGGTCAGACACAGTTGCTAGAGCATTCAAGGCACACGTTTTTGGACATTCAGATAACCAGTGTGGCCCATTGCATAAGAAACAAGAGATAGGGCCTTTTGCTTTGCTTGTAAAGAATTGTTGAGGGGCTTTTGCCTTGTCACCATAGCTTTTCTGTTGCCATTGTCCTCCACTCAAATGGGTTTTGGATGTAGAAGTGTTGGCTCCCCCACTCTTAGGCTTGCCATAGCCTTGGGACTTTCCACTTCCCCTACTCTTGCACGAGGAACCACTATCCCGTTGCTTAGGTTCGGCGTAGTCCGTAAGGCATTCAGTTACTGCTTGTGCATGGGCTAAATCTTGCACTCTTTGCCTTTGAAGTTCAACTCTAGCCCATGGCTTCAATCCCTCAAGAAAGAAGAAAAGCTTCTCTAGCTCTGACATATCTTTGATGTCTAGCATAAGCCCAAAGAATTCTTTCACATAATCTCTTATAGTGCCGATGTGCTTGAGATCCCGCAAAACACGCCGGGCATTATACTCAACATTTTTAGGGAAGAATTGGAGCTTAAGTTTATGCTTAAGTTGCTCCCAAGTCTCAATTGTGCATAAGCCACGTTGTATCTCATCATGTTTAGTCCGCCACCACAACTTGGCATCACCGGACAAATACATTGCGGCCATAGAAATCCTTGTCTCCTCAGCATCGGCTTTCACAACTTTGAAATATTGCTCCATATAAAAAAGAAAGTTGTCTAACTCCTTGGCATCTCGGGCGCCATCGTAGGCACGGGGCTCGGGCACACTCACTCTAGTGAATTCCATGCCACCACTAGGTGCATTGCCAAAGGCACGGGTAAGAACACCAACCCGGCCACTGAGGTCTTCAATCTCTAGCCTAAGTTCAGTGACAACATCCTCAAAATCTTGCCCTTGAGTAGGGCCATGGGTTTGCTCAAGATCATAAACTTGTTGCTCAAGGGTGGCTAATGAAGCTGTCATGGCCTCCATGTTGTCCATACGCTGCTCCAAGAGTTCAATTCTCTCATTTTGTGTGGGTTGACGGTTGCCAGTACCTTCCATTTAGAAAGCCAATAATAGAGAAAGCCAAATAGACTGGGCTCTGATACCAACTGTCACACACTGGCAATGTAGAAGCCTTGATAAAGGTATGCGAGTGTGTGTGGCGCTAGTTAACTGTCTCCACTAGCCTGCCAATAAAGCTCAAAAAGTTTGCAAAGACAAGCAAACGCAATATTAGTTTAGTTGATGAGCCACAAGATTGGAGACAACCCACAAAATAGCAATCAACAAACTAAAATTAAAGTAAACAACAATTGAAAGGATTTGCACAATTTAAAGGCGAAATGAACTTGTCCTTACTCAAAAGAAGGAATTACAATAGTTGAACAATGCACTAAAAGTGCTACAAAAGTTGCCTTACCATAAGCAAAGTTGGGGTATATTAAAAGCATAAGTGGTCTAGTTCAACACTTGGGTACTCCCTCCTTATATATAACTTGTTAAGCCTTTTCCTATCTAGTAAGAGGAAACATCTACTATGTTTGAGGCGTCATAATGAATTTTTTAAAATTCTACAAAAAGAGAAAATTACAACTCTTGGTTCCAAAACACCTTTAATACTAAGGTATTTATAGAAAAATTTACAAGGCAAAAAGATTATATTTGACCCTCTAAAAGTTGGCCTAAAGTTGCTACTTGGTGACTAGGTTACTTTATGGCATGTCTTACACTATCTTGCACTATGCCTTGGGCCTTTACTTGCACTTGCACCAACAACTTCTTAGGCATATCTTTGGCTCTCCAAAAGACACAAATGTGTGTGGCATCAAGGTGTTGACCCTTGAATGGGCGCACCTTGACACCCCTCCAACCCCTTATAACTCACACCCCTTGTGTATTTATTTAATTGATAATTTTCCTTTTAATAAGACTTAGTAATCCAAATTTTTATAATTTGAATAGCTCAAATGTCTCAAAATGATGTTATTCTAAAAATAAAATAATATTATTTTAATATATTTAAATTATTCAGATCACATAAATTCGAATCATTAAGTATTTTTCTTTTCCTTTAAATCAAGTAACCGAAACCAACCTATAATAGAAAATTGACAATTCAAAGACAAAGCAACACAAGTCCACTTGAATATTTAAGTCAAGCAACCAAACCCATCATATACTTTTAATTGTCATATCTCTCTCTCTCTCACACACACGCACAAAGGGAGAGGGAGAGGGAGAGGGAGAGGGAGAGAATGGGTTGGACATGGAAGAAAGAACACTTGGATGTAATCCTAGTCCCAAGTGGGTTACTGATCATGTTTGGCTACCATCTCTACCTTCTCTACAGATACCTCAAACTCCCCCACACCACAGCCATGGGCCATGAGAACAACAGCAGAGCAGCTTGCGTTGAGAGAACCATGCAGGTTAGCCACTCCACCTCTCCTTTTCTCCCTCCCCAAATCTCACTTTAGCAAAAATCTCAACGTCAATAACCAACTATTCTCTATCTCAAACCTGAATTACTGAAAATCTCGAAATGCAATTATTTCAAAACATGATTCAAGGACATTGACGGAGAGATTTGAGGAGTGAGAATCTGTAAATCATATCCTCTGTCCCCAAATCTTCCAATTCTATGTCTCAAATCACTTTCGGTCATTGAATCATTGAAAATCTCAAAATACAATAATTCCAAAATATAGAGAGATTTGAGGACGGAGAATCTGTAAACGATATCCTCTCAAATCATCAAATTCTATGTCTCGCACCACTTACAGTTACCGAATCATTGAAAATCTCGATTTTGAAAACTTTTTTTTTTTTTTTTTAAATTTTTTTGATTACGGATTTGCAGATCGACGTGAGGGACAGAGGCCAAGCTCTATCAGTGATAACCACCAACATCTCAACAGCAACAACACTGTCCTCCATCTCCCTAGTCCTAAGCTCACTAATCGGAACATGGCTCGGAAACTCCACAAATACCATCTTCACAACCTACCTTATTTACGGCGACACAAGCCAATCAATTATGTCGATCAAACACATCACTCTTCTCATCTTCTTCCTCATCGCCTTCGCTTCCTTCATCCAAACAACGCGCTGCTTCGTCCACGCAACCTTCCTGCTCACAATGCCTGACGCCGAAGTTCCCGCGAGCTACGTGGAGAAGGCGGTGATCATGGGAAGCAATTTCTGGTCGATTGGAATGAGAGCTCTCTACTTTGCGGTAACGCTGTTGCTGTGGGTTTTCGGCCCGATTCCGATGTTTGTGAGCTCGGTGGTGATGGTGGGGGTTTTGCATAATTTGGATTCCGATTCGGCTCCTTTGCATCAGTTTCGGCCTGTCCCCAGTCGGAGTGTGTTGAAGAATGTTGGGGAGGAAATGGTGGCTGTGGGGAGAGCTGTTCAACAGCTTGGGAGACCCCATGGGAATTGAGCTACCTACGGTAGTATACCACTACAAGAATATAAGGCAATTTTCAATTATTCCTTTCATCGCTTGGGATTTTCTGTCTTCAAAATCTCTTTATTCTCGTATCTTTATTCACTCTTAATTGTAAAATAATGTTACGAAAATCCCGGAAATAATTTTGAAATACAATTGTACCGTTTGGAATTTTCTCTCTTCAAAATCTCTATATTTTCATTTCATTATTCATTTTATGTTATAAGAATCTCAAAAATAATTTTGAAATACAATTGTAAGATTAAAAATGCATTTGGAAATATTGATTTTATAAAAATGTTGGAGATTACGGAGAAGTGTCTTGAAATTTTGACTAAACGATTAAAAAAGCTTAGAATCAATTGGCTTATCGGTACGAAAAGGCTTCAAAATGACTTTCATGAAATTTTTTTTGTGACCTGATATATATATATATATATATATATATGTATAGCTTCCAACCTAAATAGGAACAGATTCTATTTTTTTATTTTATTTTTTTGGTCAATTGCTTGCAAAATTTAAATCATGGCAGACCCTGCATTGGCTAAAGAGGGTGTAATTCTTGTTGGATTGGAGCTGGATTTGATTAAAAAAATATTTGCAATGTTTTGTATTTTGGAAAAAAAAAAAACTGGGTATGGTAAGGTAACAGCACATCAAATTTAAATGTAAACCAAGTTCTAAATATTTTTTTGAATTATTATTTTTTTAATACATAGCATTTCTGGTTCAGTATGTTTAGAAATATAAAAATTAAACACAAAACATACATGAATGCCTAAGATGGAATTCACTTTTTTTTTTTTAAAATAGAAAATTTGTCTGTCAATATAACTTTGGCATGACTAGGTGAAAGAGAGTCATGGAACCTCATTCTCTCCATAAAATAATTCATATTTGTCGATGTGATGTGAACACCCTCCAATTCCATGTACATAAATCAACGGTTCAGATCAAATCCCTACTGGTCTGGAGATTTGATCTAGAGACAAACTAACTACCAAATTTGCCAAATTTTTTATCATCCTCTTAGATAAACAACATTGAATATGAGAGAGAGGACTAAACTTACGTCAATAACGTAAGAGGAATATTATGCATTCAGAGACGTAGGGGTATTTTGAAAAGTTAGTAAAGTAATGTGTTGCCAAAAAGGCACTTATTAATTTGACATAGGCAGTATGTTTGAAAATTTTGTCCTAAAGATTGGGATTATCTCCTGTTGGATTTCTAAGTAGAATGTGTTGGTAGATTTTGGTGATTGGATTGTGATTAAACACAAAATTGTTTCACTCTTTCCAAATAAACCAACCAATCCAAACCACATTATAAAAAATAAAAAAAAAAGGACTTTCTTTCGTCCAGATTATGAAAAACAAAACTGATTATAAAATCAATCATATAAAAAAATTAATTTAAATAAATTTGAATGTTTTATAATGATTTCATAAACTGACATGTATAATTAAAATTGTTTTATATGATTAATTACTTGTACGTAATCTTATGGGCAAGAAAGTCCAACAAGCAACGTTCAATAAATGGCACCCGCCAAAAAACAAGATAATAATAAAGTTCAATAAATGCCAAAACCTATCAACAAAGGTCTACGGTGTGGCGCATTTAGTCTTGTTTACCAAGAGGGAATGATTGAGAAACAAAAAAAATTTGGCTCCCCCTTGCTACAGTTTTTTAAAAGAGTTAAGAGTTATGTTTTAAAAATAAATTTTAAAAATTTAAAACCTGTTTGGATATGAATTTTAAAATTAATTTTGGGATAAATTATATATATATATATATATTTTATAGTTGAATAGATGAGTGTAAGAGAAAATTTGATTGATTGATTGATGTGTAGAATGTGAAAAGATGAGAAAGAGAGAGAAAAAATAATGAAAAATTTACCTATAAGTCCTAGTCTTAAAAGTTTATTTAGTCCCATTTGCATATCAATCTAATGTTCGAAACATTAATTTAATGTTCGAAACATTAATCTGATATTTGAAACATTGTAATGGGACTTTTCAGTCTATAAGAAAATTTTTAAGACTAAACAGTATATAAGTTATTAATTTAGGATTTATTGGTGTATCCCCCAAAAATAATTGATTGATTTGTTAATAATAAAAAAGAGAAAAGAAAGAAAAAACAATTTTAAAAATTGATAAATCAAACATGTTTTTAACTTTTTGATTCAAATGTTAATT
Organism: Camellia lanceoleosa; assembly: GCA_025200525.1. Classification (NCBI taxonomy): domain Eukaryota; kingdom Viridiplantae; phylum Streptophyta; class Magnoliopsida; order Ericales; family Theaceae; genus Camellia; species Camellia lanceoleosa. The sequence goes on along the minus strand of CM045762.1, from coordinate 28,874,926 downwards.
TAAAAACTAAACCAAACGAAACGTTTGTATAGTATTTTTTACAATTATAAGTGGCTATCAGAACAATAATAAGTATTTTAACTTGAAATGAAATGAGGACCAAATTAATTTGTATGAATTTTTGTACAAAATTTTTATTTGTATAATATTATCATTTTCAAGAAAGAGTATTTTGAGAGATACTTTGCATCTACAAGAAAGACTAGCTTGAGAGATTTTTAAGTTTAATACAGTATTTTCCCTAACAAAATAAAATACATGCAGACAAAAAGCAAACAGTATTAATTTTTTAGGCATTCTTAGAGCTTTAAAATAAGGAACACTGTTGTATAGTTCGAATTTGAGCTTGGCCTGAATGGCTCAAAATTCATTTTGCCGGTCATCTAGCTAGTTGTCCGGCGAAAGGCTAACAACTGTGGTCGACAAGGTGACAAACGTGGTAGACAAGTGTTTCACATAGTCGTCTGGGTGGTCGTCCGATGAACACCTATTCGGGCCATTCGAGCTCTCCTTTTCGAGCTACAAGGCATTTCTATAAAATAAAAAACAAAAACCTCTGGCATGGATTATTCCCAAAGCATATTTCACTGTAGTCACATGTTCTAGACAGCAGTGTAGAGAAAAATGAGATGCTTCAAATATCTGCAGTAGGGCTTGGCAGCGGGTTGCAGGTCCAACATAGGCGCTCTTAGAGCTTTTTTTCTTTTCTCTCTCTTTTTTTAAATTTTTTTTTTTTTTTTAGGCTTCTATAACATATTTTATTTGAATTTAAGCCAAGAGTAACATAATCGACAATACAATCTCAATTTAACATGGAGGGGGAAGTCAGGGAAATGAACATCATCAAGGCCAAGACATTATAAGTCCTTTTCAACAATTTATTTATTTATTTATTTATAATTAACCCCCACATGCTTTCTTGGTAATTCTCTTCAAAACACTAGAATAATATTAGTAACAAGAACAATGTCAGCTGCCATTAACCAAGCCACCTTATACAGGGGCTGTTTATATATATTTTTTTACTTTTTTATTTTGAAAATCTGTGTCAAAGTTTTTGATGCAATTTTTACTGACAACTTATGATTATTGAAAAGTTCAGGAATATGTTTTTTAGCTTCTACTTTCTTTTTTTATAATCAACTATCAACTTACAAGAAATTACACCAAACGGACCCATAGTGCTAAGTGAATAATAGCATAGAGAAGGGAGTGCATTATAATCAAGAGAAAACAAAACCATGACTACAAAATTGCAAAATATAAATTGAATAGATATGTGCTCTACAAGTAGGTCTGTTTGTTCAATTTGATTTTAGTTCTCACTTTCTGTTATTGTTTATCTGAACTTTGATCTCCGTTGCTGACGCTCGTTTCAGAGCTATCCGTGGGGTTCTTGACCGTCATATCCGAACTTATCTGTGCTTCATCTTCATTTTCAGTTCTTTCACTTGAAGAATCTCCCATGAAGGAGTTGATGGCAAGTTGGCCTGAGTAAAGGACTAAACCTATTGAGTTGAGCCCGAAAACAAATGTTGCAAGATAGCACAACCCATTGATAATAGTCCTGCAGGTAATAGGTGAAAAGTCAATATTTCAGAAAAATATATACAAAGAATATTGATAAGGAAGTTAGTAGTGAGAGATACCTTATGGTTATTGTGATCTGGCGAACCTGAAAAACACAAGACAGTACCAGTATTAGATGATAATTGATACTGCAAACCAAACACGCCATTTGCAATATTTTCTCAAATAGGGAAGGATGCCAGACTAAGTAACAATAAAGAGGTTTAGTTGAGGATATTACTTCAGCATATCAATGTTTCATATACATTTATTCATATATGTGTGTGTATGCATATATTTGTTTTGGTTTAAAATGATATTCCCCTTGAAAGTTGTTTGCTTTTTAGATATACAGGTACATCCAACGCGTCTTACATTTTCTCATGGGCTTTAGATGCTTTAAACTGGATTTCTTAAGGCTGTGTTTGGTTCATGGAATCCATGAACCAAACACCGTCTAAGAGTTCTTTCTAAGTGATATATTAAGTAGTTTATCCCACCTATATTGTAGATAATGTATTGCGCAGGACAGAACACTTTGATGTGTGATTACAATATCACCCACAAAGCTCATCTCTAAGCTACATTACCCTGATACTATGCAATCTTATCTCTAGCAATACAGGTCATTTGATTTATTTTTATTTGCAGATCATTCTAGGTTGTGTTTGTTTTTCAGACTGTTTCCACCCACTTATGCTAGCTTTTCTCACTTAGTTGAATATACCAAAAAAAATTTACCATACCTAGATTGAGAGAATTCTTAAGATATCTTTTACTGAATTTCTACAGTTGAAACTCTTAAATAATTATTTCTAAAGGATTATTGAAGAGAAGAAGAAAAAAAAAAAAAAGCTTGAATTTTTCACAAAATTTCTTCTTATCCCAAAAATAATAATAATAATTTCACAGCTCCTTCGGGGCTTGACCATGGAAACCATAAAGGGACCAATGACATTTTTGGGCCGATAAACTTTTGGCAAGAGAGGAACTAGATTATACGGCCTCAAGCAATAAAGTATTTATACTATACCAGTAAGAATAATGCTACTAACTCCTAAAACATCACCCCTAAATTTACCGCATGGCAAGGGTTAGGTCTTAGTTGCTTGATTCCTAAAAGAATCAATGACAGACATGCAACAGTTCACATCATTGGGGGTTAAATTCAGATGTGACGTTTTAGGGGTCTTTTCCGACCAGTAATGGTCCAAGGCTCTCTTAGGACTCAAGTCCAAACAAAGAGAGCAGCAACTCCCATTCCATCCTCCCTACAATAGTGACAGACCACAGTAAATACTGGAGTTAAATATGTTATATTCAACAATAGTATTTCAGCCAGGAAAGTGATTTAGATGTGAGCAAAGGAATGCCAACTAGAATTCAATTTTTTGGAAATCGCATACCACAATGCCATGAGACCCAGTACCCATGATAATTGTGAGAAACACACAAACTACACCTTGTTTGGAAAGTTTATAATGGCAATTCAAATGTCTAAAATTAGGTTTGACAGGTATTCAAAAGAATGTGTAAAATTAAGTTAGTTTTTTTTTTTTTTTGGGGGGGGGGGGGGGGGGGGGGGGGGGTTTACATCGGAGAACATCACAAATGATATATCTCATCTTACCACAATCTTAGGGGAAGAGAGAGTGGGATGCAGGGGTTCCAACCCCGGCCACATGTGTGGTGAGCTAAGCCCTATTTACTTGGCTATCCCGTATGCTCAAGTTCGGATTCCAAATAAAATGTGTCATTCTAGAAAAAGAGGCCCCAAATTGTTCAGACAAAGGTTTCTTGTATTCTGAAAAGAAGGGTGAATCACATAAACATCTGCATCAACTAAGACACAGGTAGATTAATCATCAAACCCATATCCCGTTCATCAATCTCTAAGGATGTGTTTGGTTGAAGGATTTGTAGAGAGATTTGAAAAAGGAAAAGAAAAAGGTTTATGAAACTAGATGAAATGTAAGTATATTTTATTCACATTTCACCGTCCTTATCCTTTTCCTTTTCTATTTCCAAATCCCTCCCCAATCCTTGAACAAAACATAGCCTAACTAAATCCTCCTACATAAGAAACCGTAAGCATACACAAACTCAATTTTCCCATAGCAAAGGAAATTCAGAACACTTTTCAAGCAAAACCACAGCAGAACAAAATTTGGCAACGTCCTGTTAGTCTAAAGTGTACTACCAAGGGAAGGATGAAAGCCAACAGGAAAGAGCCATGAGCAATTACTTAGAAAAGGTGTTGTATCAAGAGTAAAAAGTTTCCTCCGGCAAGGACAATCACTACTTGGCCATGTTTGATTGACCTATCAGGTATTACGTGAGATTAAGTGATAGAATAATTAGTATGGCGGTATTAAGTTGGAGAAGCAAGATAAATAATGTACATACAGAGCCTTCTTTTTCTCATTTTATTTATTTATTCTTAAGATTCTCAATCATCTTATCTATGAATTCTGTGTGTTTACCATAGCTCAATGCAACTATAAAACTCCAGTTCTGACACGTCCACATTTTTCCTGCTAGTATATATTAGTATGTTGTATATATATTAGCTGTCAAACCTTTAATAATGTTGTTTGGTTTGTGCTTCTGCTTTCGGTTCTTTCGGCCAAAAACCGCTTTGAACACTCTTTCCTCCTCTATAAAAGAGAATCTCTCTGAACATTGTATACACACTGTAAACACACATTCAATATATCAATACCCTCAATTTATTCTCTCTCTCTCTACCAACTCTTCTTACATAATATCAGAGCGCAGTTGTACACTTCTGGCATTTTCTGATTTTGGTGCTTAGTCTCATACACAGTGGCACTACACCAACCTGCTCGGAATCACCTCACGATTCCAACGGCACCACTCCCGTCACCAGAAACACTGTCACGCACCTCCACGCGCCACCTTTGTGTTCGGCGCGTCTCAGCTTCCGCTGCCACTTGCACACGCGTCCTCACGCCCCCCTCAGTTGCCTGCTCACGTTAGCATCTGACATCAACCCTGCTCTTGCATGCGTCGCGCCTACTGCTGTGCCCCTCATGTGCGCCGTTTCGCTATTGTGCACCCGCATGCGCCAGTCTACTCCCGTGCGCCGCACTTGCGCCGTTCTGCTACGGTGCGCAGCATGCCCTTCCTACTATCGTGCTCCTCACTACAACCTGCTATTGTGCACCGCTGACATCATTTTAGCCTATGCTGACGTCATCTCTACACAACACCCCTTTCCTAGCTATTTTCGACCCTCCGAATTCATTGGTACACTCTGTTTTACCAAATTTTGCTCCTACAAGTTTGTTCCTATGTATTTAGCCTTACTCAACTATTATTATGAATCGTCATGATACCTCCCATCCGATTTTTGTTCTTCTTAATGGTTCCAACTATGTTCTGTGGGGCTAAGCCATGTCTTCCTTCCTCAAAGGTAAGAAGCTCTGGCACATTATCACCGGAGATGTGACCCAACCGGTGAAAGAAATCGATGAAACTGCTGCTACATATGAAGACCGACTCGAAAATTGGGGCAGTAAAAACTACCAGATCATTACCTGGCTTCGAAATACCTCCTCTATCGCCTCTTCGCTTAGTTTTCACTTGACTGCTTTCGCTAAAGATATTTGAGATTTTTTGAAAGAACGATACCAGACTACCGATCTTACCCATCAGTATCAACTTCAGAGTCAACTTTACCGCATGCGCCAAGAATCCAGCTAATCAATTAATGATTTTCTTTCTCAGATGTATTCTGTCTGGGACCAACTTGCTCTCTCAGAACCAGCATGGCCTCACCTTGAAAATGTTGTTTTATTCACTACATATCGTAATCAGCAGCGGTTGGTTCAATTTCTCATGGCTCTCACTTCTTATTTTGAGCCCGTGCGTGCCTCTCTTCTTCATGCCTTCCGTTGTCCACTCTTGAACAGGCTATTTCTGAGCTGATATCTGAGAAGACTCGTCTTGGTATTCTCCAAACTCATCATGTAGACTCTGTTCTTGCCACTCCTCAATCACGGCCCTCACCGACCCAACGGTCCACTGCCTGCATCTATTGTCAAAATCGGGGCCTTCCTTTAACTCATCTCCTGGTTCATTGCCCTGTCAGATCCTGCCGATACTGCAACAAACTTGGTCCTGGTCATCTGCAGCAAGATTGTTTTCGCAATCCATCCCGGTCATCTTCCACTAGCCACTCCTCTCACAGTGGTTCTTCCAGGGGGAGCTCTCATCGTCCCAAGAATCAGTCTTTTCCTACTCATCGCACTATTGCTGCTGCTGCCGCCGCCTTTGAGGATTTCTCTGAGTCTCCTGCTCCGTCTACCCCTCTTTTTTCTTAAACTGATATAGAGACCATGTTCAAACAGCTTCTCTCCACCTCTAGTATACCTCCTCCTATTGCTTTGTCTGTGACTCCAGGTAACTCTTCTTGGTATTTTGACTCCGCCTATTGTAATCATATAACTTCCAGTTCTACTATATTTTCTTCCATCTCTTCCTCCACTCATATTCCCTCCATTCATACTGCTGATGGTTCTCTTATGTCTGTCAGTCATGTTGGTACTATTTCCACATCTCCTTTATCTTTACCTCAAGTTTATCATATCCCTGCTCTAACCTTAAACCTTATTTCTATTGGTCAATTATGTGAGCTTAGTCTAACTATCACATTTTCTGCTAATGATTGTTTGGTGCAGGACCCTCAGAAGGGGCAGACTATTGGGATCGGCAGTAAGCATGGACGACTCTATGAACTCATTCACCTTCATGTTCCTGACTCCCCACAGATCGCTGCTCCTGCACCTGCTTTCTCATTGTCTCATTTTCATCTTTAGCATTGTCGCTTAGGGCATATTTCTGTTAGTCGCTTAAAGTCTTTAGTTTCTAATGGTCAATTGGGTCATATACTTCCAGATACTTTTGATTGTATACTCTGTCAACTTGCAAAACAATCTGCTTTATCATTCAATAAAAATATTTCTGTTTTCAATACACCTTTTGATCTTATACATTCGGATATTTGGGGCCCATCCCCTACTACTACCATGGGGGGATCTCATTATTTTGTTATTTTTATTAATGATTTTTCCCGGTTTACTTGGTTTTTTCTCATGAAAACTCGGTCTGAAGTTAAACACCTTTATTATAGATTTGCCAAAATGGTCCACACTCAATTTTCAAAGACCATCAAAAAATTTTGCTCTGACAATGCTATAGAATAGCGGGATTCCGATTTCCTTTCCTTTCTTCAGATTCATGATACATAGCCTCATCATTCCTATGCTGGCACGTCCCAACAAAATGGCCATGCTGAACGGAAACATCGGCATATTCTTGACACTACTCGCGCTCTTCTTCCTGTCTTGAAAACTTTTGAGGGGAAACTGCCCTTACTGCTGTATACACTATCAATTGTGTTCCTACCTTTGTCATCAATAATCAAACTCCCTTTGAACGTCTGCATGGCACTCCCCTCCATACACCAATCTTAGAGTTTTTGGCTCTGCCTGCTTTGTTCTGCTTCAATCCCATGAACACACCAAGCTTGAATCTCGTTATCGTCTTTGCTGTTTTCTTGAGTATGGGATTGAACATAAAGGCTTTCGCTGTTGGGATCCTCTCTCTGAACGTCTTCATATCTCTCGATATGTAGTTTTTTGGGAGCACAAAATGTTTTCCTCCCTATCCTCCTTTCACTTACCCGTACTCTCCACTACCGTCCTATTTATTAATCCTTCCATAGATCTCTTCTATAATGACTTTGATACAGGTTCCTCTTTCATCGAGATGCCCTTATTGACCCCTGATCCCGTCCCGACTGCTCTCCCTGATGGTCCACCTCTCATTGCACCACCTAGTTCTTCTCCTCCTTCTACACTAGCTCTTCCTCCCACAGATCCTCTCACGGATCGACCACACCGGATAACTCAACCACCTATTCATCTTCGTGATTATATTGTTGGGTCTGCTGCCTTCTATATTTATGAACCTACCTCCTATCGTGAGGCTTATACTAATCCTCTTTGGCAGCAAGCTATGACTGATGAACTCTAGGCTTTGGACAAAACTCATACTTGAAATGTTGTTGATTTTCCTCTGGCAAGATTGCGATTGGCTGCAAATGGGTTTACAAAATCAAGACTCATTCTGATGGCTCTATTAAACCCTACAAAGCTCATCTTGTTGCAAAGAGTTTCAACCAGAAATATGGCATTGATTATGACGAGACCTTCTCCCCTGTTGCTCGGCTTACCTGTGTTCGCAGTTTGCTTGTTGTTGCTGCTGCTTACCACTGGGAGCCCTTTCAGATAGATATCAAAAATGCTTTCCTTAATGGTAATCTTCTTGAGGAGGTCTACATGCAACCTCCCCCTGGGTCTACCTATCCAACTTATAAGGTTTGCAAACTACAACGTGCCCTCTATGGTCTCAAGCAAGCCCCCCGCGCTTGGTTTGCTAAGTTCAGTTCCACCATTCATGACTTCGGATTCACCTCTAGCTCCTATGACTCTACTTTATTTGTTCGGACTACTACTCATGGTACCACTCTTCTTCTTCTTTATGTGGATAATATGATTATCATTAGTGATGATGCAGCTGGTATTCTTCGCCTCAAAAGTTTTCTCCATCGTCAGTTTGAGATGAACGACCTTGGTACTCTAAACTATTTCTTAGGGCTTGAAATCTCCCATGCTTCCACCGGTTACTATTTGTCCCAAGCCAAATATGCATCCGATCTTCTGGCACGTGCTGGTCTTACCGATTGCAAAACTACCTATACTCCAGTTGATCCTCAAATTCGTCTCACTCCTCTCGATGGGGATCTTCTCTCTAATGCTACTCTTTATCACTAGCTCGTTGGCAGTTTCGTCTATCTCACTGTGACTCGTCCTGACATTGCCAATGTTGTTCATCTTGTTAGTCAGTACATGTCGGCTCCTCGCACTCCACATTATACTGCTCTACTTTGCATACTTCGTTACCACAAAGACACTCTGTTCCATGGACTTCACTACTCTGCTTCCTCATCTCTTGAACTGTGTGCCTTTTCTGATGCTAATTGGGCTAGGGATCTTATAGATTGACGCTCCACCACCGGTTTCTGTTTCTTCTTAGGGGATTCTCTTCTTACTTGGCGCAGCAAAAAACAATCCCTCACTGCTCACTCTAGTACCGAAGCTGAATATCGAGCTCTTGCTGTTACTACTCAGACAATTCTCTGACTTCGATGGCTCATTGCTGATATGAGTGTTTCTTCTTCTAGTGCTACCTCTCTCTATTGTGACAATCAAAGTGCCATTCAAATTGCTCACAATGATGTTTTCCATAATCGCACCAAGCATATTGAGATTGATTGTCACTTCATTCGCCAGCATGTTACACGTGGCACTGTTCTTCTTCTCCCTATTGCTTCTGTAGATCAACCTGCTAATATTTTCACCAAGGCTCATCCTCCTGATCACTTCACTAATCTCATTTCCAAACTCAAATTGGTTGATACTTACCCTCCTTGAGTTTGCAGGGGATGTTAGTATATATTAGTATATTGTATATATATTAACTGTCAAACCTTTAATAATGTTGTTTGGTTTGTGCTTCTGCTTTCGGTTCTTTCGGCCAAAAGCCTCTTTGAACACTCTCTCCTCCTCTATAAAAGAGAGTCTCTCTGAACATTATATACACACTGTAAACACACATTCAATATATAAATACACTCAATTTATTCTCTCTCTCTCTCCACCAACTCTTCTTACATTTTCAATTGGTGTTAAAAATTTCTCGATTGCCAAAATTCAACATAAATGTTGATTAAACAAATGCAGCAGAAGAAGCAATTCAACAGAACAAATAAAAAAGAGGGGAACAATCTGAGAAACAAACCGAGAAATTATCGGAAAGTGTCTGGCGATTGAGAGAGCTCTCGATAGTAGTAGTGAACTTGTAAAGAATAAGAGCAATCACACCAGCTGACACTCCACCCAACAACGCCTGAATCGGCGAGGGACGACCCTTCACTCCACCCTGTCCTGGTGCCATTGCTTTCAAACTCTCAATCGCTTCCTCCTTCAACGATTTCTTCGCCCCAGAAGACCTAAATTTCTAATCCAACAAAAACCCAATTCATCAAAATCCAAATCAAAATACATAGACAGAGAATTGTTTTGGTTTGGGTACCAGTTCTTTGGCACGCCTTGCGCGGCGGCGGAGGGAGCGGAAGAGGAAAACGGAGATTGCTCCGGTGAGGAGAAGACTGGTGGCGACTTGGAGAGAAGAAGGGTCGTCGGAGGTGGCGAAAATGGAGGGAGTCGACGGTGGAAGTTCGATGGGTCCGTCCTCTGCGGTGGTGATGGTGGTGGGTTCGGGGAGTTCGGCGAGCCATGTTTCGGGTCTGGAGCGAAGGTGGGCTGAGAGGGAGTGGAGAGTGGTGGGTCTGTAAGAAAAGTTGAAAGGAGAGGGAGAGGAATGAGGAGAGAGAGAGGGGTTGAGGGGATGAGAGAGAGGGAGAGGAGGGAAGAAGTTGGAAGAGAGTAGGTGTTGAGACTGCAACATTGAGGCTTGAGAGAGAGGTTTTGGTGGTTGCTCTGTTTTTTCAGTTTTTCTCTCTCCTCATTATCATCTTTTTGATTTTTTTGAACAGAGGAATGAATTATATCTTCCTCACATTTTATTTTATTTTATTTTATTAATTTTTAACTAAATTTTTAGGATCATTTTCTCTCCTTCTTGCTTTTGTTATTTATTTATTTTTATTTCTAACTAAATGATCAAAGGACACTTTTTTATAAATTCTTTTTTATCTATTTATGTTTCGTTTAGAACTCATTTGATATTGGTTAATATAGTCAATTTTTTTTGTATTGAGACTTTTTTAGTCTGTCTTTTTTAGAGCTCGTTTGGAAAATTAGTTGACTTTTTTATTTTTTTAGTTATTTTAGCCTGAGGCTAAAAGGCCTGGTTTGGAAAGGGCTTTTGACTTTTTTAATTTTTTTTTAGAGAAATAATGTAATGATTATTGATTAGATGTGATATTTTGTCTTATTGCGCTAAAAAGTCTATTTTGTTTTTTATGCTATTTTAGTCCAAAAAACCTCAAAACCAACTTCCTAAACGGAGGGTTAGTGCCATTTTGGAAACATAGTAAAAAGTCACGTTTTTTGACAGGCTGCCAAAAACGCAACAAAATCCCTTTGGGAAGTGCCAAAAATGCAGCCCTAAAATTACAAATTAGGGCCTATGAAAAAAAAATAAAAAAATAAATCTCTTATGTTGGAAAAGGGTATTTTGGTCATTTTAATTTGATTTGGCACTATAAATAAATATTAAACTAAAAAGCAAAAAGTTAGTTTTTTACTAACTTCTCAAATCACTTCCAAAAAAGCTAAAAAACTTGGTAAAAAGTCAAAAGTCAACTTTTTATCAACTTGTTTTGAGACTTTTTTAACTTTTGTAAAATAAAAAATATAATGATTATAAGTAAAAAATAATTTTTTGTCTTATTAGTTTTTGTAATCAATTTTGTCTTTTTGTGATTATTTAACCCCAACATATTAAACGGGACTTAGTTTATATTATTTTCTTATATTCTAATAAGTCCTATAAGTACATAATTATCAAAATATCCCTAATAATATTTATAGTTACAGTATGAATGTTTCGTGATGTAAATGTTCACACTATCAATGTGAATATTCACATTGTAAAATATGAATGTACACATTACCAAATTACTAACCATTCAAAAAATATTTGTAAGGGTAGAAATATCCATAAAATACTTTAAATATGAGAATTAGGATTTGGTAAATCAAATGTTTAAATAATAGGACTTATTGAAATACAAGAATAACTTATGGATTACTTGGGATATAAACACTTGAAAAATGATTTTCTAATAAATTTCTTATGACCAAAACCATGATTAATTTTTTTTTTTGAATATTCTAAGAAATTAAACTATTTATACTACTTATATAAATAATCAACTTTTCAAACTATTTCTCAAACTTCACACTTGAAAATGCAATTTTATATTAATATGATCCACATCTACAAACTAGTAAGTTAAGTCAATATGAAATCGAATCTTACATCTTGAACATGCCATCTCATAATAAAGTTGTATTTTGAACTTACATTTTAAAAAAAGTAAATTAGTTTGACAAATAATTTAAAAAGTGAGTTATTTTGATATATAATTTTATTTTTTAAAATATTTATAATAAAAAAAAAGCTCCAACCATGACCAAACTCTTTTTCTTTTTTTTTTGAAAAATAAATTTATTCATACTTTTTGAGTGTATATAAACGCAACACAACAACATATGAATCATGGTTGATATAAAAAACAGTGTCATATTCAAAAAGTTTATTGATTTTATTTGAAATTGTAAACTCTGCTAATTTACATCAATCAAAAAGTGTGCGTTATTGAAGTGTGAATAAAATTCACACTTGATTTTTTAAAAGTTATATTTGTATTTTGATGTAACCAAAAAGAAAAAAAAAGAAAAACCTCCTGATGGTGTTCACAAAAGCATATTTTTGTTCTTATTTTGTTTTTCTTTTCTTTTAGTAAAAAATTTTATATGCAACCAACAATGCCAAAGTCCGTCATTAATTTCCAGGAAAATATTATGCTATGGTTTGATTTTCATAGAATTTTAGTGCTTTTGGTGAGATTATGAGAAACATTTGACTATAAAATGAACCATTGAATATGAAAAGATATAAATCATTTTAAAATTTTGGACCAAATCCATGAGAAAAAAGTAATACTTAAAAAAAAAAATTATTACTATGAAAAGACTCAAAAGTCATTTTTGAAGTTTTGGACCAAATTCATGAGATAAATGTAAGAGTTCATTAAAAAAAAAATTCACAAAAAAGAAGAGACAGGGGGAGAGAGAAGATTCAAATTATGTATTCTTGAAATTAAAAAAAAAAATTCTTTTATCATAAAAGTGTCCAGAGTTTCACTTCAATTAGTTCTTAACTACTTGTAATCACTAGCATAAAAGTTAAATGACTTCATTGTATTTTACATTGCATCATCAAGGATGCATTCCAATTTTGGGCAACTAGGCAATTGAATAAAGTTAAAACATCTTTCTAATTGAAGAACAATGTCACAAAATATTGAATAATACCACTGCATCCATTACCAGCCGAATTGCATTTTTTTTTTTTTATAAAAAATTCTAGGTATAGGTATTGTTTAAGGTAGAGGATATGACAATTACTACAATAAGTGAATTCATTTATTAAAAAACTGTAATTAGTTTACATCTCGTACAAATGTTCGAAGAATATTTTGTCTTGTACAAAAAAATTAGAAAGATGCTATGTGACAGATATTGAATTTGAAAGAGAGGTTCTCAATTTCTCAAAAATTTCCTCCATGCATACCGAAATCCTCTGTCTCTATCTCTCTTGTTTCAAACCATCTTTCTACCATCACATGATCATAGTCAAAGAAACTAATCGTGTGATAGAGAAATGGTTTAAAACAAAAATCAAGAAAAAATAGAGAAGGAAGAAAGAATCCTCTGTCTTCATCTCTCCTGTCTCAACCCATCTCTTTATAACAAAGAGATTCGTCGTGTGGTAGAGAGCTCGTTTAGAACAGAAACAGAAAAGAACGGAGATAGAAGAAAGAATCCTCGGAATTGCAAGAATGTTCATATGGAAAAATAAAATAAAATGAATTACAGAAAAAATAAAAATACCCCAAGATAATATCGACAATGTTAAACTCTTGATTAGAATTGTATTGAAAAAACTCAATTATTGACAATCTTAGCGCACATTAGCAGCAACCGATCTAGCCCAAAACTTGATCTGTGCCTTCATGTCCTCTCTTGATGAGTTCTTCTTATCAAACCAATTTGGAAATGGAGGAGAAGAGCTATGTACCATCCATGACTCAGATAGATATGGCTTCCTTGCCTTGTCTTCATCGAAATACGCTCTGTTCTTCTCTTGCAAACCTGGAATTATGTTGACTACACTTGGTTTCAAATCTTTTTTGTCGAATTTGAATCCCAAGTCCTTGAATCCTTGCAATTGTTTGGATTCAAGACCATTCGTGCTCTTCTTCATCTTTGTTTGGTACCTCATTTCGTTACAAGCTTCCATGTTTACGCTTTCTAGTTCTGGGTTTTTTCCTGGATGATGATGCCTGCTAGAACTTTGTTTTGTCCCCTGAAATCCAAATTTAAGCTATTGTTAACAATGAAAGTTTATGTATTAACTTGAATTATTGTATCATTTAACCACATATGCGTATATTTGATTTGTAAAACTCAATACTACATTATTGAGCTTAAAGAAATTATAATACTTCAAACCATGTCAAAATGGCAATATGTTGATAGGTTTTAGCAATACAGATTGTGTAGTTTTAAGGTAAATTCACCCGTATTTTGGCTTGACTAATTCAATTTTTTTTATTTTTGTACAAGAAGGTATATATATATAAATCAAGATCTTCAATTTCACTTTCCTTATGATCCATATAGAGTTGAAGATTATATAAATTACCTTTGAAGTATGCCTAGGCGGCAACACATCCGAGGGGTACTTAAGAGAAGCTTGCCTAATCAACTTGCTCATAGAAAATTCACTTTCTTCATCTTCTTCCCTCCCAATACAAGGTGGCAAAGATGGTGTCCGGAGCAAGTTGTGTTGTGACTGTGGACACCTCATTTTCCCCCCATCTCCAAAAGATTCAGAGCGCGACAACGGTGCTTGTGGGGTAGGCTTCCTCATGCCTTTGAAATCACTTTCTTTTTCTTCACTCCCCTCATCCCTCACCACACAACATGGCAACGATGGTGTCCTAATCAAATCAGGATGAACAAAACCATCGCCTTGAGATAGTTTCTTGATTGATGATGATGAAGACTTCTTGCCACCGGAGTTCTTAACCAACATCTCTTGGCTATAGATTGAGGAAGGACAAGGATCAGAGCAACATCTCAGCATAGTCTTTGTTTTCCTATCAAGCAAATTTTCAAAGAACCAACATTCTTCCAAGAGGTCCTCTGCTGCATCAACTTTCTTATCTCTGATATTAGAAGAGGACTCAGAAGGTTCATCAATATGGTCCATAATTGCACACAATTTTCTCTACTCAAGAAGTTAGAGAAGAGACCCACATGGGATATCTTGGGGTTGTTATCTTTTATATTTGTTATCTATAAAGATGAAGCTGTCTATGGGCAGACTATGAAGCCATACAGGGTTGGACATCATGTGCTCTATGATTGATAATACCCATTTAATATTATGTGGAGATAAGATCATGTAAGGTGATTGATTGATGAAAAATAGGTTCAGAATTTTTGTTATCAATTTTTTTTCATCCTACTATCGCAATGCATTCTCATTTATTGAATTATGTGAAAAATTGAAGGTACTTAAATTTTAAGATACAATCTAATGGTTGAGAGTGTATTAAAATAAGAAGACAGAAGGGTTTGAGGACAAAAAATTTCATGCCAAAAACAGATAAAGACAGAGAGAGGGGGGGTAGGGAGAAATTTGAAGTGGAAAGCATTTAATTGTAACTAACTTGGGGAATATGGGGGAGGGATAAATTGGTTGGAAGACCTGTAGGGGCATGACTTATCTCATGCCAGCACACTGCCCATGTGAGGGTTCTTTCTTTTATAAGCCATATGATAGATATCATGTAACCGAAAAGGGTCATTTTTTATATTGGTTTTTCTTTTGAATTATGGGACAGCTAGGGCTAGAGCTGTCTAAGATTTTGGGACAAAAAAACAAAATAGGTATTATGTGATGTTTGTCAGCTCTAATGAAGCTAACTGACAACTACGAGTGGGAACAAAAATATTCACTCATACACACCCACCATAAGTGAATTCAATGAATCAAGTATTTGTAAGGCTTGTAGTATCTATCTTCAAATCAAGTAGGTGTAATTAAAATAAATAGGCATAAAAGCCAGAAAAAACAAATCTAAACAATAAATTCCTAGAAGGTAAAATATTAAAAAATCAGAGCATCATACACACCCACCACAATAATCATCACACATGTAGTGTGAAATGGACCCTTTTCACTATTTTCCCCCAATCTCTCAGCCCTAAACTTCAACTCCATGGTGAAGCTACCCTTCACTATCAGTAGGTTTATCGAGTGCAGAATCATGCTTAGCTTCCATGACTCCAACACCAAATTATCAACCGCGGAGATATACTAAATTATCAACATTCAAAAAAGAATATTGAATAGGAAATACAATGATTTATCAAGAACACAATACAGATGCATACTTCAAGGAAGAGATGATTCAATAAAAAAATAACTCGGCTGAGATTGCTACAGTTGACTGCTGGCACTACAGGGCAGTGCCTCACCCCGCACTGCAAGCTGACTTGCAGTAGCGTTCATGGTGGTGAACGAGCTTGACAGTGGACCAGATCTCAAAAACTCGCATGACCAGAGGTGCAAAGCCTACAGAGGCAAAGAACTCAGAACCCGACATGCATTTTCAGATTAGCTTTAATTCATAGAACTCAAAGCTTAGAAGACCAGCATTTTCAGATTAACTTCTATGCAGCAAGTCAAAAATTGGAAGACTGACAGTAAGAAATGCAAAGAAAAAAGCAACCCCTTTTGTTTGTTGCTCATGTAAAAACTCAGTTGAAATGAATTCGGAATGACAAAATTTTGATTTTTTACATCTCTTGGACCACATATATTATATATATCACGCCTAAATTCCGCAAGGACATCAAAATTGCCAAAGGCGAAGCGAAACGTTGCTGTGACAACATCACATCAATCCGAAGGCTTCTTGGTCATTACTATCCACTCTATAAGAGAACAAAGGCATAAAGTTTTGAATTTACAGTGAAAAGAAACATTCTTGCCGGAGTCTACAGGGGACAGCACGCCGTCTCTGTAGATGAATTTCAAATCAAGGCCATGTTGGGTATTTAGAAAGGAATTCGCTCTCGCAGTCCCACTCTTCTTGCTTCTTGAATGACAGCTACATTCCATCAGCATCACTGGTCTATCTTGTGAACCCTTACATTGACATGTGTCCATCTCCAGATATTCAAACAATTTTCTAGTAGTATCATGTTTTTTGTCGAATAATGTGGAAGAGCTTTCGGCACCACACAATTTCCTTACTGCTGAATAGAGATTCACTGATAATGCCGAGACCATAGTATGGACATCCTCTACCGTGCAATCACACTCTTTCAATCCCCATTCGTAAATGAGAATATTCTGCATTGTGTCATGAAGGTTGAATAGGCATTCAGAGCAACATTGATAAAAGCACACAACCCCAGAATCATTATGACAACCGGTGATGTTGCTGGAAGAGAAATTGGTGTGCACATTGCGTTCATCATCAGAACTTGGCTTGCCATCTTGAGATTGAATACCAGTCTTCATTGTCAAACCATTTTGCTGATTGTGAGCTTCTTGGGGGCTAGAGGGATTAACACCACCCAGATCATCACCTGATGAACAAGGGCCATCCCCAAGAAGGGTGGCAGAATCTGAATGTGCAAATCCATTAGAATGTCTCGAAGATCCAAAGTTTCCATCAACACTTGAATAATTACTGGGATTCTCTGCCCTACTTGGTTCGGGATTAATCCCATTCTGTTCATTCAATGGTTTACCACCCAATGGAAGAGCAGCGTCTGAAGTCTGAAAATGCAAATCAGGGAGCGGGGCTGGGGCTGGGGCTGGGGCTGGGGCCGGGGCAGAATGGTCCAAAACCAATTCCTGTGGAAGCCCTCCAGTAACAACTCTTCCCTCGGAATTTGGATCAACATCCCCTGCTTCTTTGTTTAAATCAAATCTTTGTGGATTTCCTTCAATCACTTCAAGTTCAAGGGAGCTTTTCATAGATACATCTAGCTTGCACCCATCATTTCGAGGTATATTATCTTCACATCTCTTATAATTATCTAGAGATCCCTTTAACTTCAGGGCTGGCATCGTGGTTTGAGCATCGACATCCAAACTGAAATGCAGGGAATTCTTGTCAGATAAGAAGTACATGAAAATGAACCCAAAGCACTAAACACTGAAGGTGTGTTTGATAATGTCGTGAGTTTCATGTTTACTGTTTACAGGTTACAAGTTTGGCTTTTCTTTTCTTTTTTTCTTTATAAAAAACAAACAAACAAACAAAAAAAGCAAAAGCAAAAACTTGTTTGGTGCACAAAAATGTTTTGAAAACAAACGATAACAAAAATAAGAAAACATGCTTAGTGAGTTGCTGGAGGTGGTGACTAAAACATGCTTAGTGAGTTGCTGGAGATGGT
This sequence comes from Camellia lanceoleosa, assembly GCA_025200525.1. NCBI lineage: Eukaryota > Viridiplantae > Streptophyta > Magnoliopsida > Ericales > Theaceae > Camellia > Camellia lanceoleosa. Next base: position 28,857,032 of record CM045762.1, on the reverse strand, counting down.
GACTGGCAGTGGAGAGTGGACAGATGTGGTGGTGTAGTGGGCCGTAGGGGTGGCCAGAGGTGGCCGCCAGAGTGTCACAAGGGCGGTCAGGGGGCTGCCAAATGTTTGTCGGAGGTCATGGAAAGTTGCCGGAGGCAGCAGTAGGTGGTGGCAGGGGGGGCGGGGGCGGGGGCGGGGGCGGGGGCGGGGAGAGAGTGAAAACACATTTTTTTCATTTCCAAAATTTTTGGAACCAGTTTCATTTTTTTAAATATACATATACCAAATAAGTTTTCATTTTCAGTTTTCAAAAAAAATGAAAACAAAAACAGAAAACAAGAAATGAAAAAGTTACCAAACAAGACCTACCTCTGTAGTGTATATGCCCAGCTGTTAACCACATCTTCGAGATAAGCCATTTGTGATAAAAGACGAATAAATTGATATCTATCTTTCCCAGCCTGAATTTTAGCATTAATCTCACCAGCTAGGAGCTCCAAAACCTTCCGAACCTCAGAGGAAACTTCTCGAAGTGAGGTGTACATGCCTCGGTAGGCTGATAAACCAACAGCAATTAGGCCTCTTACTAAACCAGATATTTCTTTGCTCTTAATATTGCTTGAGCTACAAGCAACAGCTACTTTCTCTGATGAGTTGTTAGGACGAATGATACAAGAATTGAAAGGCCAGCCCTTCCAAGGTCCATTTATGTCGGCACATGGACCTTCTTTTAACTTGGATGTGACCCAACAAAGTTCTGCAAAATGGGGATATCTCAGAATTTGGAAGCAGAACGTAGATATTGCCAACTGCAAGCTTGATTTCCCTTTCAGAGATCTGTTTGGTGGGCATGAAACCTTCGTAACAAAATTCTCAGGAAATTGTGTTGTCTCATGTTCATTGGCTGGTTCGGGACCCATGCCATGACACGTTTTATTTGCATCATCTTCAATGGGATCACAACTTTTGTTCTGCATGCATGAACTTGAACGGACATGAGTTGTTTGATGAATCAACTGAACAAATTGTTGGATTAAATCCTTTGATAACTCTATTGCAGATGAATTTATTACAATTTCACGGTTGACATTCCCATCAAGGTCCACAGAGAATCGGGGTATTGTCTCTTCCGAAGGGGTTGAAAGACTGCAATCCAATATCTCACTCTTGAAGAACTGCCTTATTCTAAGAGGGAGTACAGGGAATGGCATTTCCGAAGTAGCCTGTTCAGATAGAAAATTAAAAATAATTCAATCAACTGTCAAAAGAAATTATGACCTAGCAAGAAAAAGAGAATAACTTAAGAAGCCATGGCACCAGCAGGAATGACATAAAATGCAAAAAAAAAAAAGAAAATGCAAGGACATAAATTATGAGCATGTATATCACAATTACTGCTTCAAGTGTATAATTGTTAAAATTCAACACGTAATGATATAAATATTGAATAGATCAATCATTAATATACAAAAAAAATGTAGCTTCTAAAATGCATAAGGTGCATCAATTCCATTTCTACAAGTCTCACCCTTGACTTGCACTTTCAAAACTTAAATTGTGAGCCTCTTTTCATTCCTAAGTGTACTAAAAATAAATTAATCAAAATGTTTCCTCATAATATGAACCCTATACTCAAGATCATGATTCAGATTCAGGAAAACTCAAGCAACTAGCTCGTGTTTACTCTACTGATTTTTGAGAACACATTTTTAGGACACACATCAGAACAAGTGAGGCAGCCCCAAAAGATATCAAGTCCAAAGAAAATAAGAATACAAAAAACATTAAGCACATCCAAAGGAAAGAAACTGAAAAGTAACCAGAGGCAGAATTACGCACTTAGGTCACTTTTGTTTCACGGTGTAGGAGGCCGAATTGGACTAGCAACGCTGGGGGTCCCACCCACAGGGCGTTTGGTGATGGTTTGGGCGAGCGGCTTCATACTCCAAGTGGCTTGCTAATCCCCCTACTGATCCCCCTCGGTAGGAGAATTAGCTTGGATGAATTTTGGGTGAGATTAAAAAAATAGTGAGAGGATTGAGTCTATTTTATATTAAATTTTTTTTTTTTTTTACCCAGTGCACGTGTTTGTTTTAATATTTGTTTTAATTTTTTTAATATAAAAATAATTTAACAATCCCATTACTAACCATCTCTCACACTATCATCATAACAAACACACTTTTACTTAATCCCCTCACTAAGAATCCTCACATAAACAATCCCTTCACTAACAATCCCATCCAACCTAATCCGCCAAACAAACGTGGCCTTTTAGAGTGTGGTTACTTGATCCCACTCAAATTTGAAAATGTTTAGGGTAATTCAATATTTTCCACAAGCTTCAGATGTTGTAAAACTGACCCCACTAAGATTTATTGAAAATCAAGGTATGGGAACAATTTCTTATATCCAAAAGTGGCATAATAGTTTCATAAAATACAACCTTTTTTTTCAACCTACTGTCCTAAGATAATGTTACCCATTTTAAAGCGTACACATAATTCTGTCATTGTCTCTGTGGGTGGGTGGGTGTGTGCGGGCACGCGCGCGCGTGTGCGTGTGCGTGTGTGTGTGAGAGAGAGAGAGAGAGAGAGGAGATTCATCAATGCAATTGTCATCTTCATTAGTTAATACATACCAAATCAAATTTTGTTTTATCAAGATACAATTTTGTCTCAGTTTAATTATTTGAAGAAAAACACTTTTATAGAATCAGGTAGTTTCTTGAACTCAGGACACTTGCAAGGTACCCACCCCCACCCATTACAAATCATTTGAATTTTCTCCAAGTATGAGTATATGACATTAGTGATTTTTAACTTATATATTTTCTTATGTTTGAATAATTAAATAAAATATATATTTTTTTGGATATATTTTCTCACTAATATATTTTCTTATCATTTTTCCACCAACCAAAAAAGAGAAAAACAATTAGCTTCTTTTACTTCATTCCTTTTCCTATCTTCTCTTTTATTTTATTTTCCCTCTGCAAATCCAAGACCCAGTCACAACATAAAGTATATGCTTCCTGTCTCAAGCAGAGTAAATATGACAATATTATTATCTCACAATGTTGTCATAAATTTGTGAAAAATGATAATTTGTTGCAAATTTAATTTACATACAACCATTTTTCCAATTTCATATGAAATTAAAATGCTAAGATAGTGTGAACTTCTACATTTTATTAAAGGAAAAACTTATGGATAATTAGTTCTTGCTTTGACCCCCATTTTATAAAAAACCTGACTCCAGAATGTAAATACAAAATTTTTACACAAATATTCATCCATATAGACACATGTTTGTAGAGAGACATGTGATGACCTATACCAGCACCAGTACAACACATAAGTAGAAGAAATCACAAGACTTTATAAGTTGTATACTGTGTTAAAAAATTTGAGCTTAGTAAAATAAAATGGAAAACAAGGAAAGGTAGGTAGCCTTACCAGAATCATCAAAGATGTAGACACACACATGGACTCCACCTGCTCAACAAATGAGCTCCAGATATGTGACGTTTTCTTGGAAGCATCTTGAGAGGCTTCCGTCTCTGATAATTCACATACCTGCTGACAGGAATGGTTTTCCTTTTCAACAACTTGACTGTGCTTCACAGAAGACTTGTCCTCAGACAATTCAGGGTCTGTTAAAGAGGAATCACTTTCCTCTCCATCAACTCGTTTACACGTCTCTATGGCCCACAAATCAATTCTCGGCATGAATATCATGCAGGAACCTAGGCTAGCACATCTCACTGCCACGAATTAATAAATGGATATTTTTCAGTATCCTCGTAAATATATCATGAAATCATAATTACAAATTCATGCAAATATCTCGTTCAAACAAATTAGGTATTACTTAAGAGATCAACAGAAATGGTAAAAAAAATCAACAGCATTGTAATAATCATCAACCTTGGAAAAAATCATAAAATGAAAAAAATTACAGCAAGAGATTTATTCTAAAAATATTTTTTCTCAACTTCAAATCAATTCAAAAAAATCACCTACAAAACAACATTGCGATAAACACAACCTGTATGCAAATGCTGCATATAAAACCAATGACAAGAAAACTGATTAAAAATGGAGATTAATAAAGAGGGTCAAGGAAATAAAATATAAAAGAGCCTATGTAAAGCAAATAGTACAGACCATTAAAACTAAAGAAAATGTAGATGCCACATGAAAGGAAAATAAACCATAAAGAGAAACACTAGAACATGTACTAAGCCAATTTCAAAATCAACAATTAAAATTTATACAACATCAAAAACAAAAGAATAAAGACAAAAAGTAACCTTGACATACAAAAATTCAAAAACATATGCTGTAAGCAATACTGTCCATGGTAAGCACCATCCTTTAAAAAGATATATGGAGAGAGTTGTTGAAAGGACCAAGAATACAATTCAATAGGTAATGACTCCCAAAAATATATATATTAGCGGTGGACAAAACTTAAGAAAGTTCATGGTCTTGCAAATCAAGTTTAAGAAATTAAATCACAAAACCCTACAGCCATCAATTGCAAGGAAGATTTAGTCAGGAATTTTTTTTATCAGTTCATAATTAAGACGAAGAGCCAACAGGATTGACTAGTGCATGAGTTAAGAAGACCATTCCCAGTAGTGTTCCTATCTATTGAGCATTTTTCCATTGACATGATTATTAAGAAATAATTATGGTAGCTGCACAATAAACAGGAAGCAAGCAAGAGTTTAATATACTTTCTTGGGACATCCTCTAATAGCTTATGCTTTTGGGACAATTGATTACCTAACATGATTTCAAAGTTTCACGCAAAAAAACATGATACCAAAGTTTTGGTTCCATGAGACATCACCTTAAAACCTTGCTTGTGTAATTGCCACTACATTTGTTTGTGCACTTTGTTTCCTGTCTATTTGTGCTCCTGGTTCAATTTAATTTATGTTTTAGTCACATGCAAGAAAGGATCACACATGAGGATGAGGGAAGGTGTGAGAGCTTGATATACACAGTTAGGTCATTACCTAACATCCTGAGTTTTTGGGATATACTGCCATCAATAAATAATAAACTTATATGCATTTATGCATTATCACAATTAGAATGATAAAATGTGGTTATAAATTGGGTGTTTAACATGAAAGTTCATGAAAAGTCAGATCAGACCAACTGACCTATCCAAATTGGTCAAAATTCAACCATAAAGTTGAAATATTTAGCAAAAATTAGAAAATTTGAAATTCAGATTTCCGGGAAATATGGATTTTTAGTATTTTACATTAAATTGACGAATTTCTAGAAACTCGATTGACATTCAACAAAATTTGGTCAAAAATAACAAAATATTAAACATTCAAACTTTTCAACGCTGGCCATAAATTTGGAAACTCAGAAAAATTTGGACTCAAGATATGTTCACCAAATTTGATGTATGTACATCTATGTTCTTATATAACCATTATGTAAAATAATCAGGAAAAAAGAAAAAGCTTTAGGTTTACAAAATCTCCTTCTAATGGGGAGTGGATGGAAAGTGGAAGCTAAATTTACAATAACACAAGGCATATGGCAACCTAAATAAATAACCCTGCGTTGTTCCCACAAAACCAGCTGCTCAGAAGGCTAGACTGGTATTTTTTGCACAAAGTGGCTACCCGCATATTCAAACATGTGTTCTCACTCACACCTGGCAACCCCGGATCTTACAACTACCACAAGCAATGGCCACAGGGACCCTATCATTCAAAAACTGGGGCCCCTTTTTTTGATAAGCATAGCATCTAAAAATCAGTTAGAACAAGGAATTTATGAAGAAGCTGAGGACAAGTTCTACAAGTTGCTCCACATCCAAATCTTTGATGTATTGTAAAAACGTGTAGCTTATGCATTGAATTCTACTAATATCAACAATAAGAATATAAAGAGTTCTTTTATTAACAAAGTCCACTTAAAGTAAATTTATAATTTCTATTATAAAAATTTAAGTACTCTATACTAAATTATCCAAACCCACAACTAAGCTTTTAACAACATCATTAACCCATCCTTTTTGTTAAATTACCACCAATCCTCCTCAAGGTTAAGATATCAGCTTTTCATGCCTCAGGTATGTCAAAAAACTGGTGACTTCAGTTCAGTTACTTGGGGGAAGGAGGATTTTGTGTTGACAAATGAAAGCAAGTCATACAAGTGTCTCTTCCAATAACAAGTGAGTAGCATCCAGAGAAAGAGAAGGTGCCAAAAAGGCATAACAACATTTACTTAAGGGAAGAGCAAAAATTTGGATATCAGGAAACCAAGACATAAATAGAGCAAAGCACAGTAAAAGCAATCAAATAAAGGTACAAAACTCTAAAACTTAAAATACCAGATTTCACACTCACTAAACTACAATAAGAATAGAAATCAATCATTTAACTACACAAGCAGAATGCATCATAGAAACATTTAACTAAGGCAAAAGCAAAATTTTGGATATCAAGAAACCACGATTTAAATACAGCACAGTGAAACCAATCAAATCAAGGTTCAAGACTCCAGAAATCAAAGCACTAGGTTTCACACTAGCTAAACTACAATAAGAATAGAAATCAATCATTTAACTACATAAGCAGAACACACTGTTGAATGATCAATTTGATTAGTAAGGCAAAATTTTACTGTCGTGACTCAAGCTTTAATAAAAAACAGTCAATGGAACTGGAGCTTTGATACATAACACTCATCATAATGGCATCCATCCATCCTTGCGAGAACAGCCTCTTTACTTTCCCCAAAGTGCCTAGAATTATGTTACAGGGACACCTCAAAATGCATAATCAAACTCTGTTGAACACAACATGACACTGATACTATCTTAATATGCTCATTTTCCTGACATATCGAGACTTTGAGATGAATGAGGTACTCATATTAGGTGCCTGTAAGCTAAGAACACAAGTTTTACCCTAGGGTATAGGAGAACAAAAGTTGGAAACTCTTGGATTTGTAGAGGAAAAAGAGAAAGGGAAGGGGAAAAGTGAATGAAATAGAAGCAAAATTTTTCCACAAATTTCTTCCCTTTCCTTTTCCCTTCACAAATCCAAGATCCAAACACAACATTAGTGTTATGTATCCTTGTGTCCAAAGGTTTATAAATTAGATGGATCCTTCACCAAGAGACCCCATTTCTGTCGAGTTCCATTAAACATACACCTATATCAACTAGAAAGATAGGAACCATGTAAGATGCACAAAGTGTGTCATGTAACAATGGATGTATTGATTTGTAAATGAAACTGAATAAAAATCCAAGTTATTCAGAATCATGCATCTAGAAGACAAGATGAAGAAAGGAAACATACTTAATATTCGAGTTACTCCTTGAGTTACATCTCCGTGTCCCTCTTGTGAAATTGTAGCCAAATCAACCTTTTGGATTTCTACATTCCCAACAAAGCAGTGGAGAAGGCAAGAAGCAAGATACCTCTGGCCAGATCTGGGGCTTCCAGAAATCAGCATGCTGAATCCTAACTTCTTTGCTGATGCGTAAGATATATTCTGCAACAAACTAGGTCGAGTACCTATTTGCTGATCTTTTGGATATTTGTACTTCAAACTGTCATCATTAGTACCCTCACCCCAATCATCAGAATTGGAATCACTAGCCTGTCCAATTAAAATGCCACCACGTGAAAGGTTAATCTCAATCTCCCTCAAAACATCTGCTTCTTGAAGCAAGTCATGAACACGGAACCACCAATGATCACTTGGCACTTTCTCCTTATCCAAAGCAGAAACAATTACACTTTTGACAACTGTGGCAGCTTTATAAAGATGAGGAGGCAACAAGAGACGTTCATCAAGATAAAGGGAAACAAGCAATCTGGACAGTGGCTGCCGCAGACAAGGAATAAGATGGCTGCGAAGAGGTGAGGATACCACATCATTTGCAGCCATTCCTGCTCCCCGTTGAGAGGATGGAGGTGGTGCACATGCAAGAGCCTCCAACCAATCCCTCTCCTCCACCGCAAAGGTGGGAAGAGGAGGACGTTTACCATGAGAAGCTTTCTTTTCAGCTGCAGACAATATTTCTTGCAAGGGGCAGTTCCTCCTCAGGGCAATAATGGCTGCTTGGGTACAAAGAGCCTGCAGATCAGCACTAGCAAAACCTACAGTTCTTCTAGCAATCCAATTGAGCACTAATCCAGTGACTGGCTTTGGCCAACTTTGTGTGTGAAGCGAGAGAATAGCTGCTCTGTCCTCAACTGATGGAAGTGGGAAATAAATCTCCCTATCAAATCTACCAGGTCGTCTTAAAGCTGGATCAACAGCATCAGGACGATTTGTTGCGCCTATTACTACAACTGAGCCTCTAGATTTTAAACCATCTAATAGAGCAAGCAAGGTGGAAACAACTGAATTATGTGTCTGATCTTGCTGCCTAGTGCGGCAAGGTGCCAACCCATCAATCTCATCAAAAAAAATTATAGATGGTTGACATTTCTCAGCAACCTGAAACAAAAGTCTTAGCTGGCGCTCAGCATCACCAACATATTTTCCTAAACAATCTGCTCCTTTGCGAGCAAAATAGGCTATCCATTTATCACCACAAGCACAAGAACCAATTAGCGCACGCACTACTAATGTTTTACCTGTTCCAGGATAGCCATGCAAAAGAACACCCCTAGGTGGTGTAAGTCCCATATTACTAAAGAACTCAGGATATAACAATGGTAAAATAACGACCTCCTTCATGCATCGAATGACATCTTGAAGCCCAGCAACAGATTCCCAACCCTGAAATTGTTTTTCATTTTCAGAGTTTGAGCCTCCAATGTACACAGGTGCAATTCTCAACAAATCACGATGTAGCCTCTTGCTCTCACGTTTCAAAAATTCTTCATCCTCACCACAATTCTCTAGCCATTTTTCTTCTGCTTCAACATCCTTCCGGCAAGCATCATTTGACAGCTTTCTCATTTCCAATTTCATTTTCTTAGTTTTCATTTTCTTTACCTTGTAAAAATAATGACTTCCCTGAGGTTGGAAGAGATACCGATGATCTGTGCAGGCTATGAGAAATTTGCGATGATCGAAAATGCAACCATTAGCTCGTGCACAAGGCTGCAAAGGGGGCACAAGCCAGAAAATGAGGATATCAAAACCCATAAGTTTGAGAAAGTTGACTTGAAACTCCATGCTACAAAGATGACCACAAAAGAAAGGAAAGAATAAAAAGAACAAGAATAACGAATCCTTTATAATAAAAAAGATGTCGGTAACCAACCAAGTGGTATGTTTTTGTACAACGATCAACACGGCATCCAATTGTTGCCCCTCGCCTCCCACAGCGGGTGCATTTCAATACTCTTCCTCTGCAAAGAGCTGCCCTAACATTTTTTAAGCATCCCAAACCAGCAAAATAAACCTGAAAAACACAACAAATCAGAATGAATGTTGACTGAAGCGAAACCAAAAGAAACAAAAATGTAATTGAAGTGTAAATCAATTCAGGTGGTAAAATTCAAATCACAATTATCAAGTATACTAAAAAATGTGTCAAAATTAGCTGTTAAGATTGTTTCTTACTTCCTAGTAACAAGGCCGATCATATAGCAAGACTCAAGATGGTATTATGTTGAACCCTGATAATCTTCTGAAAACACAATATCAGTAAAACATAATAAAACAAGCACTAGGCCCACCTAGATCTAAGCTAACCAACTCAAATAAAAACAAAGAACTAACCGATATCTTCATCAGAAGGAATTCATTTTAAGCAGACCATTAAGAAAATAATGCAACGAAAAAAACAAAAGGAACACGAATTGCAAACTCCAAAGTTTAGCACAAACTTCAATAGTACAAGTATTTTGATATAAAATGATGGAATTTTTAAAGGAAAAGAAAAGGAAAATTTCAAAAGGAAATCCCTCCCTCCGTCCCCCTATGCATCTCCTTTGAATGTGGGGTAAGGAGGGCTTGAGGACAATAGAAACCATGACAGCGACCAACAGTAATGTGGACAATCAAGACTTTGGCATGTACATGTAGAATTTGACCAGCTCAAGTGACTCTAGAAGTGATAGACCACAGTGACCAGCAAGATAGACAAGAAATATACAGCTCAGGAAAAGGAATCAATTTAATGGGAATGAGAATCTAAGTATGTGCACTCTTCCTAAGAACTTGCTGAACAATGAAACACTAATTCTTTCAGAAACTCCAGCACCTACAATATAATATCTATTTCCTATGGGCCACCCAATGGCAAGTATTTACTCTATCCAATTACTAAACTCAAACCCTCCAAAAAAAGATTTCCTGTCACAAGCCCAGGAGGTATTAATACTCAGATTCTTAGTGATACACGTTAAGTTGCTAACAATCATTAAAGACTTAGTTGCTATTTTCCACAGGACTACAAATTTACAACCATGATTCATGCCACCAATAGTGCCATCACCTCGTCATCAAGAGAGGCTTGAGGTCAGTAAGGGTGACTAGGTGCGATTTGGAGCCACCTTTGGTGTGGTGAGGAAAGGCTTGAGGTGGCTTTCCCTTCTCTAGCTCGTATAGCAATCGATAGGAGTGCACTGGTTGCAGATTATTTAAATGTAGAAGGGCAGCAGATCTTTTGAGACATTGCTTTTCACAGGCAGCTTCATGACTGGAAATTGGAGAGTTTGCGTAGTTTCTGGGCTGCTTGTATGTTTTGCATGGCATAGGGGGTGAGAAGAATGGGATGAGATGGTTGGGAGCCAAGACTAGGAAGTTTGAAGGGAAGTCTTATTATGAGATGTTGGTGGATAATATGCTAGGAATTTCCTGTGGAGGCTGTTTGGGGATCGAAAGTTCCCCCGCTAAAGTAAGCATTTTTTGTGTGGATGGCAACTCATGGGTAGATCCTCACCATTGATAATTTAAGGAAAAGTATACAAGTCCACGTAAATTGGTGTTGTTTGTGCAAGAAAGATAAGGAGTCCATTAGCCATCTTCTTATTCATTGTGAAGTAGCTCATGATCTGTGATCTTTGGTTCTTTATTTGGTTTAGGTTAGCTGGGTTCATCCTAAGGATGTGGAGGCTCTCCTTCTCTTGGAGTGGTGCTAGGGTGGGTAAACACAGAAGGAAGGCCTAGAAATTTGGTGCCATTGGTTCTCATGTGGATCATTTAGAGGGAACAGAACAACAAGAATGTTTGACAGGATGGAGGCGCTCGTTTGAGATTCAAAAGTTCTTTTTTGTCTATATTGTACAGTTGGTTCTCAGATGGTTCAGATCCTTCTTTGAACAAATTTCTTGACTTTTTACAGGTTTCTCATTAGCCTAATTTTGATTGTATAGGTTGATGGAGTTTTCTCATTACACTCCAACATAACCCCCATTTCAGATCGTACTCATTACTCGTGCATGATATGAATATTTATCAACAAAAAAAACATAATGCATGATATGAAAATTATATAAAGACAAAGCATGGATGAGTAAAATGTGAACTCCCTGGAAAATACAAGGTCAATAATAAAGCTACATCTTAAGTCCTTCCCTTTTTCTTTTTCTTTTTCTTTTTCTTTTTTTTTCTTTCTTGGTGCTGCACAGTTTAGAAGTGTCAAGTTTTTTTTAATAAAGCACAAAAAACAAAATAAAGGGGTGGCATCCTTGGAAAACTACAGATGACAAACAATGCATGGTCGTTCTTTGCCAGTTTGGAACAAGAAATTCTAGCAATCAGCATATTTCTCATGCAATCAAGCCAAGTAATGTAAAAGCAAATAAAATAAAAAGGTAGTTGGTGAATAAACCACACCTCTGGACTCCATACAGCACAATGTTGATGAACCCAGATTCCAGCAATACCATAACGATCATTTATCGGACCCAAGAGGCGCCCAAGCCAGCCAGGTTCATCGCCAAATCCATCCCATGTGTCATAGTTGGGTTCCTCAGATGCCGACGATCCACTATATCCCTCGTGATCACTCCCAGCTCCATCCTGCACTAATTTCTTCGGAGGCTTCCCACCAGTCCCTGTCCCACACAAGCCACATCTTCTCCCCTCTCTTATACGCAGCTTTCGAAGTGTATCACTTGAAGCACGATCCATCTTATCAACCTTCTCGACATTCTCATCTTCCAAAAGTTTCTCATGACATCCTCCATCTTTCACTTGGTCAGTAAGAACTCCACCAGCTTGTACAGAATCCCCTTGATTTTCTCCCTCCTTCACAGATTCTGGTGTTCCCACCTGCATATCCTGTTCCACTCGTTCCACATTGTCATCGCCAATGCAATCTTCACACTCCTCTTTCTCGACGAATTGTGTGGTATTACAGTCATTACCTTCATGCTCACTTCCATATCCATCTCCAATCTTCAAGGGCAATGGATCATTCTCAATGTTCTCATCATTGTCCTCTAACACCTCCACCTCCTCCTTTTCTTTATGTTCCTCCACCTCATTCTTTTCTTTGTCTTCCTCCAGCTCATTCTTCTCTTTTTCACGCTCCTTGTCAGAACACGACTCAATCTCATGCCGTGCATTCCTCAAAAAATTCGAAGCTTTAATTCTCCCAGGCCTCTTCGACCTAACAACCGTGGACATAACACCTTCCAATCCCTCGACTTTATCATCCAATTCTCTATCCTTCACCTTGACTTCTTCACTAAATTCATCCAAATCCTTAAAAAGCTTCCTTTTACCTCTCGGCGAAAACCCCCCCTTTCCTCTCCCTCCAAAACTTACACTTCTAGCCCTAGATCTCAACCTAGACCTCCAACCACCAGGTTCTTCCTCCACATCCCTTGATGTCGAACACAGCGGCTCATTCTCTACCCCATCTTCCCTCTTTACCCTCCCAACAGAATCAATTCCACTCATTTTATCAAGTCTCTTCCGCTTCTTCGAGGGCGGGGGCGAGGCGTCGAGCACCACCGGAGCTTTCCTGACCCTCGTGCTCCTCCGGAGCTCTGATTCATTCCCAGCCGACCCACACTCATTTGATTCAGTCCTCAAACCCCTGTGGTTTTGATTATACGCTTTCTCACATATCGCATCGAGCCTCTTATGCTTTTTTCGAGTCCTCAAACTACCCAATCGCTGATTCCTCCTTCGCTCCGAAACCGAGACGGACCGCGACAATCGCATGACAAGCACAGCCAATATATGTTTATATTTATATGTATATACACGTTCGTATCAAGAAAATCAACAAATGGGTATTGAATAGAGTCCTCGTTCCGTCAATTGGAGTTGCGTAAACTTGAAAAAAATAAGAGAGGAAAACATCGAAGGAGTAGTACTCACTGGACCTTGCGATCGCTGTGTTCCATCGTTTGATCACGATTGAATGAAGAGAGAGAACGAAAAAACCCTAGAAATCATCGGGGATACGAAAGCTTCATTGACAATCAGTACTTTGGCTTTTGCTTTTTTTCGAGTCCTCCGTGAAGATTGGGAGTCGAGAGTTCTCGCTTTTGTTGTTGAGCTTTTCTCTCTCTCTCTCTCTCCTCTTCTCTCTTTCGCTCTTTCGCTGTTATGAGGAGACGACTAGGGCGGAGGGGTACAGAGAGAGAGATAGGGGTTCACGCGACGTTACGGTGTACTGTATGTACTACAGGGTTTTATTTTTTTACCACGATTTCCATCGTGCGGTTGTGATGAGAGATGGTGAGTGTGGGCCCATAAGAGAGGGGCTAGATTGTTGACACGTGGAAGTAGGGGGAAGGTTTTTTCTATTTGTTTTCCCACCAAGCGTTACCGCCTAAATTTATATTGTTGTTTGAGTTTTCTATGTGACAAAAATCATGAAAATACACATACAAAGAGATGTGTCGAGGATTGGTCATGCAAGGGAGGAACTAATAGGGGGGGCTACAAGTGAAATATCTAATTTGATATAGTGTGCTTTTGTGTGGGCCATTTGTATAAGACTTTTATCCAAAGATTTTATCACCATATTAGATTTTTTTCTTTTTCTTTTTAAATGACAAATATCTCTCATTGGTTCAAGTTTTCTCCCATTATGTGTCATGTTCTGAATAAATTGGCCAATTCTATTTCTTTGGACTTTTAGTGGACTATATTTATTTTTTATTATAATTATATTCTAACATTAAATCTTAATTTTGTCCTGATCTCTAATTTACATAATCCTAGTATCGTTCTGCCCCATTGCGTCTCATCCTATCCTAGCCACCATCAATTACAATTGTCACCCTCATCATCTATTCTTAACTTGGGTGACCTTCTATTAACCCTTTTCATCATTTTTGTCACTTCTCAAACGCCCTTCTCAACTTTCTTTATTAGCCATCTTTGTCTTACTTTCTTTGTCTCGTTCCCTTAGCTAATCTCTCTCACACTCTCTCTCTCACTCACATCTCTTTTTGTGTTGTTCTCTTAATTTAATGGGAAAGAGGTAAGGATTTTGTCAAAAAAGAGAGCGAAAATAAGAAAATATATGATGAAGGATGAGGAATAAACAAAATAAAAATGCCTCAGACCCCCAGTTGGGGTCACTGGGGGTCCTATGTGTAGCCCTCCCATTGGCCAAAAAAAAAATGTTTTTGTTTTTTTTTTTTTAGTTTTCAGCGAATCATGGCCTGCCACCTCACTGGGGGTCGACCCCCAGTGGGGGTCTCTAGCATTTCCGTAAACAAAAATGAATGGGAATTGGGGTTGTTGGATAGGGAAAAAAAAATATTGATAAAGGTGGGCCAAGGTTGCAATAGAGGCTCTCTCACTTTAGTAGGAAATGGGTTAGGGTTTTGTTTGAGATGAAAATAAGAAAGAGAAAAATATGAAAGAGAATGAGGAGAAAACGACAATAGGTAGGGATGGGGTTGTCAAATAGGAGAAAGAGAGACTAGAGAGAGCAGTTTGGGATTACAATGGAGACTTTTTTCTCTTCAATGGATAAGAGGTTAGCATTTTATGAGAATAATAAAAAGATAAAAGATTATGAGAATAAAATGACAATAGATGCGGATAGAGGTTGTATGGTAGGAGAAAAATGGGCTAAGATTAGGGATAGCAACGGGCCGAGCCGTGGCCGGGGATCACACTCCTCGTCCCTGATCTTCGATGGTAAAAATTTCCCCGTCTTCGACCTCAATCCCCGACGAGGAAATTATCACCATCCCCATCCTCGCCCTCTAACGAGGATTGGGTTTCCCGACCTTGAAAATTCCTTAGGCCAAAAAAAAAAAAAAAGACATCAACAACAGCGATTTAACATCATCAACAACAACATCATTAAATAACATCATCAACATCACAGAAATGAGATATGAGAAGAAAGAAAGAGAGAAATCTGCTTAAATCTACTGTGGTGGAGGGAACCGACGCCGGAATATGGAGGTTTGGCGACTCTGGCGTCGTGGCAATAGCGGTGGCGTAGAAGAGGAGGTAACGGTGTTCTCTCTAATTCGGCGACGATGTTCTCGCTAATTCGGTGCTATCTCTCTTTCTCTTTACTTTCTCTTTGCTCTCTCTCTATTTTGCTTTTTATTTTACTTGCTGGTGGTGGATATATATATATATATATATATATGAATTTCTGCTCACTAGTACAGGGCCGGGGCCTGGATTGGAAAATATATCACCGTTCCCGGCTCAAAAAATTATCAGGGTTTCATTTTTGAATACCATATCCAGCCTATCGGGGATATTTTCGAAAAAAAGCCGTTCTAATAGGGGTCGGAGGGATCGGGTCCCTGTTGAGCCGGGTTCAAATTGCCATCGTTAGCTAGGATGATACGGTGGGATTGTAATGGAGGCTAGAGACATAGATGGTTGTAGTAGGGAAAGGGGATCATTAGTGGAGAAAGGGGCTAGAAAGGGTAGCTAAAAATGGTGAGGTGTGGATTGTTAGAGTAAAGGAGTAGTAGAGATAGAGTCTTAAAAAAAAAAAGGTAGATGTAGGATTACATTTGATGCTCAAATTAAATAAAAAAAATATGTATATATATATATAGCAATTTTGGTAAATAATGGTTCAAAGAAGTGGAGGTTTAAAGAAATAAAACGGTGGAATGAAAATTGTAAGATGAGGTTCAAAGAAACGAGATGATGATATGAAATAAAATGGATATCCAAATTATAAGTTTTAATTTGGTAATTTGAATCTAAGAATATTAAAATATTCTTCTAAAAAAAATAAAAATAAAAAAATAAAATGAAATGCACATACTTCAAAATACATTGAAGCTCCCCCGAAATAATTTAGCCCTCAATTGGCATAAGGGTTTTTTGGGTAAAAAGGTTAAAATAGTGACAAAAAGAGATAAAAGAAAAAAGAAAAAAAGGAAAAAATATGCTAAAATGTCAATAAGATAAAATATTACATTTAAATAATAATCATTTTATTTTTTTTCTCACAAAAATTAAAAAAAAGTCGAAAATACAAACCCAAACAATATATTTTTAACTTCAGACTAAAATAATTAAAAAATCAAAAAACTAAAAAATTAACTCACTTTTCAATTGAAGCCTAACAATCTAATCAATTTGGATGCTCACCATAGCTAATTGAAATCTCACCATAGCTAATTGAAATAGTTACTCCACCATAAATTCAAATTTTATTATTTTTTGGGACCGGACTTTTGATTCGATTGGTTAAACTCATAAGCATATTACTATTTTGGAGAAATTATAAATAAAAAAAAAGTAATTTACAAATATGTCTCATAATATTTGATTAAAATATGAATTGCTTTATGTGATTTTGAAAATTACATTTCACTCATGAGATTTCTAATTTTATAACAAATCGTCCATTTTATTAATAAATCATCAACTCAATTAACAGTTTTTAATGATGTTAAAAATATGTTTCAATTAATAATTTAGGTAATTTTATTTTTGTATAAGAGAGTAATTATGAATTTCATTTTTTTTATTAATTCTTTTAAATAAAAAATTATAATAAGGGGGTATTTGTAATTTTTCAAACCACATGAGACAATCTATATTTTAAGCAAACCTTAAGGGGTATATTTGTAATTTACCTAAAAAAGATTATAGGAGTTGATCCTTTTAACAAATTAAACCCTAAATTTTTAATTTTATTAATTTAAATCCCGAAATTTTGACTTGTTTTCAATCTAAACTATTTGTCTATTTTCGTTAAGTCAAATTAACAGGAAAAATGATATTTTAGCCATTAAACTAAAAAAAAAATGATATTTTAGACATTTTATTGAATTTAATAACTAAATTATTTTTTTTCCTGTCAATTTTACTATTTTACTTAACAAAAATATGCGAATAATTTAGATTGAAAGTAAATCAAAAAATTGAGATTTAAATTGACAATTAAAAATTTATTTTGTTACAAGTCTCAAATCCTAAGATTTTTTTTTTTTTTTTGTAATTGTCCCTATTATTTTTTATAAAATCATTTCTGCATGCAAAAAATAAATAAAAATTGAGAGCCCACCTATAAGAGCATTAAAAATAGAAAACATTCAGTGCGGTTTGAGTTTTTTGGATTAAATTTTTTAAAAATTCAATTTTTTTGGTTTTCGTGTTTTTTTTTAATTTTTAGTGAATATTTTAAAAATTTAAAAATTTTTTTTTTACCTTTTTAGATGTACTTAAGGGGTTGTTTGTGATGATCTAAATAAGTGCACTTTTTGACTTTTTATGAAATATGGGTTGGGTTTGAAGTGATGTGTTAGAGAGGTGATGCGACTTAAATAAGATGATGTGACTTAAATAGGATAGTGACTTTTTGACTTTTTGTCTTTTTTGAAATATGCCAAACTTGGCCTTAGATGTATCTAAAAATTAAAAAATTTGTGAAAAAATATTTTAAAATTTTAATTAATACATAAAAATACAAAAAATGTACTGAATTCTTGTATTTTTTTTTGTATTTTTAGTATTTAGTGAATTTTTAAAAGATTTTTTTTCACAAATTTTTTACTTTTTAGGTATATTTATGTTAGGTATGTCTAAAAAGTAAAAAAAAGTTGCTTAAAATATTTTAAAAATTCAATAAAAACAAAAAAATATGAAAACAAAAAAGTAAAATTTTCTAAAAAGTGTTTTTGGAAAAACACAACCAAGATTTTGCTAAAATAAGGGATGTCAAAGAAAAAATTCATGCAAAGACTTTAAAGTAAATTTAGACCATCATCAAACTTGTAATATTATGTTGCAAGAGATTGTTCTTCTACAATTTTATGCATGAACTGAAACTCCTAGCAGCCACTTGCATCTCTTTAATTAATAATTATACAAAGAAAAATAAAGTTATACAATTCCACTGTGACAACTGCAGATTACAGGTCTAACCACAAGTGAGCTCCTACCGAATCCGGTTCCTAAAAAAAAACTCAACGTTTTCAGGATTTCCTGGATTTCTCCTTGCAGTGATCTTCAGAAGAGCACCATCAGCAAGCATGTGTTGCAGCACTCTTGCTATGTTTTTTGTATCATCAATTCCCAAATGGTGACTTCCTACCAGCGGTATCTGAAGTTCCTTCATCATTGTAATCATTCCTGTGGCCTAGCATCCGAAAAAACAAGCGAATGGTCAGTACAGAGAGAGAGAGAGAGAGAAATATTCATCACTAAGAAACAATTGGAACTCTATCCTGGATTGGTGCCATTTCAATTGTCATGTGTAGTAGTAACGTATCTATTGCATCCTGGCAAAACAAAAGCTAACAAAGACCCTGTTGACATTGCAACCCAATCCGATCTAAACCAAGATTAGGAAATTAGTTCTAGGAACATCCATCACTAAGAAATAACAGCAGCTTCGGGGTCGGTCCAAATTGAAGCCTGACCACCCAACTAGACTGGTGCAATTTCCATTGTCAGGTATAGAATCAGTGTTTCTATTGCATCATCCACACAGACCGAAACATAACAAGAGGCACTGTTGGCATCACAACACAATCTAACCATACCTAAAATTAGGAACATGGGTCTAGTGGTTAAGTAGGGGTGCTCAACGGGTATTCTAATCTGTCCAAAACGATCGAACCGAATCGATTCGCTACATTTTGGACGGATGCGATACGTGATGACGAGTGGGCAGTTGTAAATTAATTTTTTTTTTCAATTCACCTAGTTTTGAACGAATGACAAATTTAAAATTCCTTTGACCGCAACCAAACTGCCAAGCCGTAAACATCCCTAGTAATTTGTAAGACTTTATATTTTCAATTTGTTTTGATATTCTATTTGTGTTTTCAATTGAAAAAGAGTTTAAATATTTTGTTGTGTTATCAATTTGAAAATCCTTTTATCAAATGGAAAGTGTTAATATTTGATATTTTTATGTGAAAAATATAAAACTTAATTTTGTCATTTTTAAAAAAAAATCAAATTAAATAGTTTTCGAATAAAAAAAAGTAATCAAATAATTTTAATAATACATGGTTTTCTTATATGTATTTATTATTGGTATTTGACAATTTATTTGATAATCTTTTGGTTATGTTGAGTTAGATTGTTATCCAAAAAAAATGTTGACAACTCATTGTATCATGTTTAAAATTTGTACAAGTTTAAACCGCCAAATTGATTCGTATCCATCCACCAATCTGGCGGACAGATGCAAATTGATTTTTTTCCAATCCGCCAACCGCAACAGCAATTGAACCATGAGCACCCCTGGTGTTAAGAAGTTTAGCATTGTTACAAAGTATATTGGTTCACGACTCCACTAATTTATCCTTGAACCCACTGAATAGTTTCACGCTTTATGTAAATGCTATTTAATCCAAAATGATATTGCAACACTAGAAACCATAAAGAGGCCATCCTAGATTATAGGGTTAAATTCATTTTACCTCTCTTGATTTGAGATTGGAGCATTTTCCCCCTCTATGATTCAAATATAGCCAAAAAGCCCTTATATGATTTTAGACTAAAGTGTCACCATTAATTTTTGTATCCAAACTAACGTAAGGTGTATCACACACCCCATCTTTTAGAGTAAGTTGGGTTTTCTGAAAAAATAAAATGAAATTAATACAACAAAAAGACAATTTTATCCCTATTTCTTCCAAACCTAAAATTAGATTAATATGTTAATTAAAATAAAATAAATTAAGAATTGATTTAAAATATAATTAAATAAAAATATAAAATAAATAATAATTAAGGGTTGATGTAAAATATAATTAAATTAAAGTTATATTAACATGTAAGGAATTATAATAAATAATTAAGAAATTAAAATTAATTATGATCTAAAATATAATTAAATTGAAATTAAAGTAAAAAGTTAAAAATTACAACAAACAATTAAGGATTTAAGATTAATTGTGATCTAAAAATATAATTAAATTAAAATTAAAATAAAAAGTTAAGAATTACTATAAATAACTAAGAATTTATGATTAGTTATGATTTAATTGAATTAATGTTAGATATTATAAATTATGTGTATGAGAGCGGGGAGAGAAAAAAATAACAAAAAATGTATAGAGTTTAAGGATATTATATTCATTTCATATCTATAGTTAACGGTGTTAAGATATGCACTTTAGTTCAAAACCACATGAGGACTTTCTGACTATGTTGAACCACATGGAGGTAGCCTCAAAGCACAAGGGTAAAATGAATTTTGCCCTAGATTATAATACAATATCAAGGGAAAATAGACAAGGAAATATATAATCATTTTTCAAAACTAAAAAACTCAAAAGCTCATACTCACCCTCCTCTTGTAGAAGTTCAGATAGATGTCCTTCAAATTGATCCATTCCATAAAATATGGGGGGAGCACCATCCTTGATACTTCACATTGTTGAGGGACCTTTGTCTTCAAATCCCAATTCCCACTATTTAACATGAAAAAAGACATCTCAGTAATAACTAAACAAATAAGCTGGACTTGTATGCTTATATTTTACACCACTGGAGAACGAACCATATTACTTTGTTTTAATAAAAGCTATTTGTACAGCAGATTCAATAAAGAAGATCAAGCTATCGCCACACACACACACCCCAAAAACAGTAATCAGATAAACAATTGTATCAGCAAAGGTCTTGTTATGAGCTTTAATCCCCTTGAGCCGGAGATGTTAGTCTTGTTTGGTTTATCTCTTGAGAGACAACTTTTGAGAAAAAATTTTAAAATTTTGTTTGGTTGAAAATTTTTGAAAAAAAAAAATTCAAAATCACTTTTTTCTCTATTACACATCAATCAATCACTTTTTCTCTCTCCTCTCTTCTTCTCTCACATCCTACATATCAATCAATCACTTTTTCTCTCACACCCATCTATTCAACTAAAAAAATAAATAAATCATTCCAAAATCCAAAACTATTTTCAAAACATATAACCAAACAAATTTTCAAATTTTGTAAACTCTTTTCAGAAAATTATTTTTCAAAATTGTTTCACAAATACAATCCAAACATGGCCGTTCGCTTCACAGTTGGAACTCATGGTTAACCTGAAGAAGTTCCATTTATTCAATGTCTGGCACAGACCTGACCCAGATATCATGGATCATTTGCCCAAATCTCTTCAAAATGGATCTGTTGTCCTCCTTATTTAACCGTATTTTACTGGGGTTTCTGATGGTCCATTTCTGTAACAACTTAATTCTCAATGGTCAAGTGCACCTTTATATGATACACAAAACGATCAACTTGATTTCATGTCCAGAACTGCTTTGATGTTTACATATCTAATGATTGGCGGCAAGTAGGCAACATAAAATCCAATTAAGCTTTGGCAAAGTTTGAGTGAAGAAGATCAAATTTAATTTTTCAATTTATCATTAGCAATCCACAGAAGTTAACTTACCAAGTTACAAATGCAGCTCTACTTAGACGCCCATTCAGCTCTTTGCCCAACAAGTCATGTTGAACCATCCAAGCTTCGAACTGTTGAATAACTTCCTCAAATGGAATAGCTGTATCATGCCAAACGCTGCAAATCTACATAATTTATATCACCTTACCAGCAAAGATAAAGAAAATTAAAGTTTGTTCTTCATGGATATCATCCAGCAGAGTTTCTAGTAATTTCTTACATACTCCGGACAGTACAAGATACCATGAATTTGCATTAGCATAAAATAGAGATGGCCAAGCACGAATTATATAGTCGTTGACAAACTCCAGAATTAACAAAGGGCAGGCTAATATAGGGATATATATATACATATAATTTGTTGAAACAAAGAAATCTCATCATATGTGCATAAAAATACCATGAACGTTTTAATTCTAGATCTTTATGACTACACAACCAGAACCCCAAAGGATAAAATCCCTAAAGGGTAATGTTTCATGAAATTAAATCATTTGAAAAAATGATTAGGGATTGTAGACACCCCATTTTGACCAGCCCTTAGACTTGGGCACATTTTTTTAAACATCCCATGATGAAAATTGGAATAAATGAATTTCTCAGCCGAAAAATCAAATTAAAGCTTTAATTCCAAACTTCACCCATTTTGGCCATCACTAATATTTTATTAATTTGTAGTATTGTATAATTTTATATTTTTTATATAAATTTATGTGTGTGTACATTTGTTTTAGGTGTGTTTTATATAAATTGATAAATATTTAATAAAAAAGAAAGAAAATAATAAAACAAAAAAAAAAAAAGAGAAAAGAAAAGAATAATAAGGTGATGTTTGTTTTTATTTGGGTGAAATATATGATGGAAACATTATGATGATGGGTGGAGGTGGAGGATAAAAAGCTTATCTATGAGGGACCACGGCATCAAATGAAGAGAGGTGGTGGAGAATATTGTTTTTCAAAAAAGAATAGAGGAGATGATGATTATGTTCTGAGGGGTGGGGAATGAATGATTGAGCGGGGGAGATTGCTCTCCACAAAGCTTTCCATGTGCTGGATTGGTGAAAGGGGGGGAGGGGGTAAGAAACAAAAAATGTGAAAAGCTGGTCCCTCTCTCTCTCTCTCTCGGGTGGGAGGGGGAAGAGCATTTTTTTGAAGCAACTCACAGACTCTTCACCGAGACAAGACTGGCACACCCATACACTAGCAAGACACCCACACACTCACGGTTAATTCACACTCACCCATGCACACTCAACACATGCACACAACACACGGGGGGAGGCCACACACAGACTGAGATCTCTCTCTTCTCTCTCTAACATTTCTCTCTTTGATGCATACACACCCATCTCTCTCTCCCTCTCGGCAGACCACACACACCCATACATCCACTCCATACACACACATACATCCACTCCATACACACACACGTCACAGCCATGCACACGGCACACTGCTGCATATACACACTGATAACACGGCACACACAGCAGCACCACTACACAACCTAGCTCTCTCTCTTCTCTCTCTAACACACACTCACTCCAGACACACACACCATTGACACACACCATACACACACACCATACACCATTTACACACACCACACACACTGCCACTCTCTCCCCCCCACACACGGCAGACCCATACACACAGGCATAAACTCTCTCTCTCACTGTTTTGATTCGGGGTTAGCAGAAGCATCACATATTGATCCACACACAACCCACACACATGCATCCGTGCTTCACTCACTCCATGCACGGCATATACACACACTGATACACTAAGGAGAGACAACATACGGACACACATGCTCAGGTGGATTTCAAGGTCTTATAGATAACCTACGTGCTTTCGTTTGCTGGTCTTCTTGTTCGGCCTACTGTCGCCGGTGATGAGGTTGTGAGCTTGGAGTGATCTACGTTCATTTGAGGGACTTCGTGATGCTAGATTCATTTCCTAAATTTTGTCTGTGAGTTATCCAGCAATGGATTAACACATGTGGCTCTAGACGTGTGACAAAGTTGGTGCGATGGTGTAGATTTTGTTGCCATGGTGGTTGTAGAACTAATTTTTGGGGAAGATGAGGTTTCGTTATGCACCGGCCATGGCTGCTTCCTCGCCGACGATGGTGCTTCTTATGGGGTTATGCGTCACTCTCCATGATCTCAATGCTGGTGCTACAACCAAACAGCTATATGTGTATACATATGTGGATTGGTGTGTTCACATGTAGAGGTGCAGGTTTCTACTGGTTGTACACGTGTTATGGGTTTGTTGATTTGGTGTGTAGATAAGTGACTTAGTGAGGTGGGGCCCCCATTGAAGATGAATTGACATGAGTTGAGGTGTGCAGGCATAAGAGATTGAAGATATATGGATCTTTGTGCAAGTGATGAAGTTCTTTATTTTATTTTTATTTTGAGTGTTTTGTGAGGTTTTATTTTATTTTATTATTATTCTCTCCTCTCTTCCTTATTTGGATTTGTAATATTTAAAGTATTGTAATAATCCCCCACCCCGCTTCTTTCTATCCCATTCTTTGATCGCTTTTCCTAATTGTGTATGTATATATCTGACATGCCATGCATATCCATGCTTTGCATCCATGTTTCATGCATTAAGATTCGGCTAAATGTGCATCTTTATGCTTTAATTGATTATTCCATGATTTTGTGCGCTACCTCATGTTATCGAGATGATTCACATACCATATTTTAGAAGCTGAATCTTTAGTGCATCTCATGAGTGAATTGCATTAGGATTCTATATATAAGATCATGCATATTTTACTAACTTTGTTTTGTAGTTGTTTGAGGGACGTCGGTCAATTTGTAAGTTTTTATGCTTTAGCATCCCATTTGTGTGTGTTTTTTCTTACTATGTTTAGCATCTTACCATGTGGCTATTTGCTTAAGTGATAAACTGTTTGAATGCCTATGGATGAAGGCTTGTTACTTAAATTGGAATGATTCAAAGATTGTATGTTTTAAACCCACTTTGTAGTGGCAAATTCACGAATTTTAAGCCCACTTTGTCAAGTGGCAAATTCAAACCCTTTTCGAAAAACAAACATGAAGTTGAATTGTTCCAATTTGAGCAAATTAGTCTATACTTGTATACTTCACATAGTAAATTTTAGGATTTACTAAAATAATCAGAACATAAACATATAAAGAAAATAAAATTCATATCATGATTTAGTAGAGGCCGATCTTTTGATTGGGTGAGCGAGGGTGCTCATTATTGACCTTCCCCTCTCATACCTAAGGTTCCGAGCCAAGCATCCTTGGTTACGACGAACAGTAGCCTTGGCACTGAGTCATGGGTTTCCTAATTTCCCAAAATATTAGGTGGCGACTCTGAGATCTGATGACGCAGTCCATTTTTGACAAAATTGCAATAAAATGGATTTTTAATAAAAGTTGTCAAATCTGGACTCTCATCTACGTTTCACATTGCACTCGTGAGACTAGATCAAAGAGATCTCGGGAGTCCAAATTGTTTAACGCGCGCGGGTACTCCCCGGACATGTTACAGGGATGCCTATATTAAATTGTTTTCACGGGTATATTACATACAGGAGCTTGATGTAAAAGTTTACAGAATAAAATCCAAGGGCAGAACGTAAAAGTTTTCTTCAAACAATAGAATTGATTAATTAATTCACTGCTAATTGATATGTTCCAATGTACAGGTATCATGGCCATGGATAAGCTGATATAAAACAAACAGCCACAGGACACCACTGTACATCTAACTCAACTCAACTCAACAAACCTGTCCCATTTACCACTGATACAACCAAGATGAGAAATGTTGCCTATTTATACCAGCACTTTCACTAGTTGAAATATGGAACATTTAGAAATGTAGCCTGGTGAAACTGCTGGTCAATAAGTAACTCTCTACCAGTATCATATGTATCAACATTGCACAATCACCATTTTTATTTATAGCAGTTGTAACAGATTGCATCATGGTACTCTACAAATGTATCTATTATCATCAGTTCAATTGTACTTATATTGGACAACCAAGCCAAATATACATATGGTAACAATAAGAAAGAGTACTCATATAAAGATCTTGGCATGCACAAACTAACTCACCTTTATGAAATTGCATGACCAAAATTAAAGTTGCACCTCTTTAATTACTTCCTGAATAAATATTACATGAGAGCTCAGTGACAAAGAAAGCAGAAGTAATGTCATACCGATCAACTCCTATTTTTCCATATTTTCCTTCTATATATTCGTTTATTCTTTGCTCGCTCATAGCGGAGGGCCTCACAAATCTGTAAGGGGTGTGAGAAAAAGAATAATAAGCTATTCTGAAAAATCATGCTGCTTGGCTGCAACTCTGATGAAAAGGTACAGACCAGAAAATAAAAAATTCAGTATCTTATTATAATTCCAGAAATTGGTAATGGGAAGGACAACAGTATTTCCAACAAAACTACTTGAGACACATGATACGAGGTTAGTTCCTCCTGAAACTTGCCAAAGCTGCACATTAACACCATTCTTTGAAAGATTGTAACTTTGCAAGTTTTTTCTAACAATACATTATGTATTATCCTCACAAAAACACCCATTTAATGGGGAATGTGAATCAACTACCAAGTTGTGTAGCCCCTCCCTTTTTCCCAGGAAAAAATGTTCATGTTAATATGCCTAAATATACACTACTCATCATGTAAATCTTGTAATCATTTTTTTTGTGGGGGGGACTTTACAACCATCAATAATTAAAGTTTTAAACTTTTCATGAATCTGTAATTATTTTCTACAAGTACCATAGACTTGTAATCCAACCCCCCCCCCCCCATGGCCTTTTTTTTTTTTGGAGTTATTTAGATGCAAAAAAGACTTGAAAGCAAACACAGTATTCCCAAAACCACAAAAAGAAAAATAAAAACAAAAGCAAAACAGAAGAACATATCATTTGGTAAGCCCCTACTAAACATATGATAAGCGAACAGAGTTAAACCTGTGGAACATATCCACGACATCCATCGTTTTCGCATCAAGCATCAGAACAGGAAATTCCAGAATCTCTACTTTCCCCTCCAAATCAAGCACAAGAAAGAAGTCTAACTGCTGAGAGCGTGTTTGTTTGACCGTAGGAGAGCTTACTTTAAGCTCCCCAGAGCAATTATGATTGAATTTCTCTAGGTGGATAGGATCATTCATCTGCATGACATTATTTCAATTAGAAATCAATCCTTGTATAATAATGAAATAATCTTTCCAGAATGTGCGCCATATTACAGTTTGGATCCATTTGTTAAGGTAATGGTAATGACATTTTTTTTTGGGGTGATAATATACCACTAAATAACGGTACCACTAAAGGTTAAATCACAAGGTGCATCAGTTTTCTGTGGTTCACTGTTTGCATTTACTATATAACTAAGCATGCAGTCATATCCATGAAGCAGTGAGGCAACCCAACTGATTGCAAACTGCTTTGAGACACACAGCTGACTTCCACCTCCAATGAACTTTTGACTCTGCCACACCATGCTAAAAGAGAGGACTGATCAATGTTTTGTGATAACATGGCAAGTGGATGTCTTCTTTCGAGTTCCAAATAAATATTTTTGTGGTAAAAACAAAAGCATAGGTTATTGAGAGGGGGATAATACATCAGAGCAGCCCAACTAGTTTTGAGATCATTAGAGCAGCTAAACCAAAATACTACAAGATTAAGATATAATATTAATATCTGCAGTAGTTTGGTACATTTGCTGCTGGAATTTTTGAGGGTAGCATGAAGGTTTCAATGTAATAAGTGGGAGTTTGTGTAGGGGAGTTGTTTTTTATTTTATTTTAAAAAGTGGTGTTAGCCCCAAGTTATTCGAATTTAAATTCTTATTGATTTTGATTATCGACAAATGTTTTGAACTCATTTTACTATTCAAAGTTTTCAAAATAAATACAATTGTGCTTCCATGTTTCTAAAAAATATATGCTTCTATAGTGTTGTTTTCCAATGACTTTTAGCCCCTCAAAACATGAAATTAGCCCATGTATGCAAAACACTATTTATGCTTAAAACAGGTCCAAGGGTTGACACCAAAATGAAGTTCACAATACTTAAGTATTCCAGCTGCAAGGGTCAACACCAAGACGGCAAGGGTCGACACTAAATTTCAGAACACAATCCAGCAGCAAGAGTCGACACCAAGAATGACAAGGGTCGACACTAAATTTCAAAACACAATCCAGCAGTAAGGGTTGACACCAGGAATGACAAGGATCGACACTAAAACTCAACAAACAAAGTTTAGAATTCCAACAAACAAAAGGGTCGACACTCAGTTACGAAAGGGTCGACACTAGGAATACTTGGAAATCAACTCAGAGTAAAAAAGAAAGTAAAGGGTCGACACTCGATCTGCATGGGTCGACATCCCTAAATTTGGGTTTTAAAAAACCCAGTTGCCCAATCAGATCTAGATTGACACAGCTCATTTCTTAGTTGCTTTTTCTGATCTATGTGCAGAATAAGTCATCATTTCTAATCCTCGAGCAGATTTTCTAACATTATGGGTGTGTTTGGTTTGGCTTTACGAGATAAATTTTCTAAAAAAAATTTTGGGGTTAGAGCTTAGAATTTTTTTTGATTTGTTTGGTTGTATATTTTGGAAATAGTTTTGGAGTGTGAGAATTTGGGATGATTTGATATTTTATTGTAGTTGAGTAGATGTGTGTGAGATAAAAAGTGATTGAAAATGAGAGAGGAGAGAGAAAAGTGATTGATTGATGTGTAGGAGATAGAAAGTGATTTTGAATTTTTTTTTCCAAAATCACTAAACCAAACAAAATTTTAAAAAAATTTCTCCAAAATTTGTTTTTCAAAAACAAACCAAACAAAGCCTATATCTTCTACCAAGAGTTGACTTATGAGGTTGAGCATTTAATGAAAAGCGTTTGCATTTAATGCAGCTGCTCTCCCAAAGACCTGATTACAGTCTGTATACACCCATGCTCTGATCAATACAGCTAGAAGATATCCTCCATGATTTGCTCCAAAGGCTCGAAGATTCAAATATGTTTCTCTCTAACAGCTAGAAGCCATTAATGCTATAAAGAAAAAGCTCTCCATGTTCGAAATATACAACTCTTCAACACAAGAAACCCAAAGCATTCAAGAGCTTTTATTATACTTCATTGTACTTCCATTTTCATATCTGAGTAAGTCTTAAATTTCCTCTGTACTTACATTTTCATATCCATCTTTAGAGAGAAAAATTTTGTAAAAGAGGACAGCTGTACCTCTGATTCTTATTTCTTATTTTCTGAGTGAAACACTTGTAAAGTGAGGCATTTAGTTGAGAGGTTCTCAGCAGATAGAAGTAAGTCCTTTGTAAAAATCCACATACTAGGTGAAGCTTGGTGGTATATTAATTTGATTCATAGTGAAGAAATTCTCAAAGAGATATCTTGAGTAGACATAGGCCGGTGAACCGAACCACTATAAATCTTTGTACTTGAGCTCTTCTTTCCTTCTCCTTTATTTTCTGTGTAATAATTGATTGCCTGCTGCAGTTACTTACTTGATTAATTGCAATCAATTTTTTGTTTATAATTTTTTTTATTACCCAATTCACCCCCCCTCTTGGGTTGCCTTCCTGTGTAATAAGTGGGTAGGTAAGTAATTTATTCGCTAGTAGTAGGCATGTTTCCCTGTGCATCATTAATATATTTTTGTTTTTAAGTATATGCATCATTGATAACATTTCGTTAGAACTCATTTCTATTATTTCAATCAACAATTCTTACTTAAATTTGTACGTGCAAGAAGAACGCACAATTACACCCAAAACAAAAAAATATATATATCACTAGTTGGATTCCCACAGTTGTAAATACATTAGAAAGAGCTCATGTTGAAACCTAAAATAGCTATATATGTGAAAACAAGATGCAAAGGAAAGCGCTTTTATCTTTGTACTTGAGTGAACAAATGCACTGATTTCAGAACTTATCTGCTACAATAACAGTGTGATTGGCGGATAGGTTTCAATTTTCACACTCTCTCGGGTAACCATTTTGTTACAAACTTACAAGTACATACCCATGACATGTATACTATTGCCACAAGTCTATTGTGTTGTATCACTCCATTCACATTTTCCACTGTTCTAAGTAGTATATACAATGTTGCATCATTCCATTTACATTTTCCACTGTTCTAAGTAGTATATACAAGTACATTCATTGGACTGCAACCATACTAAAAAGTACATAAATTCAAGATAAAGATCACTAACTAATTATCGAGTTTTTTTATTAACCCTTGAAAACCCATGCAGCTATAGGGCAGCAAAACGAACCCAGCTATTGAGCTCGGCTCATTTAAAACCTGTTTGACCTCGGTCCGTTTACTAAATAAACAAGCTCGAGCTCGATTTTTAGGCTCGATTATTAATTGAGTCAAGCTCGAGTAGCCCCAAGCTTACCTCGATAAAGTTCGCTAGCATAAAGAAAATCAATTAATATTTATTTTTAATAATATATCAAATATTTTATTATTTTATTTGTTTTTGATATTTGTATAAATTTACATATTTGATTAATTAAATTTATTATTAACATAAGTATTCTCGTATATTCTATTCATAAGTTTATATTATTTTATCTTAATAAGTAAATTAATTTAAGTTTAATTTTTTTTCATTCTCGAGCTCGAATTTGACTTGTTTATGTAATCGAGTTGGCTTGAGCCGAGCTCAAGTTTCTCCGATTATTTAAGCTCAACTAACTTTTAGTAAACAAGCTTGAACACTCAAAACTCGGCTCGGCTCGGCTCGGCTCGCTCGTTTGTAGCCCTATGTAGCTATACCCCTAGTTTTAGCCAATATGAAACCCAGCAAACAAAGTGGTTCTTAATCCTAAGAGCATCTCCAACAGGTCATTATAATTTTCACCAAATCTAAGTAAAAAAAGGCTGATTTTCTCAATCTGATAGGAGTAGCTCCAATGGTGTGCATCAAAAGGTAAAGGGACGTTCGGTGGATCGACTGGCCGGTCGACCTGTTAGGCTTCTCAAAATTTTTTTTTTCCCTCCCTTTCTGTTCCCAATCTCTCTCTCTCTCTTCTCCACAAACCTCAAAGTCTTTGGTCTTTTCCATCTCCAATCTCTCCTTCTCCGTCTCTCTCTCCCCTCTACTTCTATTCAATGCAGACTGAACCCAAGGAAGATAGGGGCTTGGTCTAATGGACACTTTTGCAACTTCAACCCCTCCTCACATTCCCAAATCTCCACTACCAACTCTTTTTCCCACTTCACTTGTTTCAACAAGTTCAAACCCTCTTCAATCTCTCTTTCTTGCAGACCCATTACTAGTAGCTACTCTAATCCTCAAAACCCAATTCAAAAATGCAAATTTCCCAACAAGCCCACCCCTCCCCTTTTGGATTTGTTCAATAAAATCAAAGATAGTAATAAGTTGAAACACTCTTCAACAACCTCTGTTTCTTGCATACCCAATCATAGCTCAAACCCACAAAACCCAATTTCAAAATGCAATTTCTCCAACACACCCATCTATCTTTTTTCCAATTTGCTCCTAGCTCCATACAAAATCAAAAGTTTAGCCTTTTCCAAGAAATGGGTCTCTGTTTTTCCAGGCTCTAATGGTGGGTCAGAGGACTATTTGCAGAACGGAGGGTTTTGTGTGGCTTTGTTGAGCGTGACCATGACGGCGAGAGTTCGAATCAGCCCTTTTGTGGCGACTCTGGCGGCAAATCCAACGTTCGTTTCGGGTTTGTTTGCTTGGGTGATTGCTCAATCAACGAAGGTGATATTGAATTTCTTTGTGGAGAGGAAGTGGGATTTGAGGATTATGTTTGCTTCAGGAGGAATGCCTTCGTCTCACTCTGCAGAAAATAAACCAGTTCGCACCTGTTCCAGAAAATAAACCAGTTCACAGATTGAGGGAGCCGGTCGACCGGTGGGTCAACCGGCCGGACGTCCGGCTAGTTGACTGGTTGGCCCACCCCAACGTTACAGCATAGTGAAATGGTGAAATCTCGCGCTTGTCCTCAGTTTGATGAAAGTTTTGTTTCGTTTTCAGTTTGATATCAATTTGGTGAAACCATTGGAGAGGGAAAAAGTGACTTTTTTCATCAAATTTAAATTTGATGCTTGACTGACTATTTTAGCCAAAAAGTCAAAAAGCCAACTAAAACTAGTCACATCACCTCTCTACTTTTCTGCACATCTTTTCGTAAAAAGTCAAAAAGTTACTAAAATAGCCTGTTCCCAAAGGAGGCCATCTGATGCAACTTTGGAGATGGCCTAAGACAACTCATATCAAACACATGGTGTGCAATACAGATACAATTCAAAATTCAAACTACATCAACCATATTCTCATTAACCAAACACCCATTTCAATTCAATTAGCAACAGAACAATTGACATTACATTGGACATAAATATACAGAAATAAATACAGATGGGAGATGAATAATGAATCGAAATTTTAGCTACTTTTGGATGGTGAATCTTACCATAGTGCACTTTCCTTGCGTGAAGTACAAACACATTGGCTTCCAGCGATTGCTCTGCTTGGGATTTGCAGAAGAAGAATCAATCGAAGGGGCTGGTTCTTGGGTAGAGAGAGAAGCAGAGAGATTATTGAGTCTGGTACGGTTGGGTAGGAGAGAGAGTGTGAGATGAGAAAACGAGAAAGGAAGGAGAGAAGAGAGATAACTATGCCGACACAGAGGAGCCCTAGACAGAGGAACCCTCGAAAACGCCATTAGCGCAGGTGATACTGGTAACTGAGTTAACACCTCGTTTGGTATGAGTTTTTTTTTTGGGGTTTTTTTGGTTTTTTTTTTAATAAGAATGTGTTTAGAATATTTTTTAGTTGTATAGACAAATATGAACTATTGAGATGTTTGACAATTTTTTAAGTGATTTTTTTCACTTTTTAAGCCAAAAAAGTTTTGTTTAAAAAGAATTAATTTGATTTTTTTTTTTGGACTAATTTAACTTAAATTAGTTTCGTTTAAGAAGAATTTTTGATTTTTTTGATTTAGATGTGATGGTTGTAAAAAAAAATAAAATAATATTGATTTATTCAATATATTTTATCATTTTGTATTTATTTAGGCAAAAAATTAGTGCTGAGATAAAAGATAGAGAGAATTAAAATTTATATACACAAAACAAATAAAGCATCTTTTTTTTTTATATTTTTCATAGAATTTAGTAAATGTTAAAAACTTTTATTTGTTTTCAGAAATGAAGATAGGCCCAATAAAATTTTTGTTTATAATTTAAATTATTTATTTATTTATTTTTAAATGTAACCAAAAAAGATTAAACATAAGGAGAATTTTAGATAAATTACAAATATACTCCTTGACGTTTACTTAAATTACAAATTATCTCTTGTGATTCTAGAAATTACATTATGCCCCTATGGTTTCTAATTTCATAACAAATAGGTCCTTTTATTAATAAATTATCAAGTTAATTAACAGTTTTTAATAATGTTAAAATTTTATTTCAATTAATAATTGAAATAATTTTATTATTGTATAGGTGAACAGTTAAAAATTTCACTTTTTTAATTAATTCTGTTAAATAAAAAATTTCTGACAGGGAGGTATTTGTAATTTTCCAAACCACAAGGGACAATTCGTATTTTAAATAAATCTCAAGGAGTGTATTTGTAATTTATCCGGAAATTTTATAATACAAACTCCCTTCACCTTTTGGTTATGACGTTGTGTCTATATTTGTGACTTATTATATTATTAGTTATAATACATTATAATATTAGTTAGGGAATTTTTTTTCTAAGATCCCTGATATTAAGATTTTATAGTATAAAGGACATTTAATATTTTCATAATATCTAAGATTCCCTAACATTGATCTAAAAAAAATTCAATCTAGAGAAATTTTCTCTAGAGAAATTCTAGACTTTCCAAAGAATTTCTCTGGGTTTAAATTAGAGAAAATCAAATTTCTCTGAGTTTAAACCAGAGAAAATTGAACAACACAAAAAAAAAAATTAAATAGGGCAGAGAAAATTACCCAGAGAAAGAAATTTCTTTGAGTTCAAACCAAAGAAATTCAAAGAAAATTAAATAACACAGAAAATTAAACAAAGTAGAGAAAATTACCTCGAGAATAATCAGAACAAAATACTAACAAGTTCTTGCAATTTTCTCACCAAAATACTAAATTTTGTAAATTCACAGCCTAACTCCCTAGCAAATTTTTTATTTTTGATCAACCTTCAAAATCCAATCCCAAATTCCCAATTCACCAACTTAGTAAAATTACACAGCAAAAATGTAATACAAAACCAGAACTTCAACCTACTTCTTAACCAAGCCCA
The DNA here is from genome assembly GCA_025200525.1 of Camellia lanceoleosa. Classification (NCBI taxonomy): domain Eukaryota; kingdom Viridiplantae; phylum Streptophyta; class Magnoliopsida; order Ericales; family Theaceae; genus Camellia; species Camellia lanceoleosa. Next base: position 28,822,892 of record CM045762.1, on the reverse strand, counting down.
AATCCAAATCCAAACTCCTCTAAATTATCGAAATTACACGAGTTCATCCAATAATTTCAACAATAAGCAATGATACAAAACAACATTCACTTAATTGATCGCTCGATGTATTAATTAATTCAGGAAAATAAAAACTAAACAATCAATTTAAAATCCACAACAACCCAAATTCGATTTGTGTGTGTGTGTGTGAGAGAGAGAGAGAGAGTGAGACCTTCATGTTAAACAGATTGGCGTTGGTGGGGGTGAGAAAATTGAACAAGTTCTTGATCAGAACTAGGTCTCTGCAATGAAACCCCAACGAAGTTGGTTCTCTCTATAGCCGAGACTTGGGTAGAGAGTCCACTTTTCTATGTCCCCCTTCTAGGTTGTGCTCAATCTCTCAAATCTATGCATCTTCTCTCTCTCTCTTTGTGTGTGTGTGCGCGCAAGAAACATGAGCAGTGGTTTATGGTTGGTTGATAATTGACATCTTCACAACCATATTGGAACTTTGGATTGAGAGAGAGAGAGAGAAGGGTTGATTGGTGCGAAAAGAGTGATGAGAGAGTGGGTGTATATATGTGTGGGTGAGGGACCTTAGACTACAAAAAAAAAAATTATTGTGGATCTTTCCCATTACTAAAACTTTGAGAGGGATGTTAGACTAATTTTTCCTATTAGTTATGATATTATTTTGATTATGGTCTAAGAGCGGTTTGGTTACAACTCAATTTTTTTTTTTTAAAATTATGATTCCCATAAAATTGAGTTATACCATTATTTTGATTATAATCTAAGAGATATTTAGTTATATTTTGTGTGATATTTGATTATAACTCAATTTTTTTATTTTATTTTAATATGACTCTTATAATATTGAGTTAAACTATTTATAATAATCAAACTCATAAATAATATAATTTGCATATGATATACACATCGAAACCATAACATTACCATAAACATAAATATTATATAACGAGCAAATATTAGTGAGTTGGACACAACATAACATAAAAGATTCGGGAATGCTTTAAGATGAACTTCACTTATAGCCAAAACATAGTATTTATTTATTTTTCATAATTCCTTGTAGCTCGAAAGTTAGAGCCACAATTTGGTTCAAAACCCACCTGGACAAACACTTCGCCAAACCAAAGCCACCTCAGCAATCCTTTTCACCAATAATTTATATTAAATTATAAATTGACCCCAAGAGACTTGAAAAAATTACAAAAAAGTATACATAGTAAATAAAAATTATATTTTCATATAAACTTAGAATTAGTAATTAAATGCGTTTAATTACAACACTTAGAGGTGAAATAAAAGATAGTCTAGATTATATTTCTAAATTAGAAAGTGAGTTGAAATAGATTAAATTTTCATTTGGCTATTGCTTCAGGACAATCTATAATAAATTATAGCGAAAGAATTGCTAATATTAAAAATAAAATATTCTTAGAAAAAATCAGTGTACAATATCAGCGAAAGATTTTACAAGGGTTAATATTAAATTAGATCCGCAAATCCGTAATTGAATTGGTATCAGAGCCCAATTTCTTTCAACTCACCAAATTCCAACAATTCATGTTCAGGGGAATTTATGATGTCTATAAAGAATATCCAAGCATGGCACCCATCACATTTATAACTGTGATATGAAAATTAGGAATAATCAATACATTCAATGTTCCACCCCACCTACAGAATGCTATGTTTTCTCAGCTCACCAAATTCCAACAATTCATGTTCAAGAGAATTTGTGAAGTCTATAAAGAATATCCAAGCATAGCACCCATCACATTTACAATTGCCCAAAAGGAGGTAAAGAATAAATGTCTAAATGCAGCTCATTATCTAATAAAAGTCAAAGACAAGAAAGACGTAATCCCCTACAAATGTGATTGGTTCAAAGATTGGGACGAAACTTTTACATTAGATCCAACAGAAGCAAGAGCAAGACGATTTTTCATAATATCTCACGAAATTACAAAATTAGCAAGAGTTGGATTCAAATTAATTCATTATGGAAGGACTACATTTGCAATAATACCATTCTTAGCGGAAAAGTTAATTGTTCTAGGATTACCTTATGAATCAGTACATGATTATTTGGAAAAGGTAGATTTGAGGACATATTTATCTGAAAGAGGATGTAAATTTTTGAAAAAATATCTAATGGAACAAGATCTAGAAGGATGGGATGAAATGCTTGAAGAATATAATGTGTGAGACCCGAAAAATCCTCTCACATGGATGTTGATGAGCTCCAACAAAAAGATGAGCTTGGATATTGGAATCTTCAAAGATAAACATAGTCGGCGCCACCCAACCGGGGTTGCCGGCCGGAGACACTCCGATGATCAAGTTAGAATCCATGAATGAAGAGTATAGATAGTAAAGAGTATTATGGGTGGAGTGTAGAGAGAGATGACCCCCCCTTTTGTGTATGAGGTCTCCTCTTTTTATAGGGGATAGATGCTATTTGTTTAGGATATTTTACCCATACATTTAGGATATTTTTATGGCTTCCACAATTGCCCCAAAACTTTCATTATCTGCGGTAGAAGGAATGAGAGTTTTTATTGCTGATTTACGCTGTTTAAACAAATGTTAGGTTTCTTGATAAAGAACACTTTGAATAAATGAATAAAAATGAATGAATAAATAACTGTATGAATGCATATATGTTTGAATGTATGTGCAAATATGCGTATAATTATATGTATATAAGGGCGAGTGGTGAGCTAAAACCCAGTGAGTAATACTAGTATAGAGAGGTTAAATGAATGATGGACCATGGTATTATTACCCCCAGGGCGAGGGAGTAGGTCGCGGTATTATAACCCCAGGGCAGGGGTGTAAGCCGAGGTATCATAACCCCCGGGTGAAGTTGTAGTATATTGCTGAGTGCAAAGATTGCTTCCAAATATGGACTTTTGTGCTGAGCTAGAGATATTTCTATGTGCCGAGCATGGAAATGATTGCCTGAACCAAATAAGACAGATTAAATAATGTAGATATGTTAGCCAAAAAAGTAAGCAGCTGAAAAAACTATAAGAATAATGGTGCTTCAAATAAAACAGATTAAATAATGTAGATATATCAGCCAAAAAAGTGGGAAGCTGTAAAAACTATAAGAATGACGGCGCGCGCAAAAATATGCAAAGAACTGCCGAGTGTCATGTATTGCCCCAAAACTAGCCCTTGCTTGGAGCTGTGTGAAAAGGAGCGGAAGTTTGTAACTCAAGTAAATGTAGTTGTAATGTTTGGACCAAGTTAGCTAAGTATGCATGCATAGCAGAGTTACCGAGATGATGATCGGCTGATATGCCCCAATTGGAAAGCGAAAAATTAACTAAGATGCCCTAGTGGGCAATAAATGGCCAAGATAACGCAATGAATGATCGGAGAAGACGGAGGATTATTTCCTCGTCCCAAGATCCTGTTGCTGAAATTGCATGCCGATCGGATAGGATTTGACCATTGATTTTGCATTTAATGTTCTCGATTGGCCGATGTATTGATCTCAATATGCGACTTAGAATTTGCAAACTTAAACGGTACAGATGTGTTCAAAAGGCTCTAAATAGTTGGAAACGACCATTGGATCACTGTAATCGGACTCCTGATGGCGTAGTTGTAGCCAAAACAGAGCTAATGGCTCAGATCAGTTGAGAATGGTGCTCCACAAAGAACTGGAGAATTGCTCGACAAAAAATAAAAGGAAGTTGCTGGTGAGAATTGAACTCTTGCTCTCATAGTGAAATAATAACACTAAACCACTTTGCCATGACATATCCTTATGTATATATTTTGTACATTATATGTTTGAACTTGATTTTTTGGCCATTACATGATGTAACTTAGCCGCAATGCACATAATAATTTCTTTTGTTTGCCAACTTGTGGTCTTCTTCTTCGGCAAAATAGGTGAATTTCTAGGCAAATTTCGCCTAGCTCGTACGTCTTCGTTTTAGCTCCGATTTTGACGTGGTTTGTTGTGATGGACTCGGCTTAATGAGTACTTCACACTAGTATGGCCAAAACTTGATTTTGACAATTTTGAAAAATTTAGTTTTTCTAAAAATTTGGTTCGTTTCGCAACTACCGGCAAACTTTGGTTAGTTATTGGCTTCTCGGGTTGGTGGGTTTGAACTCTTTGAGTTGACACGAATCCGCTAGTATTTTTAGATGTGAATTTTGGCAAGCTGAGATGCTAGTGTTATGCCGAGATGGTAGTGCCAAATAAGTTGCCGATGCTAGATAAAATGTAGCATTGATAATATTAATATGCTCTTGATAATATGCCGAATGATATGCTGAATTACAACGGGAATAGACCAAATAAGTTGTGAATTGATAATATGTGGATTTGCAGAGTTGCGAGTATGCCGACGAAGTTACTGAATAAGTCGAATAAGTTGTCAAAGCCAAGTTGATAACATGTAGAGTAGCTTTGGAGTTTTGTCGATCAATTGGCTATGAGTTGCGGCACTGCCGAAATACGTATGCATGGGCTCGAATGCCAAATATAAATGGAAAGTGAGTCAACTTTCTCGCTTGTCGAAAGCTAGTGGTCGACCTTCGCTTTGGGTTTTTCTTGTCGAGCACACTTGTGCAGTAATTCCCTTTTGTTCTTGGCTTGCCGCATACGTAGTCGGCAATAGGAATTGTGGTGTATTGTCATTGGGACATCAGAGAACATCGAGTTGACAAGTCCCTTGGGGTGTGCCGAAGCACTTAGTCGGCAACTAGTGCCAAAACACGGTTGGCGTCTCATTTATAATTTTGACTTTGTCGAGAACTTGGTCGACAACACTTTGACCTTTGGTTTTGCTGAGTTTGGCAACTTGGCCGTGCCAAAATGATCATGACAATGCGCCAGCACCTTCGAGAGAATGGTATTGCCGAACAATAGTTGGATGGCTCGCCAGCATCGCCTAGTCAGCAAGTTAGCAACGTTGGCTTATCAAAATACTTGTTCTACAACTCCTCTTCAGCCGAGTATACTTGACCATCGCCTTTTGGCTTTGTTTTGGCCGAATAATAATACTGACCCAATCTAATTCAAACTATACAAAAACTTTAGTAAAGATCATAGTGTTAGAAATGGTTTTGAAGTTTTGGAAAAATCTGATTTTTCCTTAACTCCGGTCTATTTTTTAGGTGGGACCCATACGCCAAAGTTAGCGGGTCGAAGTGGTAATGCATTCTATGCCGCGTTGTGATTCACGTAGTATATTTGGTTGCTCAAAACCATTATCGGGTGAATGGAAAATTGAAGCCAAAGTGAGCTCCATGGAAATAGAGTTTTTGGTGGACATTCCTTAAGATTTGAATAAAGGCTTGTCCCACATTGGTTTGGTGGGAAGAATTTTGTGGGTTTATAAGGCATGAGTTATAACTTAGGGAGGGCCCTAAGGAGCATCTCGAGTTTGTAGAAAGGAGAGGTTATGGACAAATTGGGCTAGACCCATTGGATCAAAAAATAACCACACATGCGCGCGCGCTGCCACCATCCGTCCGTCCGGTCGATTGGTTGGGCCTAGGCTTGGGCGCGGGTGCGTGATGTGAGGTTGGATTGGGCTTATCCGGCCCAATACTTATCTTTTTGGGCAAAAAATATTTGAATTTTACTCTTCTAAAATTAAATTCTAATTTTTTGGAATTTGAATTTCGGAAATTAAATTCAAAATCGATTTTTGGTTCCAAAAAATTCGGTTAGAAATCTATATAGGTTTATGTTTGTCCTAATTCAAATTCGAACCCAAACAGATTCATATCTGTTTGAATTCAAACTCAAACAGTGCCATTCAAACCAAACAAGTCTGCTACCTGTTCAAATAGGTTTATTACCTATTTAATTCAAAATGAAAAGTCACATTTACACCTATATATAGACAAGTCTCTCACTTGGTTTGTCACTCAAATTTTGCATGCCTTCTCTGTATTTCTGCTACATAATTTTTCTTGTGAGAAAGACTGTAAACACTTAGTGTGCTCGTTGTGCAAACAATTTGTAGTGCTGCTATTGTTTTTTGTTAATCATTTTATCCTGGAGATAAGCGTCCACATTCTGAAAGCACCGTGGAGATGACGAATCTGTCTTAAGGACAAAGTGTTAAACATTAGACTTGATCAGAAAATTTGTTCAAGAAATTAATTTGGTAAGTAATTAATTTATTTTCTGTTTTATTATCTTTTTGTTTCAGATTTTCATTTTGTTTTTGTAACAAAATAAAAATCTATTTTTATTTATTTATTTATTTATTTTTGGTTTGATTTTTGTAATCAAACAAATTCTCTCATTTCCTTTATTTCTTCTGTATTTCGTTTGTTGTTAAGTATACAAACATAATTTATTTTTCAAATACAGTAAAGATTGTCCAACAATCTCATGACAGATTTTTTTTAGTGTCTTCATTGTTTTTAATTTTTTGTGCTTTCACAAAGTGATATTCTGGTTGGAAAATACAAATTGTAGTAATATACTGTTTGATAAATAGTAGTAATATATTGTTTATTTTCTTTGACAACTAGTAGTAATATACTGGTGTCATTAACAATTGCAGAATATTAATTTGTGTTATAGAAAAATTATTGTGGTATTTCATTTTTCTAGTTTTAATAACAAGGAAAATAAAATTATTTTGTGTTATAATTTATTTTCTAGTTTTAGTAACTAGAAAATTAATTTGTGTTTTAGTTTTTTCTGATTTTTGTAATCAAATATTATGGCTGCTGAAAGTAGTACTCCAAATCCGATCGTTATAACGGCTCCGATCCCTATCCAGAACTATGTTCAAGTTCCAATAAATTATGGAGAAAAACCAGAAAAATTTAATGACACAAAGTTTAAGAGATGGCAGCAGAAAATGCTGTTCTATCTTACAACTCTAAATTTGGCATGATTTCTCAGTGAAGAGGCTCCAGTACTTAGAGAGGATGAAAGTGATCAGCAAGTTGTTGCCGCTATAGACGCTTGGAAGCATTCTGATTTCCTGCGCAGAAACTACATCCTCAATGGCCTTAACAACATGTTGTATAATGTTTACAGCCCTCTGAAAACAACAAAAGAATTGTGGAATTCTTTGGAGAAAAAAATACAAGACAGAGGATGCTGGCACAAAGAATTTTGTTGTCGGTAAATTTCTAGACTTCGTTATGGTAGACTCCTAAACGGTAATTTCTCAAGTTCAAAAATTTCAAATAATTTTGCATGATATTCATTCTGAAGGTATGTCTCTTAGTGAGTCTTTCCAAGTCACTGCTTTAGTGGAAAAGTTACCATCAGCTTGGAAAGATTTCAAAAATTATTTAAAACATAAACGCAAGAAGATGACCATGAAAGAATTGATTGTAAGACTAAGAATCGAGAAAGATAACTGAAAGGCTGAAAAGATGAATGGTAAAAATCCCATTGAGTCTAAGGCTAATATGGTTGAACAAGTGCACAAACCACATAATAAAAAGAGGAAGTTTACTAGAGATGGTCCTAAATAAGGCGACAACAATGGCAATAAAAAGTTCAAAGGTAAATGCTATAATTGTAGCAAGATTGGACATTGAGCTTTTGATTGCCGCCGCCCTAAAATGGATCGCGAAAGTACAAGCAAGAAGACCATCAATCAAGCCAATATGACAGAATTAGATTACATCTCTGACAGGGTAAATGACATCAATCTCTTTGCTGTGGTGTCTGAGGCTAATTTGGTTGGAAACCCCAAGGAATGGTGGGTTGACACTGGAGCAACTTGACACATTTGCGCGGACAAGAAGATGTTCACTACTTATAATGAGGCTGAAAATGGTGAACAACTTTTCATAGAAATTTCTTCTATTTCTATTGATCTTAAAGATGATATCAGGGAAAGAACTTACCCTCAACAACGTACTGCATGTACCAGACATCTGGAAGAATTTAGTTTTTGGCTCTTTGTTAAGTAAAAATGGTTTTAGGCTTGTATTTGAGTATGATAAATTTGTATTATCAACTAGTGGCATGTATGTTGGTAAGGAATACATGAGTGATGGTCTCCTCAAGTTGAATGTAATGACGGTTGTACCAAAACTTGTTGTTAAGAAGAATAACACATCTTTTGCTTATATTCTTGAGTCAAATCTATGGCATGGTATGTGAATTTTGATGCTTTGCGTAGATTAATTGGTTTAGATTATATACCAAAGTTTGAAATTGATCCTAATCACAAATGTGAGATTTGTGTAGAAGCAAAACTAACTAAGGCTTCATTTAAATAGGTTGAAAGAAAAACCGAACCTCTAGAATTAATTCATACTAATGTATGTGATCTTAAATTTGTTTAAACTAGAGGCGGCAAAAAGTATTTTATAACATTTATTGATGATTGCACAAGATATTGTTATGTATATTTACTTAGAAGTAAAGATGAAACCTTAGAAATGTTTAAACTCTACAAACTAAAGTTAAAAATCAACTTGGTAAAACCATTAAAATAGTTAGAAGTGATAGGGGTGGTGAATATGATGCACCATTAAATAAATTTTTTGTACAACATGCCATTATTCACCAAACTACAACACCTTATTCTCCATAGCAAAATAGAATTGAAAAAAGGAAGAATAAAACCCTTTAAAAAATGATGAATACCATGTTACTAAGTTTAGGCTTACTGCAGAACTTATGGGGGGAATCAATATTGTCTGCTAATTATATTCTTAACAGAATACCCCACAAGAAATCTAATAGCACTTTTTATGAATTGTGGAAAGATCGACCACCTTCCTACAAATACTTAAAAGTGTGGGCGTGTTTGACAAAGGTAGAAGTTCCTGTTCCTAAAAAGACTAAGATAGGACCAAAAACAATGGATTGTATGTTTATTGGTTATGCTCAAAATAGTAATGCAAATCGGTTTTTGACTTATAAATTTGAAATACCTGATATAAGTATGAACACTATTATAGGGTTAAGGAATGCTGTGTTTTTTTAGCATATCTTTCCTTACAAGAAAGGACATGAATTAAGTTCATAGAAAAGAACTTATGATTGTACACAACGTGAAGAGACTAATGATAATCAAACACAAGAGACTAGTAATGGTCTCGACCAGCAGGATTTAACTGATGATGAACCAAGATGAAGTAAGAGAGCAAGAACATCAAAATCCTTTGGTCAAGATTTTCTGACATACCTGTTAGAAAATGAACCTCAAAGCTTTAAGGAAGTAAAGACAGGTCTTGAAGCACCTTTGTGGAAATAGGCTGTTAATAATGAAATTGAATCCATTATGCAAAATCATACTTGGGAATTGGTGGATCGTCCATCCGGTTCTAAACCTCTTCGATATATTCAAGAGAAAAATGAAAGCAAATAGTTCAATAGACAAATATAAAGCAAGACTTGTAGTAAAAGGTTACAGACAAAAAGAAGGTCTGGACTATTTTGACACATATTCCCCTATGACAAGAATAACATCCATTCGCATACTTATTGCTATAGCAATGTTGTATAATTTAGAAATACATCAAATGGATGTTAAGATAGCTTTCTTAAACGGTGATCTAAATGAAGAGATCTATATGGAGCAACCTGAAGGGTTTGTAATGCCGGGGCAAGAAAAGAAAATTTGTCGGCTTGTAAAATCTCTTTATGGATTAAAACAAGCACCTAAGCAATGGCATGAAAAATTTAATCATGCTATGCTTTCTAATGGGTTTAAGATAAACGAATGTGACAAGTGCGTTTATGTTAAAAACACTAACCAAAAATATATCATAGTTTGCCTTTATGTGGATGGCATGTTTATCATTGGAAGCAGTCAAAACATGATCAAATCAACTAAGCAAATGCTGAACAAAAGATTTGATATGAAAGATATGAGGATCCCAGATGTAATATTAGGAATGAAAATCACTAAAACATCTAACAGATATGCATTATCTCAATCACATTATATTGAGAAAATTCTTGGTAAATTTATCAAGGATGATACGAATGTAGCTAAAACACCTGTAGACATCAATCTTTATTTATCAAAAAATCAAGGTGATATGGTGTCTCAGTTAAAATACTCCCAAATCATTGGAAGTCTAATGTACCTAATGAATTGAACTCGTCTTGATATAGCTTATGTTGTCAGTAAGTCGAGTAGGTACACTAGTAACCCCGAAGAAGACCATTGGAAAGTGATCATTTGGGTTCTTAGATATCTAAGATTTACCCGTGATCATGGTTTGAACTTTACTCGATATCCAATAGTACTCGAAGGTTATTGTGATGCCAATTGGATATCGGATACTAAAGATTTAAAATCCACTAGTGGATATGTCTTTACTCTGGAAGGCACTGTTGTTTCTTGAAAATCCACGAAATAAATATGCATCGCACAATCCACAATGGAATCTAAGCTCATTGCTTTAGACAAAGCAGGAGAAGCAGAATGGCTTCGTCACATCTTAGAAGACATTCCAATGTGGCCAAAACCTGTGCCAGCTATTTGCATTCATTGTGATAGTCAATCTGCGATAGGGAGGGCACAAAATCATATGTATAATGGTAAGTCACGACATATTCGTCGTCAACGACATAATACCGTAAGACAATTGCTCTTAAATGGAATAATCTCAATAGATTATATAAAATCTAAAGAGAATATTGCGGATTCGTTAACAAAAGGTTTGACAAAAGAGTAAGTGTATAGTTCATCAAAGGGGATGGGATTAAAGTCTATTACATAAGAGTCATCATAATGGTAATTCTATTTATATGACGGGAGATCCCAATAACTAAGTTCAAAGGGACAACTAAGTTATGTGTGGCTCACCAGAAATCACCAAGGGATTTAAAATTCCCTACCCATTCCTATGGTGAGAATGATGTCTGCAACATGTGTTGTATGCAGGGGTCTAAGGATAAGCTTTGCTTTTAATGATTACTTATATCTTGATCTAGGCATAAAAATCAAGACGAGTATAAGGTGATACTCACAATAAGAATCACTTATATGAGTGTCGAACTGGAGCCGGTTCTATGAGAATGAAGATGCTAAATTCTTTAGAAGCACTCATGAAAATCAGGAGCGTTCAAGGCCAAAATGAACACAACCGTGAGAACCACGATGTATCAAAAGATATTTTGTATGAAATCTATTGTCTTGGCTTATACAAACGGTTGAACAATTCAAGGCATCACGTCCATTGGTTAGCTAGTAAGTCCGATAGGTTATCACTAGGGAAGGTTCAAGGCCAAAAGCTACCTATCGTGATGCAAGATATTTTTGATTTATACTCTTTCAACAAATTCTGCATATTGTTGCATTTCCGTTGTCATCAAATTCCATTCATGTGGGGATTGTTAGAAATGGTTTTGAAGTTTTGGAAAAATCTGATTTTTTCTTAACTTTGGTCTATTTTTTAAGTGGGACCCATACGCCAAAGTTGGCAGTTCTAAGTGGTAATGTGTTCTATGCCGCGTTGTGATTCACGTAGTATATTTAGTTGCTCAAAACCATTATCGGGTAAATGGGAAATTGAAGGCACAGTGAGCTCCATGGAAATAGAGTTTTTGGTGAAAATTCCTTAAGGTTTGAATAAATGCTTGTCCCATATTAGTTTGGTGGGAAAAATTTTGTGGGTTTATAAGGCATGAGTTTGTAACTTGGGGAGGGCCCCAAGGGGTACCCCAAGTTTGTAGAAGGGAGAGGCTATAGGCAAATTGGGCTAGACCCATTGAACCCAAAAATAACCACATACGTCTTGTTCATTGTCGGTCGATCCAATTTGGTGAAATTTTTGGGCTTGAGCGCAGGTGCATGGTGTGAGGTTGGGTTGGGCTTGTCCACCCCAATACTTATCTTTTTGGACCAAAAACATTTGAATTTTACTCTTCTAAAATTAAATTCTAATTTTTTGGAATTTGAATTTTGAAAATTAAATTCAAAATCGATTTTTGGTTTCAAAAAATTCGGTTAGAAATCTATGTAGGTTTATATCTGTCCCAATTCAAATTCGAACCCAAACAGTGGCATTCAAACCAAACAGGTCTGCTACCTGTTCAAATAGGTTTATTACCTGTTTAATTCAAAATGAAAAGTCACATTTACACCTATATATAAACAAGTCTCTCACTTGGTTTTTCACACCAATTTTCGTCCAAAATTTTGCTTGCTCTCTCTGCATTTTTGCTGCATAATTTTTCTTGTGAGAAAGAGTGTAAATACTTAGTGTGTTCGTTGTACAAACAATTTGCAATGCTGTTATTGTTTGTTGTTGATCATTTTATCTTGGGAAATAGACGCCCACATTCTGAAGGCGCCGTGAAGAGGATGAATCTGTCTTAAGGACACAGTGTTAAACACTAGACTCGATCAGAAAATTTGTTCAAGAAATTGATTTGATAAGTAATTAATTTATTTTCCATTTTATTATTTTTATATTTTAGATTTTCATTTTGTTTTTGTAACAAAATAAAAATTTGTTTTATTTATTTTATTTTAGTTTCTGGTTTGATTTTTGTAATCAAACAAATTCTCTCATTTCCTTTATTTCTTCTGTATTCCGTTCGTTGTTAAGTACACAAACATAATTTATTTTTCAAATACAGTGAAGATTGTATTTGAAATTGGTGAAATATGCATATATATATATGGCTTGTCAACTACCACAATTAATTAAATAATAATAATTTTTTATTATAACTCATGGTCCATTCTATGGCAATGTCTCTTGAGAAAGAAAACCTGAAGACCAAGCCTTGGATTCTATAGAAATTTTTAGCATAGATACATGTGCATATGCATTAAGAATCATGTTATTTAATTTTGATGATATCTAAAATATTAATTGAAAATTTGTAAATAATATATATATTTTATATTATTTTTTGACAAATTTGATGTGATTGTCTCTTTTGAGTAAATTTGTATAATATCACATATTGCACTAAATTCAAATTTACTTTACAATTATATCTGAATGTATCGATTATAAAACATAGTTGATTTATATGGAACATCTTTTGAATATATTAAAGATTTATAAATAGTCAGTGGCGGTGCGTTGTATCAAATATATACATATATATAGTCAAAGTCTTGAAAGTAATATAATATAATGATTACAAGAGAAGACTTATTTAATTTTTCTTTGTAAATAAATTATTGAAGATGTTTTTGTTTGCAAAATGAAAAAGAAAAACTTGCAAGGTGGTTTGAATTTGCTTGCAAAAAGAAAAAGAAAAAGTTGCAAAATAGACACAATTTTCATAATGCTTTTGACTTCAAGGAACCCATAATGATGGAGCTTTGTGCTAATTTCTCATGATCTGAAGGAGCGTTTGTCTCTCCAACGGGTAAATTTTTTGGTATAAATAAAAGTGTTGTGTGTAGAGAAAAATTAAGAACATGAAGAGAAAAAAATCTGTGTACTCCAAAATTTTGAGTGTATTCTACTCTTTCACTTTCAGATCTAAGTGTAGCCTTTGTTCTTACACTTTCATATTTACTCTTTGTGAGAGAATTATTGTAAAAGAGAGTTGAAGTACCTCTTATCCTTATTTATTATTTTGTGAAGAAATTTTGTAAGAGTGAGTAATTTATTGTTGGGTGAGGCTCATTAGATAAAAATAAGACCTATGCAAAATCCACAGGTTTGGTGAAGCCTTGGTAGTGTATTGATTCATTTTGATAGTAAATAAATTCTCAAAGAGGTTTCTTGGGGAGTGGACGTAGGCTCGGCGTGCCGAACCACTATAAATCTCAGTGTTTGATTTTCTCTTCCTATCTGTTTTACTTTTTATATTGATAATTATTATTCTATTTTTTTATTTGTTAAAATTCTAAATATTGTATTTATTATTTTTAATATTGTAAAATTTTTAATAATCCAATTCACCCCTCTCTTGGGTTGCCTACTTGGGATAACAATTGGTATCAGAGCCTAAACTCTAGTTTGTGTGACTTAACTGTCTTAGAGTAGATCATGGCAACCGCTAGTTATTCCTTACCTAAGGAACAAGCATCCAATAGGCCACCATTGTTTAGCAGCACAAATTTTACTTATTGAAAAACTAGAATGACCATACATGTTCAATCTAATGATTATGAATGCTGGAAAATTATTTGCAATGGTTTAAAAATTCCTACAAAAACTGTAGATGGCCTTAAGGTACCAAAACCTAAAGATGAGTAGAATGAATCAAATACTAGAATAGCCAAAATTAATGTCAAAGTCGTAAACATGTTGTATTGCACCTTAGATGCCAACGAGTTTAACAGAATCTCCATATGTAAAACCGTAAAAGAAATTTGGGATAAGCTTATAGCGACTCATAAGAGAACCGAACAAGTTAAAGAATTTAGAGTCAATTTGCTAGTCCATAATTATGAACTCTTTAAAATAAAGCCTGATGAAACTATTTCTCAAATGTTTACTCACTTTACTAATATTATTAATGATTTAACTTCTCTTGGCAAAATATATACTAATGCTGAAATTGTAAGAAAAATGCTTAGGTCATTGCTAAAAAGTTGGGAGACGAAAGTTATTGCCATTACCGAAACCAAGGATTTATCAAAGCTAAGTTTAGATGAGTTAATATGATCTCTCTTAACTCATGAGCTCATAATATAAGAAGGAAAAGAAAATGAGGACAACAACAACAAGAAAGGAATAGCCTTCAAATCCACCTCGAAACATCAAGAGGATGAGGAAGATAATTCGGATGATGATGAGGAAATGTCATTCATCACTAGGAAGTTCAAAAGGTTTGTGAAAAATAAACAAGGTGTGCGAAATTTTTTCAGAAAAGACTTCAGTAATAGGGATTTTCGAAGGGGAGAAAATCACAAAAAATTTGAAGTTACCTAGTACGAATGCAATGAACCTGGACACTACAAATCAGAGTGTCTGGAACTTAAGAAACAATTCAAGAAGGACAAGAAGAAAGCCATAATTGCAGTATGGGGAGAAAATAACGATGAAAGCGGCTTAAAAACCGAAGTTTGCAAAAATGAGGTTGCTAACCTATGCTTTATGACAGTTGGAAATAAAGATGAGGTAATGACAAATCTTTTACATTTGATGAATTACAATCAGTTTTTGATGAATTACATGCTGAATTTAAGAAACTTAGTTTGAAAAGTAACTGCTAGAAGAAAGTAATTTCAACTTTATCAAAAGAAAATGAATCCTTAACTTCCAAAATAAATTCTTTAGAAAATGAAGCCATAAAAATAAAAAAGAAAAATGAGATTTTAACTCGAAAAGAGTCTTTAATTTTTGAAAAAAAATTAGTTGTATTGCAAAAAGAAAATGAGTTCTTAAAAAATGAGCAAATTGTTTTGAAAGAAAATATTGAAGAATTGAAAAATACTCTTTCAAAATTCACTCAAGATAGCAAGACTTTAGATAAAAATTTTAAAAATCAAAATCGTACTTTTGGTAGAACCAGAATTGGATAAAAACCTTTTTCAAAAGTAAAAACTGTCAAAAATGATTTTGTGTATGCATCTTCTAGTCACTCTCATATCACATGTCATTTTTGTAATACAAAAGTTCATATTTCACCTTCATATCCTATTAAAAGAAATCATTTTGCTAAAATAAAAAAGATGTAAGTTCCTAAGGATATTTCAAGAGTATCAAATTCTAACTTTTATGGACCTAAGAAAATATGGGTACTAATAGAAAATTAAATTTTTGTAGGTATGTTTCAAGACAAAATCCAGTAACGATAAATGGTATCTCGACAGTGCATGTTCGAGGCACATGACCGGAAATAAAGCTATGTTTGCCACACTCCAACCAAAGGATGGTAGATATGTGACTTTTGGCGACAATAGCAAGGGGAAAATCATTGGTGTATGAAGTATTAGTAAAAATCCTTATCTTATTATTGAAAATGTTTTACTTGTTGAAAGTTTAAAATATAACTTACTTAGCATTAGTCAATTATGTGATAAAAGGTATAGAGTTATTTTTGAAAAAACTCATTTCACTATTGAGAACACCCTAGAAAACAAAACTTTATTTGTAGTTTATAGACATGAGAATGTATATGTGTTTGATTTGCATGATTTGTCTTTTCATTTTAATATTAAATGTTTATCTGCTATAAATGATAATTATTGGTTTTGGCATAGAAGATTAGGACATGCTCATTTTGATTTAATTTCTAAACTTTCAAAAAATGAGTTAGTCATTAGTTTACCAAAAATTATTTTTAAAAAAGACAAACTTTGTGATACATGTCAATTTGAAAAACAAACTAGAATTTCTTTAAAATCTAAAAATATCGTTTCAACTACTAAACCGCTTCACCTTTTACATATTAATTTATTCGGACCATCTAGAATATTAAGTTTAAGAGGAAAATTGTATGCTCTTGTTTGTGTTGATGATTATACTAGATATACATGTGTATTATTTTTAGCACACAAAAATGAAGCTTTTTATAATTTCTCAACACTTTGTAAAAGAATTCAAAATGAAAAAAAATCTGAATATTTGTAGTATTAGAAGTGATCATGGTAGAGAATTTGAAAATGATAATTTTATTATATTTTGTGATGAGTTTGGAATTGATCATAATTTTTCTGCCCTTAGAACTCCTCAACAAAATGGTGTAGTTGAAAGAAAAAATAGAACTCTTTAAGAAATGGCCCATACTATACTTTGTAAAAATAATTTGCCTAAATATTTTTAGGTGGAAGCCGTTAACACTGCATGCTATGTTGTAAACCGTGCTATGATTAGACTTAAGAAAACTCCTATGAAATTTGGAAAGGTAGAAGACCTAATATTAGTCACTTGTGTGCATTCGGTTATAAAGGCTTTGTATTGAATAACAATAAAGATAACTTAGGAAAATTTGATGCTAAATCAGATGAAGCTGTATTTCTTGGGTATTCAATTTCCAGTAAAGTTTATAGAGTATTCAATAAAAGAACTCTATTTGTTGAAGAATCTGCGCATGTTGCTTTTGATGAATTTAACAACATTATTTCTAAGAATCTTCTAAGTAATGATATTGCAAAAAATCAACCAAGCATGGAGAGCATTTAACATAAAAGAAAATGAAGAAAATTCATTACGCGAACATGAAGAAGAAATGACAATAAAGAAACTTCAAGAAATATATGCTCTTCTAGAAAATGATTCACATCTACCAAAAGAATGGAAATATGCTTACGGTCACCCCAAAAACCTTATCATAAGTGATGCGGTGGAAGGTATAAAAACTTTCCTCTATTGAAAATGTTTGTGTTAACTTAGCGTTTGTTTCATGAATTGAACCAAAATCGTTTTTAGAAGCTGAAAATATGAAAACTGAATTTTAGCAATGCAAGAAGAATTAAATCAATTTGAAAGGAATGAACTTTGGTTTTTAACCCCTTGACCTAAGAATCATCTTGTTATTGGTACAAAATGGGTTTTTCGAAATAAAATGAATGAATCCGGAGTTGTTATTAGAAATAAAGCTAGATAAGTAGCTCAAGGTTATAATCAAGAAGAGGGCATTGATTTTGATGAAACTTTTGCACTAATTGCTAGACTTGAAGCTATTAGAATGTTACTTACTTTTGCATGTTTTAAAGATTTTAAATTATATCAAATAAATGTTAAAAGTACTTTTTTAAATTGGTACATTTAGGAGAAAGTTTTGTAGGAAAATCATACACATATAATATAATCATATATGTATGGATATACAGCGGAATAAAATTTATACTAACCTCCTCCGGCCATTGTTGATCAAGTTGTGTAATGTGTGTATTTCTTCTGAACCTCTCAATATTATATCACTCATTTCACACTTTATGAATAAGTGTCTTCTAACCTATGCAGAACTTGAGTGGCTCATTGATGGAAAACCACAGGCCTATTTATAACTGCTAAGTCAGGGACCCTTATCAGATAGATACATTATCAGATAAACCTTGTTAGTTTCCTTCCATCAAGGAAACTTAATTAGTGGAAATTGATAGGCCTTAGCCAAACCACCATTTAGAATTCTTGATATTTTAGGCAATCCCAATAATTATCACCTATAATTATCAAAAGATAAATATACATGTAAGGATAAATCTATAAATAATATATAATATATATAATTTACAAATATTAATATGTATGTGGGCCACCTTAAGTCTCCTCTTAGGAGACACAACTTACATTCTCCTACTTGGTCTACAAATCATATAAATATTGTATTGGGTGATATGTACTGAATTATGGCCATTAAATTTGCCTAAACTTTAATATTGAAATCCTCACACTCCATTGCCAAGTGTTACTACACGAATCATAGCGGTTATGCCCCATTTAATGGACATTTCCTTCTATAAATTACAATGTATGACACTTCTCAATGAGTACTAAATAAAATACTTCAATTTACAAATGACTAACAAATAGCCATTCGGGTCCTACTTTATGTATCCCAATGGATAATAAACATGACAAATACTTTAAGTGCACAATCAAAGGTCATGTATTTATTCTAAATAAATATTGCTTTCAATAGCAAATCCCTCAAAATGAGAAAGTAATTTCATATATCAAAATAGCTAATTAGTCCCATATGAACCACATGATCATTGTGTACTTTAGCCAGCAATCCTTTTGTCATGGGATCTGCAACCATCAGGTCAGTATCAATGTGCTCAATAGCAATTTCTTGCATCTTGAATTTCTCTCTAACAACAAGATACTTTATGTCAATATGTTCATTTCGGCTGCCACTTTTATTGTTTTTAGAAAAGAAAACTGCAACCGAATTATCACAGTAAATTCTTAGTGGTCTTGATGTGGAATCAACAATCCTTAGTCCTGTGATAAAATTTCTTAACCATAAGGCCTGTGTTGTAGCTTTAAAGCATGCAACAAATTCCGCTTGCATAGTAGACGAAGCAGTTATGGAATGCTTGATGCTTCTCCAAGATACAGCTTCTCTAGCGAGAAGAAATATATATCCTGAAGTAGATCTTTTAGTGTCAGAACATCCAGCAAAATCTGAATCTGAATATCCAATCACCTCTAGTGAATCCACATGTCTGTATGTAAGCTTGTAGTCCTTAGTTCTTTGCAAATACCTCATAACCTTTTTAGCAGCTTTCTAGTGGTCAAGGCCTGGATTACTTTGATATCTGCTTAACATTCCTACCACAAACCCAATATCAGGTCTTGTATAAACCTGAGCATACATGAGACTATCTACTGCAGATGCATAAGGTATGCTGTTCTTTCTCCAAATCATTTTGTGGTGATTGATTTAGACTAAATTTGCCTCCTTTGACAATAGGTGCTATAGAAGGTGAACAAGACTTCATGTTAAATCTTTCCAAAACCTTTTCAATGTAGGCCTTTTGAGATAGCCCCAATGTTCTACAAGATCTATCTCTATGAATTTCTATGCCAATGACATATGAGGCTTCACCCATATCCTTCATTTCAAAGTTTTCAAAAAGAAATTCTTTCGTTTCATGTAGCAAACCCAAATCACTACTCACAAGTAGAATGTTATCTACATACAGGACTAAGAATATGTATTTACTCCCACTAACCTTAAGGTATATACAATTATCAACAATGTTCTCCGTAAACCCGAATGAAGTAACAATGTTGTGAAATTTTAAATACCATTGGAGGAAGACCTGTTTAAGTCCATATATAGATTTCTTTAACTTACAAACCAAGTGATTATCCTTTGAGGAAAATCCCTCAGGCTGAACCATGTATACCTCTTCTTTAAGATCCCCATTAAGAAAAGCCGTTTTCACATCCATTTGGTGTAACTCTAAATCAAAATGAGCTACTAAAGCCATGATTATTCGAAATGAGTCCTTCTTAGAAAACCGGCGAGAAGGTCTCATGGTAATCAATTCCTTCCTTTTGGGTAAAATCTTTGGCTACAAGTCTAGCTTTATATTGTTCAATGTTACCAGAAGAATTCGTTTTGGTTTTATAGACCCATTTACAGCCAATGGCCTTAGCTTCCTTTAGTAACTCAACAAGATCCCAAACTTTGTTTGTGGCCATTGATTTCATCTCTTCTTTCATGGCATCATACCATAAATTGGAATTAATTCCATTCATGGTTTGTGAAAATGAACTAGGATTAGATTTAGGTCCAACATCAAAGTCAGATTCTTGTAGATATACAAGGTAATCACTAGAAATAGCTGATTTCTTTTCTCTTGTGGATCTCCTTACTCCTATTGGTTCATTTAAATTTTGAATAAGAGTTCTATATTGATTTGTTCCTCATGGAGCAGTTGTTCTTGTATTGGTTGTTCTTCAATGATATTTGGAATAACACTTGGAACAACAACCAATTCCCCAATTGGTTTCTCAATAGGGTCCCTTATTTCCTTGAATTCTATGACACGAGAAAAACCACTCCCACTTGACTCATGATCCTCAAGAAATTTTGCATTTCTAGCCTCAACAATTTTAAGTGTGTGTGAAGGGTAATAAAATTTGAAACCTTTGGAGTTTTCAGCGTAGCCAATGAAAAAACCACTAACTGTTCTTGGGTCCAATTTCTTTAAGTGTGGGTTATAAACCCTTACCTCAATTGGACAACCCCATATGTGCAAATGTCTCAAACTTGGTTTCCATCTTTTCCATAATTCAAAAGGTGTTTTAGGAACAACTTTAGATGGAACCCGATTTAAGACATACACAGCGATTTTCAAAGCTTCACTTCACAAATTTATGGGAACATTGGAATAACTAAGCATGCTCCTTACCATGTCCATAAGTGTACGGTTCCTCCTTTCAGCTACACCATTTTGTTATGGTGTACCAGGCAATGAATATTGGGCAATTATTCATTCTTCTTTAAGAAACCTAGCAAATGGACCAGGTATTTGTTCGGATTTTGTGTACTTTCCATAATATTCTCCACCTGTATTTGATTTCACGATTTTAATGCTCTTTTCTATTTGTTTCTCTACCTCTACTTTATAGGCTTTAAAAGCATCAAGTGCCTCAGCCTTATCAAATAAAAGATAGAGATACATATATCGTGTATGATCATCAATAAATGAGACAAAATATCTCTGACCATTGAAACAAGGCGGAGTAAATGGTCCACAGAGGTCTGTGTGCATGATCTCAAGAATATAGGAACTTCTTTTGGCACCTTTAGTGGACTTGTTGGTTTGCTTTCCCTTAATGCAATCCACACAAGTACCAAAATCAGTCAAATCAAGAGTATTTAAAACTCCATCATTTACTAATCTTTTTATCCTTTCCATTGAGATATGTCCCAATCTTCTATGCCATAACGTAGAGGAGTTCTCATTGGTAATACTTCTCTTTATGCCAATTCCATTATGTAAGGTTAAAAGACTGAAAGATCCAAATCAAATTTATATAAACCATCAGTTAAAAAACCATTGCCAATAATAGTATTATTTTTCAATAAATTGAAACTCGAACTAACAAAATTAAATGTATATCCAAATGGTACTAATTTTGAAATCGAAACTAAATTTCTAGAAAACGATGGAACATAAAAAGTGTTTTCAAGATCCAAAACAAAGCCAGAATTTAAAATCAGTCTAAAAGTTCCCACAGCCTCCACATGTGAACGCATCCCATTTCCCGAATAAATGCCTTGTTCACTTGTTGTCGGTTTCCTTAGGCTGAGAAAGCCACGCACAGTATTGGCAACATGAATTGTAGAACCAAAATCAATCCACCATGTATTATTAGGAACTTTAACAAAGTTAGATTCATAACATACAAGAGAGAATAGATTACCTTTTTTCTTGAGCCATTTCTTGTACTTAGGATAATCCTTCTTCATGTGTCCCTTTTTCTTGCAAAAGAAGCATTCACCTTCATTGCCATAACACTTCATTTGCACTTTCTGTTGTGGAACAGTTTTGTCTTTTCGACCTTTTCCTTTTCCATGAAATGCAGGATTGGTAGTCTCTAGTTTTTCATGCTTCAATCTCTCTTCCTCTTGAACACATATGGCCAAAAGTTCATTTACTGACCATTTCTCCTTCTGTGTGTTATAGGAAATTTTGAAAGCACTATATTCCATAGGAAGAGAGTTAAGGATAAAATGTACTAAGAATGACTCAGAAATCTCTATCTCCAATGTTTAAGTTGAGCTGCAATGTCCCGCATTTTCATAATGTGTTCACGCACACCTTTAGAACCATTAAGTCTCATGCCCGAGAGCTTCTTTATTAGGGTTTTGGCTAATGCCTTATCAGATGTCACAAATTGCTCTTCAATAGCCTTCATGAAGACCTTAACCTTGTTACAGTCAGGGATTGAACCCTTAATGCCCTTACTGATATGGGACTTGATAAACATTAAACTTAAGCGATTAGATCGCTCCCACTGCTCATAAGAAGCCCTCTCAATTAACATACTTGAGTCCGTGGGAACAGGTGGTTCGTCCACACGAAGCGCCAAATCAAGGTCCATGCACCCTAAAGTCAAAAGAATCTTATCTTGCCAGTCAGAAAAATTTTCACCACTCAAAAATGGAATATGAGATGATTCAAAACTCAATAATGTAGTAAGAATGACTGCAACAACCAAGAACAAATCATGCTACGAAAAAAAAATAAAAAATAAAGTAAATTCTAATCTCCCTGTGGGTAAAGATTGCAACTTGCATCGAATCTACTTAACTTTATCAATAAGACTAGTAAATGTCTCTCACAAAATAAAATAATTCCATTATCTGTAGACATAGAAAAAATTTTATTTTGATATTTAACTTACTATCTTATTCCAAATAAATTAATAAAACAATTATCTTCCTGTGGGTAAAATAATTAATTTTACTAATTTAAATGCAAGTAATAAGATGTCATCTAATATAATTATTTTCTAACTTTATACACATAACAATAATTTAAGATGTTGTGGCTATTCTCAAATTACTATAATGCTCAACCATCTTATAAATTCGGCACCATATAACTTTTAACGGAACAGAAAACAAACTCAAATATAATGGTCCCAAGATATTTAATTTCTGTAAACAAACCCAAATACTGTTCCACAACTATTTACAATTTTTTTTTTTTTTTTCATATCATAATCTGAGGCTATTCTTGCATCCTAGTCATGATGAAGACAATTGCACAATTGCAAGAACGGTATTGACGAAAAAAAAATAAAAATTATAAGAACATCAATGATATATATATTGAATCTATATACTGATCAACATGGATTTGGAGATAAGCTCTGATACCACAATGTAGGAAAATCATACACATATAATATAATCATATATGTATGGATATACAGCGGAATAAAATTTATACTAACCTCCTCTAGCCATTGTTGATCAAGTTGTGTAATGTGTGTATTTGTTCTGAACCTCTCAATATTATATCACTCACTTCACACTTTATGAATAAGTGTATTCTAACCTATGCAGAACTTGAGTACCTCATTGATGGAAAACCACAGGCCTATTTATAACTGCTAGGTCAGGGACCCTTATCAGATAGATACATTATCAGATAAACCTTGTTAGTTTCCTTCCATCAAGGAAACTTAATTAGTGGAAATTGATAGGCCTTAGCCAAACCACCATTAAGAATTCTTGATATTTTAGGCAACCTCAATAATTATCACCCATAATTATCAAAAGATAAATATACATGTAAGGATAAATAGATAAATAATATATAATATATATAATTTACAAATATTAATATGTATATGGGCCACCTTAAATCTCCTCTTAGGAGACACATCTTACAAGTTTATGTTAAACAATCTCCCGGTTTTGAAAATCATGAATACCTAGATCATGTTTTCAAACTTTCAAAAGCTTTATATGGCTTAAAACAAGCTTCTAGAGCATGGTATGAAAGATTGAATAATTTTCTACTTAACAAAGGTTTTTCTAGAGGAAAAATTGATACAACTCTTTTTATAAAAACCAAAAAGGAAGATATACTAATTGCTCAAATTTTTGTTGATGATCTCATTTTCGGTGCTACTAATGAAAATTTGTGCAAAGAATTTGGTAAAGATATGTAGGGAGAATTTGAAATGAGTATAATGTGGGGGTTAAATTATTTCCTTGGTCTACAAATCAAACAAACTAACGATGAGATCCATTTAAATCAAACAAAATATATCAATGATCTACTTAAAAGGTTTGAAATGGAATCATTAAAGATTGCAGCAACTCCAATGAGCACATCAATAAAAATTGACAAAGATGAGCAAGGTAAACCGGTAGATGAAAATAAATATCGAGAGATGATTAGTTCTTTACTCTATCTTACTGCTAGTAGACCCGATATAATGTTTAGAATTTGTATGTGTGCATGTTTTCAATCTGTACCTAAAGAGTCACACATCACCGCAATCAAACGAATTTTCAGATATCTTATTGGCACTCCAAATTTGGGTTTATGGTATCCTAAGGGATACTTTTGAATTTTTTGGTTACTCGGATGCCGACTTTGCGAGATATAAACTTGATAGATAAAGCACAAGTGGTACTTGTTATTTTCTTAGACACTCACTCACTTCTTGGTTTTGCAAAAAATAAAACTTAGTGGCTTTGTCAACTGTTGAAGCAAAATACATTGCCACCGCTAGGTGTTGTGCACAATTGCTTTAGATGAAATAACAACTTTAAGATTTTGGATTTCACTATGATCATATTCCTATAAAATGTGACAATACAAGTGCCATTAACCTTTCAAAAAATCCTATTCAGCATTCCCGCACTAAACACATTGAAATAATGCATTATTTTCTAAGAGATCATGTACTCAAAGGTGACATTAAACTCGAATTTATGCCTACAAATCATCAATTAGCTAACATATTTACCAAGCCTCTTAATGAAGAACAATTTTGTTATATTAAAATTGAACTTGGTATAATGAATACTCCTATATGATGTTTATTCTTTTAAATATAAATAAATAAATAAAATTTAAATTTAATATATATATATATATATATAATAATTATAAAATAAAAATAAAAATAAAAAATATATATATTTTTATATATTCTCTCTCTCTCTCTCTCTCTCTCTCGCTCTCACTCTGTTTTTCTCTTTCTCTCGTTCTTTCTTTCTTTCTCTTATCCTCAGACATCATCTTCATCCTCACCATTGTCCACCACCAGCTCTACCATCCACAACATCATCCATAAACTTCATCACAAATATCTTCGATCTACATACAACTACATTCGATCTACACAAAACCACCTCAGATCTACACAAAATTTATCTCCAATCTTCTCAATCATTTCCATTTATCACCATCATCATTAACCCAAATTCCTTACTGATCTAACCAAAATCCATCCCAAATCTACATAAATCTATCACCGATCTACCAAGATCTATCTCCGATCTACCGATCTTCACTGTTTTTTCCGATCCTCTTCATCGAGGCAGATCTACATCATCGTCACCATCTTTCACCATTGTCACCAATCTTCATCGTCGTCGACGAATTTTACATCCGCCAACATCTTTTCCCCTATCAATATGTTAAAATTATTTTTGCACTTTGTTATATTTTTTATATGGTTGTATGTGCTCCAAACTCTCTTGGATTTAATAATCATTGCTTCTACCCTGTCTGAAGAAATTGTTTTTATCTGTATTTTCTCTTTTTATGCTAGTGCACTTGGCGTAGTTATTTTTAGTCAGATCTTAATGGCCTTTGATATTATAAATTGGTAATCTATTTTTTACAATTTGTGTAATTTTCCTTTGTGCATTAATTTAGGGGGAGATTCATATTATGTAGTCTTTTGAGATTACATCAATGCAATAAAAATAAAATATAAAAATACGAGTAATCTTAAGAGGGTGTTTATATATTCTGTGCAAAATTTTAGGGAGAGTATATATAATTTTTACTCTGTCTGCATCAACAATTTTTTTTAAAGACAGAAAATCTTTTTAAAGAGAAATGCTTGCAATTTTATTTCAGAATAAGAAAATATTACTCGATTACATGTAAGTTTTCAAAATGTTTTACAGATTTTTTTCATTTCACTTCTCTCAACAACTTTTCACGAGCTTCATTTACATGATTCTCTCTATTTTTGACTTCTGTGAGTCTCGGCATTTTAACCGTTGCATAATATTGCACCACATTCTCCAACTGCGCTTTTTTCCTTTCTAGCTCTCTCTTCTCCTTACGAATATTAGCCAGTTGCTGTTTTAACAAGCACACTTCATGTCTTCATTGCTGATTTTCTTGTATTCTTGCTTATAATCATTGAGCCATATTGGAAACTGTAGTCATTGCTTGTGTATTAAGAGCCATAGTGTTATTTATAGCATCGATATCATTTCGATTACCAACAATACTAGGACTCTCATTTAGAAGAATAGCATGTGACTGCACCATTAGTAACCTCTCATTTGCCTACATTACAGGCACCTCATGCATGTCCGAACCATTGATGGTTAAGGTAAGGAATGACATGCTTATACAAGAAGGTAAACCAAATTTTTCTCTACCAACACTTGACAATTTCGTATCTCTGCCATCATTCTTGTCACTTTTTATACACTTCATCGATCCAATACTTAATGCATATCTGCTAAAATCTTTTGTTTGTCAACATTTTGTGCGCCAGAGATGCTCCAAAATCCCTACAATGATCTTGACAAGACCTAAGGACCATTATTATATTGGCATCTCAGATTATTTTATCAAATGTGTTTGTTTCCTATCTTCATATTTGATTTTGATGATATCAAAGGGGGAGAAAAAATATGATTTTGAATTGCTATACATGCATGTGTGTTTTAAATTATCAAATATCTTATGTTGCAAAATTATCAAATAACTTGTTGATTTTTATTTTGTGTCAAATTCATACAAATATTGCCATCATCAAAAAGGGGGAGATTATTAATCATGTTATTAATTTTGATGATGTCTAAAATATTAATTGAAAATTTGTAAATAATATACATATTTTATATTATTTGACACAATATTATCTGTTAAAAATATATATTGTATGATACATTTGTTATACATATTATTTAAATAAAAATATTTTGAAAATTTTACTATTTATGTTTTTAATAATCTGTTTGATCACTATTCATCTTTGACAAATTTGATGTGATTGTCTCTTTTGAGTAAATTTGTATAATATTATTTTGATAAGTATTACACTAAATTCAAATTTACTTTACAATCATATCTGAATGTATTGATTATGAAACATAATTAATTTATATGGAACATCTTTTGAATATATTAAAGATTTATAAATAGTCGGTAGCGGTGTGGTGCATCAAATATATACATATATATAGTCAAAGTCTTGAAAGTAATATAATATAATGATTACAGGAGAAGACTTATTAAATTTTTCTTTGTAAACAAATCCTTGACAATGTTTTGTCTGCAGAATAAAAAAGAAAAAGTTGCAAGTTGGTTTGAATTTGCTTGCAAAAAGAAAAAGAAAAAGTTACAAAATAGACACAATTTTTATGATGCTTTTGACTTCAAGGAACCTATAATGATGGAACTTTGTGCTGATTTCTCATGATCCGAAGGAGTGTTTGTCTTTCCAACAGGTAGATTTTTTGGTATAAATAGAAGTGTTGTATGCAGAGAAAAATTAAGAACTTGAAAAGAAAAAAATCTCTGTACTCCAAAATTTTGAGTATATTATACTCTTTTACTTTTAGATCTAAGTGTAGTTTTTGTTCTTACACTTTCATATCTACTCTTTGTGAGGGAATTATTGTAAAAGAGGGTTGAAGTACCTCTTATCTTTATTTATTAGTTTGTGAAGAAATTTTGTAAGAGTGAGGAATTTATTATTGAATGAGGCTTATTAGATAAAAATAAGACTTGTGCAAAATCCACAGGCTTGGTGAAGCCTTGGTGGTGTATTGATTCATTTTGATAGTAAAGAAATTCTCAAGGAGGTTCTTTGGGGAGTGGATGTAGGTCCGGCGTGCCAAACTACTATAAATCTCAGTGTTTGATATTCTCTTCCTATCTTTCTTACTTTTTATATTGATAAATATTATTCTGTTTTTTTTATTTGTTAAAATTTTAAATATTGTATTTTTTATTTTTTAATATTGTAAATTTTTTAATAACCCAATTCACCCTCTTTTTGAGGTGCCTACCTGAGATAACAATTGGTATCAGAGCCTAGACTCTAGTTTGTGTGACTTAACCGTCTTAGAGTTTTTCATGGCGACCCCTAGCTATTCCTTACCTGAAGGACAAGCATTCAATAGGCCACCACTGCTTAGAGGCACAAATTTTAGCTATTGGAAAAATAGGATGACCATACATGTTCAATCTAATGATTATGAATGCTGAAAAATTATTTGCAATGGTTTCAAAATTCCTACCAAAACCGTAGATGGCCTTAAGGTACCAAAACCTAAAGATGAGTGAAATGAATCAAATATTAGAATAACCCAAATTAATATCAAAGCCACAAACATGTTGTATTACGCCTTAGATGCCAACAAGTTCAACAAAATCTCCATATGTAAAACCATAAAAGAAATTTTGGATAAGCTTTTAGTGACTCGTCAGATAACCGAACAAGTTAAAGAATCTAGAGTCAGTTTGCTAGTCCATAATTATGAACTCTTTAAAATGAAGCCTGATGAAACTATTCATCAAATGTTTACTCGCTTTATTGATATTATTAACGGTCTAACTTCTCTTAGAAAAATATATACTAATGTTGAAATTGTAAGAAAAATGCTGAGATCATTGCCAAAAAGTTGGGAGACAAAAGTCATTGCCATTATTGAAGCCAAGGATCTATCAAAGCTAAATCTAGATGAGTTAATGAGATCTCTTTTAACTCATAAGCTCATAATACAAAAAGGAAATGAAAAGGAGGACAAGAAGAAGAAGAAATGAATAGCCTTCAAATCCACCTCGAAACATCAAGAGGATGAGGAAGATAATTCGGATAATGATGAGGAAATGTCATTCATCACTAGGAAGTTCAAAAGGTTTGTAAAAGAAACAAGGTGTGCGGAAATTTTTCAGAAAAGACTTCAACAATAAGGATTTTCAAATGGGAGAAAATCACAAAAAATTTGAAGTTACCTACTACGAATACAACAAACCTGGACACTATAAATCAGAATGTTCGGAACTTAATAAACAATTCAAGAAGGACAAGAAGAAAGCCATGATTGCAGCATAGGGAGAAGATAGCGATTAAAGCGACTTAGAAACCAGAGTTTGCAAAAATAAGGTTGCTAACCTATGCTTAATGGCACTTGGAAACGAAGATGAGGTAAGTGATTAATATTTTACATTTGATGAATTACAATCAGTTTTTGATGAATTACATACTAAATTTAAGAAACTTAGTTTGAAAAGTAAAGTGTGTTGTGGGTGGAGTATAGAGAGAGATGACCCCTCTTTTGTGTATGAGGTCTCCTCCTTTTATAGGGGATAGATGATATTTATTTAGGATATTTTACCCATATATCAAGGATATTTTTCTGGCTTCCACATGATGAAAATTATGATCTTAGTGATATCATGGGTAATGAGGAGGTATGGAATATAGACAATACAATGGATTGACAAAACCATGGGCAGTTTGAAGATTACACTTCTATGTAACTGCACCACTAGGTGTCTCTTGTTCATAAATAAATTAGCATGTGGCCACACCACCTGTTTGTTTGTCTTCAAGTAACAAAAAATAATTTAATCTATAAAATATTTTATGTTTATAGAATAGGTTAAAATCTAGACTTTGAAGTCCACAAGATGCCTATATAAAAGCCTTGAGGGAGAGCAAAAGGAGAGAGATTACTTAGAGTATACTTAAAATTAAGAAAGAAGTTTAGTTCTCGGACTTTTTTAGAGCAAACAATACTCTAGCAATCTAACAGCCTACAGATACCTCTTTCCTTGTAAATTTTTGTTCAATAAATATATATATATTTTTTTCATTTTCAGAAAAGAGTGTGTTACTACTGTATGTCAAGTTATTAATCTTAGGTCTCTTGGGTAACCAAAGAAGCGGTTTCTAAAGTTATGGTCTGAGGTAGGAAATGAAACAGATCTGTGTTGAGTCTGATCTAAGGAAAACAAAAGGTTGAGGTTAGCTACCTCTGTAAACTGGAAGCTTGCCAATGCCAGAGCTCTACGCCGACTACGTTCAGGTAACAGTCAAAATCCTTAGATACTGTTCTTATTTTGGAAGCATAGTGGGCCTAAAATCAAAACATTTTAGAATTATAAATACGTTTTTCTTTTTATGAGTTTATATCACCATTTCTATAGCCAAGATCTATTGCTAGATTGTAATTAAGTACTAATATTAATCGCAAACTGTCACCAACATCGTGAAGGTTTACAAAATCTACTAAATGTTGGTGCTGCTAAAGATATAGAATTTACAAAAAAAGAGTTAATGAAATATCTCAAGAAATTGTATATTATTAAGAACAACTGGGTTTAATATCCTAAAAAAACAGAAAAATGTTTTTGCGTCAAAACGACGTCGTTTTAGCAGTTTTAAGCCATTTGAGCCACACTTTTTGTGGCCCTCTACCATTGCTCAAAAAAAAATTTTAAAATTAATAATTATTTTCCACATCATCAAGCCACATCATTTGAGCCAATTTGAGCCACAAAAGTTTCAAGCTACCAAGCAACACCCTTGTTTTTTAAATGAGGTGTCCATATAATAATGTTGTTCCATGTTCAACCAAATGGAAAACAAATGTTGTACAAATAAATCTGTAGAAACTATAAAACACAATTTGTTAATGTATTTATCAAAACAAATAAATAAAGAATTATAGAATCAAAATAAATATGAATAAGAATTACCACCATGAGAAGACACCAGATTTACGTGGTTCGGTAAATTTGTCTACATATACGGATATTACCCATAATCCACTATATTAAATATAAATTACATATCATATCTCGCGATATATGAAAATATAATAAATCAGACTGAAGTGTAGTAATATCACTCTCTTTAAGAAGATTTAAGTCCTTTCCGATTAGTAAAACTATCACTTCCTGATACAGCATAATATCAAGTATTAGCTTGTCGTCTCCAAGAACAACAGCCCAAGTTTTAGTCGTGTTGACTCAATCAACCTTGCACAAGTAGGTGAGTCCAAAGTTTCACCATAAAAACCCCTTTACAAGTTGCCTAACCATTTCTATATAAATACAATATAAAATAAATATACAACACTCATATTTTTCATGGACACTTCCTAGTATATATACACATCCACCAAAATACTCATAGTTAATACAACAATGAATCAACTATAAATCACCATTACTATACAATTCAATACCATGAATGTATGTAACTCATAGCTTTAATCCACATGTAATAACTGACACGTTGGGTACACAATGATCATGATGTATGGACAACTCAACCAATATGTATGTTACACTTTTAAGCTTTCCATGTGTTAGGGAAAATATATGATTTCTTACAAGTAAATCAATCAATGAGAATAAAAACTAATGCGGAAAAATTAAATCAACAGCGACGCAAGAATTTTTACGTAGTTCCCTCAATGTGAGATACGTCTACGGGATCAAAATCTGATTTCACTATCAACCAAAGAATTTCTAAACGATTACAAACGAGACGCGAATGGTCTCACAAACCACCCTTAGGTGAATTCCAAATAATCACAAATAAATAAGAGGAAAGACCTCACCAAATAGATAAACAAAAGTCTTCAAACAGAGTTGAAGAAGACCCAAAATAATATCCCAAATCACTTCACCAAAGCATCCAAATAAGCACACTGACAATGCTAAACACGAATCAAAGAAATAATTCAAATAGTAGCATGAAAAGTAGAGTAACATTCTGACCCAAACTTTTCTTTGATTCCACCAAATTGATTTTCCAATCTATAACGCCGCAACCCTCTTGGAAATATATATATATATTGTTGATTTTAGGGCTTTTATTCAACCCCTAATTGTTACCAAACAAATTATTAAATATTCATTGGGCCTCCAAAAGTTAGATCAACACCAAATCAAACCATATATTTTAATAAACCAATTGGGTCCTATACTCCAATAAAGAGGTATACCCAACAATTCTCCCCCTACTGACTTAGGTGGAGACATTAACCATACCTGCCAAAATTCGACACTTTAAATGTTTGTCCTTCAACAAAGTCTTAGTCAACATATCCGAAATATTATCATTTAAGTGAACCTTTTCGAGTTGTAACAATTTTGAATCTAACACATCACAAATCCAATGGTATCTCATATCAATGTGTTTTGATTTCGAATGAAAAGTGAAATTTTTACTTAAATGAATAGTACTTTGACTATCACAATAAAGCACATACCTTTCTTGTTTCAAACCCAACTCTTGCAAAAATTTCTTCAACCATAACTCTTCTTTGCAAGCTTCCATAATGGTGATAAATTTAGCTTTAGTAGTTGCGAGAGCAACATATTTTTGTAATTTAGATTGCCATGCCATAACTTTCCCTACAAAAGTCATCAAATACCCCAAAGTAGATTTTCTAGAATTAACATCACCGGCCATGTCAAAATTCGTGAACCCATCAAGCATCGGCTTACCACCACCAAAATACAAACACACTTTCGAAGTCCCTCGAAGATACCTTAGAATCCATTTCACCGTTGCCTAATGTTCTTTACCCGGATTAAAGAGAAAACGACTCACCACACCAATAGCATGAGCAATATCTGGCCTTATACAAATCATGGCATACATCAAAGAACCAACTGCTGAAGCATAAGGAATTTTCTGCATCTCTTCTTTGTCTTTCTCACTTGTAGGACATTGATTCGAACTAAGCTTGAAGTGAGTCGCAAGTGGACAACCAATCGACTTTGTTTTATCCATGTTGAACCTCTCAAGAACTTTTTCAATGTAGCTTTCTTTAAACAACCAAATTAACCCTTTTTTGCGATCACGAACAATTTTCATACCAAGTATTCTCTTTGCGGGCCCCAAATTTTTCATAGCAAAAGACTTGCTCAACTCCAATTTCAACCTATTAATCATAGTGTAATCTTGAGCCACAATTAATATGTCATCAACATAAAGCAAAAGAACAATAATTTACCATCCAAATTTTTTTTTACAAACACACAATGGTCCGAAGTGGTTTTAGAAAAACCATTATTCATCATGAAAGAGTCAATTTTTTTTGTACCATTGCCGCATGGCTTGCTTGAGGCCATACAAATTTTTTTTCAATTTGTAAACAATTTCTCTTTCCCTTTCTCTACAAAATCTTCCGGTTGCTCTATGTAAATTTCTTCTTTAAGGTCACTATGAAGAAATGCGGTCTTCACATCAAGTTGTTCAACTTCAAGGATCATACTTGCAGCTATGTCAAGTACAACCCGAATAGAAGACATCTTCACAACCGGCGAGAAAATCTCATCAACGTCAATACCTTTCTTTTGCTCAAAGTCTTTCACAACAAGACGTGCTTTGTATTTCATATTCTTGCCATCATTCTTCAATTTGAAAACCCACTTATTTTTCAGAATTTTCCTCCCCTTAGGCAATTTCACTAAATCATAAGTGTGATTTTCAAGTAAGGAATCCATCCCCTCTTCCATGGCCTTTTTCCAATTATCTTTCTTTGCATGCTCAATTGCTTCTTAGTAGCTCTCGGGCTCCCTTTGATCGGAAATCAACACAAATTCATTGGAAGGATACTTTCTCGAAGGTTGCCGGTCCCTTGTAAATTTTCTCAACTCAAGTTGTAGTGGTGGTTCTTGAGTTGAATGCTCTTCTTTAATTTCTGGCTCAAGTTCATTAGAATTAGTATCATCCTCTACATCTTCAATAGGTGGCTGCACATCTCTCCTATTTTCGTCATCCATCGAAGATGAAGGAGATAGATCCATGTCAATGAGATCACTACTTTTTGGCTCCGGTTGATCACCTTTGCCAAAGTTTTTAATTGTTTGGTCTTCAAGAAACACAACATCACAGCTTTGAATGACTTTTTTGCCAACCGGATCCCACAATCTATAACCAATTCATCACGCCCATAGCCAAGAAAAATACATTGTCTTGACTTACTATCAAGCTTGAACCTTTCATCCTTTGGAATGTGAACAAAGACTCGACAACCAAACACTCTCAAGTGCTCATAAGACACATCTTTGTCGGTCCTAATTCTTCAGGAACATCACCATTCAAAGGATAGGAAGGAGACAAATTGATCACGTTAACCACTGTCCTCATTGCCTAACCCCAAAAGGATTTTGGCAATTTAGCATGTGAAAGCAGACACCTTGTTCTTTCCATAATAGTGCGGTTCATCCTCTCGGCAACACCATTTTGTTGAGGAGTTTTCTTAACTGTCTTTTGATGCCGAATACCTTGGCTGCGACAATATTCTTCAAATGGCCCAATATATTCACCACTATTGTCTATTTGAATACACTTCAATTTATGTCTTGTTTCTCTTTCAACCATAGCTTGAAAATGCTTAAATACATCTAGAACTTGATCTTTAGTTTTTAGTATCAAAGCCCAAATTTTCCTTAAATAATTATCAATGAAAGTAACAAAATAAAGTGCACCACTATGTGTTCTAACTTTTAAAAGACCACAAACATCCAAATGAATCAACTCCAAAACATTTTCTTTTCTAGAAGCAACATTTTTATGAAAAGAAACTCTATGTTGTTTACCCGTTAAACAATAAATACAAGTTTTAAAATGTGTACCTCTCAAACTGCGTAGAAGCTTTTCTTGAACAAAACTTGCAGCTCTTTTTCACTTATGTGCCCAAGCCGCTTGTGTCACAATTTGGTAGAAGTATCATCTTGAAGTGTATTGACAACACCTTTACAAAGTCTTCCTTACATCAAATAAAGTGTACGAGTCTTCTTGCACTTAGCCACCACCAAAGAACCCTTTGTGAGCTTCCATATTCCATTACCAAATTTGTTGTTATAGCGTTCATCATCTAGCTTCCCGGTAGAGATCAAATTAAGGCGAATGTCGGGAACATCCCTGACATCTTTAAGCAACAACTTGCAGCCTAACTTTGTTTTCAAGCAAACATCACCCGTGCTAATAATCTTAGACAAACCTTCATTACCCATTCAAACACAACCATAATCTCCTTTGGTGTAAATAGTGAAGAAATCAACTCGAGAAGTGACACCAGAATCAATCACCCAGTTGCTCTCTTGGCCTATAAAATTGATATAATCATCTTCACAAACGACCATGAGATTATCGGTAGTAACCGCTGTTGTGTCTTCTTACTTCTTATCCACACTTTTGTCACGTCTTTTCTCCTTGTTCTTGAGCTTTCGGCATTCCTGCTTTATGTGCCCTTTCTCATGGCAGTAATAGCACTCAATGTCTTTCTTTGAAAAAGAATCATTTTCTTGATTTGTCACGGCTTTGATCACGACCATGAGGAGTCTTACTCATCCTCCTTGTTTTGCTTTGGCCTTCCACAACAAATGCTTCCGAATGAGAGGAACAAAATAATTTTCTTCTAGTTTTTTCATTCAACAAGCTACTAGTAACTTTGCTCATTCTGACAACTCTATTAGGCGCCGAATTACTAATTGTCACAACCAAAGTCACTTAACTTTCAGGCAAAGAACTAAGTAGCATCAAAGCCTACAACTCATCATCAAAAATAATTTTCATAGAAACAAGTTGGTTAACAATACTCTTTATTTCATTCAGATGTTCTGGAACAGGGCTGCCCTTTTTATATTTTAAATTTACCAACTTACGAAACAGAAAAACTTTGATTGTGGCTGATTTCCTGTCATAAAGGCCTTCTAATTTTTTTCATAAATCATATGCTGAAATTTCAGTAGCAACATGATAAAATACACTGTCATTAATCCATTGACAAATAACACCAACGACTTTTCGATTAAACCTCTTTCATTCATCATCTTGCATATCCTCGAGTTCGCCACTGTCATCCTCATAGGCCTATACAAATTTACAAAATAATAGGTCTGAACATTTTAGTTTTCCAAGTTACCAAATTGCTTCCATTGAATCTAGATATGCGATTCACATTCCTCTCCATTGATTTGCACAAATAAATAAACTCAAATAAATCGTAAGCTTTAATACCAGTTATTAGGGAAAATAGATGATTTCCCACAAGTAAATCAATCTATGAGAATAAAAACTAATGCAGAAAAATTAAATCAGCAGGAACACATGAATTTTTACGTAGTTCCCTCAATGTGAGGTACATCCACGGGATCAAAATTCGATTTCACTATCAACCAAGGAGTTTCTAAACGATTACAAACAAGACACGGATGGTCTCACAAACAACCCTTAGGTAAATTCCAAATAATCACAAATAAATAAGAGGAAAGACCTCACCAAATAGATGAATAAAAATTTTCGAAATAGAGTTGAAGAAGACTCAAAATAATATCCCAAATCAACTTCACCAAAACATCCAAATAAGCACACTAATAGTGCTTCAAAGAGCCAAACACAAATCAAAGAAATACTTCAAACAGTGGCATGAAAAGTAGAGTAGCACTCTAACCCAAACTTTTCTTTGATTCCACCAAATTGATTTTCCAATCTATACCGCTGTAGTCCTCTCGGAATATATATATATATATTGTTGATTTTAGGGCTTTTATTTAACCCTTAACTGTTACCAAATAAATTATTAAATATCCATAGGACCTCCAAAAGTTAGATATAATATATTAAAAATATATTATGGCTTCTTCTTAGGTGTGCAACCCACAAAAGGTGTAAGTGGGTTGCACACCATGTGTCACTCACACAAAAGGTGTAAGTGTAAGGTGTAAGTGTAAGTAGAAGGTATAAATGAAATGTATAAGTTGCACACCATGTGCCACTTACACAAAAGGTGTAAGTGCAAGGTAAAAAAGGTATAAGTGTAAGGTGTAAGTGAACACAAAAAGATGTAAGGTGTAAGTTGCACACTATAGCATTACCCATATATTATAACCAACACCAAATCAAACAAAATATTTTAATAAACCAATTGGGTCCCATACTCCAATAAAGAGATATACCCAACACAATGATAATAATGCAAGTCTTACAAAATAGAAAAAGTTACAAACTCTTGAAATACACATATTAATACAAGTAACCACCATCTATCATAAATTATTATATAAAATATTTAATATTAAAATAACATGAGTGTATCTATGCACCTACAAGTCCCCACTAATTTTAATATTAAAAATAGACACATAAATTATCAGGCAAAAAGGATATTATGCATCATGAAGGTATGTTCTGCATTGAACCTCAACTAGTGAAATAGTGATCTTTATTCCAGAGTCAGTAGTGGTCTCAGACTTGAACTATGACTATTTAGGGAAAATAAAGTAACCACTATCTACACATAATAATCCAGGTGTTGACATAAGCTTTAATGGCTAGCATGTTATAGCCTTGTGCTGATCTCAGTCTTTCATGAGTATATTTGAGAAATAAACCTAGATCTCATAGAAAACAACCCCACTTTCACACTCGCATAGGTGAAATCCGTTAAAGGTGCTCTTGTAATTCTAACACCTCACTCATAAAGAAATACAGTTTCACAAAAAGTTTAAAAACTCAACCCTCCAAACATTACAGGATAAATGCACTCACACCATAGGGATAGACAAAAAATAAATAAATTTATTTAGTGCATTTCTTACGACCACCATATGATTTATTCTTCCCATTGAACCTTGTCACAAGATCTCTACTTCCTAGGTTGGATATCCTCATACATGGTTCTTGTATTTGTACTGGCTTAGTCTAATCCCTCTCGGTGTAATATATTCAGACAATTTTTAAAAATAATTTTGCAAATTGATCACAAAATTAGTATCTTTCAAAGATAACATATTTAAGTGCGCAATCACATAAGTCTGGATCTACCATTATAAAACGATGACCTCTACCAACAATTTAGGTGCTCTCACAATTATTCACAAATGTAAAATGGTTTCTCAAAATTTTAATTTCATCAAAAAAAAAAAAAAAAATTAACCATTCACCTTGTCAATTGCTACAACTAGCAATAATTAAATATAGCATTATCTAAAATATAATTAGCAGTAGATAAAAATCACCTTGACAAAATATACCAATACAATATCACAAATTTAAAGTACAACGAGATACTTTCATAGCATAAATTGTTCGATCCAAATAAAAATTCCATACCACTTCAAGATATGCCAAAAAAATAATCTAATTTGGTTATAATCCTGCAAAATACTCAATTCTGCATAACAAAAGTCATGTTAAATATATATATATAGCAAAAGCTATCACAAAAACTTGAAAACCTCCACTAATCCAAAGAGCATATAACCTTTTTAAAATTCCAATAGCTTAAAAGTCATTGAATTTCATATAAAATTCATGAGCCGAAAAATCGAATACTTTAACTAAATAGCCCATAAATCTTAATTTCAAAAGTCTCAATTTCGTTATTCGAAAAACCTACAAGAAATTCATGACTTAAAATTGATTTCTCATGAGGCTATATAATTATGAATCAGTGTTGAAAATATTTTTTGTTCAGGAGAGAAATAAATTTTAAATTTAAAAATAACAATTAATTTCCCCCACTATTTTCAAATTTAAAAATAGTTTTTTCACAACATCACCTGATTTCAAAATAAAAATAAAAAAATTGTTGCATTCCATAACTTACACATTTCATACCCACAATTCTATTTGAAGCCAAATTTTTATTGAGTAAAAACTCAAACTCAAATAAATTCTCTTGGATGGAGCTTGTAAATGTTTTGAAAAATATATCCCATCTAGAGATTCATATCAATTTAACCTCACAACACCCAACAAATTTTGATAACATCAAAAGTCACCAAGTATAAAAGTGTTCTCAAATTTTACAACAATGATTTAGACCACTAAAAAATACATCACTAATAGCACTACTACATTGGAAATGATAAAAAAAACAAAAAAACAAAAAATACAAGGCATAGAAAGTGAACAGGCCCACTGCCACATCATTAGTGCTCCACTTAGTGCTCTCTTTTTAGTGCTCTCAAGCATTTTTTCAAATTTTATAGGAGTATAATATTTTAAACCAATTTTAATGTAGCAAATATGCTTAAAACCATCAATTTCCACATACCACCCTTCTAATAAATGTCTAAAAATTATAGTCTTAAAAAGACTCATCGATAACGGTAATCTTAATAAAAGACTCACGCTTTCAATATTTACAAATTCGAGTAATATGTCCACTCTTGCCACAAATAATATAAGGAAGTTATTGGTTCTATAACTCGTTTAACTCGAGTTTCCCTTATTGTGATACTTATCACAAAACAATTCTCAAATTTTTAGGGTAAACTACCAATAGATCCTACTTTTGAGACTTATTACCCATTAAATCCTATTGATAAATTTATTAAGTGATAAAGATAAATTTATCAGTCTTTTATTTTTATGAATAAATTTGTAGTGATAAATTTATCAGTCTCTTTGTTTTTATGAATAAATTTATAGTGATAAATTTATCAATCTCTTATTTTTATAGTGTTAAATTTATTAGTTAGGACCTATAGGTAAATAAGTCTAATTAATAAGACCTACACGTAAGTACCCCAAATTTTTATGGCTTTAATAGATCAAAAATAATTTTTGGGTAAATGAGATAAGTACAAAAATAAATTCATACCTTAGTGATGGATACCTCCATATATTTGGAAGCAAATGATCACAAATTCTCTCTTGCTTCATTGGAAAGGCTTGCTGAAATCTTCATTATTTAATCTCATGTGGCTAGTAGTCTATCATCTACCAGGAACCACTTTTTATTTCTCCATTTTTTTTTTTTTTGAGGGGGGGTTCCTAATGGTTTTGACTCCATCTTTACCAAAATAAATAAAGAATTAAAGAGTCCAAATAAATATGGACAAGAATCATCACCATACGAAGACACTAGATTTACATGATTTGAAAATTTTGCCTATATTCACAAATATTGCCCCTTGTCCACTATATTAAACTAGCATATTATCCGTGCTATGCACGGATTGTGTTTACAATTATTTATATATGTGAATTGTGATTTTTAAATGTCTTCTTTTTTTCCTTTTTTAAATTATATTAAAGTTTAATATTTTGATAATAATCATATGTGTTAGACTTTTCAAAGAATTAAATGCCTTTTTTTATTATTAAATTATATTAAAGTTTAATATTTTGATAATAATTATATGTGTTGGATTTTTTAAAAAAAAATTTGTATGCTTGTTCTTAATGCATTAAAGTGTTATTATGAGAGATAATAATCATATGTGTTGAAACTTTTCAAAAAATTCATGTATTAGATTTCAAAGAATTTTTTTATGCTTGTTCCTAGTGTATTAAATTATTATTATGAGAGTAAGATTTGGGGGTTAGAAGAAGTTAATAAATGCTAAGGTTTTTTTTTTTTTTAAATCAAAAAATTAGGAAATTTAGATTAGGAGATTAGAGCTCCCACAAGACTTGGGGTTAAAAACCCTTTTTTGTTTAATATATAGTATAGATATGTATTACATGTCATATCTCTAGATATATGAAAATACAATAAATCAGACTGAGGCGCGATAATCTCGCTATCTTTAAGAAGATTCAAGCCCTTCTCGGTTGGTAAAACTACTACTTATCGATAGAGCAGAATATCACGTATTAACCTGCCTCTCTGAGGATACAACAATCCGAGTTTTAGTCGTGTTGACCCAATCAATCTTGCACAAGTAGGTGAGTTCAAAGCTCCACCATAAAAACACCTTTATAAATTGCCTAACCGTTTCTGTATAAATACAATATAAAATATATATATATATATATGCACACTCATATTCTTTATATACACTTCCTTGTATATATACACATCCACCAAAACATGAAGAGTCATTGTTAATACAATAATGAATCAATTATAAATCACCATCATTATAGGACAATTCAATACCATGAATGTATATAACTCATAGTTTTAATTCACATGTAGTAGCTGATGCGTTGCGTGCACAATGACCATGATGTATGGACAACTCAACCAACATGTATGTTACACTCTCAAGCTTCCAATGATAATAATGCATGTCTTAATAAAAAGAGTTCCAAACTCTTGAAACACACATATTAATACAAGTAACCACCATCTATCATAAATTAAATAAATTATTATATAAAATATTTAATATTAAAATAAATGAGTACATCTATGCACCACCACAATTTTACAAATACCATACTGCTGGGTAAAAATTCAATGGTGATGGCTTACATAGCCAGTATCGGCCTGAATTATTTAGTATTCTATTTGCTGATTGGAGTGTCGGTGATAGAAAGACTTCACCCTCCCCAAAGCTTCTTCAAGTGAAGATGGTTCAACCGCGAAAGTGATGCGAATCCAATCTTTCATACCCACAGCAAGTCCTGCCAAAATATATATATATAAAAATTTCAATTTCAGAAGTCAAAAGCAAAACCCAAACCCTTCCCAACATCTTGATTATCACTTGGTCTATTTGGTCTGGTTCTGTTGTGCATAACTATAAGGAGTGTAACCTAAGAAGCACAAACATAGATATGTTGACACGAAAATTTTCAAATTATGCAGAACACAACTTGTGAGGTAACACGCTACATTATTTTTTCTTTTATTATTGGATTCCAAATGTAAACTTGTAATATGTTTATGTGTGTCAAAGCGATGAACACGTGTGTATTTCAAGTGTCCAAAGTGTGTCCGGATCTTTAAAAAATTTAAAAATCATAGAACAAGTTTGGATGTTCACATGTTAAGAAGAGTCCAACGAGTGCCAATGTCAAACACAAACACATCATTTCCTTAGAAATGTATGTGCTTCTTAGAGTATAACATATACAGGGCAAATTAATGGACATCCATAGTTCTAATTAGGCGATCGATTGATGATTCGTATCTCACCTGGAAGAATGATCACAGATTCCTCCTTGGCCAGTTTGAAGCAAAAGTCAATGTCGTCGCTAATGTCTTTGAGGAGGGAAACATTCAGTTTCATCTACATCATGCAATAATAAATAAGTACATAAATAGGACTTCGAGGACTGCAGTTTACTTCCACATTGCACAGAACCGAAAAATTCTATGAATTCCTTACCATAACAGCCATGGATCCCACTGGTTTATACGGGCATGAAATGCAAGGAATCTCCTTTATTCTTTCACAACAAATATCAGAGGTCTGCTTTAGTATATTAATGGTCTTTGTAAAGAATACGTCTTCAGTTTGCTGAAGAATACGCGGGACTGCTGCCTAGAACCACGGAAAATATTGTTAAGAAAGAGAAATGAGTGATTTAAGTCGATGGTCTTTTGAAATGCATAAAATTTGGTAGTGAAATTCGCACTTTTCCGGATGAAGTCAGAACTTCAGACATTAAGGTCAAGCATCCATGCTTTTGTGGGGAGAAAGAAAAAGGGAAGGGCAAAGCGAATGAAATTTAGCCAAGGGATTTGTAAAGGGAAGGGAAAAGTGGGATTTGTATATGGAAGGGGAAAAGTTAATGAACAACTTAGCTTCTATTTCATCTACTTTCCCCTTCCCTTTTCCTTAGCATTCAAATCCCTCCACAAATCTAAGATCCAAACACAGATTCATGGTCTCATTGACATTGATTTAGGAAAGTGGATATATATTTTTTTTCTTTTCCTTTTCCATTCTTTTGGGAAGGGTTAGAAAATGGCTGCAAGTTATAATTTTTAACTTGACCAATCTAGGAAATGCATCAACCGAATGCAAAAAATTATTTCATTTAAGAAAACAGAACAAATCCTGACTTCAATGTTTCAAAACAAGCACCCAAGGAATAAGGTGCTAGCCTGTATAAAGGAATAAGGTACTAACCTGTATAAATGTCGAAGGACCCCCAAGAATATCAAAATACTTCTTAAGCCGCTCAACAATCTGTTTAAAGGAAAAATAAACCATTAGCATTGGTGCAAGTAAATTCAGTGACAAAAATCAACTTTTTTTTAGCCATGACATCATCCACAAGAACTTTAATGTCTGGTTAATAAAAAAATAAATTTGTGCCCGCATGAAATAAAAATGTTTAAAGTGAGTACAACATAAAAAACCAAATACAATGAAAACAAATCCATGTCTGAATGATAATTCTTAAAACAAATCATCTTGCATTTACTTTCAAGACATTGATCGACAACATAATTCAATACCGAGAATGGTAACCAACATTATCAGAAGAGAAAGTACACAGTGCAAACCTTGGGGTTTCTGAAGATGTCACTTGGATCATTTATCACAAACCAACCAAGTCGCCAACCGGGGACTATCCATCGCTTTGATAAAGAGCCAAGCGTGAGAACTGGAACAACTGAACCAAAAACTCCCATCGGCACAAAAGGATTAGCCCCAAAAGCAAGGTGGCCATAAACTTCATCAGCAATTACAAGAATTTTCAGCCTTTTTGCAGTTTCAGCAATCTAATTGCAATAAATCAGTTAATAGAAAACCCAATGCTTATTGTAACCATAAAACCAATTATGAAGTGAAGAATACCTTCGTCAAATGTTGATAAGTATAGACATTGCCACATGGATTCCCAGGATTTATGATTACCATTGCAGCAGTGTTATGGTCTGCAAGAGCTTCGACAGCATCAAGATCAACTTCCCAACCCTTTTCGGGAAGAAGATCAAAATGCCGAACTTCAATATGTCTAAAAGCAGCACAAAGTTCATAGATTGGGAACCCTGGCCTTGGAAGCAAAATATTCACTCCCGGGCGAGCTAACATTGACAATGCTACATCAATAGCTTGAGTGCAACCAGATGTGACAAAA
Organism: Camellia lanceoleosa; assembly: GCA_025200525.1. NCBI lineage: Eukaryota > Viridiplantae > Streptophyta > Magnoliopsida > Ericales > Theaceae > Camellia > Camellia lanceoleosa. The sequence continues at coordinate 28,779,044 of CM045762.1, read as the reverse complement.
GCATCGTCGGGTGATAACTTGTAAGGGAGATCTCGTGACAAATATTCAGCAATTGCCCTGTTTAAAGAAAAAACAAACAAAATGAACATAAAAAAAATCCCATTTTCAAATACCAATTCCACCATTCCAAACTTCTTGTTAATGAATGCAAGCTAGTTTCATATATTTTAATACCCAAGTCAGCTTCTTCTATAGAAAAAAAGTAATTATGTGAAAGATATGTTATGATGCATGAAGAATATATCAAGGTCTTATGTTAAGTATAATTAATGAAGAAAGCCACCATGAGAGAGCAGAAATGAAAAGCTTAACAAGGTTTATTGTAAGAAAAAATTCAGTCACAATACAAAATTTTCCAACAGTAATACAGAACTAGCCCAAAATTTCAAACATCTTCTGTCTCTTTCCTCACGGACCACATTTCAGCAGATTGATTTTTTTGGGTGAAGGAGGAAAGAGCTTTCTCCTTTCCTTTCCCTACTTCCCTCCTTAATCCTTTCTATCATATGGAGGAAACCTTCCCTTCCCTTTCTATCACAAGGCTAGATTAAGAAATCCCAGTCTAGCAATTCAACAGCAAGTATTAGAGAGAGGGGAATAGCATATATTCTAATCTGTATTTTTATCCTAGCAACTACTACATTAAGCAATTAAGGCACGAGATCTCCTGTCTCAAAATACTCACAACTGCTGCTACTCAAAGCAATCAAGGCATAAGATCCGCTGCCCCCTTGTCTCAAAATACTCACAACAACTTAATCATATCTCAAGGTTCTCATAACTTGAGATTTTCATGACTCAACAGTTGTGAGTATTTTGAAACAAATATGCAAGGAAATTTGGGGAGAAAGAATCCTTGACACAATTAAGAACATACTAAACAAACCAGTTTACTACTGTTATTGGGTTAGTCAAAAAATCAGAAAATTAATCCATTGTTTAGATTTTGGATTTGAGTAGGTATTTATGGAGGGACAAAAAATGAAATGCGTGTTTGAATTTTAGATTTGAGTAAGTATTTATAGAGGGAAAGAAAAATGAACAGAAAAAAGCACAAAAATTTTGCTTCTTTTTTTGCCACTTTTTCATTCTCTGTAAGTTCAGAATCTAAACACGGAAGAAAAACTAAAGTAAACAACAAAACAGAGCATGGAACCCCCAATTGAAGCTGAGAGCGAGAGGAAGGCAATACCCAAATTAGTACTCCTAAATAACTTTCAAATCCAACTATAAAAAATTAGAAATGTAAAAATCAAGTTCAAGACTAACTGACAAACAACAAAAAAAAAAAACCCCAAAATTTGCTACTTCGTCAATCTCTTTTTCATTTTTCTGCCACAAATTTCTTTATAAATTCAAGATTCAAAGACAGCCTAAAAACTAAAGCTAACAAAAAACAGAGTGTGCAACCCCCAATTGAAGCTAAGAGCGAGAGAAAGGCAAAACCCAAATTAGTTCTAGTAAATCACTTACAAATCTAACTATAAAAACATCAAACATGTAAAAATCTAGTTCAAGGCTAAAACAAACAACAATTTCAAATTAAAGTAGGTTCTAGTCTGAGGAAGTCCTGCATAAACAAAAATAATCAGAAAACAGAGCACGCAACCCCCAAATGAAGTTGAGAACGAAAGAAGGGAAAAACCCAAATTAGGTTTCCTAAACTACGAAAACATCCAAACCCAGTTCAAAATTAAGACAAACAACAACGAATTTCACAAGAAAATTATGATAGAACAAGCAATATAATTTATAAAAATGGTTAAAAAATTACGTTCTGGTTTGAGGAAGACCAACTGTGGGAGAGTAGCCATTGAACTTCTCAGAGCGAAGAGTATCGACCACAGCTTCTTCAGCAACAACAGTGGTGTGGAAGCAAGAGTAGGCAGATGGGTCTCCCATACCCAGAGAAATCACTGGCCTCTCGTCGTTGGAATCGATGTTGGCCATCAACAGACCCAGAATGCCTTTGATTGTGATGTTCGTCGGCGTTTCGAATTGTTGGCTACTTCCATTATTCAATTTCTTCGCTCCATTTTCCATTTCTCTGTCTCTGTATCTCACTGTTCCGTGTAGCTCTGGTATGGTATGGTCTGGTATAGGAAGAGAGATAGTAAATTATTTACTATAAATAATAAGTAGAAGAAGTTGAGTATGGGAGAGAAAGAGCGTCCACTCGTCCGAGTTTGCAGGTACTCCTGCACTCTGCATGGCAACAAAACAGTGATGTGTTTCCATTTTGAATAATTCTTGGTAATCACCCTTAATTTTTCCGAATTCTATGATTGTCATTATATTTGTATGGTGTGTTTCTATTTTGAATAATTCTAGGCACCCATCTTTGCGTGGTTGTTATTGAATTTTTATGATAGGAAAATGTTTAAGTGCTCGAATATTCAAGCTCGAATCTGGCTCGGAATTGAAATTTCTCCCTCCTCTCGATCTCACCAGTTCACTCTCGCCTCTCTCACTCTCCTTAGCAGTTCCCTCTCATCTCTCTCACCTCTCTCACTCTCAACAAACCTCTCTCGCCTTTTCGCCTCATCCCTCTCTCAACAACAAAAACCCAATTGAATTAAAAAAAACCCAGAATTAAAATCACCACAAATTCCACATCCAAAGTTCAATTCAAAGCACAAACCTCCACAGAAACCACACGACCTGCCTCGCCTCGCCAAACACTTGAGCCAATTTGGAAGAAGTCATAGCATAAGGCAAATTACCCACAAAGAGCCTAGCAGCTTCAGCTGATTGTGCCTCAGTTTGCTCATCATCTTCATCTTCTTCTTCTTGTTCTGTTTCGGATTCTGCTTCTGTTTCTGATAGTTCTGTGCTCTGCTCGTCAAGGTTGTCGAAGGCGGCCGAAGCTCGGAAGAGAAGGGAGCGAGAGAGGAGAGAGAAAGGACGGGTGTAATGGGGTTTGAGTTTGAAGGGTTTAATGTGTTTTGGTTTGGGGGTGAAGTGGGTGGTGGGGATTGAAGTGAGAGAGGAGGAGTAGTAGTCAGAGGGAAGATGGGGGAGTTTGTTGCATAAAGGGATTGAAGCTGAAGAAGAAGTAGCAGCCATGGAGACACTCATGGGGAAGAGGAAGCTAGAGTCCTACTTCTACTAGAGAGAGAGAACTGGAAATTGATCAGATAAGAGATAAGGCTTGTCCTTGTAGAAGGGAAGGGAGCATTGTATCCCGCGTAGCAGAGTAGCAAATTCATCAATTCGAGCCACTCTCGAGAGCCATGCCTCTCGAACTACGTAGCGGGGCCGTGATAGATATGGGATTCAGAATCTTAGCCTAAGATGAAGGTTTTGTGTAATTTTTGATTTGATAGAGGTGGATTTGTAATATTACATTTTCATTTTATGTGTTCGGTTTATGAGTTAGGAAGGGATTTTAAAAGAAAAAGAAAAATGTCTGTGAAATAGTAATATTGCGAATCAGTGGTGCTACAAGGCCCGAAAAACGGTGCCCCGAATGCCTCAAATTATTATTATTATTTTTTTTTTTCTTTTCAGCAGAAGAAATGAGGGAGGAAGACGAAGGGGGGAAGGGAAGGGGAGGGGAGGGGGAGGAGGAAGAGGGGGAGGAAGGACTGGAGGGGGCCTAAAAAATGGAGGAGGAGGACGCGATCGGCACGATCGGAGGAAGACGGCAACGCGATCAGCGGAGGCCGATGCGACCTCTCTCTCTCTCCCTCTCTTTCTCTCCCTCTTCCTCTGCAACTCAGAGTTGCAGAGATTCAACAATGGCGGAAAGAAAAAAAGAAAAAAAAACGGAATGCCCAAAACGACGTCATTTTGGGCATTCGGGGCATTCGAGCCAACAATATTTCGGACCCTCCAACATTTTCCTATTGCGAACCTACTTTTATCAATCTATAAATTATTTAGAGTTTTATCTTTTGATTTAAATTTATTCTATACATAAATCCTATACTATATAAATTAATCTCCACTGTATAATCACTTACCCAGAATGTTCTAGGTGAAATAATCTGGATATTATATGTGAAATGTAGTTATATTTTACTTATATTTTTCTTTTCTTTTCCTTTCTCTTTTTAAATTTTTTCCCAAATTGATGAATCAAATACAATGTTAATTTTTTTTTACAAGTAATGACGAGGAATTTGCTATTTTAATTTATTTAATTTTTAGTTGGATTGCTATTTTAGTTAGATTGTTTTTGATTCATGAATTTGAAAAATGATTTAAAAGAGAATGAAAAGATAACATACATTTTTCATTTTCTTTTTCAAATCTCTTATCAAATTCATAAACCAAATATAACATTATTGTTTTGATTTTTTGTAAAAAACTATGTAGAAAGTAAGGAAAATGATGTAATAATTTATAGTTATTTTTTTGTCAAAACGAAACCAAAGTGGTTCTTTCCCAAAACAACTACATATTTTTTTGCTTCAGCCTCCTACAACAAATGCTTCCGAATGAGAAAACAAAATAATTTTCTTCTAGTTTCTTCATTCAACAAGCTACTAGTAACTTTGCTCATTCTGACAACTCTATTGGGCGCCGAATTACTAACTGTCACAACCAAAGTCGCTTAACTTTCAGGCAAAGAACTAAGTAGCATCAAAGCCTACAACTCATCATCAAAAATAATTTTCATAGAAGCAAATTGGTTAATAATACTCTTTATTTCATTCAAATGTTCTGGAATAGGGCTGTCCTTTTTATATTTTAAATTTACCAACTTACGAAATATAAAAACTTTATTTGTGGTTGATTTCCTGTCATAAAGGCTTTCTAATTTTTTCCATAAATCATGTGCTAAAGTTTCAGTAGCAACATGATGAAATACACTATCATCAATCCATTGACAAATAACACCAACGACTTTTCGATTAAACCTCTTTCATTCATCATCTTGCATATCCTTGAGTTTGCCACTGTCACCCTCAATAGGCCTATACAAATTTACAAAATAATAGGTCTGAACATTTTAGTTTTCCAAGTTACCCAATTACTTCCATTGAAGCTAGATATGCGATCCACATTCCCCTCCATTGATTTACACAAATAAATAAACTCAAATAAATCGTAAGTTTTGATACCAGTTATTAGGGAAAATAGATGATTTTCCACAAGTAAATCAATCAATGAGAATAAAAACTAATGCAGAAAAATTAAATCAACAGCAACACATGAATTTTTACGTGGTTCCCTCAATGTAAGGTACATCCACGAGATCGAAATTCGATTTCACCATCAACCAAGGAGTTTTTAAACGATTACAAATAAGGCACGAATGGTCTCACAAACCACCTTTAGGTGAATTCCAAATAATCACAAATAAATAAGAGAAAAGACCTCACCAAATAGATAAACAAAAATTTTCGAAATAGAGTTGAAAAAGACTCAAAATAATATCCCAAATCAACTTCACCAAAGCATTCAAATAAGCACACTAACAGTGCTTCAAAGAGCCAAACACGAATCAAGAAAATACTTCAAACAGTGGCATGAAAAGTAGAGTAGCACTCTGACCCAAACTTTTCTTTGATTCTACCAAATTGATTTTCCAATCTATACCTCTGTAGTCCTCTCGGAAATATATATATATATATATATTGTTGATTTTAGGGCTTTTATTTAACCCCTAACTGTTACCAAACAAATTATTAAATATCCATAGGACCTCCAAAAGTTAGATATAATATATATTAAAAATATATTATAACCAACACCAAATCAAACAAAATATTTTAATAAACGAATTGGGTCTCATACTCTAATAAAGAGGTATACCCAACACAATGATAATAATGCAAGTCTTACAAAATAAAAAAAGTTACAAACTCTTGAAATACACATATTAATACAAGTAACCACCATCTATCATAAATTATTATATAAAATATTTAATATTAAAATAGCATGAGTGTATCTATGCACCTACAAGTCCCCACTAATTTTAATATTAAAAATAGACACATAAATTATCAGGCAAAAAAGATATTATGCATCATGAAGGTATGTTCTGCATTGAACCTCAACTAGTGAAATAGTGATCTCTATTCCAGAGTCAGTAATGGTCTCAGACTTGAACTATGACTATTTAGGGGAAATAAAGTAACCAATATCTACACATAATAATCCAGGTGTTGACATAAGCTTTAATGGCCAGCATGTTATACCCTTGTGCTGATCTCAGTCTTTCATGAGTATATTCAAGAAATAAGCCTAGATCTCATAGAAAGCAATCCCACTTTCACACTCGCATAGGTGAAATTCGTTAAAGGTGCTCTTGTAATTCTAACACCTCATTCATAAAGAAATACAGTTTCACAAAAAGTTTAAAAACTCAGCCCTCCAAACATTACAGGATAAATGCACTCACACCATAGGGATAGACAAAAAATAAATAAATTTATTTAGTGCATTTCTTACAACCACTATATGATTTATTCTTCCCATTGAACCTTGTCACAGGATCTCTACTTCTTAGGTTGGATATCCTCATACATGGTTCTTGTATTTGTACTGGCTTAGTCTAATCCCTTTCGGCGTAATATATTCAGACAATTTTAAAAAATAATTTTGCGAATTGATCACAAAATTAGTATCTTTCAAAGATAACATATTTAAGTGCGCAATCACATAAGTCTGGATCTACCATTATAAAACGATCACCTCTACCAACAATTTAGGTGCTCTCACAATCATTCACAAATGTAAAATGATTTCTCAAAAATTTAATTTCATCGGAAAAAGAAAAATTAACCATTCACCTTGTCAATTGCTAGAACTAGCAATAATTAAATATAGCACTATCTAAAATATAATTAGCAGTAGATAAAAATCACCTTGACAGAATATACCAATACAATATCACAAATTTAAAGTACAACGAGATACTTTCATAGCATAAACTGTTCGATCCAAATAAAAACTCCATACCACTTCAAGCTATGCCAAAAAAATAATCTGGTTTGGTTATAATCCTGCAAAACACTCAATTCTCCATAACAAAAGTCATGTTAAATATATATATAGCAAAAGCTATCACAAAAACTTGAAAACCTCCACTAATCCAAAGAGCATATAGCCTTTTTAAAATTTCAATAGCTTAAAAGTCATTGAATTTCATATAAAATTCATGAGCCGAAAAATCGAATACTTTAACTAAATAGCCCATAAATCTTAATTTCAAAAGTCTCAATTTCGTTATTCGAAAAACCTACAAGAAATTCACGACTTAAAATTGATTTCTCACGAGGCTATATAATTATGAATCAGTGTTGAAAATAATTTTTGTTCAGGAGAGAAATAATTTTTAAATTTAAAAATAACAATTAATATCCCCCACTATTTTCAAATTTAAAAATAGTTTTTTCACAACATCACCTGATTTCAAAATAAAAATAAAAAAATTGTTGCATTCCATAACTTACACATTTCATACCCACAATTCTATTTGAAGCCAAATTTTTATTGAGTAAAAACTCAAACTCAAATAAATTCTCTTGGATGGAGCTTGTAAATGTTTTGAAAAATATATCTTATCTAGAGATTCATATCAATTTAACCTCACAATACCCAACAAATTTTGATAACATCAAAAGTCACCAAGTATAAAAGTGTTCTCAAATTTTATAGGAGTATAATATTTTAAACCAATTTTAATGTAGCAAATATGCTTAAAACCATCAATTTCCACATACCACCCTTCTAATAAATGTCTAAAAATTATAGTCCTAAAAAGACTCATCGATAACATTAATCTTGATAAAAGACTCACGCTTTCAATATTTACAAATTCGAGTAATATGTCTACTTTTGCCACAAATAATATAAGGAAGTTATTGGTTCTATAACTCGTTTAACTCAAGTTTCCCTTATTGTGATACTTATCACAAAACAATTCTCAAATTTTTATGGCTTTAATAGATCAAAAATAATTTTTGGGTAAATGAGATAAGTACAAAAATAAATTCATACCTTAGTGATGGATACCTCCATATATTTGGAAGCAAATGATCACAAATTCTCTCTTGCTTCATTGGAAAGGCTTGCTGAAATCTTCATTATTTAATCTCATGTGGCTAGTAGTCTATCATCTACCAGGAACCACTTTTTATTTCTCCATTTTTTTTTTTTGGGAGGGGGGTTCCTAATGGTTTTTGACTCCATCTTTACCAAAATAAATAAAGAATTAAAGAGTCCAAATAAATATGGACAAGAATCATCACCATAGGAAGACACTAGATTTACATGATTTGAAAATTTTGCCTATATCCACAAATATTGCCCCTTGTCCACTATATTAAATATGTATTACATGTCATATCTCTAGATATATGAAAATACAATAAATTAGACTGAGGTGCGATAATCTCGCTATCTTTAAGAAGATTCAAGCCCTTCTTGGTTGGTAAAATTACTACTCATCAATATAACAGAATATCACATATTAACCTGCCTCTCCCAGGATACAACAATCCGAGTTTTAGTCGTGTTGACTCAATCAATCCTGCACAAGTAGGTGAGTTCAAAGCTCCACCATAAAAACACCTTTATAAATTGCCTAACCGTTTTTGTATAAATACAATATAAAATATATATATATATGCACACTCATATTCTTTATGTACACTTCCTTGTATATATACACATCCACCAAAACATGAAGAGTCATAGTTAATACAATAATGAATCAATTATAAATCACCATCATTATAGGACAATTCAATACCATAAATGTATGCAACTCATAGTTTTAATTCACATGTAGTAGCTGATGTGTTGCGTGCACAATGACCATGATGTATGGACAACTCAACCAACATGTATGTTAGAGCATCTCCAATGGTAAGTTATTTGAGCTACCATTGCTAAAATTTGACAAGAGTTCTCAAAATGATAATTTGACAAATTACTACTATTCATTGCTAAATTATAACAATAGCAATGGTATTATAGCAAATACCACTGGAAATGCTCTTACACTCTCAAGCTTCCAATGATAATAATGCATGTCTTAATAAAAAGAGTTCCAAACTCTTGAAACACACATATTAATACAAGTAACCACCATCTATCATAAATTAAATAAATTATTATATAAAATATTTAATATTAAAATAAATGAGTACATCTATGCACCACCACAATTTTACAAATACCATACTGCTGGGTAAAAATTCAATGGTGATGGCTTACATAGCCAGTATCGGCCTGAATTATTTAGTATTCTATTTGCTGATTGGAGTGTCGGTGATAGAAAGACTTCACCCTCCCCAAAGCTTCTTCAAGTGAAGATGGTTCAACCGCGAAAGTGATGCGAATCCAATCTTTCATACCCACAGCAAGTCCTGCCAAAATATATATATATATAAAAATTTCAATTTCAGAAGTCAAAAGCAAAACCCAAACCCTTCCCAACATCTTGATTATCACTTGGTCTATTTGGTCTGGTTCTGTTGTGCATAACTATAAGGAGTGTAACCTACGAAGCACGAACATAGATATGTTGACACGAAAATTTTCAAATTATGCAGAACACAACTTATGAGGTAACACGCTACATTATTGTTTCTTTTATTATTGGATTCCAAATGTAAACTTGTAATATGTTTATGTGTGTCAAAGCGATGAACACGTGTGTATTTCAAGTGTCCAAAGTGTGTCCGGATCTTTAAAAAATTTAAAAATCATAGAACAAGTTTGGATGTTCACATGTTAAGAAGAGTCCAACGAGTGCCAATGTCAAACACAAACACATCATTTCCTTAGAAGTGTATGTGCTTCTTAGAGTATAACATATACAGGGCAAATTAATGGACATCCATAGTTCTAATTAGGCGATCGATTGATGATTCGTATCTCACCTGGAAGAATGATCACAGATTCCTCCTTGGCCAGTTTGAAGCAAAAGTCAATGTCATCGCTAATGTCTTTGAGGAGGGAAACATTCAGTTTCATCTACATCATGCAATAATAAATAAGTACATAAATAGGACTTCGAGGACCGCAGTTTACTTCCACATTGCAGAGAACCGAAAAATTCTATGAATTCCTTACCATAACAGCCATGGATCCCACTGGTTTATATGGGCATGAAATGCAAGGAATCTCCTTTATTCTTTCACAACAAATATCAGAGGTCTGCTTTAGTATATTAATGGTCTTTGTAAAGAATACGTCTTCAGTTTGCTGAAGAATACGCGGGACTGCTGCCTAGAACCACGGAAAATATTGTTAAGAAAGAGAAATGAGTGATTTAAGTTGATGGTCTTTTGAAATGCATAAAATTTGGTAGTGAAATTCGCACTTTTCTGGATGAAGTCAGAACTTCAGACATTTTAAGGTCAAGCATCCATGCTTTTGTGGGGAGAAAGAAAAAGGGAAGGGCAAAGCGAATGAAATTTAGCCAAGGGATTTGTAAAGGGAAGGGAAAAGTGGGATTTGTATATGGAAAGGGAAAAGTTAATGAATAACTTAGCTTCTATTTCATCTACTTTCCCCTTCCCTTTTCCTTAGCATTCAAATCCCTCCACAAATCTAAGATCCAAACACAGATTCATGGTCTCATTGACATTGATTTAGGAAAGTGGATATATTTTTTTTTTCTTTTCCTTTTCCATTCTTTTGGGAAGGGTTAGAAAATGGCTGCAAGTTATAATTTTTAACTTGACCAATCTAGGAAATGCATCAACCGAATGCAAAAAATTATTTCATTTAAGAAAACAGAACAAATCCTGACTTCAATGTTTCAAAACAAGCACCCAAGGAATAAGGTGCTAGCCTGTATAAAGGAATAAGGTACTAACCTGTATAAATGTCGAAGGACCCCCAAGAATATCAAAATACTTCTTAAGCCGCTCAACAATCTGTTTAAAGGAAAAATAAACCATTAGCATTGGTGCAAGTAAATTCAGTGACAAAAATCAACTTTTTTTTAGCCATGACATCATCCACAAGAACTTTAATGTTTGGTTAATAAAAAAATAAATTTGTGCCCGCATGAAATAAAAATGTTTAAAGTGAGTACAACATAAAAAACCAAATACAATGAAAACAAATCCATGTCTGAATGATAATTCTTAAAACAAATCATCTTGCATTTACTTTCAAGACATTGATCGACAACATAATTCAATACCGAGAATGGTAACCAACATTATCAGAAGAGAAAGTACACAGTGCAAACCTTGGGGTTTCTGAAGATGTCACTTGGATCATTTATCACAAACCAACCAAGTCGCCAACCGGGGACTATCCATCGCTTTGATAAAGAGCCAAGCGTGAGAACTGGAACAACTGAACCAAAAACTCCCATCGGCACAAAAGGATTAGCCCCAAAAGCAAGGTGGCCATAAACTTCATCAGCAATTACAAGAATTTTCAGCCTTTTTGCAGTTTCAGCAATCTAATTGCAATAAATCAGTTAATAGAAAACCCAATGCTTATTGTAACCATAAAACCAATTATGAAGTGAAGAATACCTTCGTCAAATGTTGATAAGTATAGACATTGCCACATGGATTCCCAGGATTTATGATTACCATTGCAGCAGTGTTATGGTCTGCAAGAGCTTCGACAGCATCAAGATCAACTTCCCAACCCTTTTCGGGAAGAAGATCAAAATGCCGAACTTCAATATGTCTAAAAGCAGCACAAAGTTCGTAGATTGGGAACCCTGGCCTTGGAAGCAAAATATTCACTCCCGGGCGAGCTAACATTGACAATGCTACATCAATAGCTTGAGTGCAACCAGATGTGACAAAAGCATCGTCGGGTGATAACATGTAAGGGAGATCTCGTGACAAATATTCAGCAATTGCCCTGTTTAAAGAAAAAACAAACAAAATGAACATAAAAAAAATCCCATTTTCAAATACCAATTCCACCATTCCAAACAACTTGTTAATGAATGCAAGCTAGTTTCATATATTTTAATACCCAAGTCAGCTTCTTCTATAGAAAAAAAGTAATTTGAAATTTACTAAATATCTGAGGACTCTAGAATTCTGTGAAAGATATGTTATGATGCATGAAGAATATATCAAGGTCTTATGTTAAGTATAATTAATGAAGAAAGCCACCATGAGAGAGCAGAAATGAAAAGCTTAACAAGGTTTATTGTAAGAAAAAATTCAGTCACAATACAAAATTTTCCAACAGTAATACAGAACTAGCCCAAAATTTCAAACATCTTCTGTCTCTTTCCTCACGGACCACATTTCAGCAGATTGATTTTTTTGGGTGAAGGAGGAAAGAGCTTTCTCCTTTCCTTTCCCTACTTCCCTCCTTAATCCTTTCTATCATATGGAGGAAACCTTCCCTTCCCTTTCTATCACAAGGCTAGATTAAGAAATCCCAGTCTAGCAATTCAACAGCAAGTATTAGAGAGAGGGGAATAGCATATATTCTAATCTGTATTTTTATCCTAGCAACTACTACACTAAGCAATTAAGGCACGAGATCTCCTGTCTCAAAATACTCACAACTGCTGCTACTCAAAGCAATTCAAGCATAAGATCCGCTGCCCTCTTGTCTCAAAATACTCACAACAACTTAATCATGTCTCAAGGTTCTCGTAACTTGAGATTTTCATGACTCAACAGTTGTGAGTATTTTGAAACAAATATGCAAGGAAATTTGGGGAGAAAGAATCCTTGACACAATTAAGAACATACTAAACAAACCAGTTTACTACTGTTATTGGGTTAGTCAAAAAATCAGAAAATTAATCCATTGTTTAGATTTTGGATTTGAGTAGGTATTTATGGAGGGACAAAAAATGAAATGCGTGTTTGAATTTTAGATTTGAGTAAGTATTTATAGAGGGAAAGAAAAATGAACAGAAAAAAGCACAAAAATTTTGCTTCTTTTTTTGCCACTTTTTCATTCTCGGTAAGTTCAGAATCTAAACACGGAAGAAAAACTAAAGTAAACAACAAAACAGAGCATGGAACCCCCAATTGAAGCTGAGAGCGAGAGGAAGGCAATACCCAAATTAGTACTCCTAAATAACTTTCAAATCCAACTATAAAAAATTAGAAATGTAAAAATCAAGTTCAAGACTAACTGACAAACAACAAAAAAAAAAACCCAAAATTTGCTACTTCATCAATCTCTTTTTCATTTTTCTGCCACAAATTTCTTTATAAATTCAAGATTCAAAGACAGCCTAAAAACTAAAGCTAACAAAAAACAGAGTGTGCAACCCCCAATTGAAGCTAAGAGCGAGAGAAAGGCAAAACCCAAATTAGTTCTAGTAAATCACTTACAAATCTAACTATGAAAACATCAAACATGTAAAAATCTAGTTCAAGGCTAAAACAAACAACAATTTCAAATTAAAGTAGGTTCTAGTCTGAGGAAGTCCTGCATAAACAAAAATAATCAGAAAACAGAGCACGCAACCCCCAAATGAAGTTGAGAACGAAAGAAGGGAAAAACCCAAATTAGGTTTCCTAAACTACGAAAATATCAAAACCCAGTTCAAAATTAAGACAAACAACAACCTATTTCACAAAAAAAATTATGATAGAACAAGCAATATAATTTATAAAAAGGTTAAAAAATTACGTTCTGGTTTGAGGAAGACCAACTGTAGGAGAGTAGCCATTGAACTTCTCAGAGCGAAGAGTATCGACCACAGCTTCTTCGGCAACAACAGTGGTGTGGAAGCAAGAGTAGGCAGATGGGTCTCCCATACCCAGAGAAATCACTCGCCTTTCGTCGTTGGAATCGATGTTGGCCATCAACAGACCCAGAATGCCTTTGATTGTGATGTTCGTCGGCGTTTCGAATTGTTGGCTACTTCCATTATTCAATTTCTTCGCTCCATTTTCCATTTCTCTGTCTCTGTATCTCACTGTTCCGTGTAGCTCTGGTATGGTATGGTCTGGTCTGGTATAGGAAGAGAGATAGTAAATTATTTACCATAAATAATAAGTAGAAGAAGTGAAGTACGGGAGAGAAAGAGCGTCCACTCGTCCGAGTTTACAGGTACTCCTGCGCTCTGCATGGCAACAAAACAGTGATGTGTTTCCATTTTGAATAATTCTTGGTAATCACCCTTAATTTTTCCGAATTCTATGATTGTCATTATATTTGTATGGTGTGTTTCTATTTTGAATAATTCTAGGCACCCATCTTTGCGTGGCTGTTATTGAATTTTTATGATATGGGATTCAGAATAAATCTTAGCCTAAGATGAAGGTTTTGTGTAATTTTTGATTTGATAGAGGTGGATTTGTAATATTATATTTTCATTTTATGTGTTTGGTTTATGAGTTAGGAGGGGATTCTAAAAGAAAAAGAAAAATGTCTGTGAAATAGTAACATTACGAATCTACTTTTATCAATTTATAAATTATTTAGAATTTCATCTTCTGATTTAAATTTATTTTATACATAAATTCTATACTACATAAATTAATCTCTACTATATAATCACTTACCCAGAATGTTCTAGGTGAATTAATCTGGATATTGTATGTGAAATGTAGTTTTATTTTATTTTTATTTTTATTTTTATTTTTCTTTCTCTTTTTAAATTTTTTCCAAAATTGATGAACCAAATACAATGTTAGTTTTTTTTACAAGTAATGACGAGGAATTTGCTATTTTAATTTATTTAATTTTTAGTTGGATTGCTATTTTAGTTAGATTGTTTTTGGTTCATGAATTTGAAAAATGATTTAAAAGAGAATGAAAAGATGTGTGAAATGTAACTTACCTTTTTTATTTTCTTTTTCGAATCTCTTATCAAATTCATAAACCAAATATAACATTATTGTTTTGATTTTTTGTAAAAAACTACGTAGAAAGTAAGGAAAATGATGTAATAATTTATAGTTATTTTTTTGTCAAAACGAAACCAAAGTGGTTCTTTCCCAAAACAACTACATATTGGTAAAAAAATTATGATTTTAATTATTAAATTTTATTATAAATCTGTAATAATTTTTCAAAATGCAACTAATTTGATATTTTTTCTTAATTTAGATATGAATGAATTTCATTCATGTATAGCAATATACAAATTAAGAAAAAATATTTAAAAAATACGTTTATGAATTATAATAATTGTAATGGGACCTACATCATAGTAATTTTAAATCTACACATTACAACTCAATTCTAAGTAAATTTTGAGGCAATTTATTTTTATAAGTTATGGTATTTCTACTCATATAATTATGATAAATGAGATGATAAACTCAATATAATATGTAAAATATGGTCATTGAAAACAAAATATATTACAGATTTAGAAACATTTTTCTCATATAAATCTGTGATGGAGTTCATATTTTAATTGAGAGGACAAATACTAAGATAAATTGTTGGATAAAGTTGGCTTAAAACACAAAAGTTAATTTGATTTAAAAAAATATAAATATTAAAAAACTGTCTTTAAAAGTTAAATTTCTAAAATTTTTAATTGATACGAAATATAAAAAAAGCAATTGTTAATTAAACATATGTAATAACAAAATGTTTTCTTAAATATTTTTATGAAATAATAAAGGAGATTTTAATTAATGGTAATAAATTTATTGAATTTTTTTTTGATAAAATCTTAAATGGTATGTATTATTTTTAGAAGGAAAGTTGAAAATATTTTCAACACTATAACTTAAAATGTGAATTTTTAAAAATTGAGAACAGGCATATGTCATTATTGACTACAAATTTGGTGACACTTTTGTTGTGTTGAACTCAAAAAGTATGAACTAAATTATTTAAATTGAAATAATAAAAATTAAAATAAAATTTAGATAAAATTATAACTAAAAAAAATTTGGAAACCAAATTGTGGAGAGACAGAGAGAAAATTGTGGAGTTAGAGAGAGAAAATGATGATAAATGGAAAGACAAGATCCATGTTAAATGGTATATATTAATTTTAGAGGGCAAGTTGAAAATATTTTAAACACTATAACTTAAAATGCAAATTTTAAGAAATTGAGGACAGCCATGTGTCATTATTGACTACAAATTTGGTGGGATTCATCTCATGCAACACTTTTGTCGTGTTCAACTTAAAAAGTATGAATTAAGTTATTTAAATTGAAATAATAAAAATTAAAATAAAATTTAGATAAAATTATAAAGATAAAAAATATATAAAACTAAAAATTTTAGGAAACCAAATTGTGGATAGACAGAGAGAAAATTGTAGAGTTAGAGAGAGAAAATGATGAGAAAGGGACAGACAAGATCATGAGAAAATCATGTGAAATGCTACGCAATACAAGCTGCAAGCAATGTGAGAGGAAGATGGTCTGGAAAAATTATTGATTTGTTAGACGGTGTCACGCGACCGTACCATTCATTGATCACAATTTGTTATATTTTTTAGAAAAATATTTGATAATTTGAATTTGTATAATTTAAATGTATTAAAACGATATCGTTTTATTTTTAAAATAACATCGTTTTGATATATTTAAACTATGAATTTTTAGATTACCAAACATTATTAATTTTTTTATTTTTTTGTTAATCATCATTTAATAGCAATTTTTAAATATCATTTTTTCTATTAATTACAATATCATTCAGACACTGTCCCTATCTAAAATCAACTAATCACTGGCGGTGTTTGAGAAGGAGGGTAAAATTTTAGCCTCATTTTAAATAAATAGTCAAAAAAATTATATTATTGTAGCTGAGTTTGTGTCTTTTTTTCTTTTTTTTAAAATCAGAAACTGGTGTGGGCAGATTTGGCATAAGTATATGACTGTGCAGGGCATATTTGAAATTACGATTTTGCTCTTTTACTTGTTGACTAATCCACCAACTTAGCCTTCCAACTCACGGGGACACTTTAGTCATTTCATATCCTAACATAATCATAATTCAAGTCAGGCACGCTTCATTACGTTATGTACGACTTTTGGAAATAATTTAATTATTTTTTATTTAAACATCATTTCAAATACATTTTTCAATACAATAATTCAAATGAAAATTCAACCTAACTTTTTAAATACAAAAACTAAAATAACCTACTAAAATAATTAAAAAACTAAAAACCTTTAAAATAGTCACTTCTCAAACAGCCACAGATGGTGTTTGGCAAGTTGATTTGTGGCTAAAATAGTCGCAAAAAAACAAAATAGGCTATTTTAATCACAACAAACAAACATCACATCTAACTCATAATTATTACACTCTTCTCTCACAAAAAAAATTAAAAAATTAAAAAATTATTTTCAAACCAAACTCTTTAATCCAAGCTAAAATAATTAAAAAAAAAATTAAAAAATCAACTCACTTTTCAAACGGAGTGACTGTCTGTTAAAATTTGTTTTACTCTGGATGTGGTTGGCACCTCTCCACGCGTCTTATGCAAAAGCGTCACAACTTTTATTTTTCTTTTCTATTTTTTTTTTCTTTTTCTTTCATGATAAAATAAATTCCATGAAATTATTTTATTAGGAATACATAAAAAATTATTAAATTTTCAACCAAATACTCGTATAAGTGTGAGATTCACATATATATTTAATAAAAAATTTAAGATGTCTAACACTTTCTATCAATTAATAGTGTTTATGTTGTTTTAGATATGACTTATAAATTAATTTTTTTACTTATTATAAAAAGACGTACAAAAAATAAAAAAATGATGGGTGTGTTTGATTTGTGTTTTAAGATAAATTTATAAATTTTTTTAGTTTGTTTGGTTGTATATTTTGAAAATAACTTTGCAATTTGAGAGTTTGAGATGATTTGATATTTTATTTTAGTTGAGTAGATATGTGTGATAGGAAAAGTGATTAAGAAGGAAAAAGAAAAAGCGATTGATTGATGTGTAGAAAATATAAAGTGATTTTGAAAAAAAAATTCGAAAAATTTGAACCAAACAAAATTTTAATTTTTTTTTCAAAACTTGTATCTTGAGACATAAACCAAACTAGTTCGATATGACTCAAATAAGTCAAAACAGTTTATTATGGTTGACAAATATCGTTTTAGTGAGTTTTTTTTATTTTATTTTCAATTTTTAAATATCTTAGTAGTATTCTAGAGGCTTCGTTTGGAAAGTGGATTGATTTTTTGACTTTTTAACAATTTTAGCTTAGGATTAAAAAGCCTGATTTGAAAAGGACTTTTGGTTTTTTTGACTTTTTTAATTTTTTTATAAAAGAAAGAATATAATGATTATCGGTTAGATGTGATATTTTATCTTATTAGATTAAAAAATTTATTTTATTTTCTGTGACTATTTTAGCCAAAAAAAAAACAAAAAAAAAGTCACAAAACCTTCTTCCCAAACATAGGCAGAACAACTTAAATAATAATAAAAAAATCAATGGTACGTACTTTTGAATTAAAAAATAAATAAATTAAATAGTATTAATCAAACACCTCACTTTTTTCAAGTACAATGTGATTTTAAATAATATTAGGTCTCGCTTAAGTAGTTAAAAAAATAAAAAAAAAACAAAAAAAAAACACATCACCACTCTCTTTTTTTTTTCACTTTTTTTAAAAAAAAAAAAAAAAAAATTACAAAAATAAAAAAATAAAAAAAAAAGCCTTACATGAATTATTAACAAAATTTTCCATTATTTTCAACATCATGAGAATTTAAGAAATCCTTGAAAAAATTCGCTACGTGTACACAAGAAGTGCACAAAATTATTTTATTTTTGTATTTTTTTATATATAAGAGAAGATATGAGAATAACAAACGGACAATCTTTTATAGATACATCAATTGTCGCTACTAGGTTAATCTCAATAGTTTTTCTATGTTCGTTTGTTTTGTTTTGTTTTGTTTTTTGTTTTTTTATTTTGTTTTTGCTTTTTTTTTTTTTTTTTTTTGCATGAGAAAGTCTTATATTGAAGTCATATGCCAAATAACAATGTTAGGAACACATAACATAAATACATAATTTGACACAAAAAACACATTTACAAGATTTATTAATAAAAGTTACTTTTTAAATTTTTTTTCCATTCATTTATTTTCTCTATTTGATTTTGTGTTCAACTTCTCTACTCCTAAACTTATTATATGACAAATTTTTGTTGGACCTAATTGGACAGTTCTAAGAATTAAATGGGGAAGAGAAATTGAATTGCGATTCTAAATGACAATAACCACTAGCTACCACTTGTGCATGCAAGTGTGATTAGATAAGATAAGATCTACTCATTGACGAGTGGTTCAAATAGTTATTTTCCCCCATAAAATTAGGTTACAATAAAATATCCTCTTTGGATGGAGTTCAATCATGGATTATTTTTTATTGATTTATATATGATATAATAATAAGGGACAATTAAAAAAAATTTAAAGTTTAACTCTTATAATAAAATAAATTTTAAATTTTATTAATTTAAAATCTAAATTTTTGATTTATTTTCAATTTAAACCATCTGTCTATTTTTATCAAGTAAAATAATTTAAAAAATAATTTTAGACATTTTATGTGTACCTATATTGAGTTTAATAACTAAAATACTCATTTTCCATCTATTTTATTTAATATAAATAGACGAATAGTTTAAAGTGAAAACATATCAAAAGATTATAATTTAAATTGATAAAATTAAAAATTCAGAATTTATTTTGTTAAGATACTCAAATTTTGAGATTTTTCTAATTATCCCATAATAATAATAATAATAATAATAATAATAATAAAGATTAAATATAACACAAATGATACAAATAAAATTTTAAAGTGAGAGAGAAAACTCCATAAAATATATAAAAAATAATAATTTATTTACAAGCATAGTATAGAAAGACTTGAACCATAACAAGATTGGAAATTTTGAAATTTTGACTAATTTAGTAACTTTTTGCTAATTAAAAAAAAAAAAAGTAAGAAAGAAAATTTGATGCTGTTGGTTTTTTTTTTTAAAAGAGACGCAAATAAAAGAAAAAAAAGATAGTTTGAAGATCTTTTTTTTTTTTTGTATTGTGTTGATAGTTTAACCAATTAAAGCTCAATCATCTTTCTAATCAAACCAAATCAAGTCTTAATCTTATTAAATGGGATTAGTTACATGAATCATTCTTCTCTAATAGATTCTATTAAAGGTCATTTGGTCAATCAAGTTAAAGAGATTCATATTTTTATTTATTATACTAGTCCACGTTTATTTAGGCTTGTCCTTTCTTCTAACATTTTCCTCTATTATTACTGTATTACATTTATTCACTGTTGTTTCTGTATTGTATATGACCAAACCATTTCTCCCTAAAAAATCATTATTTCATTTTGTTAGGAAAATGAAAGGAAAACCTTTCTCCTTATTGGCATTTGGTATTACTTGTTGGGTTTAAATGTCTTTTTATTTTGTTGTTTAGTTGATAATTTATTGTTAAGATATACTAGTTTATTTATTTTTTGGCTTGTTTGGAGAGGAGCAGAGAACAAGCAAACCAAAAAAATAAGGGTAAGTTACAAATACATTTATTGAGATTTGTTTAAAATATAATTGCATCCTATGGTTTAGAAAATAACAAATATTCCCTTATTAGAATTTTTTATTTAATGGAATTTAACTTAAAAAATGAAATTCATAATTGCTCTCTTATACAATAATAAAATTATCTAAATTATTAATTGAAACATATTTATAATATTATTAAAAACCGTTAATTGACTTAATAATTTATTAATAAAAGGGCGATTTGTTATGAAATTAGAAATCTCAAGGGGTAGAATGTAATTTCTAAAACTATAAAGGGCGATTCGTATTTTAATTAAATTTCAGATGATGTATTTATAATTTATCCAAAAATTAATTGCGTAAAGACAAGGGCAAGCCCCTTAACTCAAACTTGTTTGGTTGTTTGATTAAAGGAGTTAATAGTGAAATGATTCCTAATATCATGAATTAGTATAGGATTACTTATTCAATTAAATTGGTGAAATCAATATTTATTATGTATTCATTTTAATTTTTTCCTTTCATGTTTGAATTATGATCCCCAACCTTTTTTAATATTAAAAATTCGCCAATATCGTCGGATTGAATGTCTGACATACATATAATCCAAGTAGTAAAATTTGCAATCAAACATAGGATTATGAATTCATAAACTAACAATTTCAATCTTATATTATAATCTTACTAATCAAACATACCCTTTTAAGTACTATTTTCTCTCTTAAATTACCAAGTATTATTGAATCTTGCCAAATTTTAACGCAGACAATTGAAATTATTTCTTGTAACTCATTTCATAGAATTCCAATTCTCTATAATGACATGTTCTATTCCAATTTTACATTTTCTCATTCTAATATAAATTTAAACTTTATAACCAATTTTAATATATTTACAAATCATCTTTTAATTGTAAAAGTCAAGGAAATTCTAACAAACAAAAGCATAATTAATCAGATTTAAAAAATATGTCATAAGATTTATCATTTTTTTATCCTCACAGTATGAAAAATCTATTTGGTAAACAATCCAACAAAAATTAATTGTAGTAACATTTCATTAAAAGAACTATGAAATTTTGTGTAATGTTAATCCTATATAAAATTCACACATTCTCTATACTTTAAGGTTGTGTTTAGTTCATGAATTTATGAAAGGATTTAGAAACAAAAAGAAAAAATATGTGTGAAATATAATCATATTTTATTCATTTTCATCTACATTTTTCCTTTACATTATCAAATCTCTTACGAAATTTATGAATCAAATATAACCTAAGGTGATTAAAAAAAAAATTACTATGCCCTATTTTTTAAATCTGATTGTTTATGCTTTGTTTTTACAATAAAATATAATTATTAAGTAAATTAAAACTAATTGTAACAGTGTAATTCATATTTTACAGAGAAGGTGTAAAATGGAATAAAACATTCAATTTCGAACATTTGAACTTTTTTTAAAAAAGGCAATGACCAAAATCACATTAAAATTGATAGGAATCAATATCCATGTTTATGAAAAGTTATAATTTATTAATAATTTTTTGGACAAATTATAAAAAAATTCAGGGTGTTGTCTTTGTAACAAAATAAAATTTAAAATTTTTATTTTATTAATTTAAACCCTAAATTTTTAATTTATTTTTTATCTAAACTATTTTCCTACTTTTGTTAAGTAAAATCGATGAAAATGAATATTTTAATCATTAAACTCAATGAAAAATGATATTTTAAATATTTTGTGCATACAGACATTGAATTTAATGACTAAGATATATTAGGTTTTTATTCTTGGCAATCCCGTTTGGCAAAACTTTTTTCAATTGTAATTTTTTTCGTTCTTTTATTTCAGTGAGGTTATGAGTTTTATATACGAATTCAACTCGAATTGTGCCTTGTAAGTTGTAGAGAACTTTGTGATGTCTATTCTTTCATGTTTGTCACTTCACTGATTATGTCGAGGATTGGGCTGCCTGGTCATCTTACGGGAGTCCAAGGGGCAACGCCCTTTGGCGAGTCCGAGGCAACGCCTAGGTGAGGTCGAGGGGCAGCGCCCCCAAAGCAAAAAGCAAAATTACAGTTGAAGTTGTTTTTCCGCTCGAGCAGCCATTCTTGCGCTCAAGTGGAGATCACGACATTTCAGAAGTTTCACTCTCCTACAAAAGTATTGGGAGTTGTTTTTTACAACTGGAGCGGCCATTCCTGAGCTCGAACGTAGATCTGCTCGAACAGTCATTCTTGCGCTCGAGCGGAGATCGCGGACCTGTTTTCTATAAACATGTATTTCAGTTTGATTTTAAGGTACGGCTTCCAGATCTTCTTCTCGAGTATTAGGGTTTTTATCTGTAATTTCTTTGCTTGTTTCCTTTGATATCTGTGAGAGTTTAACCATGAATTGGGTGGATTACATCAAAGGGTTTGTTTAGTTTGGTTTATTAAAAAAAGATAGAGTTGTTCTTCGGTGGATTCCGTGGAAGTTGGGCTTAAAGTTTTGGTGGATTGTAGAATGGCTCATCATCGTGGATTCAACATCGGCATTGTGGATTCAACGTTGGATAAGACAATTCCGAGGTGAAAGACATGATTGGAAGAGGCACATAGGGGTCGGTCAATTCAGGCGTGAATTCGCTAGGTAATTGAGATTTATGTATTCTTAGGGGTTGTTTGGCATTGGCTAATATAGCTAACTTTTTTAGCCTGAGACTTTTTTAGCTTAGTTTTTTTTGCCTCGTTTGGTTTTTGTTTTGGGACTTTTTTTAACTTTTGTGAGAGAAAAATTGTAATGATTATAGATAAAAAGTGATATTTTATCTTATTGACTTATATAGTTTATTTTGTCTTTTTGTGCTTTTTTAGTCCCAAAATCTTAGCCAAACGAGCACTTAGTGGATTGTTTTTGTGACTTTTACCTGTGATTTTTTTTTTTATCATAATTGGAGGCGCTTCAATTGTGATTTTTTCACGTTAAAATCGTTGCATTGATTTGTGTTGATTGTTTGATTGAGATTGTTATTTACTAGTTAAAATTGATACATAATCACAAATCAATATTTAGGAGATTTCTAGATTTTTCAAGATATATATTTTTCCATTAGTATTATTTAACAAAACTACGCAAATGCTTTAAATTGAAAACAAATAAAAAATATTATGATTTAAATTGATAAAATTGAAAACTCTAGGTTTTTTGGTTTTTATGATTTAAATTGATAAAATTGAAAACTCTAGGTTTATATTTTTTATTTTTTAATTGTCCCTAATTCTTTCTATGTTCTATGACCTGCAATATGAATACAAATCTTTTTGAACCAATGTCATTTTGGTAAACCCCCTGGACTAGTTTCGTAATATTTTCTAGTTTATTTCGTATTTTTTTTATTTTTTTGCCATCTAAATTTTTTTTTTTTGAAAAGTTCATATGGGTTTTGAATTATTATTATTATTATTATTATTATTATTATGTCTTTAACCTTTTAGGTTCTTATAGATTAGGAAGACAAGAAAAATAAACTTTTTTGTAATAAAAATTAAAAATAATTTCACTAAAATTATCAATTTTATTTAATGAAAATAGATAAATGATTTAAATTAAAAATAAATAAAAATGAACTTTTTTGTAATAATTTTTTTTAAAAAAAATCACTAAGATTAAAGAAAAAATATATAATAAAAAAAACATAAACACTTGCCAAACAAGATGAATTCTTTAGGCCTCGTTTGGAATAAAAGTTGAGGCTAAAATAATTATATAAGACAAAACATGTTATTTTAGCCAAATAAAATAAAACGTCACATTCAACTCATAATTATTTATTTTTTCTCTTATAAAAATCAAAAAAATCAAAAAAAACTTATCACAAACCAAACTTTTTAACTCCAAAATAAAATAACCAAAAAACCTATCCACATCGAATGACTTTGTTTCGTTTTACACTTGCAATAAAACCTAAATCAAACAATTAATCATTTCGGTTTGCTTAAATAGACAGAAAGTGACCATTTTTAAAAAAAAAAACAAACAGTGAAATTTCTCATTTAGAGCTCGACCAATGAGCAAATCATCCACAAATATGTCTTGTCTAGATCTCATTCGTCAAAAATCCTAGTTTTGAGACAACTTTAACATCATTTTTCACGTGTGCCTTTGAAAGCAATGAAAGTGGGAAAAGCAAAACTTGCAAGAAAATGACCCTTAGATAAGACTTGTATATTTCGATTCTCCACAAAAAAAAAAAAAAAAAAAACCTTAGGGATTGTTTGGCGTGTCCTAAATAAGTGTATTTTTTATCTTTTTAGACTAAAAAGTTGAGTGAAAAAATATAGATGTTTGAGTTAATTTTTTGACTCTTTATGAAAAAATATGTATTAAAAAATTATATAAATTAGTGTGTAGGGGAAAATTAAGATTGAGAGTTGTGCAGCCGTAATTTTTTACTTTTGGTGAATAGTGATAATTTTTTAACTTTTTGAATAACTTTTTAATTTTTAACTTTTTTTACACTTCTCAAACTTGGCCTTAATAATGTTATATTCTAAAAAAAAACATTCAAGAAAATATATTTATAAATTACAATCATTCTACATAAAACTTATATTTCACTAATTTTAAATCTATACCATATGTCTCATTTCGAGATAAAATTCAACACATATTTTCATAGTCTATAACATTTCTAAAAAACATTAGCATATGATATTCAATAATTTCGGCCATTAAAAGCTTTAATTTTGTCCTTAATAAAAAATTAATGCAATCATCTTTAAATTTTTGAAATTTATTATAAATTTATTAAACTCTAGAGTAGTTGACTATAATTTATCTACACTTTTATTAGTAGATAGAAGCAGAACAAAAAGGGGAAAAAAATATATGGAAAATATATTAAAACCTCTAAAAAGCTCATAATTTATTAACAACGATATGATAGGTTATACATCAATTTTTGATTTGTCTCAAAATTAATTATATAGAACTCAACTTGTGTCATTGTTGTTGAATCATAGGTTCTAAATTGTAGACTTTTAGCATTCATATGGAAATCAATGAGCCCGGCCCACGGGCCGATATTACCCTCTTTCAAAACTTGTTTCATATAAACTTCTGATGTGAACCTATATAGAGCATAGCCCAAGAGGAAGCCCAGGAGATGATGGGGTTCGATTCCACTCTCACGAGCTACACCATGAGGGCCTCTTATTCATTAGCCCAAGTTCGCTGCTAATAAAAAGATTTAACATTTTCAGGCAAACAAAAAGATATCGTTTGCACCAAAAAAAATAATTAAAAAATAAACGTGTAATAAGGTTGTCAGTTTTATTATTTTTTAATACAAAAAAGGAAATAAAAAAATTATTTATTTATTTTTGTAAAAAATAAAAAGAAAAAGAAAAAAGAGAACTTGTTTGGTGAGTTGTCAAAGGTGGTGCTTACTAGTAGAGGGAGGGCGGACGTATGTGATGGTCGATGATGGGGTGGCTAAAGATAACTGTGAGGGTAAACGGATAGAGTGTCACTGAAGGTCACAAGTCATGATCGATCAATCATGGAAAGGTATTCAGAGCTTGCACTCAACTGACATTATTGAAGGTTAGTGGTGATGATGGGCGAAGGTGGTGGGTGAATGGAAAAGAGAATGAAAAATAAAAGACGAAAGTGTTTTCAAATGATGTAAAAAATTTATGTGTAAATAAATAAATAAATTAATTTTGTGACGAGTTATGTTAGGAACATAAAATTTCTTTATAGAATTATATGGAAAGGTGAGACAAAAATATAAGATATACATAAGAAGAATCCATGTTTCGATCTCCCTTTTTATCTTATATATATGTCACATAACATTCTGTAAAAATTTTAAATGCAATTACTCTATTTAGTTTTGCAATTTTTAAAAATAGAGTTCTTAATTTAACTTGCATTTTTTAAAATGTATTATTATTTTAATATCTTAATCAATTTCTTTATTTATTTTTAGTTCTACTTAATTCAAAAATGTTTTAGAAAAGGTTCACTAAATACAAAACAAAAATACATTTTTATTTAATATATTATTTTTAAATTTTCTTACAAATATTTTATTACCAATTCATTAAAAAAACATGAAAATATAAAAATATTTTTAAAAACTTAAAATCGAATATATTGAATTTTTTTTTTAAAGTGAGAAATATCACTTTATTCTTTACACTTGTAAAAACATAAAAATAAATATTTTACATTATTGAAAAGTATAATTTTACTTTTTAATAAAAAAACAAAAATATAATACACCAATAATTTTAAAAAAATTATTTATATACTTTAATAATTTTAAAAATAAAATAATATTTCTCACTAATTGTTGAATTTATTTATATACTTCCATTCCATAACTTAAGGAATTAAACTGATAAATAACCCCCAAATAATCTCACACGTTTTACTTTGAAACTTTGATGGGAAAACAGATAAAGACAAGACATCACTATGATGATTGGACAAGATTAGACTTATCATTACTGGGGTCCATTTCCCAAACCCCAATATCACCACGTGGCAACATCTCAGCCCATCTTTTGCCTACATTCTCAAATAAATACACACTCGAGGAGAGAGAGGATCCTAAACGGTGTAAAAATGATTTCAACGACTCTGAACGGTTTTGATGAGGATGCTATATTGGGTATATGGTAAATCAGTCACAGCATATCACAGCTCCCAAAACTAGTACACACAGCAAAATTTCAATAACATGCATCGCAAGCTATCATTTCGATGTACAGCGTATACACTCTTGTCGAAGTCACTTAGATTGTGACAACACGACACTCCATTTCATCCGTACCGTCGGATCTTTAAAAGAGTCAGTGCTGTGGACACCAGTCTTCCTATAGGATGCACACTCTCTGGACCCACTCATGACCCCAGGACCAAAGATGGCTCTATCTTATTCTATTTGGACGGCTGAGATTAAATGCGGGTGAAACAAACATGTATGGTGCTTTAAGCGTGACCTCATTTGGAATTTGACAATTTTAATATAAGGTTAAGTTCGACCTCTCTTAAAAAAAAAAGAAAAAAAAAAGAAAGTTAAAAAATTATTATTTTATTTAAATTACATTATCGTCACATCACTTTTCTATCACATTACTTCAAATCTAATCTATATTTTATAAAAAGTCAAAAAATATATTTATTTAGAACATCCCAAACAACCCATTAAATTATTTTAAGAGTAAATTACCAATACATTTTGTAAAATTTGATTAAAATATGAATTACTTCTGTAATTTTGAAAATTACATTCTACCCTCTAAGATTTTTAATTTCATAAAACTTTTATTAGTAAATCATGAAATCAATTAATAGTTTTTAATATTGTTAGAAATATGTTTCAATTAATAATTTAAGTAATTTTATTATTGTACAGGAGAATAATTATAAATTTTATTTTTTTTAGTTAATTCTGTTAAATAATTTTTTTTGAAAAAGGAATATTTATATTTTTTCAAATTATATGAGGCAATCTGTACTTTAAGCAAACATCAAATGGTGTATTTATAATTTACCCTTATTTTAATAAGTTAAAATATTTATATTTAAGAAGACAATTAAATTTTTTTTATGATTAGATGTGATATTTATGAAAAAAATTAAATAATTATGATTTGATATTTTAGCCTATTTTATCTTTTTGTAAATTTTAACCCCCCCCAAAAAAAAAAATTACCAAACAAGGCCTATGAATTGATTTGTTATTTTATTTTTATTTTTGATTTATTTATGTTTAAAAAATAAAATAAGAGTGTAACGTGCTGAAAAATTATCACAAAAATAAAATATAAACAACACTTAAATTTAGATAAATTTACTTCATACAAACGCCACAGCAATCTAACGGATTTAATATTTATTTTACAACAATGATAGAGATTCCTTTTTGAAGGATCTCTACAACTCTTAAAATGATTCACACCACTCATAAAATAATCCACACCACTCATTTTCCTTTATTTAACAAATTATGTCAGATTTTATGTCCTTGTAAAAAAATAATTAATTTAAACTCACTAATTTCACATACGATTTAAATTGTCTTATTATAGTTATTTTGTATGATTTATAAGTTGATTTTATTTTTTATTTTTTATTTTTTAAAAAACTTAGCTTTTGTTTGGCATGCAAGGTTTTTTGGTTATTTTAGTTACAAAAACACAAAATAGGTTTTTTAACTTAATAAGACAAAATATCACATCTCACTCATAATCATTTCATCTTTTTTCTTACAAAAGTCAAAAAAATCAAAAAATTTATCTCAAACGAAACTTTTTAATCTTAGACTAAAATTGCTAAAAAATTAAAAAGTCAATCCTCATCCGAAACGAACCTTATATAAAAGGCGTGCAGAAAAAGTTAGACGTTGGCCTTTTTACTTATTATATGATTCAAATAAGTGAATAAATTAATAAGTTAAATTTGTTAGTTCATATGTTAAAATTTGTAAGGATATTATAAAACAAAATAATGGACGTTAGCCTTTGTTTGAAATGAACTTTTGTAACTTAATTTTTTTGACTATTTAAAACAGGCTTGCTAATATGATATGAAAAGCAATGCGTGGTTGGTTATCAATTTTATTGTCTTATTATTGGGTGGAAAAAAGGACAAAAAGAAAGTTTCAAATAATTATAATGACAAATCTATAAAAGAAACATAGCATGTTATTTTATTCAATTTACTTGACCAACGAGGTGCATTATCTTCAAATTTCATTAATAATTAATCATGTTGACAAAAAAAATTAACAACCAATTATAACATAGGCATTCACCGATTTAATAGTGTAATTGAGAATTTGGTCAGTTTCCAACTAGATAG
Source organism: Camellia lanceoleosa (assembly GCA_025200525.1). Taxonomy (NCBI): domain Eukaryota; kingdom Viridiplantae; phylum Streptophyta; class Magnoliopsida; order Ericales; family Theaceae; genus Camellia; species Camellia lanceoleosa. The sequence continues at coordinate 28,749,794 of CM045762.1, read as the reverse complement.
TGCAGTTGGTTACAATGTAATTACAAAAAATAAACGATTAAAATTATCGAAAGTAAAAGTATAATGAGCCCATGAGCATAACTATATGGTTCAGTCCAAACAGGCTCTCTATTTAATTGAACTAGCAATTATAGTATAGTTTCATTCAGTTTCTAAATTAAACAAAAAAACACATATGAAGATAAGAAATTCAAACTGGAAAGTAATAGTAGAAGAGAAAGAGCTAACCTGCAAAAATTGAGAAGACCAAAGAGTCCCAAAAATTGAGCTTCCTAATTAGCAATATGAGGATGATCCTTAAGGCTAAACAACAAATTCTTTTCTCCAACAACATGGGTTTTTATAGAAGAGAGAGAGAGAGAGAGAGAGAGAGAGAGAGAGAGAGAGAGAGAGGTGTCTAATTTTCAAAATTTTAAGAGATAAGTATGGAGGGTCAGCATGATGTTGGTAGGGCGTCTTTATCATAAAACTGATTCAGTTTTAAGGAGACACTTTTTCCCAATCTATTCTGTGAATTGGAATGGATTATTGAATTTATGAGATTTGTTATGGGTCTTATTTTGATAATTCAAATTATTTTATTACGGGTTTTATTTTGATAATTTGAATCGTTTTAATGTATAAAATTTATCGAATATTTTATGCTTGCAACAAATTACGTTAATCAGATATCGATAGTCCTTTGATCAAAATATATTTTTATTAATGATAAATATGATTTTTAAAATAAATTGTTAATAAAAATGTGATTCGATCAAGACGTTACTGATATCCAATCAAAGTAATTTTTACAGATATAAATATTTGATGAATCTTACACAATAAACAGTTCAAATTATTAAAATAAAATCCGTAAAGGATCTCATGACCCTAAAAATCCACCCAATAAACTGGGGGAGCCCCTCCCCAGCTTTTATATGCTTCCAGGCTCTTTTAGATGAGCTCAAAAAGAAGACTGTTTTGAGACGTTTGTCAAAATTTATAGACAGTGGCGTGCTCTCCATAACGAGGTCGTTTAAAAGTAGTTGGTTGGATGATTCGAAATTGTCTACCATTCAAGGGTGAGAATTTTCGTTGTTATATAATAATATAATTTGAATTATATATGAAATTAAAATTTTAAGATTAAGAATTTTTTCTGACAAAAATATGAATATGACATAATTTGATAATACAAACATTAAACGAGTTTGAAAATCAATTATAGGCCATTTGGGAACATGAATTAAAAATCAAAAGTCAGTTTTTAACCTATTTTGAATCACATCATTTCTTATATAAAAAAGTCAAAAAGTCACATTTTAACCATTTTTTCAAAACACTCCTATAAGTAGCTCCATAATTTTGATATAATTATATTGATTTATTTTTTAGTAAAATTAAACAGATCAAAATTAATGCAAATATTATGAAGACAAAAATATAAACAAAAAAAATGCAAATTAGTATAAAAGAGATAGCAATAACAATTTCGATCTATTGACTAACTAATTATTGAGAAAAAGAAAGCTAAATATTAAATGAATTAAAATGTGAAGAGAACCTTATATAATTATGTCAAAATTATAAACCTAATCAGCGTGTTTGGTTTGAGTTTTTTGAATTAAGTTTTTTGAAAATTGAGTTTTTTAGTTTTCGTGCATTTTTGTTTTTAGTGAATTTTTTTAAATTTTAAACATTTTTTTTTTACTTTTTTAAATGCACCTTACTTAGATGTATCTAAATTAATAAATACATAAAAATACATTTTTTTGTACTTTTGGTATTTAGTGAATTTTTAAAAAGTTTTTTTCAATTTTTTTTTTTTACTTTTTAGGTATATGTATATTAGGTATGTTTAAAAATTAAAAAAATTTAGTAAAAACAAAAATACATGGAAAATAAAAAAGTATAATTTTCTGAAAAGTTTTTTTAAAAAATGATAATCAAACATAGTGAATTGTATTTTCTTAAAAGCAAAAAATAAATTAGTATAATTTATCGTAATTTTAATTTTGAAATGAATTACGTCAACATATAATTTTTAGGAAAATGAGTGAGAGCTCTAATTAAAGTTACCACTAATGATGTGGCAGTGGATCCCACCCACTGCCACAGTATGTATTGTGTGTTTTTTTTTTGCTTTGCCGCCTTATTAGTAGTGGGTTTGGAGTCACTAAATTAGTGGTCTTTAGCAGCATTGTAATTTTTGTATGTAGTGATGTTTCATTTGATCGGATGTTCTAACATTCCAAGCCCGAAGAGAAATAATTAGAAGGAAGAGATATTGTTTGGCTCACTTATTGGATTTGTTTTAATAATTTAAATTGTTCATATTTTATAATTCGTCGAGTATATTAATTCTATAAAAAATTAAGTTGATCGGATAATAACAACTAGGTGTTCAGATTAATTTTTTATGAAAAAAATAAACGATTCATACAAAACTGATTCGAATACATAATTATAATTATTCGACCGATTTAATTTTTTATAAGAATAATATACCTAATAAATTTTAAAATATAAATAAAAAATTACCAAAACAAGCTCCAAAAATAAGCCAATTAAGGCCAACAACATCTTCCTAGTCCGATTATGACCGGAGAGAAACCCATCTGGAGCAGAAATGTGAGTGAAACCCAGGTAAGAGAAGTGATCAAAATTGGATTGGTACATTTCTAGGCTGACCATTTGTCAACAAATGACTGGTTGGTTTGGGTAGTTGAAAAAACAAATTTGTTCACAGTTTTTAAGTGTATAAATAATACAAAAAATATAATTAATTCAATTATATGAATTTTATACTTAAAAAAATGTGATGACTCTGCTCAAAATAATTGTTCTTATCATTCTAGCTAACGAAAATATATTTATTATTTACATAATTAAAAAATGTGTAAATAAAATTGAATTAGTTACTTAGCAAGTCCAATGGTTTGGTGGTTAGTTAGATCAAAAAACTAAAAAGAGGATTTCCTCCTGTCTAAATTAGAGGGTTTGTTTGGGTTTATAGAGTTTGTTACGGATTCTATTTCGATAATTCAAACCGTTAATTTAATTGGACATTTCGTATATTTCATTCACATAAAAAATTAGGTGATAATTGTAACTTATTCAATTTACTATTTTTGTCGCTAAAAAAACATATGATTTGTTTTTAAAAACACAATTGTTATGGTGCCGTTTGGTAACACTTACGTTTTCAGTTTTCTGGTTATATTTATAAAAATTTAAAAAACTCAAATAAAAACGTGTTGGTAAAATTTTTGATTTATAAATCAGTGATCTCAGTTTATAAATTTGGCAAAAAAATGAAAACACAAAAAATGTGTTTCTATTTTGAGTTTCCAATTTTTTTATTTTTTTTATTTTTTTTACCACTCAACACTTGCCACCACCCGCCATCATTTTCCACTACCGTCTTCCGCCACCACCACCCATTCTCCACCACCACCTGCCACCACCACTCACCACCCATTTGTTACCACTACCTACCACCCGCTACCACCACCCACCTGCCACCCACTCGCCACCACCACCCACCACCCTTCTGCCATCCACTCGCCATCACCCACCACCCGCCACTACCATCCACCGTTCGCCGCGACCACCCGCCACCTACTTGCCACCACCACTCACCACTCACCACCCACCACCCACCACCCACCACCATCCACCACCTGCCATCACTAGCCACCTACCACCCACTCGCCACCACCACCCACCACCTACCACCACCACCACCACCACCATCACACCCACCCACCTACCCACAATCATCACCCACCACCCACCCGCTACCACCCACCACCACCTGCCACCATCATCCATCACCCGCCACCACCACCCACTCGCTACCACCTACCACCCACCACCCGCTACCGTCACCCACCTACCACTCGCCACCACCCATCACCACCCGCATCCGCCATCCACCTGCCACGACCACCCGCCTCCTTTACCACCACCAGCCACCGTCACCCACCCACCCACCACCACCACCCGCCACCTACTTGCCACCACCACCCACCCATTACCACCCGCCATCCGCCACCCACCTGCCACCACCACCCCGCTACCACCACCACTCACCACCCGCCACCGTCACCCACCCACTACTACCACCTATCCGCCACCATCCACCACCACCACGCCATCCACCCACCTACCACCACCACCACCCACCGTCACCACTTTCCACCACCGCCTTCCTCCGCCATTCGCCACCACTTGCCATTTCTCACTCTTTTTTATATTTTTAAAATTTTTTAAACATTTTATCAATTACCAAACGTGTTTATAGTTTATGTTTTTCTAAAAATAAACAAAAAATAAATAAAAACCAGTTTATAAAATTTTTGTAAATATAAACTGAAAACGTAAACGTTACCAAACACACCCTATGTGTTTTTTAGTGAAAAATTGAACATGTTATAATTATTGAATTGACTTAATTTTTGTATTAATAAAATATACGAAATGTCGGATAAAATAATAGTTTGGATCAATTAAATAGAACTTGCGATGAATTTTACAAACTCAAATAATATCCTTTAAAATCTGAACCGAAAGAATCACCTTCCGAACTAAAATTAAAAACATGGGTATAAGGATTGAATTAATTTGGACAGAAAGAATCTTCTTGTAGAGTAAAATTAAAAACATGATTGGACTGCAAGGATCGTCTTCCAAACTAAAATTAAAAACATAAACCCTCCAAATTAAAATTAAAAACTTGGGTGGACTGAAAGGATCGTCTTCCAAGCTAAAATTATAGGCATAAATCTTCTTTCAAATTAAAATTGACAGTAATATTAGGTGTAATGAAAAAACTTTTATGAAAATAATCATGAAAATTTTGTGATTTTTGAATTACACTTAGAATAAAGCACCACATACTAATCAAGATAATCTAAAGATCATAACTCTTTAATGATCATTTTCATGAAAAAAATTTAATGATACCTAACTTTTCTCTAAAATTAAAAACATGAGTGGACTGAATGGATCGTCTTGCAAACTAAAATTAGAAACCTGGATCCCCTTCCAAATTAAAATTAAAAACATGGGTGGACTTAGGGATGTAATCGGTTAGGTACGGTCGGTATATAGGTAAAAAATTATACCGAACCGATAATGTCGGTTTTATTATTTTGAACACCGACATTTCCAAACCGAACCAATTGAAATTTTGTGCGATTTGTTGAATGGTTATTAAATTAAATTTTAGGTGGGTCCCGTGCATCGATTTACACGGGTCAAAGTGGTAACGCGTTCTATGCCGCGTTGTGATTCACGTGGTATATTTGGTTGCTCAAAACCATTACCGAGTGAATGAGAAATTGAAGCCAAAGTATGCTCCATGGAAATGGAGTTTTGAAATTCCATAAAGGTTTGAATAAGGCTTGTCCCACATTGATTTGGGAGGTTTTGAATGGGTTTATAAGGCATGGGTTTGGTGTACCAAGTGTTTTAGAGGAGAGGTTATGGGCAAAATGGGCTAGACCTATTGGACCCAAAATCACTACACGTCCGTCTGGGCTTGGGCACTCTAATACTAATCTTTTTGTGCCAAAAGTATTTGAATTTAATTCAAATAAAATGAATTAGTTCTTGTTCATCCAAACAGGCCCTTCCAAATTAAACTGTTTGGTTTTATTGTACATCCAAACAGGTTCCAAAATAAACAAGTTTGGTATTAGTGCACACCCAAACAGACCCTTCCTGCTTTTGATATCTGTTTGAAATATAATTCAACAGATTCAAATCTTTTAATTCAAAGCCAAGTTTCATACTGCTCAATTCAAATCCTACCATTCCATCTATAAATAGATGACCCTCATTTAGATTTAGTAATCTTAAATTTTCGTCCTTCATAATTCTGAAAACATTCTCTTCATGTTGCTGCATTATTTTATTGTCAGAGAGAGTATAAACACTTAGTGTGTTCGTTAGGCAAACAATTTGTAGTGCTGCTATTGTTTGTAGTAGATCATTTTATCCTGTGAGATAGACGTCCAAATTCTGAAAGCACCATGGAGAGGACGAATCTGTCTTAAGGATACAGTGTTAAACACTGGACTTGATCAAAAAAGTAATTCAAAGAAATTAACCAAGTAAGTTGTTTAATTTTATTCTGTTTTTTAATTTGTTTATTTAATCAGATTTTAATTTTGTTTTTGTAACAAATTAAAATCTGTTATTTATTTATTCATTTTTATTTCGAGTTTGATTTTTGTAATCAAACATATTCTCTCATTTTCTTTATTTCTTTAATTCTAATTGTTGTTTTGTACACAATAGAATTAATATCTTTTAAATACAGTGAACATTGTCCTACACGATTCAATCGGTTTAAGATTTTTCAAACTTGAGTCACTTTTAAATATAATCATTAATCTATACAAAAATATTAAATTAGTTATTTTTCTATCATTCAAACAAATCCAATCCATCTATTTAATACATTTCAATTTCTAAATTAACAAAAATAAACACAAAAAAAAGTTTAAAAATACTAAGGTTTCAAGAATAATGAGTTAGAATTAAAATTAATATAATAAGAGTTTACGAACTTAGGTTATAAAGATGATAAGGTTAATTAATTAAGGTTTATTATACTTATTAATATCATTATATTATTAGATTATATATTTATATTATAAATATAATATATGTTGAAATGGTCGATTTCGGTTTAGATCGGTGTACAAAGTGTTTAAACCGATACCGAACTGAAAATAAAAAAAAATCAAATTAAAAAACTGCACAGATCAATTATTATTAAAAAACAAACTAAATATAATCGATTTGGTTCAATTCAATTAATTTGATCAATTTTTTTAATTTTTCTTACCTCCCTAGGTGGACGGAAAGAATCCTCCTCCAAACTAAAATTAAAAACATGGGTAGAAGGATTGAATCTTCCCAACCTTATCTATGACAATGCATTGCTGATGTGTCAACCATTGCTTTATTTAACACAAGACATTGTTCCTGTCAATGTCAACGCTATGCAAGAGAAAGCAAGGAGGAAACGAGTAACCCATGCCGTTGTGGTATTGTGATAAAGTCTTAGGGTTTAAGTTTTAAGGTTATAAGTTTAATTTCTTTCTCTCTTGGATCAATATTTTGGGCAAAAACATTGTTGGTTAGGAGGTTGGATCTCAAGTTTGTCAAGATTTTTTGTGTGGGTTCAATTCCTCCATTTGAGTCCCGACTTGTGAGGTGGAATAAGCTTCCAAGTTATAGTCTTTGAATCCGCAATGTAACACCTTGGTGATCTCCTCAAGAGACGCTGCCTTGGACCTACGGGAGAATGGAAGGATTTTCCTGTAACAAAAAAAAAAAAAAAAGGAGGAGGAAACAAGTGATATTACCAATTTTCTTTTTTAGTAAAATAATGTTATATAAATATTTTTTATGCACTGTTTTTTTTTTTTTTTGGGTTCAAAATTGAATTTTTTATTTTTTATTTATATTTGTTGTATTTTTATTGAATTTTTAAAATATTTTACGCAATTATTTTATTTTTTAGACACACTTACAAAATGTAATATTTATATTTTTTAATAAAAAAATTATCAAATACGAAAAATACAAATAAAATGAAAATTCAGTACATTTTTGTATTTTGTTATATTCAATTAATTTTTAAAATATTTTTGTATAAATTTTATACTTTTTAAGTATGTTAAGATTAAGTGAATCTAAAAAGAAAAAAAAATTGATTAAAAAATTTTAAAAAATACAAAAAAATACAAATTAAAAACTTAGAAAACTGTTTTTAAAAATTTCAAACGAAACAGAGTGATTGTTTTTAAATTATTTTTATTTCAAACTAACATAATTATCATTTTATATGATAATTATTTAAAAGTCACTTATACTTAAAAAAATTAATTTCTGTTTATAAAAAAATAAGAAGTAGATTTTTGTTTATTTTTATAAGAAACAAACACAAAAAACTTGTTTAGCGTACGAAAATGTTCTAAAATGAATGAAAATAAAATAGAAAAATGTATTTGATGAGTTGTCGGAGATAGTGACTGACAGTGAAGTACGGACAGATGTGGTGACCGGTGGTAAGGGGTGGCTGGAGGTGATATCTAGAGTTGGTGGTCGAGGTGGTCAGAAGGACACCAAAATGTGGTTAGCAGTGATTAGTCATTCGCCGACGCCTGCAGGTGGTGTAGTTGGTGGCTAGAAAGTGGTGGGTAAGAAGACAATGAAAACTTGTTTTGAAAAATTTAGAATCAATTCGGTTTCTTTGAAAACAAAAATAATATACTATTTCTATCTCCATAAAATAAAAATAAAAATAAATAAATAAAACGAAAGCGTTAGGAAACTAATATACCGAGTTATGAAAAAACAAAACTAGTCATCTTAATCACTATCTCCATTGAATAGTCTGCCTAATTAAAAAGTATTTAATATGAAGATGAAATCTATTCCTCAACCAATGACCATTGTGAACGGTTGATTTTCAAGAAGTTTTGAATTTAAAGATCATGCATTCCTTGGACAAGAGATCAATGATTCCGATAATTTTGAAGTTTGGTATTCTTAAAAATCAAGCATTGACAATTTTTGAGTATTACATCTTCATATTCAAAACTTTTTAATCAAAAATGCTTTAGAGCTCTAATATAGGAGCTCTAATAGCTCTAATGGGAAGATGGAACCCATCCTGATGTGATGTTTGTGCCTTGCTCTTTTTTTTTTTTTTTTTTTTTTTTTTTTTTTTTTTTTTTTTTTTGTGCTTTGACACATCACTAGAGCTCAAATTAGAGCTCTAGATTTAGAGCTCTCTAGCATTTCCCCTTTTTAATTATGCAGATTGTTTAATCGAGGTAATGATAGATGATTAGGGTTATCAATATTAAATTAGAGAGATGGAATCTTTATTTTAAAATGTTATTTTTTATTTTGTAATTGAGTTTGTAACCTATTATAGATATTGACTATTATATTAAAAAAATTAAGAACAAATTATATTTTATATTTTGTGCCACTTTAATTTTTATAATTTTAATTGACTCAATTTTAACATATAATTTTAAAATTTGTGCCAATTTCGTCGAATTCATAATGCAATTAGAATTTTTTAACAAAATTTATCACTGAGTGTTGAGACTAACTTATTGATTTACAATTTTTGTCTCTAAACAAATACGCTAACTGTTGAATCAATTGGACTAAATTAAGACTACCAAAGTAATTTATTCAAACAATTAATATTTAAAAAAACAGCAATACTGCATCTACACAATTTTCTCCTCTATATCCTCCTCGATTATGTTTTGACAGGTAAGAAAATGATTTTTTAACGGCCAAAGTCTTTTTCTTACCAATTAGCAACACATTCTGGGAAGAAAATTTGAATTATTAATCTTTAAAAAAATATTAATACTAATATTGTTATGAACTGATATAATTAAGGGTGAAGTATCAATAATTCTCAAATTGTGATTTTGTGAACTATTTAGTTTTCTATTTTTTCTTATGAACCAAAGGTCTATTAAAGTGAAAATTACATAAAATGTTAGTCACTTATATGTTCGGATTTAATTTTCTAAGGATAAAAGTGGATTTCTCTAAATATAAAATTACACATTTGGACAATTTGCATTATAGAAGTTTTGGATTTTCCGTCCTAGAACAAATCCGACATTACGAGAAAAAAAATGTAACACTCTAATAACATAATACTCTAATGTAACACTTTCGTAACATCCAATGTAAAATATTAAAAAACTCTTTGGTGCATTTTTTTCAAACGTAACAATGTAATATTCTAAAAAAATTCATTATTATACTTTTTCTAAACGTAATTGTCATGACTCAAACCCGCCTCTATAGGTTTAGAATCGTAACTGGTCAATAATCCTAAGATTACCGAAGGCCTCTAAAATAAGTTAGCAAAATAAGTGGTTAGCGGAAGCAAATAAGGGGTAGCATTCTTAATCAAGGATTATGGGCTAATTACGGATCGGAGTTGTTACAATAACACTCCAATGTAACACACAAAAAAAACTCTTTAGTATATTTTTTTTCCAAAACGTAACACTCCAATCAATGTAATACACACAAAAAACTCCTTAGTGTACTTTTTCTAAACGTAACATTCCAATTAATGTAATTCCAAACGTAATACTCCAATGTAACATACACAAAAATACTAAAAAATTCCTTAATGTAATTTTTCTAAACGTAACACTCACACTTTGAAATTATACATTTGCTTAAAACTTGCTAAGGAATTTTTGTACTCATTTTGAAATGATTTGAAGAATCATATATCCTTTTTTTAGCGTGTTACACTGGAGTGTTACATTTGGAAAAATGTACACCAAGGAGTTTTTTTGTGTGTTATATTAGAATGTTACACTAATTTTTTTTTTTTTTAGTGTTATATTGGAATGTTACGTTTGAAAAAAGTACACTAAGAATTTTTTTTTTTGAGTGTTACTTTGGATTGTTACGTTTGAGTGTTATATGATAGTGTTACAGTATGAAATTATACATTTGTCCAAAATTTACTAAATGATTTTTGCACTCCTTTTAAAATGTTTAAAGAATTTCACATCATTTTTGAATGTTTGAAAGGCCTTGTTTGGTTTGTTTTTCAAAAAAAAAAAAAATGGGAAAAGTTTTCTACATACAAATTTTCAAGAGTAATCAAACTAAACAAATTTTTTCAAAAATATTTTTAAAATTTTGTTTGGCTACCTACTTTTCAAAATCACTCTCTCTCATACACATCAAATCAATCACTTTTTTTAAAACTCTTTCCCTAAAACAACTTTTCAAAATCATTTCTTAAAAAAGGTAAACCAAACAAATTTTCATACTTTTTATCTCAAAAACGACTCTACAACCACAAACCAAACACACCCGAATATTTCAAGTCGTTTTTGTACTCCTTTAAAATGTTTTCTAAATAAAAAATACTCATATAAAAATTCATCACAAATTTAGTTCTCATAAATTGTGTACATTATCCTTCTAGCACAAAAGAAAAGAAAAAAATAATAATAATAATAAGGGTATAATTGTAAATTTAATTTTCAAATAATATATTAAATCTACATTTTCAAAATTAATTTGAGACTAATTGATCTATAAAAAAAATTTAAAACTAAATAAATTATCATTTCTTAAAATAAGATTTATAAATAAATTTTTCTAGAATTAATGGGCGTGGAAAGGATTGACCAAAATTGAATCATTGATGTACTCCCATAATTGCCACCTTAGCATAATCACCCAAAAAATCCACTAGCACTTGTAATTGACCAAAATTGAATCATTGATGTATTGATGTTTTTGTCATCAAGGATCATTGATTTCTTATCAAAATTTAATTGTAGCTATTATTATTTTACTATTATCGTGGTCATTATTATTATCGTTAGAGTTTACCATTATTATTAGGGGTGTTCGCAGTTTAGAATTGAACAGCTTGCTAATTGATTTGGATCTGTCTGTATTTATGCAGTTTAGGAAAAAGACAACTCGCAACCGCCTGCATTGTGGTTTGCAATTGGTGTTGATAGGGTTCGCGGAAGTGCGAGCGATTGCAGACGGTTTGCTAATTGGATTTTTTTCTTCAATAATTTATTTTTGAGCCTTATTTTTTTCCCCATTTTGTAAATATTAATTTTGAGTCATTTTCTCTCCATTTTCAAAAATGTTCCAATATTAATAATTAATGAATTAAAACTTATAAAATTAAAAACACAACAAAATAAATTCGTAACACAAATAAATCATTCAAAATCTTAAATCAAATCGTAAACTAATACAAGCACATATTTCAAAATTCTAAACTAGAACTCCATATTCATTAAGGAATTTAAAATTCCAAATCACATTTCATTTGAGACAAGTTCAGTTATTTAACAATAATAATATTGATGATACAGTGAGGGTCCTCGTGGATGGGTTGGACCGATCCAAGCTCTTCAAGCCCACTGGATAACCTGCAAGCAAGTCCAATCGGGGAACGGGGTAGTCCCCCGGCGAACCCTCCGGCGTGTGAATTAGAGAAGGTGATAATACAGAGAAAAATGTAGAGAGAGAGAGAGAGAGAGGAGATGGAAAACTTAACCTTCTTCTTCTCTTCGAGTTTAGCTTATATCCAACTGTCATCATTTCGCTGTCTCTGTCGTTCTGATTGTCCCCGCCGAAAGCTTGAGGCGTGGTTCGCCTTGTTCAGGGCGAGGGGGTGTCATTCCGGCTGAGAGGTGTTGTCGCAATAAATGCTGTGATGGGCTGCATTAATGGTGATGTGCTGTGGCAATAACTTTGCAGATCTTTGTCTGCTGACGTGGTCTGCTCTGCGCCTGCCACTTGTCCGAGCATCGTTGGTCCTTCCTGTCCAGTTGGACTCCAGCTGTGTTGGGTTTGGCTAACCGGGTTGTATAATGAGGTTTGAATGGTGGGCCGTGGGCTCTATGGGCCTATCCCTGTCAGTAGTCCCCCATTCCCGAGTGCAGCTTTAGTCCAACGAAGGGAATAATAATAGTAAGGGTAATGCCGTCGCGTGGCCGTGGCCGACCGCGAGGGTGGTCCGTTGCCGTTGGAGCCGACCGTGAGGTGGTCGACCGTGAGGGTGGCCGAAGGCCGTGAGGTGGCCGAAGCGGAAGCGGCAAGTGAGGGTGGCCGGTGAGCGGAAGTGAGGGCCGACCGTGAGGGTGGCCGAGCGAGGGGCCGACCTGCGTGTCACGTGGCGATGTGAAGTGGAAAAAGACAAGGTGAGGCGGTCAGTGCATCTGGACCATACACGTGGCGAAATGTCTGAGGAGGTGAAAGGTCAAGCGTTAGATTGGGAGTGAAACGTCGTGGCATTATTAGGGCATTGATGATACCATTTTGGCGGATGATTTGAAAAGTTTTCAAACCGCGAACATTAATTTGGATCCTTGGAATACGGCAACTGGGCTTTTGGTATCATACGATTCACCTACTTGTTTACAAAAACTCAAAATATCCGGCATCAATTCTTCGTTGCTCACGATACCCCATTAAAACACTTCGCGATTTTTACGAACTGCATCCGGTTATTCAAATATAGTTTAGCAATGGCACGAGAAGGGATCGAAATGTGAGGATGGATCCGCCGGGAGGACGATCTTTGGAGGTGGCGCGTGAGATAGATCGATGAGGTGGAGGTGCCATCGGTGCCGAGCCGATCGGCCAGTGGAACGGATCACGCACTCGAGGCCGATAGGTCCATTATAACGGGCGGAGTTGGAGGCTATCCGCGAGAGGTACCAGATTCCGGAAGTGGAGTTGGTGTTGCCAAAGTCAACAGAGCGCCATCGGACGTGAGGCGGGAGTTTTCCCTCTGAGGCGCGAAGGGTGGGTTGCGATTGCCGCTGCCGCAGATTGTGGTGGGCGTGTGTCGTTTGGACATGGCGCCAGGCGGTGATGCCCAATTCGTGGAAGATTTTGTTGCCCCGTGCAAGCGTCCGCCAAAGCGATGGATGGGAGGCCATGACGGTGGATGAATTCTTTTCTTTGCTACAAAGCTTCAGAACAGAGACTTGGGTGACCCTACAGCCGTGGCGGAAAGGCGTGGTGGCGGGGTTGCCAACCTCGATCAAAGGTTGGAGGCATAGGTGGTTCTCGTGTCCAACTCGAGGTCAGGCACGCAAGACGTGGAAGGTGCCGACAAAGTTTGTGGAGTCGAAGGGTGGCGATGGAGGAGAGTGAAGAAGGTGAAGGAGTGGAGGAGAGGGAAAAGTTAGGTGGGGACGAGCTCGTTCAACCATCTGCCTGCTTGAAGCCGGGTTGGGCAACCTGGCCGGTCAGAGACCTCGACCGAGCGGAGTTGGAGGCTAAGAGGAAAGCGCAGGAAGCGGAGGATCAGGCCATGCTACTGAGGGCTCAGAAGTTCACAGAGGCCCAAGCCGACCGACCTCCTCGGCCAGTGGTGAGAGAGAGGATTCGCCCTCGGCCAAAAACGTTGGGAGAGAAGGGGTTGGAGGAGTCTGCTCCACGACTGCTTCCAAAAGATCCTCTGAAGGAGAGGTCGGTGAAGGAGATGGAGGCACTGGGGGTGGGGAAGAAGAAAAAGAGGTTGAGGCGGGGTGGGGAGGGGCCCGCTCAGAAAAGAAGAAAGGAGGTAAGGGTGGAAGAGGCCAGCCCGGCCAAGCGAGTGGAGGGTGGGGAGGTGGAGCAGACCCCAGAAGGGGTGGTCGTCTCAGCTGGGGGAGAAGTCCTTGTGACAAAGGATACCCCCGAAATAGCGATGCGATCAAGCCAGTGGACGTGGTGGAAGACCCAAAAACAAGTAGAAATTTGGGTTGGTGACCAAGTTTGAGGTGGGAGAAGACCCCAGTGGTGCCAACAGAAGTTAGGTTGGCTGGGGTGGAGCCAAGTGGGAAGGAGCAGACTCAAAAGGGTTCTGTCCCCCAGGAGGGTTTGGGTTCAACACCGCTTTCTACCACGTCTGATCATTGGGAGGAGTAGAAGGGAGGTGGGGCGGCCAGGCGGTGGCCGTCTGTTGAAGATTGCCGAAGGTCGACTGCGTCCGCCGCGAGTTCAATGAAGCCGACCATTGAGGGTTATGCTCGCTCAAATGGAGGTAATCACCGGCAGGCTCTTCTAAGGAAGCGGAGCAGTGAAAGCGGAGAAGGTGAGAACCTGATTGGAGAAAAGTTCAAAACGAGAAGGCAAAATGGACGAGTGACAGTGGTGCAAGCAGTCAAAAGCGGAGTTGGAGGATACACGCCGAGGTTGTGTCACTCGAGTTCCAGCTGGTCGGTGAGCAGAAGAAATTGGCAGAGTCCCAGCAGGCCTGTGCTATTGCCAATGATCGGCATGAAGAGGCCATGAACAACAACGAAGAGCTGGTGAAGCAAAGAGACGAGGCAGATGCTAAGGTGGAGGCTCTACAAAAGGCGTTGGAGGGCAAGGTGGCCAAAGGCGGAGGGGCGAAGCAAGGTAGGCTGCGGAGAGGAGGCCCTCTTTGAAACAATTTGAAGCAGAGAGGGAAGGTTGATCGCAGAGGAGGTCTGGAGGAAAGAGTCGAGGCCGAGAGCCAAGGTGGCAGAATGACAAGGAGGCCCTACAAAAGGAGCTGAATGAGGAGAAAGGCGGCGGCCTCGGAGAGGCAACACCTCGATCTTTATCTTTGTGATCCTACAATTCAAAGGGTCTCTGAGTTCAGATGGCGATCGACACTGCGATTCTTTGCCACGGCTTAGGGTGGGGTCTGGGGTCTTTGGGTCATCAGGGCAGTCTTTGGGGTGAGGACAGTCTGAGATTATCAGCTTTCAAAGAATCGACTACTATAAGCACGAAAATGGTGAAATCTTGGACGCGGTTGGAAGATGTTCAAGCGCAAGGCCGAGGAGCCGCTTTCAGGACTTGGACTGAGTAGTGTGGTAGTTGGGGATGATGACGAGCCCAAACCCCACCGGACGAGGGTTGAAGAAGTGACCTCATTTCAAGCGAGGAGGAGGTGATCTGATGATCGGTGGACTTAGGAGTCTTTGTTTCCTCCTTGTATACATTTTTGTTTTTGTTCCGTTTTTTTTTTTTTTGAAGTATTGTAATAAATGGATGTACACATGTTTGTGAATGAATAAAATGGTTTGATCGTGGTTTACTTTTCTTGTGATTATTTTGTGTCTCGATGTGTTCAAATAATGCTTGCATCTTAAAAACATGACTTAGTATCAAATTACTTTAAAAAGGTGGATGGAATGTGAAGTTGAAGATGTAATTAAAATGAAATATGGGCAACCCTCTTTAAAATATTGACTAAGTGTCAAATTAACCTTGAAAAAGTAGGTTGAAATGTGATGTTGAAGATGTGATTTGCAAATGAAATATGGGCAACCTTCTTTAAAATATGACTAAGTGTCAAATTGCCTGAAAAAGTAGGTTGAAATGCAATGTTGAACATGTGATTTGCAAATGGTGTTGAAGAAGTGTTTTGTTTGATGAGCCTTCACCATAGGTCTTACTGGGCTTGTGAAAATGCTCGGGTTTGGGAGTCTTTGGCCTCTGGCCCGCCGAGGTCAGGTGGAGGTGCTCAGCCTGACCGAGGCTTTGAGAAGTGCTCAAGTCTGGCCGAGGCTTTGAAGGTGCTCAGTCGGACCGAGGCTTTGAGTGCTCGGTCCGCCGAGGCTTTGAAGGCTCGAGGTCGGTGAGGCTTTGAGTGCTCGGTCCGCCGAGGCTTTGAAGGTGCTCAGTCGGATCGAGGCTTTGAGTGCTCGGTCCGCCGAGGCTTTGAAAGTGCTCAGTCTGGCTGAGGCTTCAGAAGTGCTCGATCTGGCCGAGGCTTTGAAAGTGCTCAGTCTGGCTGAGGCTTTGAGTCTCGGTCCGCCGAGGCTTTTGAAGGTGCTCAGTCGGATCGAGGCTTTGAGTGCTCGATCCGCCGAGGCTTTTGAAGGTGCTCAGTCGGACCGAGGCTTTGAGTGCTCGGTCCGGCCGAGGCTTTTGAAGGTGCTCAGTCTGGCCGAGGCTTTGAGTGCCTTCGGTCTGCCGAGGCTTTTGAAGGTGCTCAGTCTGGTGAGGCTTTGAGTGCTCGGTCTGCCGAGGCTTTTGAAAAGCTTAGCAAAGAAAAGTTGCATGGAAGCTACATTGACAGTTGAATTATAGAAAGTGGGAACTCCAGTCGACATTTGCATTATGTATTGAAAAAGGAAAATACAACAATTTCGACAATACAAAAGTGGGGATTCATTGATAGTAACGCTTCAGATGCTCAGCATTCCAAGGATGGGGAAGGTCTCGGCCATCCATATCTTGAAGTCGATTAAGTGCTCGGTCGCGGCCGCTTTCACTACATAGGGCCCCTCCCATTTGGCTGCCAACTTGCCCTCAGTTGGATTCTTTGTGGCAAGAGTTGCTTCTCTCAAGACAAGGTCGCCAATGGAGAACTCCCGCGGTCGGACTCTGCGGTTGTAGTGTGCTCTCATTTTCTGCTGGTATGTGGCGATCGGCAAAGATCTCTTTGAGTTCCTCAATGAGATCCAGTGTCTCGACGGAGTTCTTCTGGATGAGGCGAGGTCTGGATGTAGGACCTGGGGTGGTGACCGACTTCTACAGGATGACCGCCTCAAAGATGTTAGGCGAAAAGGGTTTCCCAGAGGAGTCCCAAGGGTTCTAGAGGCCCAGTACATGTGGCGCCTCATTTCAGAGGCCTTTAGCATTTCGAGCTTAGTTTTGATGATCTTCGTGAGAGAGCGGTTGGTGACCTCAACTTGGCCATTTGCTTGGGGTGACCGGGAAGAGAAACATGGTTGAATTTGGAGATCTGCACAAAATTTCCGATTCTAGCATTGTCGAACCTGCTTGCCGTTGTCGGAGACGATGGCACGAGGATGCCAAATCAAGACAATCGATTGCCGATAAACTTGGTGGTGTTGCGCCGGTGATTGTGGCAAGGGTTCTCGCCGACCCACTTGGTGAAGTAATCAATGGCAACAATTGCGAATTTGGTCCGCCTCGACCAGGGAAGTGGACCTACTGTGTCGATACCCCATTTGGCTTAATCCGTAAGGGCCGCAAAGAGTGATCAACTCTGGCGGGGAGCATGGGGATGTTGGCGGTTACCGCACTTGTCGATTTCAGACGAAATCGAGGCATCTTTGCCGAGGGTTGGCCGAAGTAGCTCGCGGAGCACTTTGTGTAGAGACCCGCCACAATGATTACCGCAGATTCCTTCATGGATCTCTTGCATTACATAGGTTGCTTGGGCGGATTGAGACATCGCAGTATGGTCGTGAGAAACCGCTTATAAAGAACACCGCCGACTGTGGTGTAGTTAGCGTCGACTCTCGACCTTGGCCGTCACCGTTGGTCATCCGGGAGTTCGCCAGGGTCAAGAAGATGAGGATGTCGGATGCCCAAGGATGGGTTCTGCTCAAGGAATTGCACTTCTTGTAGGTCGGTGAGATGGCCGGGTGAGTCAGTATTCGAGGCGACTCCATGGTCGAGGTCGGATTGGTCGGCGAAGCCAGTTGAGCCATCTCATCTGCTGGAGTTTTCCGCCTAGGTATGTGTCGACGGAAGGTGTTGAAGAGACGAACAAGGGTGAGTGCCATGTCCCTCAGAAGTCCGATTGTGGTATCCTTCAGCATCGAATTCACCCGTGATCCGCCGACGATAAGTTGGGAGTCATCAACACTCGATGTGGCTAACACCAATGTCTTTGGCTAGACGAAGTCCGGCCATCAATGCAGATTGCCGTTGTTGCCGGGCCGCAAACAAGAGGCGGAGGGCATTTGAAATATCTTCGGGGATGTGAGATGAGGCCACCCGCTTCCCTCCTGCGAGACGAGCCATCGACGCTGAGTGTCCAACAATGAGGATCTTCGCTCTGGTGAAGTTGGTGCGCGGTGGAGGGTTAGTGGTTGAAGGGGATTGGTAAATTCAAGATGAAGTTTGCCACTACCGCCTTTGATTCTTGTCGGGCGATAAGAGATGTCGAATCGCTTAGCTCTCATCGACCACCGCATTAGTCTTCCGAGAGCTCGGGTTGTCGCACGACCTTCTTCGTGAGGTGGTCGGTGAGGACCACTATTGAATGGGCTTGGAAGTAGGGCGAGTCGCCTCGAGGCAAAGGACTAAGGCCGAGGATGTTTTTCTAACAAGGGGTAGTTCGCCCGCTTCTTAGAGCCCCGCCGATGTAATAGATCGCCGTTGACGGTTGCCGCTCTCGATGAGTCTTTGCACCGATTGCGGTGCTCGACATCGCTAGGTAGAGAAAGAGGGGCTCATGGCGATTACTGTGAGAGAAGGGAGGTTGGCCATGCACTGCTTCAACCGCTGAAAGGCTTCTTCGATTCAATTGTCCATTCAAAAGTCTGCCGCAGACTTTGAAGAATGGTAAGCATTTATCCGCTACGGAGATGAAACGGTTAAGGGCCGCCATCACGGTGAGCCTTTGGACCTCTTTAACAGTTCAGGTGATCGCATCTCGATCAAGGCCTTGATCTTCGTGGTTGGCCTCGATGCCGCTACCGACCGACCATGAAGCCTAGGAACTTACTGGATCCTACGCCAAAGGCGCACTTCTCGGGTTGAGTTTCATCCGATATTTTATGAGCGGCAAAAGTCTCACGCAGTCGGTGAGGTGGTCACAGAGAGCTTGCTTTTAACTAGCATGTCATCCACATATACTTCCATGTTCCGTCCGATTTGATGGTGGAAGACGTTGACCAAACGCTGGTAGGTGGCCCCAGCATTCTTTAGTCCGAACGGCATGACACGGTAGTGGTAGGTGCCCCGATCGGTGATGAAAGATGTGTGTTCCTGGTCAGATGAGTGCATCACGATTTGGTTGTACCCTGAAAAAGCATCCATGAAGCTGAGCATTTGATGACCGGCCGTGGCGCCGACCAGTAGATCAATGCGGGGGAGAGGATAGCTATCTTTGGGACAAGCTCGGTTCAAATCAGAGTAATCGACGCAGACGCCACTTGCCATTGTTTTTATGACCAGACCACGCTGATGTACCACTTGGGGTAATCCACATTCCGGATAAATCAAGGCCGAGAAGTTTATCAACCTCGCAGCCTATGAGATTGTTGCTCGATGGAAGATGCGCGTTTTGCCGGAAGGTCGGAAGTGAGGCTCGACATCGAGGCGGTGGGTTATAAAAGATGGGACGATGCCCGGCATGTCTGCATGAGTCCAGGCGAAGACGTCTCTGTTCAACAGAGAGCGGTGAGGTCGGCTTTTGGCTTGGGAGGCATATCACGATTTTAGCGATTTTGAGGGTGGTGGGATCAATGTTAACTTCCACGAAGTTCCTCCACAGTTCGCCGATCGATTCGTCCTCATCTCGGACGCCAAGTCCTTCAATGATCATTGCCTCCTTCGGTTTGACCTCTTTAAGTGAGGCCACATAACATTCTCTGGCGATGGTCTGTTTCTCCTCTCACCGTTCACCCCAAAATCAAGAGGGAACTTGAGGGCAAGGTGGTAGGTGGATGTAATGGCCCGAAGGCATTGAGGGCGCGCCGAGGATGACATTGTAAGCGGAGGGCAATGACAACAAGGAAAGTAAGCAACTTCGTGGTCCGCCGTGGGTACTCTCCAATGGTGATGGGGAGATCGATGGAGCCGATCGAGGTCACCCCACCCAGAAACCAACCAGAGGAGTTTGGAGGGGACAAGCCTTCTTCCCCGATCTTCAGCTGGCGGAAACAGTTTAGGAAAACGATGTCCGACGAGCTGCCATTGTCAATGAGGACTCGTCTGACTTTATAATTGAGAGGACATGGAGATGACAAGGATCATCGTGAGGATAATCTGGATGCCTGCCGTCGGCGTCGTGAAGGTAATGGGCTCGGCCCATCGCTTAGGTTGCTTGGGGGTCGGCCGATCGCGGGCCACTGCCTTGTCCGAGCCCCGTCAGATCTTTCTAAGTTCTCGCCTTCCGAGCCGAAAGCGTGATGGTCCCCACAAGCAAGACCACCGAATAACTCTGATTTCACCAATCGCGAGGCGGATTTCGAGGCCGAGGTTGTTGGTGAGGTCGGTCATGCCCTCGGTCTGCTGAGCCTGGTCGCCGTGGGGGGTATGCTCGCGATCGCCTCTGTGGGCCTCGTTTGTCTTTGCCGAGGACGGTATCTGTGAACCGGCCAGTACCTGGCGAATGAGGGTCTTACTTGGTCTTTGAGGTCGATGCAGCCGGTGTTATGGCCATGATCTTGGTGGAAGCGGCAATACTTAGACCGGTCTTTGCGGCCGGAGGGTTCCATGGGGAAGCGGCCACTTGAGGGGTAGTCCTTGGATCTGTGAAGAACTTGTTCCATGGGTGTATTGAGCGGGTATATTGCTCGAACCGAGGGGTCTGGTTGAGGCCGTGCGTCGCACGAGTCGGTCGGCCAGATAAGCGGGATGTTTGGTTATGAGGCCGGATGTTCTTTGGGCTCTTGGTCTTTCTTTTTTCTCTGGGGTCGATATTTAGTTGTGGAGTCTGCCGAGCGGCTAGAGAGTCCTCGGCGTTCATGTACTTTTGGGCTTTGGAGAGCAAGGTGCCATGGATGTTGGGGGTTCTTGGAGAGGAGAAGAAATCGGATGATCAAGAGCGCCCATGAAGGCCGTGAGAATGACCTTATCGTCATTTTGAGAACTTGTAAGGCCGGTGTTGAAGCGGGTGACAAAAGCTGCGTAGTGACTCCCCCTCGGTCTGACGGATGTTGAGGAGTTGGGTCGCCGGACGTCGCTGGCGTTGGGCTCCAATGAAGTGGCTCAGGAAAGAGTCACTGAGGTGTTGGAAAGTAGAGACCGAATCTGGTGGCAACTGGCTGAACCATAGCCGACCCGATCCCTTTAGGGTCACGGGGAAGGCTCGGCACATGATTTCGTCGGGGAAAGCATGGAGGATCATGAGTGTACGGTAGGTTTCCAGGTGATCGACGGGGTCGGTGGTTCCGTCGAAGGGGTCGATGGTAGGCATTTTGAACTTAAAGGCGTGGGTTTGTCTCGGATGGAGGCGCCGAAGGGGGAGTTTGCTGTGGTGGAGGGCTTGTGTTGGATGTTTTGCATGACCCCTTGGAGCTGGAGTTTCATGGCTCGGAGTTCTGCGTCCCAAAGAGGAATGTTGTTGCCTCCAGAGGGGGATAGGTGTTGGACGCTGCTGGCTTCTCCCTCTGGAGCTGGGGCTATGGCTGAGGGATGTGGGGGTGGGGGAGGAGGATGTATATGTGGGTGAGGGGGCTGCAAGCCCCCCGAGTTGGGAGGATTAGGTTGTGGGGACAAGATGGCACAGGACTTGTTCAGATGGGGTGGAAGGTCTGGAGGTGGTGGAGGAAGGGGGAGGTTCCGTTGGAGCAGAGCGTTGATTAAGGCCTGGTTTTGCTCGGCCATACGGTTGATGCTATTGGTGAGTTCAATGAAGTACTGTGGTGGGTTGTTCGGGTTGGGGGGGTCGGTCTGGTGATCAGCAGCATTGTGGTGGGAAGCCATGGATCTGGTCGTTACCATGCACGTGACGGATGAGGTGAAAAAGGTTGTTGGAAAAGGGTCTCCGGCGGCAATGAACACAACTGGCGCACGGATAAAACCAGATTCCCACAGACGGCGCCAACTGATGATACAGTGAGGGTCCTCGTGGATGGGTTGGACCGATCCAAGCTCTTCAAGCCCACTGGATAACCTGCAAGCAAGTCCAATCGGAACGGGTAGTCCCCGCGAACCCTCCGTGTGAATTAGAGAAGGTGATATCTGAGAAAAATGTAGAGAGAGAGAGATGGAAAACTTAACCTTCTTCTTCTCTTGAAGTTTAGCTTATATCCAACTGTCATCATTTATTTGTCTCGTTGTTCGATTGTCCCCGAAAGCTTGAGGCGTGGTTCGCTTGTTCGAGGCGAGGTGTCATTCCGGTGAGAGGTGTTGTCGCAATAAATGCCGTGGATGGGTTTGCATTAATGGTGATGTCTTTGTGGCAATAACTTTGCAGATCTTTGTCTGCTGACGTGGTCTGCTCTGCGCCTGCCACTTGTCCGAGCATCGTTGGTCCTTCCTGTCCAGTTGGACTCCAGCTGTGTTGGGTTTGGCTAACCGGGTTGTATAATGAGGTTTGAATGGTGGGCCGTGGGCTCTATGGGCCTATCCCTGTCAAATATGATCAGTATTTATTCAATTTCAGTTGATATAATACTATTAGTAAATTTAATGCTAAAGTAAATTCAAAAAATAAAGAGATATTTACCAATAAATCCCATCTCATAAACAACTATACCAATTAGTCCCACTTTTGAAATGTTTATCGGATAAGTCCCACTGGTGGAGAAGTTTAGATCTATCTAATCCTATTTTCCAACTTTGGTAGTAAGGCTTGGACAGTTATGCCCTTTCCTATTTCATTGGGTTATTTTTGGTGGAATCACCTGCATTTTTGGTAACTTCTTTGATTTGGTGTTACACATTTCCACAATTGGTGAGACACATTTCCACAATTTGACTGTTAGGGTTTTGGGTTTTTCTGGGTGGGTTGCGTGTATGTTATTGGTAAGGGTTTGTGGCACCGATGCTCTGTGTGATGAGAATCAAATACACACCTCTCACACACCCATTCACGGGGTAGCAGCAGGACAGACACACCACAGAAGGACGTAAAAGACCACGGCCACCATCTCCACATTGATCTCTCCCTCTCCCTCTCCCTATTGGAACCTCACTGAACCCACACAATTCATAGATACACCACACTCCACTCAACACACCCACACAGTACACACGGCACACACCGGAGCCCATGCACATACACACTCAGGCAAGGGTTGTGGCACTGATGCTCTGTGTGATGAGAATCAAATACACACCTCTCACACACCCATTCACGGGGTAGCAGCGGGGACAGACACACCACAGAAGGACGTAGAAGACCACGGCCACCATCTCCACATTGATCTCTCTCTCTCTCCCTCTCCCTCTTGGAACCTCACTGAACCCACACAAAAATTAAATCGATTTGATAATCACAACCACAACTAAGAAAACTGTTCAGAACCACAACTAAGAGTGAAGAGAACTTTTTTTATTGGTAGTAATAACAATGTAGTACGAAGACAATAATGCAAAATGTAACAACAACTAAGAAATGTGAATATAAAATAAATAAAATTATTGGGTCATGATTGATTCAAACACGCATGGATCGACTAAATGTCTTCCAAAACATTGGGTCCTTGGGATCGGGACTCTCCTTTTTCCATCGCCCCATCTTCTTCTCGAGAATGGGTTTGAGCAACCTCTTCGAACTTTTCGAAACCCGACCCACGACGCCGCTTCCTTGTTGAACTTGCGACGCCATAGTGGTGGAGGCACCAAAGAATGCCGGTGGTGGTGCTTGGTGGTGGCGGGTCCAACCCCGTGAGACACTGGGCTCGGATAGGCTGCGACCCAGAATGGCTTGGTTCAACTGGACCTCGAAAGAGAGCCTTTCGAAGCGGTCCAACAGTGTGCTCTGTTCATCTCCAAACCTTCTCAGTATCACTTCTACACACGGCACTCCACTCAACACACCCACACACTACACACGGCACACACCGGAGCCCATGCACACACACACTCAGGCCATGTACACGTCAGACCCATGCACACGCACACACACATAGGCACACACACACGGACACACGGCAGCACACAAACACAGTCGAGAGGAGACCCACACACACAGACAGCACAGCAGAGGCAAATGACCCCACTAAAGCAATAAACACAAAAAACCCTTTAGTGCGCTCCCCCTGTCTGTGACACCCACAGTGTGTGTCATGTGTGGCACGCGCATTTCCCAAAACAAAAACAACCCAACCCAACTCATGCGGAAAACGCTCAATTAAATGGCAAATATGTCATTTACAAAATAAAAGGACAAAATAGAACATAAGAAAACAAATGGGACTAATTGGTCTACAAGTTTAACATTTAGGATTTATGGTGTTTTGTTTTGAGTAAAAATATCTAGGTAGGATATAGGAATAAAATCAATGGTTAAAATATATATATATATATATATAAAGAAAAAAAGAAAGTGCGGGCGGATTCTTGCGGGTGCTTGTTAAACCCGCAATCTGCAAACATGTCATATTTCAAATAACATCCACCCGCATTGTGATTGTGTAATTTTATTTTTACACCAATTTATATTGACAACCAAATAGTTAAATAAAAATAATTGAATAACAATCTTCTATTCTA
This sequence comes from Camellia lanceoleosa, assembly GCA_025200525.1. Lineage (NCBI taxonomy): Eukaryota > Viridiplantae > Streptophyta > Magnoliopsida > Ericales > Theaceae > Camellia > Camellia lanceoleosa. Next base: position 28,725,134 of record CM045762.1, on the reverse strand, counting down.
TTCTATCTGTATTATACTCTCAAAATCTTCACTACGCAAACCTCCTTCTTTCTGCAATCTATGACGGGATTTGGTTAATTTGTACTATGGTGGTAATTTGGAGGGAAACAATTGGTGTATGTATATATGAATTGTGTTTGAATGAAAGATTTAAAGTGAGATTATGAATGGAAAAATATATATATATATTGAAAATGAAAGATGAAAAAATATATATATATACGTTAAATTTTTTCAATTTTTATCACTTCTTACACTGTTGATCCAAATCCCTTCATTCCTTGACTTGAACTTGTAGCAAATTGAGTTTTACTAATTTCTTTTTCTAAATTAGTCAAAAATTTAAGTCCCGTTTGGGAAATTCTATTTTAGCTAAAAATTTAAAAACATATTGAAAAAAATTTAAAAGTTTTCAATTCATACAAAAAAATCAAAATTCATTTTCATGTACTCTATTTTTTGTATTTTTTCTTTTGTAAAATGCAAAAATATTTTTTCGAGATATATTAATTTTTTTATCTCATATTTTAACCAAAAAATTAAAACATAAATTACACTGACTTCTCCTGAATTTTAAAAAAAAAATACAATAAGTCCTATAGTTTTAAAATAATTACACTAATCACCCTTTCAGTAATATAGTGTGACAATTTAAAAATAAATAAAGTAAAATATAAATTTCAGTATAAAAGAAATGATAATATTATTTTTTTTTGTCAATATGACTAATGAATGGTTGATGAAAATGAGTTAAGTTTTATATGAATTAAATTTTTTAGCAAATTCAATGTAATTATATCAAAATTATAAAATTTATTATATTTTCTACAAATTTCAATGCAAGACCGAATAATTTATCCAAAATTAAAAAACCATTTGATTGGGGAGTAAATATTTTAGTTAAAAAGTCAAAAAATTATTATAAGTTGTCACACCACTCTTTTTTACTCTTTTACATATATTTTCATAAAAATCTAAAAATTTACTAAAATAGTCTATTAAAATGTCACTTTTTAAATCCATACTCACAATTTTCAAATTGGGCGTGGATTTCCCCATCTCGATTAGAGGGTGATATTCGGGTCCATGGAAATTATCACGAGTCTTAGATTTGATAATTTAAAATGTTTATTTTGTCAAATATTTCATATGTGTTGCTCACTGTTGGCTACATATTTTGTAAAAGCCAAATCACAGTTTGACACGTGGCAGAATAAGGGTATTATGGGAAGATAATTCAAGTCTTCGATCCGGATCGAACACGTGGCAAAGAACATTGGTTCTCACGTGATCTAAGTAGCACTAGATCAGTAAAGAGATACAAGGTGACGTGGTTTTAACGGTTACTCATATTCAAATTCAAATACAGGAGGGAAGCTCAACTGCAAGAGATGGCGTAGTGAGACTACTTCTAAGGCAACATGATCAGCGATCATGGAGGAGTAGTTTGACGGTTTGAAGTGCAGTTCGAAGGTCATCTTTGACAAGTATAAATAAGAGGGAAGCCCTCAGAAAAGGCCCCAGACTCAGATCATACAAACCAGTCTTTACTTCATATTTTCCTTTCCAGTTTTACATTTCAGACTTTAAATTCTGACTTTACATATACCTTTTCTTTAAATACCTGCACTTTAAATACCCGCACTGCACTTCGATTCATAGGAGTAGTTTCAAGTAGATTCAAGTAGACTGTCGCTGTAAACCTCTTCGAGGCTGAGTTTGGACTATTGTAAGTGTTCATTTTAATGAAATACTTCGATTGTTCTTCATATTAACTGTTATTTCTCTTAATTTCTCCTAAGTCAAGCTACCAGTAAAAGTCCTCTTCATTGAGGCTGAAAGAACTAAAACACAATCGTCTGATAATTGGTTGGCAATTATAATTTCTGTAAGGACTGATTGATCCTTGCTGGCACGCTTGCATTTACAAAAATACCCTTTGAAAAGCCAAAAAGCCAACATATATTTTTGGCACGCCCGGTGGGACTTGTTAAAATGGCTAGACGAAAACGACAAGGAGAAAATGAACGCTTGGAAGAAGGCGTAGAAGGAGAGGTGGAGAAACCTAATCTAGAGGAGAATGTGGTAACACATTCTGTAGAGACTCCTATGCTATCAGAACCTTGGTCGAACAGACCAGTACTTCTGGTCAAGAACCATATGTTCATAATATTTGGCGAAACTAAGGAATTGGACCATCCACCGTTCCATCTATTCAGCCAACAAATCCATGGGATGGCTTGGTAGATGCTATGGGACAACAATTAATGAACACAATGGAAAGGTGGGCAACATCCTTTTTAGATCGAATGAATAACCACCAACCAACAAATACAAGACACACAAAGGAAATTTTAAATGTCCCTCAGCAAAGATTGGCTAGAAAAAAACAGCCTATGCAAGTTAATGGATAATCTAATGGTCAGACTAGTACTCAGAACTACGAAAGACCATTGCCTCGTAATGCGAACCCATTTCGAGGCCTCAGAGTATGCCAAAATGCCTCAAGATTTCAACAATGAAGCCACACAAGTTGGTGGATCTGCCAAGTACAAGAAACGGCATAAGAATGGTGGCAAATCCCATGTTCAAGCCATACCGCACTAGGGTATAATAATCCTTATTCAATTTTTACCCGGGGTTGAAAGGTTTTCCACAAATGGAAGGGACACACTGTTCAAAGACTGTCACGTGTCCTTTCATGACAAGCTCAAAGGGGTTACCCATACCCCTAACAGTAACTTGTACCACAGGAGCAACCAGTCCCAAATGTACCACCTTATGGACCAAGAGGACCACAGGCGCAAGTTTGTCCACCAAACCCTGTGTTTGTCCACCAAAACAACCTATGCAAGTTAATGGATAATCTAATGGTCAGACTAGTACTCAGAACTACGAAAGACCATTGCCTCAGTCTTGATACGAACCCATTTCGAGGCCTGTAGTAAGCCAAAATGCCTCAGTACTCAACAATGAAGCCACACAAGTTGGTGGATCTGGCCAAGTACAAGAAACTGGCATAAGAATGGTGGCAAATCCCATGTTCGAAGCCATACCTGGCACTAGGGATATAATAATCCCTTATTCGAATTTTTACCCGGGGGGTTGGAAGGTTTTCCCACAAATGGAAAGGACACACACTGCTCCAAAGACCTGTGTCCTTTCATGACAAAGCTCAAAGGGGTTACCCATACCCCAACAAAGAACTCCGCACCATAGGGCAACCATCCCAAATGTACCACCTTATGGACCAAGAGGACCACAGCGCAAGTTTGTCCACCAAACCCCGTGGTTTGTCCCTCCAAAGAGTGGTTGACAAGTACAAAATATGGTCCCTAGGGACCAAATTGCTGATATTGTTAGGGAGATGTGTAGACCGATGGCTCGGGGGGTCCAGACTCCTGTATACAGAAAACCATACCCAGAATGGGTAGATAGGGCACATGAATACCCAAGAGGATTTAGAATACCAGATTTTACCCTATTCTATGGAATTGGAAATCAATCAACAGTAGAGCACATTGCTAGATTCGCTGCTCAATGTGGTGAATTCACTAATCATGACTACATAAAACTGAGATTATTTCCAAATTCTTTAACTGGGGGAGCATTTGTATGGTATATCAACCTTACACTTGGCTCCATTCAAACTTGGCAACAAATGGAAGAGGCATTTCATGCCTAATTCTTCCAATCGGAGCCAGAGGTGTCCATGGCAAACTTGGCAAGATTGAGTCAAAGGCCTGAAGAAAATGCTACTCAGTTTATTGCCAGATTTAATAGGGCTCGAAATAAATGTAGAGTCATCATTCCAGAGCCAGAATTTGTAAGATTGGCTCAAAACGGTTTAGAGTTCAGGCTTCGAAAGAAGTTTGACTCAACTGAATTCAGGGATTTGGTCGAATTAACCTATAAGGTGTCTCGATATGAAGCATTACTAGAGGAGGAACAAGATCGAAATAATGCTTCGTATAAGACATATTATAGAGATCCCAATTATGAGATCGATGCAGCAGAAATTGTGGGCAAAAAACCTGTAATCTGTGAAGCATTAATTCATAAGGATACAACCATCGACCAGCAGTTTAAAAAGAAAGACTTTCACAGAAAGTACTCTTTCGATTTAACAAAAGCAGATGACATTTTTGATCATTTGCTTGCAGCCAATTTCCTTAAGTTACCAAAAGGAGTAAAACTGCCATCTCCAGATGAACTTAAAGGAAAAGTATACTGTAAATGGCATAATTCTTGGTCTCACTCGACTAAAAACTGCATTGTTTTTCGAGACAGGATCCAAGAGCAAATTCGGAAAGGAAGTTTGAAGTTCCCAGCCAAGACAGAAAAAGCCATGGGAATTGACAGTAACCCGTTTCCAGAAGTTGGAGAAAGCGCGGCTAATGTGGTTGTACCAAACTTTCAGAATCTATCTCTGCAGGAATTGGAAGAGGTCAATGTGCAAATGCATATTGCCAACCAGACAACTGCCAAGAAGGAGACTAGAAACCCACCAGTTATTGGACAAGGTTTCTCACATCAGAAGGAACACTCTGATAAAGAAGCACTGGATGACGATTCCTTGGAAGCAGCTGTAATGCAGAGGATGTGTCCCAGATGCAGACTAAGCTACAAATGGTTGAAGGGGCTTCCGATTGATGGGAAGCAATACTATAGGGAAGTTCAGAGACGTCCTAAGTTAACCAACGCTTACAACAAAAGGCCGTACCCGGCTAGTGATAGGCAGCGACCATTAGTGGTTGAGCCTGCAGTTGACAGAATATATGCTAAAGGCAAGAGGCCCTTGTATGAGTCTAGGCCACCTAACTACTACAGAATGGAGAGCAAACATTCTGAAACAAGATTGGAGAGGAGTTCAGGTTATGGGACTAAAGCCAGAGATTGGCCCCCTAGACCAACCTCACACAGAACAGAAAATGGCCACATCCATCAAAGGCCAGAATCAGGCTCGAAATATGAGACCAGAACCAAGCACTTACCTCCACGGCCAGTTTCGAAAATGGCTTCGAAGGTAGAAAAAGGTGATTCAACATCTGAGTCAGTAAGCTTTTGGGTACCTGGAGTTCCAGATTGGTTTGTAATGCAAAATAAATCTAGGGAAGTGTTTGCCAGAAAAGATGTTGGAATCCCAGGCAGGATGGTCAAGCCTCCTTTGGTGGCTCCGAACAACTGGGTATTGCTGAAGCACCCAAAGACAAAGGAACCAAATATGGTTCAAGTTATTTCCAGATCACAAAGGAGGAAGATTCAGCGCAGGTACACCCAGTACCAGCAAGATTTGAAAGAAAGTGAATAGAGTTCTTCACAGGTCAAGACAGAAGGAAAAAAAACTTCGAAGTCAGACCATACTCCAAAACCGACTCTACAAAGTAAAGTGGTTTGTAGCAGAGAACAATTGGCCCAAGTTCATTCTGAACTAAAGGCCAGGGAGAAGTCTAGTTTGGCAGGGCTGGAGAAGGCTCTGATGGAAAGTGATAGCGAAACGGATGAAGAGATTGGCATGAGCCAAAAGAAGGAAATGGCTGAAGAAGAAATGTTCGAAGCCTTCATGGCTGAACAAACATTTCTGACTGAAGAACCAGTTGAGAAAGATCCTTGAAGGATCGATTATCAATGAAATACCGAGTGCAAAGATAAAGGATCTTTGCTAAAGACACCGAGCAAGGTAGCCAAGAGGGAAGAAGGTCTGACCGACCATCGGTTTGGCTCATTTCCTATGTCGATCAATATGGTACGATACTACCTCATGAATTCAGTGGAAATGAGGACCAGGGTGACCAAGACATGGATCCAATTCCTGTCTCCAGTGAAGAGTCACAAGTGAGTATGGTACAGGATGCTCCTGAAATGGCTACTCCAATGAAAACTGAGTGTGAAAGCGAGGAAGAGGTGAGCATCAACCTCTCATATCCTTTTGAATATCCCTCGAATTCCATGACCCAACATGTCAAGCCTTTGTACATCAAGGCTTTCTTCGATGGGATACAGCTAAACCGAGTCCTAATAGACAATGGAGCAGCGGTAAACTTATTACCAAAATCTTCTTTGAAGAAACTAGGGAAAAAGAATCCCAGGTTGATCCCAACCAACACAACCATCGCTGGCTTTCTTTGGAGATAACAGATGGCTCAAGGATTACGCCTATTAACTTGAGTGTGGGAACCGGGTGCATGACAGCATTCTTCGTGATTGACAGCAATGCTAAATATAATGCTTTACTTGGGAGAGATTGGATCCACACTAACACATGTGTGCCTTCCTCTTTGCATCAGAAAATCATGATGGCTCTGGGCAATGGAGAGACAGAGGAGATTGATGCAGATCTTCAACCCTTCATAGCCTATGTAGACTTTGCAGAGGCCAAGTTGTATATTGAGGGAGTGACACCACTCAGTATACTGAGGAAAGCTGATGGCTCAGCCGAAGTGACGGCTGATGAGGAAGTAACACACCTGAAGCACTTAGTCTAAGAAAGTGCCGATGAAGAGGTTGTCGTGAAAGATGACAATGATGCCTGGTTATAGGCAAAGAAGTGAAGAGCGAGAAGCCAAGTCCTTGGCTTTGATTAAATTCTCATCATTGGATGTAAAAGTAATAGTCCAGAAAGTACAGAAGCAAGAAAGAGAGGCCATGATAATTAGCTGTAAACAAGAGCAGCAATAGGTCAGAAGTTTGACCCTTGGGAAATACTGTGCATTGGACATTGAAACAAAAGTCCAGGAGATACAGGAAGAAGACGCCTTATGGACAGATTTTGTCTATGAGGAAGAGGGCAGAGATGTTGAATTAAAGAACCTAGGAGCAGAACAAGGCGAAAAGGTTGCTTCGAAGGTTGAAGAAACCAAAGAAGAAGCTTCGATGAGTTCTCAGACACAAGACCCCTTAAAAGAAGTGAATTTAGGGGAAGGTTCTGTGCAGCAGCCCACCTATATAAGTACTTGCTTGAATGTTCTGGACAGAGACCAGTTATTGGTTGTTCTAAAAAAATACAAAGATTGCTTTGCATGGTTTTATAATGAACTACCAGGATTGGATAGATCATTGGTGGAACATAGGCTCCCTATGAAGCCTAATTTCAAGCCATACAAGCAGAAACCAAGAAGGATGAGTCCAAAAGTAATTCAGAAGGTCAAGGAAGAAATTCTTAGACTACTCAAGGCAGACTTCATTAGGACAGCCAGGTATGTTGAATGGCTATCTAATATTGTGCCTGTAGTTAAGAAGAATGGCAAAATGAGGGTATGCATTGATTTCAGAAACTTAAATCTAGCAACTCCTAAAGATGAGTACTCTATGCCTATAGTGGATCTGCTGGTAGACAGTTCAGCAGGGCATCAAGTTTTATTGATGATGGATGGCTACTCTGGTTATAACCAAATATGCATTGCAGAGGAAGATATCCACAAGATAGCATTCAGATGTCCTGGGAATATTGGCACCTTCGAATGGGTTAAAATGCCATTTGGTCTGAAGAATGCTGGGGCTATATATCAGAGGGCTATGAACACTATCTTTCATGATCTTATTGGAGGGTATCTAGAATGTTATATTGATGACATTGTGGTGAAATCCCAGTCCATGGAGGAGCATTTGTTTCATTTAGAAGCATTTTTCGAAAGAATGAAGAAGTTCAAGTTGAAACTTAATACTCTTAAGTGTGCTTTTGGTGTATCATCTGGAAACTTCTTGGGTTATGTAGTGCACAAGAAAGGAATACAGATTGATCAGAATAAAGCTAAAGCCATCATTGAAGTTAGGCCTCTATCAAGTAAGAAAGAATTACAAAGGTTCCTGGGGCAGGTTAACTTTCTTCGAAGGTTCATTTCTAACACTGCAGGGAAAACTAAAGTATTTTCTTCCTTGTTAAGGCTGAAAGATGAAGAGGAATTTGTGTGGACAGCAGAGTATCAAAGTGCTTTCGAAAGTATCAAAGCCTACTTGGCCAACCCTCCAGTACTGATGCCACCAAAGGGGAACAAGCCCTTGAAGTTGTACATAGCTGCAGCAGAAGATTCATTGGGAGCTTTCTTAGCCCAAGACAATGAAGAAGGCAAAGAGTGAGCTATTTATTACCCTAGTAGGTTTTTAAATCCTTGTGAATGTAAATATTCAGCTGTTGAAAAGCTGTGTCTTGCTTTGTATTTTGCTGCAATGAAATTAAGATATTATCTTTTACCTACAACTGTCTTGGTAATTGCAACCACAGATTTGGTTAAATACATGTTATCTAGACCTATGTTGAGGGGAAGAATTGGCAAGTGGATACTAGCCTTATCAGAATTTCATTTAGAATATGTCCCTCAAAGAGCAGTAAAAGGGCAAGTTTTAGCCAATTTTCTGGCAGATCATCCATCTCAAACAGAAAGCCAAGAGATAATGGAGCTTAATATGGCTAATGTTGAGCCATGGCAGATGTGGTTTGATGGATCGAAAGCCAATGACTTAATTGGAATTGGTGTTATGTAGGGGTGGGTGCGGATCGGTTACGACCACAGAACCTCTAATCCGCCATCCGTCTGCTAGATTGGCGGATTTGAGAAAATCAATCCGCATTCGTCCGTCAATCCGGCGGATGTGGATTGAGCGGATTGGCAGTTTGGCGGATGGATGCGAATCGGTTTAGCAATTTAAAATTTTATAAATTTTCAACATAATTTAACTTGTGCACTTCCTCAAAAAAAAAAAAAAAAAGATAAAGAAAATATTACAGTTAATGACTTAAAAAAGTATTACAATCACTGTATGCCTTATCTAAAGAAATAAAGTTTAAAACTTTAGAATATCACGATCACTGCATGCCTCATCTACATATTACAATCACAGTACAATTCATCCACATAAAGTATTACAATCTGTGATTCTTAAAATATAATAACAATTCAAACCACCAAAATTATGAACAAAGCAGTAGTAGAGATTGTATATCTCTGTATTGTTACATCTATATATGTTTTTTAAAACAAAAACTAACCAGCATATATCATATTTTCTATTTATTATTTTTAGAGTTAGATTTAAAAACCAAAAAACATAGATAAATAATACGTTTATTTTTTTCAATTCAAAAAATATATTCAAATTGAAAACTTTTTTTCAACAGAATATTTAAACTCTTTTTCAATTGAAAACACAAACATAATATTTAAACAAATTGAAAACGCAAAGTCTTATAAATTATTAGGGGTGCTCGTGATTTGGCAGTTTGGCGGTTCGGTTGCGGCCAAAGAAATCTCAAATCCGCCATCCGTCCGCCAAATTGGCGGATTGGAGAAAATCAATCCGCAACCGTCCGCTCGTCATCACGCATCCGTTCAAAATGCAGCGGATCGGTTCGGTTCGGTCGGTTTTGGCGGATCGGTATATCCGCTGGTCACCCCTAGTGTTGTGATTAAATCTCCACAAGGGGTAGAAACCACACATGGTTTCAGAGTGGATAAAGCCACTTGTTCCAATAACCAGGCCGAATATAAAGCCTTAATAGTGGGACTAGAAATCCTCATTGGATTACAAGTGCATGCAATTGACATATTTGGGGACTCTCAATTGGTGGTTAACCAAGTGAAAGGGATTTTCAAGTGTCAAAGCATAAGCATCCTACCATATTATGTTGTTGCATTACATCTGCTTTCTCAGTTTCAAATAGCAAATGTAACCCATGTTCCAAGATTCTTGAATAATAGAGCTAATGATGTGGCTCAAAAAGTTTCGAACTTCAAGAGAAGGGATAATACCCAAAGGGACATAAGCCAAACAAAATATCAGAGATTAATACAACCTTTGAATAAAATGAATGTGATCTTGGAAGTCAATCATAATGACTTACAAGAACAAGATTGGAGACATCCAATAATGCAGTATTTGGCTGGTCCATCTTCGAAGGCCAGCAGAAGGGTCAAATTGCAATCTATGCAATATATGGTATATGGTAATGCTCTCTATAAAAGGGGGGGAAATGGCTTATTGCTAGAATGTTTAGGCCCAAAAGAAGCATTAACAGCTATGGCTGAGGTTCATGAAGGCATTTGTGGTGCTCATCAACCTAGTGTGAAGATGAGATGGTTGCTTCGAAGGCATTCCTACTATTGGCCAACTATCCTTAAAGACTGCATAGAATATGCAAAGGGTTGCCAGGCATGTCAAAAGCATGGTACAATAAGGCATGTGCCCATAACTGACCTACATGCAGTAGTGAAACCTTGGCCATTCAGAGGGTGGGCCATGGATATGATGGGAAAAATACACCCACCTTCTTCGAAGCATCATTGTTTCATTCTAGTGGCCACTGACTACTTCACTAAGTGGGTCGAAGCCAAACCATATAAGGCTGTAGACCAAACAGAGGTCATTGGGTTCATTAAAGACTTGATCCATAGATTTGGCATCCCACAAACCATTACTGTAGATAATGGGACTGTGTTCGATGGGAGAATGGTGAAGTCCTTTGTGGCAGAATTTGGAATTAGCCTTGTTAATTCCACACCCTATTATGCACAAGCCAATGGTCAAGCTGAATCATCCAATAAATCCTTGAAAAAAGGTATACAAAAAGTTGTGGAGGATAATCCTAGGGATTGGCATAACCTTTTGTTGGATGTTTTGTGGGCTTACAGAACCTCCCCAAGGTCAAGCACAGGAGTTACTCCTTATGCCTTAGTATATAGGCATGATGCAGTTCTACCTGTGGAAATTAATGTTAAATCTTTGAGGGTAAGATGCCAAGATCAGTTAGATCCTGAGCAACACCATCAAATTATGTGCTTGGAATTAGAAGGCATAGATGAAGCCAGGATATTGGCATTAAATAGCATTCTTTTCCAAAAGAAGAAAGCAGCTAAGAATTACAACAAGAAGGTCAAACACATTGGCTTTGATGAAGGTGATTTGGTATGGAAGACAATACTCCCAATAGGAATTAAAAGCCATAAGTTTGGCAAATGGTCACCTAACTAGGAAGGACCATATCAAATTTATAGAGTTCTGCCTTTTGGAGCATACCATTTGAGAAATTTGAATGGGTATGTATATCCCAAAAAAATTAATGGTAGATATTTAAAGCCTTATTTTTCAACCATTTGGGAAATACAAGGAGTAAAATAAGCATTAAGCACAAAACATAAGACTGCTCAAATGATAGACAAAATTTGTTCTTTTATAAAGAATTAAATACATTGTGCCACAGATTGGCCCATAAATCATTACAATGTCTTAATTGTTTTTGTATAGTGGATTTCCTATTACTAAATGATGGAAACAATTGAATAGCTGCAGCCATGTCTTCTTTTCGATCAGCCAGCTCTTGGTTGGTGATGTGCAATTTGGTATCAGTTCTAACCAAGGCTTGGTTTCTTCGCGGCACTCCTCTTCAAGCTGAGCTTTCTTCTCCAGCAGTTGGACTCGAAAGTGAGAGGCAGAAGAGTGTTGTTCCTTAAGCGTTGATACCTCGGTGTGCACTTGGGAAACAAAACTCTGGTCCCTAGCTAGTCTCTCATCCGTAGTCTTAGCAGCATGACAAATGTTGAGATAGAAATTAATAGTAGCTGCAGCCTGGGATAGATGACTTGAGACATTCATGCCAGACTGCTCAGCAATGTTACAGCATTGAAGGGACTCATTCCTGATGATAGGCCTTTGTAGAGCCTCGAAGGGGATCCTCGAAAAAGAAGTCAGCAGTTCCAGGCATACGTCTAGATCTATTGAAGGTGTAGAAGGCTTGCTGCTGGAGGAAGGAAGACTCTCAAAGATTTCCAGTAAGGAGTCAGCCAAAACTAATGACTCAGCTTCAGCACTAAATGTTGGAGAGGTAGAAGGTATGTCGAAGAGACTAGCTAGTCTTCCTTCGAATATGTCTACCTTATCCCTGGACATGAAGGGCATAGAGAGTGTTGTGGTGGAGGACACAGAGGACTGCATGGGGATGAGAGAAATGGATGGAGCATCTTTGGCAGCCTCTATGGTCTTAGCCACCAACGAATCAAGTGAAGAGGGGCTGGAAGTAGGCACAGGTGATGAACCATGAATTGGAGAACTACCAGCACCCTCTGTGGAAGAATCAACTGCCATTGGGAATGGAGTAGCAGTTGGAATTTCTGAGAAGGAAGGAGGAAGAGCAAGGCTCGAAGAAGAAGTAAACTGAGGCAGATCAAAAGTCAAAAAAGGGAGATATGGCTCTAAGCCAAGGAAAAGAGATGCAGGGATGTTTGGACTCAAAGAAGATACATCGAATATAGGCTTGGAGAGTGGGAGCATGATTTGGATGGTTTTCACATGTTGCATCTGGTCAACTTCAACTGAAATCGAGGGAGGCCTCTTGAAAGATGAATGCAGTAGCTGTTGCTGCAAGAGGAAGAAATACAAAGGACTGTCAAAATTCAGTATTAAAAGTTGACAAAGGAAAGACAACGGAAGTGTGAAAGAAATTACTTGATCCAGTGGTATTAGTACTGATGGGAGAGCTGCGAAGGGAGTAATGTTCGGTAGTTTGTTGCCTTCTTGCAGTTTCCCTTTGAAGTGCATCAGCAGTAGCAGATTCATCTCTCAAAATTTGTTGCTGCCGTCTCTTCTCGGCCCTCTCAAAGACAATTATTGCCTTGGGATGTTCCTGCTCTACTGCCTTGGTAGCTGCTTCGTGAATGGGATCTTCAACCAAGACAGTAGTTGAAACAGTCACCTTCCTTCTCTTTTCTATTGCTTGGGCGATTGTCTCGGAATCAGAGTCCTCAGTAAAGTCAGAAGGAGAGACAGTAATCTTTCTTCTCCTCTTTCTTTGAACTGACATTATGCATTCCTCGATTTTTCTCAACTTCCTCAAACCGAGATTCGGAAATAAATTCATTCTCTACCTCCCTAATGGTTGTCTCCTCTTGAAACAAGTCACCACTTTTTCCTTTTGGTCATGGGTGACTCGTGTTACAGGTCTGCTTTCTGTTTCTTCTTCTTCTTTTCCTTCTGGTATCTCGGTTGTTTTCTTTTCAGAATCAAGCAGTCTTCTCTTCTTTTGCTGCTGATCACCTTCACAAAAAATATAGAAACAAAATAAGAATAACATAATCAGCATTGTATAGGAAGTCGAAGGAGAGAAAACAAAGGCATATACCTTTCTTTGAAGCAGCCCGAGTGGCTTTCGAAGGAGTTGAGGTAGCAGGAATGGACTGAGTTGTAGGAGGCACAGTAGAGGAAGGGACAGTTTCAGCTCCTTTGGGCTTGGACACATCTAATACCTCCAGTAGGTTTTGAAGTGAAATGGCTAAATAGAGTTTCATATTATTTTCCTACTAGTTTTTGTATCTCTTCAATGCAGTACCTTCAGGAATGAAAGGAGTGTACTCAAAACTAGCCAAGTCATCCATGAATTTGAAGGTTGCTTCTTCCAGCCTTGATTTCCTAACCTTCAGATCTCTCCTGGTAAGGCTCAGATTGGTGTTGCTGCAGAGAGGTATTGGGACCCCTTGTGTGAAACCAAATTGTCTAGCAAATTGAGCAGGACAATAAGGTTCAGCTATACATTTATAAGCTCTGGGGTTCGTGGTTTCAATAAACAGTTCCCTAGGAAGCAGAAGGGAGGCCCATATATCTTTGTGAATAGGCGAAGCACAGAGCCTGTCACTTAAGAAGTGACTCAACCAAGCTGGACCTATGTTGGTCTCGAAGGGACGGAAGCGGTGAATAGAAAGGGCGGCTGGTAGTTGATGGAAGAAAGAGAAATAAAAGGCAAAGGTAGAAGGATAGAGGGAAGCATTGGCTAGTCTTATGCCATGGGTAAGAGAGTGTAACCCAGAAAATTTAAGGCATTTGGATTGCAATTCAGTAAAATAGGCGAAAAGCCAAAGCTGAAAGATCCAGAATGGTCCCCCTTGATTAGCATCTAAGGGCTTCTCACCAAAAAGGGAACAAACTCTGTATACATGACCTAGAATATATGGGGCTAAGGCTACCTTTTTTTGCAAAACAAAGGCTTTGGCAAGAAGAGCAAATTCAGACATAATTCTTTGAGAGGAGGTGCAGAAGAGGAATTTGCAAAGCCAGTATAACAAGAAGGAAAAGAATTCCCTATCAGTTACTGGGCCCTCTTTTTTATTTTTAGCTTTAACAAAATCGCTGTAAGATAAGTTAAGAGAGGGGAGGGAGAAAGAGACTATTAAATCAGGGAAATCTAGTGTAATAAGGGTACCAATAGGGGATACTCCTAGTAGATGGCAAATATCAAGAACAGTAGGAGCCATCATCCCACATCTAAATTGAAAGAAATTGAAGATAGGGTTCCAAAAACATAAAGCAGCAGGGACCAAGAAAGGGTCCTCCGAGATAGTTACCCTAGATAGTCGGAGAGCATCGAGAAAGCAGAGCTCTTGAAGGTCCAGTGTCCTCGCAGGGATGACCCGATCATACCACTCTTGCCATTCCGATCTCATTGTGGGCCAACATCGGTGGGGGCGATTGGCTCTCCAGTTCCTCCAATTGAGACCACCTTCATAAAGGAGACATTGATTTTCCAGACGAGGATATAGAGCTGGGAGCTCAATAGGGATCTCTTTGAAGATTGGCCCAAGCACGTAGTCTTGTCGCTCATGACGACGAGGGACAAAGATACGCCCGTCAATGGCGCTTTTCCCCCCAGCCTTGTACTTCTCACACTCCACGTCAATGAGCCTTTTCAAGGCTACGGATGAGCTCACACGTTCTATGATTGGCACTTCTGGTGAAGAAGAAGCCATTGATGGTACGATTTTCGAAAAGGAAATGGGGAAGTAAAGAGAAGTGAAAGATATGAGGGTTTGAACGTTAAAAGAGCAAGTGATTTCAGAAACGCGAAGCAAGAGGGTTTTAAAGAAAAGCTTTTTATGTCTGGAAATATATTGCATAAGTCGTTAAGTACTAAAAGTACGAATACGATGAGTCTCTTTCAATATTGATAGTTTTGGAGGAAAAAACACATTCCGGATGTTGACGCCAGCTTTGAAGCAAGATATTTGGCTTCGAAATGAGATTTTGGCGCCAAAAAATCAAATAACAACGGCTTCGAAATACGTAAATTAAGCCGGCGTACTACATGCTTAAAAATGCTAGAATGCTCAAATATTGGTCCACTTCAAAGGGTTTAAAGACCTGTTTGAGGGTTATTAATCAAAGTAATGACCTTTGGAGTAATTACTTGGATCCTTTAAGGATGAGCACTGTTCGAAGTATTAAAACCAATCGTTGGTTTTTATATATATAAGAAGGAATTGCTTTTTGAACCAAAAACAGTGTGGATTACTTTTCGAAGCAAAATAGTCAATTTGAAATTAATTGGCTATATTAACCATGACCATATATTGGTTATAGTTAGTTTTGAGGGGTAATGTTGTTAAAATTCAAAGCATTAACTCCAGATGATATTAGCCAGAATTGTCAACTATACTCCATAAATTGGAAAAAGACATGTTGGTTCTTTTAGCGTTTCATTAAACAATTGAGTCCAGATTCGAAGGATGAGATTGTTCAATTCGAAGCTATGAGTTGGCTTTTAAAAGCAAAAGGAAGTAGAGTCAAACAATGTCAAATACAGAAGGACTTTGTTTGTATTGAAGCCAAGACAATTACATTAAGTAACCCTATTTTGGTACAAATTCAAGCTCATAAAAATAAGAAATAGAATAAATAACAAGATCATGAAACTTTGTCCAACAATGATCAATGAATGTTTGTTCTTTCTTTATCATATCTTCTATCTCCTCTAATGTTGGCTGCATAAGTTGGTGTGCTCTCACTTCATAGTAGAGCTCCTCAGCCTTTATTTCGAAAGCCTCTTCCCTCAATTTTTGTTCCAACTCATCTATAACCAAATCATCTCAATACGCAGAATCTTTATTTTTGAAGTCATCGAAATCTTCGATGAAGTTCTCTGCTTCGTACTGGGCATGAATTCGGAGAAATGAAAGTTGATCCAAAGATTGGACGGTGACCTTGGAATTTCGATGCCAGTGGAGGAGCACCGGAAGTTGGTCCAGGAACATGTGAAGTTCTGCTTGGGCAATGGGATTAAGGACATGGCCCCTAGTCAGAATATTACAAGCCCATCGAAAGTTCTTGAGAGGGATGTCATCCTCAAGAACATTGAAGGGCAAGTGAGAGAAAGCCGCAAGCAGAAGTTGAGCTTGTTTCCGCTCAGCTGGAGTTGGGGATGATGGAGGTTTGTAAGGTGGAAAGATTTTGTCCATGGGAAGGGCAAGCCTTAATTTCTCTGTCTAGAAAAGAGTGGGAGGAGGAGAAGGAGTAGATGGTTCTGCTTCAGAAGATGGAGAAGGTGTGGATGCTTCTATTCCAGAAGGTGGAGAAGAAGGTGTGGATGCTTTAATTTCAGAAGATGGAGAAGAAGAAGTGAATGCTTCTGTTATGGAAGATGGCACGGGAGTAGTCAAGCCAGTCAGAAGAGCAAATCTTCGCCTTCTTGGCTAAAAATGAAGGGCTGTACCCTTGTGATTCTTCCAGACGCCAGGCAGTATGCATTATCTTTGTGGGCATAGAGGATGTGTACCAGGCCACAAGCAGATTCTCCTCCAAACTATGTCGAAGGTCAATGGGCACATAAGGATAGACTACCGAGCTTCGAGCGTAAGAAGGAAAATCTAAAGGGTCAGTGAACTCAACAAAATGATGATTGATTCGTTCCCTCAAGTCCCAGGACTCAGGTGTTGACCAGTTTGTCCATCCAGAAATCCCAGAATATGAAGAAGTTGTAGCTTCATTCAAAGCAGAGGTTTGTGAAGAAGAACTTCCCAAGTCCATATTTGCAACTTGTTGAAGCAAAGGCTTGAGAATAGTTCGTTCAAAGTACAAGGGGAGTTTAGAGGAAGAACTTCTTGTATCTATAAATTTGTAAGCCAAAGGATTAAGGGCAATGTGTTCGTAGTCCAAAGGTTGATAATTTGTAAAAGCCTTCATGACCTGAATATAGAAGGGCGGGTAAAAGTGGCTAATGAATGCGTGGAGATTCTTTCGAGGGGAAACAGTATTACTCAGTGGCTCTTCGTATGCTTGATCAATAGAGTGAGAAGTTGATTGAGCCATAGTCCGTTCGAATGCTAAAGGTATTAGAATGTTCAACAAGTTGAGAGTTAATGCAAATAATCACCAAATAGGTAACGGTTGTGTTTCCTGAAGATGGATTCCATGCATGTTCCAAAAGTGCGGGAAAAGCTTTTGATCCACTAATATCTCCAAGTATTGGGTATATTAGTGCGGAGGGTAATGTTGGCTACATATTTTGTAAAAGTCAAATCACAGTTTGATATGTGGCAGAATAAGGGTATTATGGGAAGATAATTCAAGTCTTCGATCCTGATCGAACACGTGGCAATGAACATTGGTTCTCACGTGATCTGAGTAGCACTAGATCAGTAAAGAGATACAAGGTGACGTGGCTTCAACGGTTACTCATATTCAAATTCAAATACAAGAGGGAAGCTCAACTGCAAGAGATGGCGTAGTGGGACTACTTCTAAGGCAACATGATCAGCGATCATGGAGGAGTAGTTCGACGGTTTAAAGTGCAGTTCGAAGGTCATCTTTGACAAGTATAAATAGCAGGGAAGCCCTCAGAAAAGGCCTCAGACTCAGATCATACAAACCAATCTTTACTTCATATTTTCCTTTCCAGTTTTACATTTCCTGTACTTTAAATTCCTGCACTTTAAATACTTGTTCTTTAAATACCTGCACTTTAAATACCCGCACTTTAAATACCCGCACTGCACTTCGATTTATAGGAGTAGTTTTAAGTAGATTCAAGTAGATCGTCAGTAAACCTCTTGAAATTTGAGTTTGGACTATTGTAAGTGTTCATTTTAATGAAATACTTCGATTGTTCTTCATATTAACTGTTATTTCTCTTAATTTCTCCTAAAGCAAGCCACCAGTAAAAATCTTCTTCATTGAGGCTGAAAGAACTAAAACACAATCGTCTGATAATTGGTTGACAATTATAATTTCTGTAAGAACTGATTGATCCTTGCTGGCACGCTCGCATTTACAAAAATACCCTTCGAAAAGCCAAAAAGTCAACACTCACATAATAATTATAACTCACCAAAGAAAAAAAGTTGTTTTTTAGTTGTCGAAAGTCAATGGCGATTAAGTTTATTGGATAACAGCAATTAGGTGTTCATATCAATTTTCTATGTAAAAAATAAACGGTGAGAAAATAAACGATTTATGCAAAACTAATTCGAACACGTAATTATTGTTATTCAATCAATTTAATTTTTTATAATAATAATATACTCAATAAATTTTAAAATATAAATATAAAAATTATCAAGCTAAAATCTAAAAATAAGCCAATTAAACCCAACAACATCTCCCTAGTCCGATTATGACCGGAGGGAAACCCATCTGGAACAGAAATGTGAGTGAAACCCAAGCAAGAGAAGCGATCAAAATTGGATTGGTGCATTTCTAGGTTGACCATTTGTCAACAAACGACTGGTTGTTTTGGGTAGTTGAAAAAATATTTGTTCACAGTTTTTAAGTGCATAAATAATACAAAATATATAATTAATTCAATTATATGAATTTTATACTAAAAAAATATAGTGGCTCTACTCGAAATAATTGTTCTCATTATTCTAGCTGATGAAAATATATTTATTATTCACATATTTAAAAAATGTGTAAATAAAATTGAATTAGTTACATATTTAAAAAATGTGTAAATAAAATTAAATTAGTTACTTAGGTGCCGTTTGGTAACATTTAACGTTTTCAATTTTTTATTTATATTTACAAAAATTTTAAAAACTCAAATAAAAACTTGTTTGATAAAATTTTTGATTTATAAATCAGTTGCCTTAGTTTATAATTTAGCCAAAAAATGAAAACACAAAAAATGTATTTCCGTTTTGAGTTTTGAGTTTTTTTTTTTTTTTTTGTTACCCAACATTAGCTATCACCCGCCACCATTTTTCACCACCGTTTTCCGCCACTACCACCCACCACCCACGCCCCACCACCACCTGCCACCACCACTCACTGCCACTGCCACCCGCCACCACTTGCAACTACCCACCACCACCACTGCCACCCACCTGCCCGCCACTGCCACCACCACCACCACCCACCACCCACCACCCACCTACCATCCACCCGCCACCACCGTCCATCGCCCGCCGCCACCACCACCCACTGCCACCACTTGCCACCACCGCTGTCACCGCTACCATCTACTGCCGCCACTTACCACCCACATACCACCACCACCGCCACCATCACTACCATTCACCATTCGCCACTCGCACCCTATCCGCGCACCACACCCACCCACCACCCACCACCCACCCACCACCACCCACACCCCATCACCACTTTCCACTACCATCTTTCGCCGCCACTTGCCATTTCTCACTTTTTTTTATATTTTTAATTTTTTTTTAAACATTTTGTCAATTACCAAACGCGTTTGTAGTTTATGTTTTTCTAAAAATAAACAAAAATCAGTTTATAAAATTTTTGTAAATATAAACTGAAAACGTAAACGTTACCAAACACACCCTTAGCAAGTCCAATGGGTTCGTGGTTAGATAAAAAAACTAAAAAGAGGAGGATTTCCTCTGGTCCAAATTAGAGGACGTTGTTTGGATTTGTAGGATTTATTACAGATTTCATTTCAATAATTTAAAATGTTTATTTTGTCGAACAGTTCATATATTTTATTCACACAAAAAATTAAGTCAATTCGATAACTGTAACATATTTAATTTATTATATTTGTCGCTAAAAAACATATGATTTGTTTTTAAAAACACATGATTTGTTTTTAAAAACACAATTGTTATATATTTTTTAGTGAAAAATTGAATAAGTTATAATTATTGAATCGACCTAATTTTTTGTATGAATAAAATACACTAAATGTCTAATAAAATAACAATTTGGATCAATTAAACAGAACTTGTGATGAATTTTACAAGCTCAAATAACATCCTTTAATCTAAAATCTGAACTGAAAGGATCATCTTCCGAACTAATAAAATTAAAAACATGGGTATAAGGATTGAATTAATTTGGATTGAAAGAATCTTTTTCCAAACTAAAATTAAAAATATGGTAGACTGAAAGAATCATCTTCCAAACTAAAATTAAAAGCATGTATCCACTTCCAAATTAAAATTAAAAACATGGGGGGACTGAAAGGATCATCTTCCAAACTAAAATTAAAAACATGGATCCTCTTCCAAATTAAAATTAAAAAATATGGATGGACTGAAAGAATCCTCCTCCAAACTAAAATTAAAAACATGGGTAGAAGGATTGAATCTTCCCAACCTTATCTATGACTATGAATTGCTGATGTGTCAACTGTTGCTTTATTTAACACAAGACATGTTGTTCCTGTCAATATCAACGCTGTGCAAGAGAAAGCAAGGAGGAAGCGAGTGATATTACCAATTATCTTTTTAGTAAAATAATGTTATATAAATATTTTTTATACACTGTTTTTTTTTTTTTAATTTCAAAATTGAATTTTTTTATTTTTTTTATATTTTTTTTGTATTTTTATTGAATTTTTAAAATATTTTACGCAATTATTTTATTTTTACGTAAAATAATATTTATATTTTTTAATAAAAAAATTATGAAATTCAATACATTTTTGTATTTTGTTGCATTCAATGAATTTTTAAAATATTTTTGTACAAATTTTATACTTTTTAAGTATATCAAGATTAAGTGGATCTAAAAAGAAAAAAAAATTGGTTAAAATATTTTAAAAAATACAAAACAATACAAATTAAAAATTTAGAAAACTGTTTTTAAAAATTTCAAACCAAACAGAGTGATTTTTTTAAAATTATTTTTATTTCATACTAATACAGTTATTATTTTATATGATAATTATTTAAAAGTTACTTATACTTAAAAAAATTAATTTCTGTTTATAAAAAAATAAGAAATAGATTTTTGTTTATTTTTATAAGAAACAAACACAAAAAACTTGTTTAGCGTACGAAAATGTTCTAAAACAAATGAAAATAAAATAGAAAAATATATTTGATGAGTTATCGGAGGTAGTGACCGACGGTGAAGTGCGAACAAACGTGGTGACCGACGGTAAAGGGTGGTTGGAGGTGTATCTAGAGTTAGTGGTCAATGTTGCTGGAGGTCATGAGGTGGTCGAAAGGACACCAAAATGTGGTTAACCGTGATCAGTCATTCAACGACACCTGCAAGTGGTGTTGGCTAGAAGTGGTGGGTAAGAAGAAAATGAAAACTTGTTTTGAAAAATTTAGAGTCAATTCGGTTTCTTTGAAAACAAAAATAATATATTATTTCAATCTCCAAAAAATAAATAAATAAATTTAAAAAAAAAAAAAAACAAAAGCGTTAGGAAACTAATATACCGAGTGTGGGGGCATATTTTTGTGAATGACAACATGTGACCAAGGTGGCACTGAAGTACCAGCCGAGGTGCCATGTGTCTTGGTCATGGTGCTAAGGCAATCTCGTCTAAGCCGAGGTTATCTTCGGAGATATCGGAATCCGAGGTGAGCGAATAAACTATAAGAGTCCTAGATGGAGGAGGACCTCAGCCCAGATAAGGATAAAACTCTTAGGGAGTTTATCTCTATCTATTTGAGAGTCTAGGATACACATTGAGCCAGAGTCCATTGAAGCTAGGCTTCTACAGGGATCAAGTTAGTACAAGTTATAAAAGTAAGGCACCCTCGTAGGTCTAAGGTATGCTTTTTTGTATTCTGACTAGTGAGTTAAAGCACTGTTTGCTATATTTGAGAGATAATTGAGTACTGACTTGATTGTCGGAGTGCTCCCGGATGGACAAACCACTGCCGGAGTCTTATCTTTCTATGAAAGGTCGTTCAGGCGCCATCTATTCTGCCGATGTGCTCCAGCTGAGTACCTGTTTGGTAGTGTGGTCGGAAATCGGCACTCACAATTTGGCGCCATCTGTGGAAAAGAAAGGAGAATAGATGGCCAACGACGGATAGAAAAAGAAAATTGGGGACGACATCCCTACTAGAAGTGGTAAACACATTGACCCTAACGTATAAGAGGATAACTACAACGAAGAAACTCGAGATAAGAATCCCGGAGAGAAAGACATCGGCCAGAAGGGAGACATACTAGAAAAGGCAGACCGAGGTGGGTATTATAACGAGAACGACCTCCAAGTGTAGAAAGATAGATACCTGCGGAGGGATGGAAAAATGAAGGAAATGGCGAACAAAGGACCTGCAATCGGTTGTCAATTTCATGATATAAAATAACGTCATGCAGCCACCGTTTTCGTTACAAGACACGCTGATTCCAGCGGCCAAGAACGATACCCAGAAAGGGGAGCAGAAAACAGTTCCTGCAATCCCTTAGCACACCAGGACCAAAAAACACTCTCACCGGCCTTCACGGGAGGTCGGACGAGGAGAGTCGATGAATGGAGAATCTCGAAAGACACATCGTACCAAAGAAGCTTACACCAAAGAACATTGGCATGTTCAAGGGAAGGAGCTCTGTTTTGATACGACTACTGGAGGGAGGTCCAAGAGGACTTAAAACGACACCGGGAGTAGCGCACCAAAAAGGCTGAAATCCGTTGACAGCCGAGCTTCTGGACGGACCAAGGAGGATTTGAGAGATTACCTCTAGAGGAAGTGGCAAGATGCCAAGGTGACTTCTCTGGTCAAGCCGAGAATGCTGTTTTCGGTAGAATTGGACAAATTTGAGGCCCCTAAAAGGTTCTACATGCCGAGATTTCAGATATACGACGGAAAGTCTGACCCTAACTTTCACGTCGTCTTGTACCTAAACTCAATGGCGTTGGATACCGGAAACGAGCCGTTACTCTGCAAGGTGTTTCCCTCATCCTTTAGGGAAATCGCATCAGACTAGTTTTACAAGTTGCCGAAAGGAACTGTGAAAAGCTGGGAAGGCCTGGCCGAGATGTTCGTGGCTAGATTTGTGACAAACAAACTACAGCCGTTGAGGTGCACTCCCTGATGGCTTCGAGAATTGGCGAGGATGAAAGTCTCAAGGCTTATGCCAAAAGGTATTATGAGGTATTTAACCAAATACCAGGGTGCAACCAAGAGGTGGTGGTCGTGTCTTTTAAGAACGGTCTGAACGATGACTGTCTGCTTCAAAAATCACTGGCAAAGACACTGCCAAAAAGTATAGAGGAACTCATGGCCAGGATTGAGAAGTATGTGAAAGTCGAGGAAGACACGCTAGGGACAAAGGCGTCGAAACAAGATAAGAGAAATGGCTCGCCGAAACAAGGCCGAGGTAATACTGAATACGACAAGCAAGAGACAAGATTGAGGGCTGCACAGGCAGTCACTACTGTATTCCGAATTCCTGTTTACAAAGTCTTGGAAAGAATGTGGAATCAGCCCTATTATAGAGCACCAGAAAAGATTCCTGGCGAATTCATGGGAAGAAGTCTGGGGAAACGCTGTACCTACCACAATGAGGATGGGCATCTGACTCAAGGGTGAAGAGCTCTAAGGGCACATCTGGAAGACCTGGTAAGACAAGGTCATTTAAGGGACCTAGTTGATGAGGCCAGGACAAGGGAAGAACAAGCGAGACTGCCTCAACCACCAGCAGCGCCACCTCTACCAGCACCACAACAGCAAGCAGGCGGACCTCAAGTGATCAATGTGATTCACTCGAAGGTCAATGAGAATGAGATACGCGAGGAAACTCAGAAGGTGAAACACTTACAACATGTGTATCAGGTCCGACAGAAGAGACCTAGGGCAGACGAGTGCCAGAGACCAATTGTGTCCTTCACCGAAGACGACCTGGAGATGGTACAACATCCACACAATGATGCCCTGGTAATATCCCTCAAGGTTGGAGAGTGCCAGGTAAGGCGCATTCTAATTGACCAGGGTAGCTCTTGTGACATCATGTACGTCAGATGTTACAAGGAGCTTGACCTTCACCAAAATGATCTTAAGCAGTCCAATGGTCCAATGGTTAGGTTCAACGGAATGCCGACGTGGCCCTTGGGAGTAATAAGTTTGGAGGTGCAGGCTGGCACCAAGAAGGCAAACACCGAGTTCACAATAATTGGCACTCCATCCCCTTACAATGTTATCCTAGGAAGGCCATGGCTACATACAAAGGGGGTTGTTCCCCCAACACTACACCAACTGTTATGGTTCCCAACAGAACATGGAATTGAGAAGGTCAGACGGGATCAGGTGCAGGCAAATAATTGCTCCATGGCAACAATGAAATTCACCTGCAACATACGAGAAGCAAAATCAGCAGAGATTGAGGATGAGGACATGGAGGTCCTTCATGACGTCGGCAAAGAACCAGCCGAGAAAAGTGAGGAAGCCCTAAAGAAGATCCTAGTCCAGCAAGGGGATAAAGAGCGCTTTTTCCTTCTCGGCTCAGGCTTGGCCGAGGAAGAGGAAAAGGAATTAGAGGCGTTCTTGAGAGCAAACATTAAGGTGTTTGCCTAGACACCATATGAGATGTCTGGCATTGACCCCAAGGTCACTTGTCATAGACTGAATGTGGACAGGTTGGCCAAACCTGTCATCCAGTGAGCAAGGAGGCCTACGTTGATGCATGTTGAGGCAGTAGAAGAGGAAGTGGATAAACTTCAAGAGGCCAAAGCCATTTGAGAGGTAAACTACCCAACATGGTTATCAAACACGGTTGTTGTGAAGAAAAAGAATAGGAAATGGAGGGTCTGTGTGGACTTCACCAGCCTGAACAAGGCTTGTCCCAAAGACAGTTTTTCATTCCCCAAGATTGACCAATTGGTGGATGTCACATCAGGATATGGAAGGATGAGCTTCCTAGACGCCTACAGGGGGTACCATCAGATAACCATATACCACTCGATAAGGAAAAGGCTGCATTTATCACCCCAAAAGGGTTGTATTGCTACAGAGTGATGCCTTTCAGGTTGAAAAATGCAGGAGCAACTTACCAGAGATTGTTGACTAAGATGTTCAGACATCTAATAGGCAAAATAGTGGAGGTATACATTGATAACATGGTCATGAAGACCAAAAAACCTAAGGATCATCTGGCCGACCTGAAAGCAGTCTTTGATATCCTGAGAACATTTTGGCTCTGACTCAATGTGTCAAAATGCGCACTTGGAGTTGGGTCAGGAAAGTTCCTAGGATACTTGAATACCAGAAGGGGCATTGAGGCGAGCCCAGATCAGATCAAGGCCATCTTGGACTTAAAGTGCCCAACATTGGCAAAACAAGTGCAGATGTTGATTGGAAGGGCTGCCACCCTGAATAGGTTCATAAGCAAAAGTTCTGACAAATGCAAACCTTTCTTTAGTTTAGTGAAGAAAGCCACAAACTTCTTATGGACAAAAGAGTGTGAAGATGCCTTGGCTGACTTGAAAAAATACTTGACCACAGCTCCAGTTCTCTCAAATTCAATACCTGGAGAGGAACTGTTCTTATACTTGGCGGTTTCAAAGCATACAGTGAGTGCAGTGGTAATCAGAGAAGAAAAGGAAAAACAAAGGACAGTTTACTATGTAAGTAAAACCCTAGCGGATGCAGAGACCAGATACTTACCCTTGGACAAATTGACACTAGCCTTGGTAATCGCTTCCAAGAAACTGAATCATTACTTTCAAGCCCACAAGATTGTGGTATTAACTGAGCATCCTTTGAAGTCCCTATTGCAGCAAGAAGATCTCACAGGAAGGATAGTCAGATGGGTAATGATGTTGGGCCAATACGACCTGGAATTCAGACCTAGAACAATAATCAAAGGTCAGGTTCTGGTCAACTTCGTGGCCTAGTTCACACCTAGCGCTATCCCACATCAGGCTCCGTTGAGTCACGGTTAAGAATGGCTAGGTGAAAAAGTGGAAACCCAGTTGGGGATAGCGGAGCAGAAGGAAGAAAAGAAACTCAAGCCCTACGATATTTACATCGGCGACTCATTCTGCCTTTTTGTTGATAGGAGCTCAAATCGTTAGGGAGCAGGGGCAGGAGTGGTACTAATATTGCCAGATAGGCGGATGCTGGAGCAATCTATTCGTTTGGGGTTTAAAGCCTCAAACAACGAAACAGAATATGAAGCAATGATCGCAGGATTGAGGTTGGCAGCAGCAATGGAAGCCAACGAGGTGGTGGTCTTCAGTGACTCCCAGTTTATCGTCAACCAAACAACAGGCGAATGCGCAGCCCGAGATGAAAGAATGATCACCTATATAAAAGAGATTGTCAAACTAGTAGCCTTATTCCAAGATTGCCAACTACAGCAAGTTAACCGAGATGACAACAGCCATGCTGATGCCTTGGCAAACCTGGCCAGTGTAATGAAATCAGGAGAGAGGAGAACAATAATGGTTGACTATTTGTCAGGCCCAAACATAGAACCACTGAATACAGAATATGAAGCAATGTGTGTGGAGATGGGACCAAGTTGGATGGATGCGATAGTAGTGTTTCTTAGAGATGAGAAGTTGCCAGATGATCACAAAGAAGCACACAAAACCAGATTGAAGTCAGCAAGGTTCAAACTGACAGCAGAAGGATATCTCTATAGAAGGTCTTTTACTGGTCCCCTTTTGAGATGTGTGCATCCTTCACAAGTTGAAGACTTCCTGTATGAAATATACAAAGGAGTATACGGAAGCTACGTAGGGGGCAAGTCACTTTCTCATAGGGCCATTACTTAGGGGTATTGGTGGCCCTATATGCAGAAAGATGCTGAAGCTTATGTCAGAAAGTGTGAAAAGTGTTAGAGGTTTGCACCTTTGATACATCAACCAGCAACAGATTTAAACCCAGTGTCCAACCTTTGGCCATTTGCCCAGTGGGGCATGGATCTTGTTGGATAACTACCCCAAGTGACTGGATAAAGGAAGTTCCTGCTGGTGGTAACAGATTACTTTACCAAGTGGGTAGAAGCCAAACCTCTTGCAAAGATTCGGGATGTTGATGTAAAGAACTTTATATAGAAGAATATCATCACCGGGTTTGGGATCCCAAGAGCAATAATAGCAGACAATGGTATACAGTTTGATAGTAAGCTAATCAAGGCTTCTGTGCAAAGTACAAAATCAAGAACTATTACTCCACTCCAAGCTTCCCTCAAAGTAACGGTTAAGCAGAAGCATCCAACAAAACTATCTTGGATGGGATTAAGAAGAGGCTGGAAGCAACAAAGGGGAAGTGGGTGGAAAAATTGCCTAATGTACTTTGGGCATATCGGACTACGCCGAGAAGATCAACTGAGAAATTTCCATTTGCTACGGCTTATGGCACAGAGGTAGTAATTCCATTAGAAGTCGGCATCCCAGGGATCAGAACCCAGGGAGTAGAGAATGAGACTAATGAGGCATTTTTGGCCCGAGATCTGGACCTATTGGAAGAAAGAAGGGAGAAAGCAGCTATTCGGCTGGGGGCATACCAGCAGCAGCTTGCTATGGCTTACAATAAGAAGGTCAACCCACGAGAGTTTCAAGTTCGGGACCTCATCCTAAGAAAAGTCATCGACAACAAGAAGGATCCCAGAGAGAGAAAGCTTGGCCCAAATTGGGAGGGATCTTATAGAATCATCTCGGTCGCCGGTAATGGAGCATACAAGCTTGAAGACAGCGAAGGCAAAGAGTTGCCAAGACCCTGGAATACTTGCAACTTAAAGTTTTTTATCATTAGATTTTTAGCCGAAGTAATAATAAAATTTTAGCTCGATTTTTTTTCAAACTTGTGTAATACAACTAGCCAGTCCCTTGGCGATGTTTCTCAGTGAAACATGACGAATAACTTAGACTTATTATATGGCAGAGTTGAACTATACTTGCATATAATAGAGTTGAACTAAGTTGGCGATGTTTCTGATTGAAACATAACGAATAACTTAGACTTACTATATGGCAGAGTTGAATTATATTTGCATATAATAGAGTTGAACTAAGTTAGTGATGTTTCTAAGTGAAATATGACAAGTAACTCAGACTCATTATATGGCAGAGTTGAATTATACTTACATATAATAGAGTTGAACTAAGTTGGATTAACTTGAACTTGCCATATCAGCAGAGTCAAACACAGATTGGAACTAAGTGCATTTGAGTAAGATTAATAGAGGAACCAAGGTTGAGAACCTCGGTTAATCTCTATTTAAGTATAACTTCGACAACAAGGTCATAGCCACATGATTAATGAAAACCTAAGTGAAACTTAAGTTCACATATGAGGGCAGAGAACTGGAGAATGATTAGTAAAAGTTCAAAATGCTTTAGGACTTGTTGAAATTTTTATAGAAAAATTTACAAGCTAGAGTTGGCTTAGTACTTGTTGAAATTTTTAGCAAAATTTACAAGTTAAAGTCAAGCTGAGGTAAATTTAAAAGAAGTACATACGTACTTGCCGAGATTACCAGGTTGCCAAACTTGGAAAATATGGAAGATTGAAGTCTTGATAGAAGACAATAAGTAAAGTGGCAAGTTTTAGATAATACTTGTGAAAATATTTTTTACAATGTTTTCAAGTGTTAAGACAAGGCCGAGATAAACAAGTTGGAAGTTATGTCTGAGGTATTTTGCTCCGAGAAGACTATACAGCTAAAAGAATAAAACTCAAGACATGCAAAATATTCTAAGTATAGAAACAGTGAAGCATACAAACATACAAACACTTGAAAGAAGAAGTTATACTTGCATTCAAAAGAAGAAAAAATGCACTTTGGCCTACAGAGGGATTACTTGTTCAGATTACAACGTCGGCCAAATATGAAAACTAAAACATTGTTCAGAATGTAAAAAGTACTAAGTACAAAGAAAAAGCTTATAGTCAGACTACTCGGCGTCGGTGGCAGGCTGTGTCTCGGCCCCAAAAGACAACTAGGAAATCTTCTTGGCAGCCTTTTCAGCCTCGAGCTCGGCGTCGATCTCTTGTAAAGTCTGATCAAGGCTCTTATCGGCGATAGGCACCTCGGATGTAGTCTTCTTGAGAGAGACACCTTTTGAGCCTTCGTTCTTCTTATCCTGAGTCAAGTCTAGGACTTGCTCATTCAGAGTTGGGGACTTGGCCCTGGCAGGAACTTCAGCATCAGCTGCCATCTCGGTCACTTCATCTTCATCTTCCTCTCCATCTTCTTTTTCTTCTTCCCCCCCCCAACCTTAGCCTCAGATTGGCTTGAAGCAAGAGAGAATGGCAACACAAGTCGGTTTTCATCTTTGAGAGGAGAGTCCTCGGGGACAACCAACTCTTTTAGAGCAGCCATCCAACCAAGGGTGTAACCCTTGTTGCATGCCTGTTTAACTTGTTTTTTGTATTCTTTGCAGATGTCGGCTGCCCTCTTGGCATAGGCCTTCTCGTCTACCGCTTTGATCTCGGCGTCTTTTGTGCCCAAGGTAGCTCGGAGCGCGGCTTGGGCTTCGGCATTTTTTGCTTCGGCCTCTTTTTTCTCGGCTTTAAGAACCTCAGCAACAGTCTCTGCAACACCTAACTTTTCCTCGGCCTCCTCTTGGGCTTATTTGGTTGCCTTAGCCTAATCTATAAGGACTTTCATCTTGGTCTCGGCTTTGTTTAGGGACTTGAGCAAGCCAGCAGCTTCTTTTGTCTTGTGGACCAACTCATTCTTCATGTCCTCAACCTGCATCGCAAAGGAATGAGCGTGCTGGATTGCTTAGAAAAAATCGAATGAACAAAGTTAGTAAACTTAAGTTTAAAAACAAAGAGTGGAGAGTACTAAGTGTTAGGGATTTACCAGTACAAAGTGCTACACCATCAAAGCGAAATTTTCATATTCGCTAAACTCAGCCATATGGTTGAGGTCATTGGGGATGAGCAATGTAGTAGAAAGGGCAACACCGACCTCAATATCAGCAGCGCTGTCATCAGTTCTGATTGGCTTGTCCTCAATCATGATAGACGGGGCCTAAGGGTCATCAGCTTTAAGTGAACCCGAGGTGGTTGCAGAGTCCGACCTTGGCTTCTTTGACTTTGTGGTTTTTTATGGGTAAGCCTCTGCGCGCCTCTTCTCGACGGCAGAGCTCGTTTTCTCAACCTTGTCAAGTTTTGAGATTGGAATCGTGTCTTCGGACTCAACCTAGGTAAAAGAGGCTTTTGCCTTGGCCCTCTTTACCCTTTTTTGCTTTGGTTTGGGCTGGGATTGTGATGGGGAAGATTAGACTATCACGATGCTCGGGATATCGTCCAGAAAGTCTTTGACTACGACCTTGTTACGTCCCATCTCGTCGGCAGTGGCGGCGATTGTAACCTTGGTGTTGAAGTGAATTGCCGGAAGTGCAGTGGATGGGTTGACTGGATCGAAAGCCGACGCCTTAGAACTTCGGCGTTTTTGGCTACGAGTTTTACCAGCAAGAGTGTTGGCAGGAGGTCGATGTTGGCGTTGACGTTGGGCTGGAGGAATTAGTTGAGATGCAGATGTTGATGGTTGCTCTGTTAGGTCAGATGTTGAGGCTTAGTCAGGCCATGGTGACGAAGTGGTAGGAGGAGTTGTGGCTGAAGGTGGACACTTGCTCTTCTTAGGGACGTTGGGCAGGATAGATTTGTAAATTGGGATGTAGTTCAGCAGCAGATGAGCCTTGCGCTGATTAACAGGCAAGTCCAGCAGGTACCTGAAATCTTTGCTAGGGTAAAAGGTTTTACGGAAGTCTTTCGGTGGCTGAGGAAAAACTGCAAGTAAAAAACAGATATTAGAACATACAAAAGTACCAATGTGAAGACCCAACCTAACTTTTCGCCTTTTATTTGACACCGTCAATAAACGGAGGTCACATCTCATATTTTATAAGTTCATCAATGTCATGTTAATAAATATTATCTATACTTCGCCATTCAGGATGGACCTATAATAGAACAATAATTGATAATCCTCTTCGAGTGTGTCAAAAATGAAACTCATAAAGATGTATATTTTTTTTCTTTAG
This sequence comes from Camellia lanceoleosa, assembly GCA_025200525.1. Lineage (NCBI taxonomy): Eukaryota > Viridiplantae > Streptophyta > Magnoliopsida > Ericales > Theaceae > Camellia > Camellia lanceoleosa. The sequence continues at coordinate 28,694,227 of CM045762.1, read as the reverse complement.
GCGAAATGGATCACACCATCGAACTCAGAATGTCGAAATTAGTCAACAGAGATTAAATGGAATTTTTCTTGAACCGATTTTCAGACAGCCCGGATGTTTGCGCACTACGTTTTATCCAAACAGTGCAATTTGTGGTGGTAAAATCAGCCACCATAGTTGTAATTTCTTGGTGAGGTGAAAGATATATCCACCTCACTCCCCTTTTTACCACATACTTCACCATTCAATCCTAGCCATTGATCCTACCTACCACTTTCTTCCTATAGATATCCTATATGTGCAGAAACTTTATCTTCTTGCTGAAAATCTGTAGATTTAAGAGAAAAAATCAAACACATTCATCTTCGTTCTTCAAGCTTCAAGTCTAGGTAAATTCCTCTCTATATTTACTTCAATTCCATAAGTTAAAGCCTTCATTTCTTTCCTTTGATTTCATGTTACAATGAACCACAAATCTAAATCCTAAAATACAGATTTAGACTTTATTTCCTCCCCTTGATATCATGTTGCAATGAACCATGAGGCTAAAGCTCAAAACAAGGATTTTACCCAACAAACAGTTTTTTTTTTTTTTCCTGAACAGACAGTCTACTTTGAAAATTCGTCAAAAAATATTTAGGCCACTTTAACGGTTGGTTTTAGACCAGAGTTAAATTAAGTGTTAGCTTTCCAACACAATTTGTTGCAACTCGATCCAATGGCTAGATTGTTGTGGAAATGATTTTTTAGAAACTGCAATGGATCTGGACCAGCTTTGTTTTACTGCCATTTTATCCTATATATGAGCATTTTTGGGAGACGAGTCCTTCATGAAAAAGGTTCATAACATCTTGATTGATATCCCTGTAAAATTTCAGAATATTTTAAAGTGTTTTAATTAGGATTTTAACCTCTGATCTAAAGTGTTGCAAACTAAGAATTTTTGGACCATAAGAGAAGGACCCCTTTTAAATTGTACACATTGGGATTATGGTTTGAATATTTATTTCATGCTTAGAATTAATTCCTAGACCTACTATAATGTAGTTTTTTATACGTGGTGTTTAGATCTCGATTTCGGTTGATTTTACCAAACTTCGTGTACATTTAGGTGAGTTCATACTTACGCTTTTTACATGTATTTGAATATAATGACATGCTTTGATCGATGAATTATTTTGGAGTATGAGATTGCATTGATTTATGAATAACCGAATAAACATATGATTTTGAACTTTAGCAAGTATACCTATGATTGGAAAAGTACCTTGAATACATTTTGAAAATCATGTTTTGTTTTTAGAAAACGTGAGCTAACAGGATAAGCCGACTCACACGTATTGCTTATATACATATTGTTTTTATGAAGCCATGGTTAAGACATTGTTATAAAACTCTTGCAAATGTAATAACGTACATTCGAACAGAACATCCCGGACGTTGGGGAAAATTAAAGATACCAATGGTTGAGGCGTTATAAGGGTGGTTGTTGGGATGCGGCCATCGTCCCTTGGCATGATCATGACCACTTGATATTAGTATGGGTAGCTCCCTACTTCTCTGGCAACATATCCAGTCGAATGGACATATGTATGTATATTTTGATATATATATATATATAAGAGCATTTATTTTGTCTTTTCAAACATTGGGCTTTTGAACATGAACAGTTATGCTTGAAACTTGAAATATTTATGTTTGAACCGTGGCAAACTTGTAAATTGTGTAAATATGTTCTCACAAGCTTTATAACTCACGAGTGTGTTACTAACCCATTTCAGGTAAGGAGAATGCTTAGTGGATAACCAAAGGCCTATTTTTGTGGTGTCTCGTGGCCTGGGATGGATTTTAGACCTATAGTTTTATATAAGTCATGTATTACCTATTTTGTTGGCATAGGGCCAAGTTATTGTTGTAACTTAACTTTCCTTTATGACTTGTATGACTTATATAGCAACGCTCTAGTTAAATGTAATCACCTAGTATTTGCGATGATTTATTTAATTGTTCTCTAAACTAGTTAGTAGTAGGCCTAGGGTGCGAGATAAGGCGCTGACCGGTCGCAATTCCGATTAGCCCCTATTTCGGGTCGTGACAACCAAAGTAATAAAAACTTGAAAGCAAGTAAAGTGACACTTTGTTCTTACCATTACCCTCTTTAAAGACTGATCGGCTCAAAGGGTAGAGGTGGAGGTCATCATCTGGTGGGAACTCCCAGTTGCGCGAGATGATGAAATAATCATCTCCAGCACCTTTGTTGGAGTCTGGGAAGTCGGCAATAAGTTTGTACTCGGTTGACCTCGGCTTAAGGTAATAGATGTAGCCTTTTTCTAACTTAAGGCCACACATGGCATAGCAGTATTGGATGTCGACTAGAGTAATCCTGGCGTTCTCTCGGTTAGCTAAGTGTAACAACCCTCGTACTGTTTACCGATAAACTACTGAATTAGCTACTGGTTACTGCTAAACTGAACTGATAATGACTGATAATTGGATTAACTGAAGTACTGAATGGACTGATTGAAATCGAAACTGAAATTGAATAAGTTTATCTATTGAATTGCATATTGCATCTGTTTGATTGATTGATTATCTGTTTAAATTCATATGTTTAAACTGCTAATTAAAGGCCTTATCGGCGGCCGAATTAGGAACCGTTTAGAGGTTTGGAATCAGTAGAATTTATCTGATTTTATGGTATATTTATCCAAAATGTGATTAGGTATGATTAAACTAGATTAATTTGAGCCAAATTAATAGAGTTGCAATAATTACGAAACTGCCATTGAGTGGGCATTTGTTTAATCTTATTACTTGAGCCTTTACACTTTGTTATACACTTAGCAAACAAATTCCTCAGCCATTCTATTGAGCTCAATCGACCAAACAAGAGAGTGAGAGAGAGAAGAGGTTGATTTGGTGATTTTGGCTTGGATTTTGGTAGATTTGAAGTGTAGATTGTCAAATTGATCTACTAGGCTCTCAATTGAAGACTTAGGTATGTATATTAGCCACTCATTGTTGCATTTAAGGTTGATTCTTGCTAGATTCATAGCAAATTATAGAGCTAGGACATAAATTGGTTCTATAGTGTTGAGTTAGAATTCATTTCATGCATGCATGTGTGTATTGATAAATTTTGAAGTTGAATTCATGATGGATTGTACATGCATGCTCATGTTTCTAACAAAGTCCATGTTTTCATTTTGTTTTCCAACTATTGAGCTCATTAGAGCAAGATTTGAACCTTGAATTTGGTTAAAAACTCATGCATTGTATGTTTTGGAATTGTTCTTGAAAATGGGTTTGAATTTTGGATTTAATTGACTCATCTTTGGGGCTTAAATTCATAAATTGGCTTTTGAAACTTGTTATACATTGTTTTGGGATGTATTTTCCAGAATTTGGGCCCAAGAGGTCGAGAATTGAGTTGAGAGTGCTTGGTTTGAGCTTGGAAGGCAAATCTGGAAATTCCAGATTTGGCTTCTTCGCTCAAGCGAAGGACTCCTCGCTCGAGCGACCAACGTTTCCTCTGAGCCACGCTCGAGCGAAGGATTGGTGGCTCGAGCGTAAAAATCGAGCATCCAGTACTTTTACTGTTTCATCAGACCGCTCGAGCGAAGGATTGTTCGCTCGAGCGAAGGAAGGCTCGCTCGAGCGAGACCCCTGTTTTCAGCAACTTTTGAAAAATGCCTTCCAACTGTATTTTTGCATCCTCATCTCATTCTAGGCATTCTTAGGCCTAGTTTTAGACATCTTAATGAGGATTTAGACATAGAACCACACCGAGGAAATTTAGAGATTTAATTATCATCCTTCCCGACTGTGAAACTTAGTGTGCGTTCTATTTGTTAACTGTTTAGGGTTGGCTCTCGGGGACGCGCTCTAGCTGCTATTAGCCCAATCTCTGTGAGTAACGATTGTGTAAAGATATGTTCAAAATGGTTACCTTTTGAATACTGAACTGAACTGTTTATTGAACTGATATTGTTTACTGAATGAATGTATGTCCTGTATTCTGAATTGTACTGTGGCATCCTTAGCACTTTCATCGCTTATTCTGAGCTCTGTCGGTTCCATTGTGGAACCATATGTTCTTGATTGATGGCCATCATTATTTGTTGGAGTTAAGACCCGGTCCTTTTGGACCTACTGTTTATAGGCTAATGGGTGTACCACATATGACTGATTGACTGAAATACTGAAAGACTGAAATACTGTTTAATGAACTGATTTCATTACTGTAAGGACATTCATTCATAACCTCTTTACGCATTATGTTATTCACTGGGCTTTAGCTCACTGTTTATATATATGTAGGTTCTCAGCAGCCAGACCGGAGCTAGGAGCGTGGGTTGGTCCCCAGTTTTGTCAAGCCAGCCTATGTGCCTCACTGCGAGGTTCCGAGTTGCCATGCTATGGCTTGGGGCGTTTTTGTGTCCCCCATCGGTCTCCTTACTGTTTTGTACTACTGTATAGACTGTCTACTGTTTTACTGTACTGTTATCGAGGGATTAGGTCCCCGTACTGAATGGTGGTATATGATTGTATAGATCGTATAGATCTGCATCGCTCGAATCAGTATGAATGCATGAAAAATGTTTTTGGCATCTGATTTTCACGACTCAATGGACACTAGTTATTTCTTGTATTGGCTTCGCCAGCCATCTACTGTTTAAGCGTATTCTTGTTCAAGAAAGCCTTGATAATCTCGGATTCTTGGCGATTCTGATGCTAAACCCATAGGGCCGGGTTTGGGTCGTGACACTAAGGCAATTATACCGTTGATGACTCTATATGAGTTAATGGCTAGCTGCATTGGGTTCAATTTGTAATAGTGAAGGACTTGGCGGAAGAGGATGTTAAGAGGGAACCTAAGTCCACCCTCGATGAAAGCTACTACTGGGAAGGGCGTGGAATTGTCTTTGGGTATGATGGAGTCCTCCTCCTCAGCCAACCTAAGATGAACGTCGGCAGAGATGGAGAACTCTTACCTAAAGTATTCAAGCTTCTCTGGGGTATCTACCCTCCACCTAAACATATCCATGACGTCGGCTAGAGGGACAAGGTATGAGAATTCAGAAAAAAGAGGTTTGTGTGGGTTTTAGGGACCTCAGCTACAACCTAAACAGGTACTGGGGTAAGAGTTTTTGAAGATCTAGGAGGAATTCGTTTCAATTTTTCTTGAGAATAGGAGTTCTAGGGCAAATCCCAAACCTAGAGCAACAGAAATTAGGAACAAGAATCTGGAAAAAAAAAGACACAGAAAACAGAGAAGAACAATAATTCAGACTCAAGAAAACAAGTAGGGATTTAAGAACATTGAATAAAATGTAAACGTGCACAAGTCGAAGACAGTGGCAATTTGCAAGAACATCAAGTATATGAGCGGTTCGCTTGTGTATACCCAGAAACAGATTGGACAGAGGCAAAATCGCAAGCAAAATGAAATTTAAAACACAAATGAAGATTCAAGAACATGAATAAATTCGCAAATAGCAGTATACAAGCGTAGCAAAGTTTGAAGTAAAACAAAAATTGAAACAAGGGGCAAGCAGTGACTTACCAAAGAGAGTGTCGCTGTGTGAGGTATGCCGAAGTTGAATGATGGTGGTGCGAGTAGCAGAATGGTGAATGACTCGTGCGGAGGGGAAGAATGGAAGCAGTTGCAGAAAGCTTAGAGAAAACGAAAATGGAGGATTTTGGAGAGAAGTGTTAGAGAGAGAAAACTTGAGCGAAATCAAAGATGCAAAAGTGAAGAGACGAAGAGAGAGGGAAGTGTTTTTGTTAAAAAACAAAAATGCGGCAAAGTTTCATTGAATGTGCCTAAGACGACATGCCTGTCAAACGGCTCACGCAGAAGCGACGCGACCTGATGGCGCGTGTCAGGTACGGATCAATAAGGAAAAGACATGTGGCGAAAACGGTTGAGTTACCGTGCGTGACAGCTCATACTCATATAGAACTCTTGGAGTTCTTGATTTAATGAAGCAAAGATTTCGGCTAGGGGAACGATCTCAATTAAGGAACTTGAAAAACATGGTTCTTGGTTCTAAAACATTGACAAAACGCATTGAAGTCTTGGTCATATGGAGCCGACGTGTGATGACCTCGGTAATAAGTGGTAGAGTAGGTTTTAGCCGGCGTGCTATGTAGACAAAAGATATAGGTTCTATCACCTCAACATGCCGAGGTAACAGAACCTAGGGGGCAGTTATGGGTGCATATTTTTGTAAATGACAACACACGGCCAAGGTGGCACCGAAGTGCCAGTCGAGGTGCCACATGTCCTGATCATGGCGCCGAGGTAATCTCCATTAGGCCGAGGTTATCTGCGGAGATACCGGAATCCGAGGTGAGCGGATAAGCTATAAGAGTCCTAGATGGGGAAAGACCTCAGCTCGGATAAGGATAAAACTCTTAGGGAGTTTATCTCTATCTATTTGAGAGTCCAGGATAAGCATTAAGCTAGATTCCACTGAAGCTAGGCTTCTACATGGATTAGGTTAGTGCAGGCTATAAAGTAAGTCACCCTCGTGGGTCTAAGGTATGTTTTTTTGTATTCTAACTAGTGAGTTAAAGTACTGTTTGCTATCTTTGAGAGACAATTGAGTACTGACTTGATCGTCAGAATGCTCCCGGGTGAATGAACCACCGCCGGAGTATTATCTTTTTGTGACAGGTCGTTCAGGCGCTATCTATTCTGTTGGTGTTCTCCAACTGAATACCTATTTGACAGTGTGGTCGATAATCAACACTCACACCGAGTTATGAAAAAACAAAACTAATCATCTTAGTGCCTATCTCCATTGAGTAGTCTGCCTAATTAAAAAGTATTTAATATGAAGATGAAATCTTTTCCTCGACCAATGACCATTGTGCGGCAATGCTACAGACCCCCAGCTGGGGGCACCCCCAGTGACAGGTGACGCGCTGTCACTGGTGGAAACCTAAAAAAAAAAAAAAAAAATTATTTTTCTGCCCAATCAGAAGAAACCCCCAGTGACCCCCACTGGGGTCTAAGTCATTTTTCGACCATTGTGAACGCTTGATTTTCAAAAAGTTTTGAATACAAAGATCAATCATTCCTTGGACAAGAGATCAATGATTGCGATAATTTTGAAGTTTGGTATTCTTAAAAATCATTGACAATGTTTGAGTATCACATCTTCACATTCAAAACTTTTTAATTATGCAGATTGTTTAATCGAGGTAATGGTAGATGATGAGGGTTACCAATATTAAATTAGAGAGATCGAATCTTTATTTTAAAATCTTATTGTTTATTTTGTAATTGAGTTTGTAACCTATTATAGATATTGACTATTATATTAAAAAAATTAAGAATAAATTATATTAATAGTTCTTATATTTTATATTTTGTGTCACTTTGATTTCTATAATTTTAATTGATTCAATTTTGATATTTAATTTTAAATTTTGTGCCCCATTAATAACGCCATAGGATTTTTTAACAAAATTTATCACTAAGTGTTGAGACTAACTTATTGATTTACAATTTTGTCTCTAAAAAAATACACTAATTGTTGAATCAATTAGATTAAATGGCAAATTACACTAACAATCTCTATAGTTTAGGGCTCGGTCAATTTAGTCCTTAACTTTTCAATTGTGACATATTTGACCCTGAATTTTGAATCTTATTTCAAATAAGGACAATTGAACATACCATTGCTTAATTTCAAGGGCAAAATCATCAGTTTGATAAAATATAAACTAATTTAACAAAAATAAATATCAAGAAAATATTTTAAAATTATTTCTACCGACCAAAGATAAAATTCTGTAAAATTGATAAAAATTAATAAAAATTACATGATTAATTTTTAAATATTAATTTTACATGATTATCATCCAAATACATAATGAAAATTAATTTGGTAAAAAAAAATAAATGTCTAAAAGATTTGTCAATTTTATATAATTTTATCTTTAGTATGTAGAAATAATTTTTAAAAATTCAAATATAATTTTTTGACATTTATTTTTTTCAAATTAATTTATATTTTATCAAATTGACGAATTTGCCATTGAAAAATCCAATAGTATCTTCAATTATCCTTATTTTGAATAAGATTCAAAATTCATGGTCAAATGTGTCACAATTGAATAGTCAGGAACCAAAGTGATACAAACTCCAAACTATAGGGACCGTTGGTATAATTCACCTTAGACTAATTATATAAAGATTACCTGGGTAATTTATCCCAAAAAATTAATATTTAAAAAAATAGTAATATTACATCTACACAATTTTCTCCTCTAAATTACCCTCGAATATGTTTCTGACCAGTAAGAAAATGGTTTCTTACTGCTCAAAGTCTTTTTCTTCCCAATCAGAAACACATTCGGGGAGAATTCAGGAAGAAAAATTGTGTAGATGAATTATTAATCTTTAAAAAAATATTAATACTAATATTGTTATGAATCGATATAATTAAGAGTGAAGTACCAATAAATTCAAAAATGTGATATTTGTGAATTGTTTACTTCTCTATTTTTTCTTATGAACCAATGGTCCTATTAAAGTGAAAATTACACAAAAAGGTAGTCCCTAACATGTTTGAGTTTAATTTTCTAGCTATAAAAGTGGGTTTCTTTAAATGTAAAATTACAAATTTGGACAATTCGCATTATAGAGGTTTTGGATTTTCTGCCCTAGAACAAATCCGACATTACGAAAAAAAATGTAATACTCTAATGTAACAAATGTAACATTAACGTAACATTTAATGTAAAACGCTAAAAAACTATTTGGTACACTTTTCCCAAACGTAACATTTCAAAAAAAATTCATTAGTGTACTTTTTTCAAATATAACTGTGACGATCCAAACCCGCCGCTATAGATTTAGTAGCTTAATCGGCTAGTAATCCTAAGATTACCGAAAGCTTATGAAACAAGTTAGCAAAATAAGTGGCTAGCAGAAACAAATAAGGGGTTAGTATTCTTAATTATGGATTATGGGCTAATTATAGATCGGAGTTGTTATAATAACACTCCAATGTAATACACAAAAAATTTCTTAGTGTATTTTTTTTTTCAAACATAACACTGCAATTAATGTAACACACAAAAAAACTCATTAGTATACTTTTTCCAAACTTAACACTCCAATGTAGCACATAAAAAAATACTAAAAAATTCTTTGATATATTTTTTCTAGACTTAACACTCACAATTTGAAATTATACATTTACTTAAAACTTATTATGGAATTTTTGTACTCCTCTTAGAATGATTTGAAGAATCACATTTTTTTTTTGAGTGTTACATTTGAAAAAAGTACACCAAAGAGTTTTTTTGTGTGTTACATTGGAATGTTCCGCTAAGAAATTTTTTTAAATGTTATATTGAAGTGTTACGTTTGAAAAATGTACACTAAATTTTTTTTTTTTTTGAGTGTTACTTTAGAGTATTAGAACATCCCTATCAGATTACCTAAATTTTACCATAAAATATTATTAAAAAATTCATTCCCTATTTGAAAAATTACTTTTTCATTTATTTCCCTCAACGGTCTCCCTATTATCTCTTTATTCTATTAACAAATACCCAATTTTTTCTCTATTTTATTAAAATATAATTTTTAATTATAAATTTAAAAAAAAATAAAAATCATAAATGTGTACTGCAGTCCCTAAACAAAACATTACAAAATAATAATAATTAAGGGCTCTAATGGAAGGGTATAGGAAGCCATTAATCCCTTAAAATAGGTAAGGATGTAATTTAGGGATTCTATTAGGGATGCTTTTACATTTGAGTGTTATATGAGAGTGTTATAGTTTGAAATTATACATTTGTCCAAAATTTATTAAGGAATTTTTGTACTCTTTTTGAAATGTTTGAAGAATCTTACATCATTTTCGAATGTTTGAAGAATTTCATATTTGAAGTCATTTTTATACTCATTTTGAAATGTTTTCCAAATAAAAAAATTCTCATATAAAAATTTATCCCAAATTTGTTTCTCATAGATTGTATACATTATCTTTCTAGCACAAAAGAAAAAAAATAAAAAGGAAAAAATATAATAAGATTATAACTGTAAAATATTAAATTTACATTTTCAAAATCAATATGAGACTAATAAATCTATAAAAAAAATTTAAGTCTTGAAATAGAATTTATAAATAAATTTTCCTAGAATTAATGGGCATGGAAAGGATACTAAGGCTAAGTTTGGGAAGGCTAAATAAGTGTACTTTTTGAATTTTATTGAATTATGTGTAGAAAAAGTAGAGAAGAGATGTTAATTGATGCGACTCAAAAAAGATAAAAAGTATGAACTTATTTTGAGATGCCAAACTTGACCTAAAAACAAATAGTGGACTTGTACTACCATCCCATCACTGCGACCTTAGCATAATCACCCAAAAAATCCACTAGCACTGGTAATTGACCAAAATCGAATCATTGATGTATTGATGTTGTTGTCATCAACGAGCATTGATTTCGAACTCACTCTTAAATTATAAATTATTTTTTATGATTTTAAAAATTATATTATATTATTTAAAATTTTTAATTTCATAATAAATAAATAAAAGTTATTAATAAATTATCAAATTAATTAATAATTTTTAATAATATTAAATTTTTATTTTAATTAATAATTTATATAATTTTATTATTATATAGATAAACAGTTAGAAATTTTACTTTTTCAATTAATTCTGTTAAATAAAAAATTCTGACACGAAGGTGTTTATAATTTTTCAAAATATAGGGAATAATTCGTATTTTAAGTAAATCTCAAACAGTGTATATATAATTTTCCCTTTTCTAAATTAGTCAAAAATTTAAGTCCCGTTTGGGAGATTTTAGTTTAGCCAAAAATTTAAAAAAATATTGAAAAAAATTTAAAATTTTTCAATTCATACAAAAAAGTCAAAATTCATTTTCACATTCTCTATTTTTTGTATTATTTCTTTTGTAAAATGCAAAAATATTTTTTCGAGATATATTAATTTTTTTTATCTTATATTTTAACCAAAAAGTTAAAACATAAATTACACTGACTTCTCCTGAATTTAAAAAAAAAATACAATAAGTCCTATAGTTTTAAAATAATTACACTGATCACCTTTTCAGTAATATAGTGTGACAATTTAAAAATAAATAAAGTAAAATATAAATTTCAGTATAAAAGAAATGATAATATTATTTTTTTTTTTTTTATCAAAATGACTAATGAATGGTTGATGAAAATGAGTTAAATGTTATATGAATTACAACTTTTAAAAAATTTAATGTAATTATATCAAAATTGAAAAATTTATTATATTTTCTACAAATCTCAATGAAAGATAGAGTAATTTATCCAAAATTACCACTTGTTTGGGGAGTAAACATTCTAGCTAAAAAGTCAAAAAAATTATTATAAGTTGTCACACCACTATTTTTATTTTCTTATATATTTTTCTGTAATAAATTTAAAAAATTACTATAATAGCATGTTAAAATGTCATTTTTCACTCACAATTTTCAAATTGGAGGTGGATTTCCCCATCTCGCTGGAAGGGTGATGTTTGAGTTCGTAGGAATTATCACGAGTCATAAATTTGATAATTTAAAAAGTTCATTTTGTCAAATACTTTATATAGGTCGTTCATCTAATAAGTGGTGTTTTGAGAAATTAGTAAAAAGTTGATTTTTTGACTTTTTTAGTGTTTTTTTGGCAAAAAATAGGGTTGTTTTCGATAAAAAAAACTGATTTTTTTGATTAAAAAAGTTAAAAAGTCAATTTTTTACCATTGTTTCCAAAGGACTCCTAATTATAACTTATTCAACTTATCATGTTTGTTACTAAAAAAATAAAATATGATAACTTGAATATTATATATACGAAATATCTGATCAAAAAAATATATATACAAAATGTCAAGTTTATTTAAATCTTGTTAGAGATGGTATATGCGAAGTGTCTGATTAAATGAAGAGTACAAATTGTCAAAAAGTTCGTTTGGAATGTGGGTTGATTTTTTGACTATTTTAGTCTGGGGTTAAAAAGTCTCGTCTGGAATAAATTTTGACTTTTTAAAACTTTTTTGAAAGAAAAAATAAAATGATTATGGGTTAGCTATGATTTTTTTTTATTAGATTTAAAAACTTATTTTATGTTTTTGTGATTAAAATAGCTCTCAACCTAATCCAACCCAACACAACCCTCCTTTCCAACGAATCTAAAATAAAACTCACAATAAATATCACGAGCCTGAACAAGATTTGATGGAATTCACCCCCTTTAAAATAGCAAGAGGCTTCCTTTTAGTCTAAAATCTAGATTGGAGGGCACTCTTTGAGTTCATGGGCTCACTACGAGTCTCGTTTCGATAATAAAAAATATTCATTTTGTTAGACATTTGTATATTTCATTCATAAAAAAACTAGGTCGATTCGAAGTGTAATTTGTTTAATTTATTACATTTGTCATAAAAAAATGTATGATTTATTTTTAAAAATACAATTGTCATCTATTTTTTTGGTAAAAAATGTAATAAATTGAATAAGTTACGATTATCGGATTGATCTAATTTTTTGTGTAAATAAAATATATAAAATGCCTAATAAAATAAAAATTCAAATTATCAAAATGAGACTTATGATAAGTTCCAAGAATACAAACAATATCCTCCAATTCAAATTTTGGACGGAATGAAATTGACCTCATTTGAAATAGGATAATGTTTCAGAGCTCGAATCTTCTCTCCTCTAATCCCCCGAATGCCCAAAACGACGTCGTTTTGGGCATTCGATTTTTTTTTTTTTTTTCTTCGTCTTCTTCGTCATGCAAGCTGAAACAGAGGGAGAGGGAGAGGGAGAGGGAGAGAGAGAAAGAGAAAGAGAAAGAGAGAGAGAGGAGATGAGATCGCCGTCGTCCGCCGACCGTCGTCACAGCCTCTGCCTCGCAACCCCCGCATCTCCTCTGCTTCCTCCTCCAATCCTGTTGGCCCCCTCCAGTCCTTCCTTCCTCCTCCTCCTCCTCCTCCTTCTTCCTCCCTTCTTCTTCTTCCTTCTTTGATCTTCCTTCTTCTGCAAAAAAAAAATCAAAAACGGCGTCGTCGCAGAATTAGGGAGATTCGGGGGGAGCTTTCGAGCTCCCTAGCACGGTCCTTTGAAATAATGTGGGTGTTTGAAAAGTTAGCTATTTTAGTAAGTTATTTTAATTTTTGACTATTATAGAACTCGTTTGGTATGAAAAAGTCAAAGACTTTTTGACAAAAATAATTACAAAAAGACAAAATAAGTTTTTTAGCTAATGAGACAAAATATCACATCCAACCTATAATCATTTCATTTTTTCTCTTACAAAGGTCAAAAAATTCAAAAAGCCAGTATTAAACGAAATTTTTTAGCTCTAGACTAAAATAGTTGAAAAGTCAACACACATTCCAAACAAACCCTTAGTAAATTGATTTTTTTTTATAATTAGAAGTACTGTTTATAAAAAAAATAAAAAAATTATAAATTTAATAAAAAAAATTTATCTTATTAATTATTTTAATCTATTTTATCTTTTATAAATAAATTTTAACAAACAAAAAATAATTCAAAACTCACTTACCAATCAGGGCCAATAGTGACAAGAAGGGGAAAGAGTTGGTGACAGCATCACGCAAAAGAGAAGAGTGAGTGAGGGTGTGTAATGCGCACATGAAGCGTAGGGTTGGTTTAAACCAAGTGAGCACGCCAAGGCAGAGGGTAAAAACACTGAGCATTTCTGTTTAGGTAGGGAGGACTCGCACTACAAAGCGCCGTAGGTGGAGGGCGGCGGAGAGGGTGACTTAATATTGTCGTCATGCGCGATCCTCGTGCATATCTCTCGTTTCTAGAGCCCCTCCCTCCCTCCCTCCCTTTTTTTTTTTTTTTTTTTTTAATCACAAAAAAACAAAAATGAAATGTGACCACACAGATTTATATAATAATAATAAAAAAAACTAGCAAGAAAAATACAAACCCAACTTTTTAAATTGAAAAGTCAACCGTCTTATACTTTAAACAATCGCGATTGGTGACTCGAAAAAGCCCATTTCAAGCAAAAAAAATGAAACGTCGTTTTTTTTTTTTTTTTTAGAGAAGAAAAGGGGAGGGGGAGGGAGGGAGAGGAGGAGAGGGAGGACCTAATGGGGCGGAGGGGGGGAGGGAGAGGCGAGGCGTGAGAAAGAAAGCGAGGGCACAGCGAGCGAGCCGCGCAGCAGGCGCGGCAGCGACGCCGAGGCGAGAATGCAACAGCCAGCGGGCAGCGGCAGCGGCCACACCAAGGAAAAAAAAAAAAAAAAAAAAAAAAAAGAAAACATTTCCCTACTTTAAAAGAGTCCGAACAAAATATAAAAAAATATTAACACAAAAAAAAAATAAATTAGAATCATAATCACATTTCAATTATATATACTAGCCTATCACCCGTGAGATAATTATAGATATTTATATTTATTTTTATTTTTTTTAATATATAAATTAAATACATGGGGTTTGACCGAGGAGTTTGAAAGAATTTAATAAGTGTTTATTTATTTATTTAAGAGGCATTTACACAATAATTACATGGGTCTCTTGGGATGTAAAAAGTAAGGAAATTAGGATTTCATTTATTGCGTTATTCATTTAATAAGTGTAATTATTATAAATTAAGTGTTTATTGTAATCAATAGTATAATTATTATAATCTTTGAACCAATCACCAATCACCAAGTCATTTATTGCGTGTCAATAGTGTAATCATTATAAACCAATCACCAATCACTAAGTTAATTTTTTTTTAAAAAAATATTAAAAAATCAGAAAATTAGGATGAGCATGTTGGAGCTTCCACAAGCCTTGGATTTTAAAAGACCATTTTCCTTAATATATAGATATTTCTAAATATTCGACAATAAACCTAATTTATTTTTGATTAACAAACATAACGAAATTCAATAAATGTTGTTTGTTTATAGATATTTTACACAGATTTATAAGCTGAATAACTTAAATTTTACCCAAATTAAATGAAGTTATACTAATACTGTGTTTGGTTGAGGGATTTGAGGAGGGATTTGGAAAGAAAAATAGAAAAAGTAGATAAAATGTAAAAAAAAAATATCTACATTTCACATAGTTTCACACACTTTTTTTCTTTTTCTTTTTAAATCCCTCTCCAAATCTCCCAACCAAATACAACATAAAAAGTGTTTTGAAAAAATAGCTAAAAGTTAAATTTTTTTGACTGTTTTTAACTTTTTAATATTTTTTTATAAGAGAAGAAGTAAGTTAAAAATTAAAAAATAACTTTTAATTACCTCTCAAAAGAAGCCTAAACCTTTCACATAATAGAAAAAGGTAATATAGTAAGCTCCACAAGTGAGATGGGTCCTTTCCAATACATGTCCGAATTCTTTTTATATTTTGTTTTGATTATAAATTTCGACACTATCTTAAAAAAAAAAGATAAATGAACAAAATATTTAACTTATATTTATTTGCACATTTTATTTTTATTTTTATTTTTAAATTTTTTTTACCTAAATTCACGATTCAGATCAACACATCTTTAAAGTTATTTATAGAATTTTCATATAAAATTATGACGTTTATTTGTCGATCGTCTTTAATTATAATTGTAAAATAGTCACTCTTCCATCATTCAATTTTCATTTAAATATGAATAAATCAAAATTATTATATTTTTATAGAAATACAAATCAGAGTAATTGAGAGTTATATGGCATAATTTTTATTTGCACCAAACACAAGTTTACTTACACGGACACGAAAGTTATTTATTTATTTATTTTTTATGTATATAAAATTGTTCCATTTTTTTACAATAAATGAAAAACACACACTCTGTTTGCTGAACCCGGGCGGCTCAAGTGCCTGCCTTGTTCTCTTGGTTGAACCGTTTGGTTCACGTGTTTTCCTTTGTGCATTACCAATTGCAATTATGAATATATCACTGAAGTTATAATTGAGCAACAGTCATGTTATATATATATTAGTGTATATCCGTGCCTGAAGATACGGTGTAATTAATGATGACATTAAAATATAAATCAAAATTAGAGAGGGATGTATTCAAATTTTTTGTTTTTTTTTTCTCTTTTCAAAGAATAGGTAATGAATTCACGGGAAGGAAAAAAATCCCTAAATAAAGACATGAAATTTAAATGAAACATCAATTTATTAATAACCCAAATAAATTTTAGGAATCTCCAAAATTAGGAACATTCATGACTCTTAAAATGATGTGGACTAATCATATATTTTTATTTTTTTTCTTTCCTTCCTAGACCAATCGCAGGTGAGTGAGAGTTATAAAGTTGTATTTTTTAAAAAATATGTAACATTTCTGATATTTTTAATAATAATAAAAAAAAATCTTCCCAAGATAAATTGCACTTCTCCCAAATTAAAACACTTCCTATCAAAGCATTAATCATATTTGAAACACTTCAATCTCATTTATGCTATATTTGGTACACTGAAATGAGATGAAATTAAATGAAATGGTAATTCCTTACACTTTCCTATGGAATGATCATCTCCTTATAATAGTTAATGATGACTCTCATTGTAATAAATTTTTTATTATTATTTTAGTCAACCAAACATGAGAAATGTAAGGAATGTTTGAACTTTATTATAGTGAACCAAATACTACCTAATTGATCAATTATCAGGAGTAAAGTCCTATCAATCAATCGTTGAAACTAATTGATTAAGTGATTTGATTTTCTAAATTATTATGTAAATGAATTATTATATATATACTCTTATATATTTCCCACTTTCAACCTAATTTATATAAAAAAAAAATTAACTGGAATATTAATTATGAAAGATGATAGTTATTGTGTGTGCACAAATATGCAAAAATAACTAAAACTTATTTAATAGTGCATGCTTACCATCTCGCACATGATCAACACCACTATAATATAATAGATGAATAGCGATTTGGTAAAAAAAATCAAAGACTCATGTTTCAAAGACCAGGAAAAGTTATTAATTTTTTTTTTTAAAAAAAAAGAAATAATCGTAGGCCATCATATGCAACAGTTTTTGATAAAATCACACAATGTAAAATTACATCCAAAGAACAAAATATCCTCACAAAGGAGAAAAAAAAAAAAAAAAACAGACAATTCAAGAAATGGGTATTGATAAGAATACAAACATAATTCTAGATCTTCAATTTGCACGAACAAAATGATAAAATAATAATAATAATTAAAACGAAAAAAAAGGAAAAAGAAACAGGATGAATCAATGAATGAATAAGGAATTGGTACAAACATCTATCCAAACAATGGTGTTATAGAGATGGAGGCCAATAGATTTGCGCCAAACAACCGTTGTTTCTCTCTGATTGGTGAGTCCGATTGCCTTAAGTCCACTGTCAACATTGTGCCCATCTATAGTGGCTTTGTCAATTGCCTTGTTCATACAAATCTTCACTCTCTATAATCTCCATCGGATCGTGCTCTATCTATCTGTAGATTTAAAAACAAAACAACAATAAAAAAAAAAGAGCAATCACAGAGAGAGATAGATAGATAGAGAGTGAGTTCTTCATTGATGAACAAAATTGCAAAAGCATGAATAACGGTAATTACCATAAAAAATCTCACACACACTCTTCCGAAGCATGTAGTAAAGACTTCGAAATGCATCCTCTCATGCCAATTGTCGTTTGCTTAAAGAAATCCATTTGGACTAAACAAAGAAAAAAAAAATTAAGGATTTAAATTTTAGAATTAAAACAAAAAATGGTATTACAAAACATTACTATTCTTCCATTTTTTATCCTTCACTCTTATCTACGAATTCGTCTACTTTATATTTCTATAAAACAACAAAACCCAAAAAAAATACGTCAAAAAAATATTAAAAATTTTCAACATAAAATAAAATCAATAAAAAATTCATAAAATTTAAATATGTAACCTGAATTCTGTTGGTGGTGGTCCCTAATTGAATCCTATTAAGAAAAATTTTAAGATGACCACAAAGAGTGAAAAAGAATATTTGCACCCAATTTATAGAGAAATTATTTTCAAATAGAGCAGCATACATATAGAAAGATAGATTGGTTACATAACATAACAATTTTGAATTTTGAATTTGGGTTTTCATAGATAGATATTGAGTTTTCTTATTTTATAGATATAGATAAAGAAAAATGGTGATACTCATCTTTTTCAAAATCATAAATTATGGGATAAATATATATTGAGTTTTTTTATTTTATAGATACAGATAAAGAAAAATGGTGATACTCATCTTTTTCAAATTCATAAATCATGGGATAGATAGATATTGAGTTTTCTTATTTTATAGATATAGATAAAGAAAAATGTTGATGCTCGTCTTTTTCAAATTCATAAATCATAGAATAGATAGATATGAGTTTTCTTATTATAGATATAGATAAAGAAATATGGTGATGCTCATCTTTTTCAAATTCATAAACGATGGGATAATAGTGTCATCAATTTTGAATTTTAAATTTTATTACTTGATGGGCTAACCAATTAATTTTTTTTGTTTTGTTTTGTAGGGAGTGGATGGGTGTCATAAATCATGGGATAGATAGATATTGAGTTTTCTTATTTTATAGATATAGATAAAGAAAAATGTTGATACTCATCTTTTTCAAATTCATAAATCATAGGATAGATAAGGATGGGTGGTTGCAAAGCTTGTGACTCTTAGGCGAGAAATTCAAATAGAGTGAGGGAGAATGTTTTCATTTGAGCCATCCATGTGAATATAAAAATGAATCATGACCCTTGAAATGTCCTAGTAGGACAATTGTGTCTAACATATTTTCAAAATCCATTCTGCTTTATTATATAGAGCTTTATTATATAGATATCAACAAGAGTGGATATAATGTGGATAAGACTGAATTTCCCTGGACAAACATTGACAAAGAATGAATTAAGATTCTCTTTAAGAATTGTCTAATAATTTTGTAAGACTATCTAGTTGATTTATGAATTTTTTTTTTAGACAGGGTAGTTGATTTATGATTTAAGGGAAGTGATTGAGAACCCTCCGATCACCACTCCCACTATCCCTCACATACACGTGACGCGTGGTGATTGAAGAAAAAGAAAAAAAAGAAAAAGAAAAAAGAAAAAATGGCCAATCACAAAGAGAGGGTCAAAGGGGGTGTCTCCTTGAGGGGGTCCAACTCATTTTCCATGATTTAAATCGTTGATTTATTATTTAAACAAAGGAATTGGATCCTCTCCGATTTATAATTTAGACGAAAGGATATTGTTTGGGCCCGTTGACTTCATCACATATTCCGTTTTGATAATTTGAACAGTTTATTTTGTTGAATTTTTGTGTATGTCATCAATGTAAAAAATTAGTTCGATCAGATATTAATACCCTATTCAATTTATTACGTTTGTTATCAAAGAAATGAATGATATATTTTTCAAAATGCACTCATCATTTATTTTCTTGAAATTAAATGTAATAAATTTAATATATTACAATCATCGAATCAATTTAAATATTTTGATCTACACTATAAATGAGGAAGTCAACAGAGTCAGCTATTCAAATTATCAAAATAAAACCTATCATTTGGCTTATTTTGTCAAGTAGGTTAAAGTCACATTTTTAGTTTTTTAATTTTTTTTAATCACATCATTTTTTTTTTATTTTTTTACATCTTTTTTATTAAAAAATAAAAAAATTAACTATTAGCTTTTAACATACTCTTCAAAATCTAAACAATACCCGCTAATTCAAATCACGAACAGAAAGAGTTCTATGTCCTTAAAAAGTTTTAAATCATTATTGCATATAACACCCATTCTCAACCAATACTATTCGTAGCTCCCCTGTTGGCATGGGGAAGGTCAATATCAAGATTATTTTGACAATATAAATTATTTATTTTATGAGATTTATTAAGTAAAATATTTATGATAAAAATTAAATTATTTAGGTATTCATAACCACGCGCTTAATGCCTTAAAAATATAATTATTCAAATTATGTTTAGCTTTTTTTTTTAATGTGATAGTATTATATGGTTATAAATGTTCAATTGATTTTATTTTTTTCATGAATAATTTATTTGATAAATTTTACAGTATAAACGATTTGAATTACCACTATAGCGCCGGTATCGGCCCCTACAAGAGGCACAATCAGTGACGGAGTCAGAAAGTTAAATTAGGGAGCATTATTAATTACAGTAAAGAAAACTTTTACAAAAATATTTTAGACAAGTTTTTACAATTGATTTCGAGAAACATAAAAAAAAATGATGTTATTTATAACTACTGTATCATTGACAATATAAAAAAATATGAATATAAGTTTTAAAATAAATTATATAATGACAAATTATTTTTTTATACAAAATTTGATTAAAAATTCAATATAGTGGTAATATTACGTCATCATTAGTATGCGATATCACCAACTAAAAATAAATAAACATATAGAGAGTGAACCTCATAAATCAAATATAACTAACAATTTAATAAATTTCATATCTTTATAATGAGATTATCATTAATAATAATGACATCACCATGACATTTAAAATTTTCATAGATAATATAGTTTATAATAGTCTCTTCATTTTCAATTAAAATAACTATTATTATTTTTATAATTTTTAAAATGTTATTGACATTTCAATTTAATAATATTTTTATAATTCTTTTTATTAAAAATATTTTATTTATATTTAAAAAATATATATATAATTCAGAGGAGGCACATGACCCCTGGTCCTTAGGTGGCCCTGCCACTGGGCACAATAGTATCCTCTTGTACATTGGCATGAGGGCTGACCACAATATTATTTCAACAAGACTACAAACCTAAAATTTATCTAAAATTATGAATTAATGATTCATTTCATTAATCAATATTGCACTTCATCAATTTAATTATAAGTATACAAACTCATTATAAACAAATTATAAATTAATAAATCTGGGTTGGTAGCAATTTTTCATATTATTTTGAATGCACATTATTAAAGTGACAGTTTGATAACTTGATTACTATTGATAAAAGAATATTCAAGAGACAAAAACAAAATTTCATAATTTGATTCATACTGAGGTAGTATGATAAGTCTAAACTTTTGATTAGTTTACATACCCAGTAACTTAAGTCCTAGCTTTCTTATGAAATCATTATGCATAAATTTGTAACATACAAGGTTGGACCTATATGTAGACTGTGAGGGGCCATGACCCTTGATCAAACAAAACAATCAGGGTGTGTTTGATTAGGGGGATAAGGAGAGACTATTCACTATTTGAACTCCATGTCCGGCCTCCCTCCTTATCTATCGTTTGATTTTTTTTTAGTCTGCCGGACTCCATGTCCCCCATATAGGGGACAATTCTGTCCTGGGGGGGTTGTGGGATTGTTTTGGGGGGACTAATCACTATTGGGATTAGATGCGAAAATGACAATTTTGACCCTCTACTATTTAATTATGTATTATATTTAATAAAATTCAATAAAATTTAAATGTCTCAATTTAAAAATAAAATAATTTTATTTAACTTTTTATTAATGTTTTATTTATTTAATTTTTTAAAATAATTTTTTATAGATATTTTATTTTAAAATTTTGTTTATAATTTATTTAATTTCATTATTTAAATTGTAATAGGTGTTTTATTTAAAATTTATTTAAAATTTTAATTAAAAAAATAATATAAATTTTTTATACAGGTTATACAGTATTTTATTAAAGGGTTAATTACAATGAAAATTAATTTGGTAAAAAAAAAAATAAATGTCTAAAAATTTTTAATTTTAAATAAAATTATTTTTAGTAGGTAGAAATTTTATTAAATCAAATTTAGTGGTTATTTATTTATTTAATTGTGTAAAAAAATAAATTTATGTAAAAAAAAAAAATTAATTTATATTATTAAATTAATGATATTTTTTGTATGTAAAAAAATAAACACAGTAACGTTTTGTATGTAAAAAAAATAATGATTTGTTATAGAGTAATAATTTAAAACAAATTTTATTGATATTTTATTTATTTATTTATTTATTTAAAAAAAACAAATTTATTTAATTAAAAATAATTAAAATATTAAAGATATGTTTAATATTGCTATTCCTTAGTAAACAATTGAAAAAGGGCAAAATAGTATTTTGTTTATTTATCCTAGCCAGTCCGTCCAACCAAACGTTAGATTCACTAAAAATAGTCTTTTCCAGACATCTAATCCCATGAAAAAACAAACACATGATACATATCCAATCCGACCAAATAATCCGGGGGATTCACAGTCCCAGGACTCAAATCCGACGGATTCTAATCCCCCTTATCTAGTCCGCCCAATCAAACACACCCTTCGTGTGTTTGATTTGAGTTTTTTGAATTAAGTTTTTTGAAAATTGACTTTTTTGATTTTCGTGTTTATTTCTTTTTAGTGAATATTTTTTAAATTTTAAACATTTTTTATATTTTTTTATATGTACCTTACTTAAATGTATCTAAAAAATAAAAAATTTGTGAAAAAATATTTTAAAAAACTAATAAATACATAAAAATATAAAAAATATACTGAATTCTTGCATTTTTTTTTTTATATTTTTGGTATTTAGTAAATTTTTAAAAGATTTTTTTTACAATTTTTTTACTTTTTAGGTATATTTATGTTAGGTGTGTCTAAAAAATTAAAAAAAATTGCATAAAATATTTAAAAAATTCATTAAAAATACAAAAATACAAAAAATAAGAAAGTAAAATTTTCTAAAAAATACTTTTTAAAAAGTGGAAACAAGTAAGGTGATGCTATTATGATGATAGGTTATATTGCCCAAAACTTTTTTTTGTTATTACAAATGGCCTTTGCTGCTCTTACCTTATTTAGGAATATTGCAAACTTCATGTTTCTTAATAAAACAAGTTTATCTGTACGAAATTATTGGAACACCCAAAAAACTAAAATAATGCTTTAATTATATATTTTTTATCATAATTTATTTATCTAATGCTGACATATTAATAAGATTCACATGAGATTCAGTGGAAATTTTTGTAATTTGAAGGGGAAAAAAAACGAGTCACTTTCACTTTAATAGGTAATTTGGTTAATCAATTAATTTATGATTCGTCTTTTATTTATATATTGAAGTATATATGACTTTTTTTTTTTTTGATCATGTGAAAACTAGTTTCTGTTGAAAATAAACTATTTTAGTAATTTTTGACTTTTCATAAAAATGTGTAGAAAAATAGTTAGAGTAGTACAATAATTTATAGTATTTTTTTAATTTTTTTGCTAAAACTGAAGATTGTCATCTCCTAAAATAGTATTTTTTTTAATCTTTTTTGAATCACATTATCTTTTTTTTTAAAATTTTATGCACATCTCTTAATAAAAAATAAAAAATTATACTTATTTAGATAATATCAAACAACCTCTAAATAGATAATAATTTTCATGCATTATTTTAATATCAAATGTTAATTATTTCTTATTATTAAATTGAAAGATGACCATGTATAGCAATTGATATATAAGGCCCCGTTTGTTTTGGGGTATGAGAGGGAGATTGGAATTAAGATAGTTGTGGTCTCCATTTAATGTGCTGTTTATTTACAGAGTTGAGGAAGGGACTGCTAAACTGAAGGGGTTAGGATAGGCCTTGCAGATGGGATTCAGATGGGCCTCCAGAACTTGGTATTAGAAAAATAGTCTGGCGGACTAGAAATTTTTTATTTTTATTTATTTTTTATTTTATTTTTTACATGTAGGGTATTTTTTTTGAACATTAATGTTTAGTTTTTTGTATTTTTTGTTAAGTAAAAATCATTATTTTATTTTTTTTCTAAAATTTTTTTATTTTATTTTCATTTTTTTTAAATTTTTTTTACATGTTGGGCATCTTTTTTAAAACATTAACGTTTAATGTTTTTGTATTTTTTATTTGTTTTATTATTTTATATTTATTTTATATAAAAATAATTTAATAATCCCTACACTAACAACTATCATCAAAACAAACACAATTTTATTTAATTCCCTCACTATCAATTCTCTCGCTATTAATCTCCTCATTATCAATTCCCTCCATTCTACATAGGAAACAAACGGGCTTAAAACTACTTCTTTTTTCATACAGCAATGCTAGGTATCATAAAAAACTTTTCATGAAAATAATCATGGAAATTTTGTGACCCTTAGATTACACTTAGAATAAAATATCACACATTAATCAAGGTAATCAAAAAATCATAAATTTTTCATAATCATCTTCGTAATAAAATTTTTTTGATTCCTAACTTTTCTCTTTTTCATATCCCGGCCTCTCGGCAGTTGAAATTTTGGTTGTCATTAATAACATTACTCTACAGCTAATATTGACATTTGGTCTAGTTTGGGATGGAGGTTATGCTAAAATAACTTATTAGAAGATAAAATAAATTAAATAATTAATAAAATAAAATATTATATTATATTTAATTATTTTATTTTTTTGTTTCACAATAATCAAATCAATTACAAAGAAAGACAACGAATTTCTTGAACATAATTTTTTTAACTAAATTAAAATAGTAAAAGAAAATAGTCAAACTTCCTAAATAAGGCCATTGAGGAGACATATTAACGCTGTTTTTTATTGGAGATTTGAGAAAGAATTTGAAAAAAAAAAATTAAAAAATGTATGAAACTATGTGAAATATAAGGAGTTGTTTAGGATGATTTAAATAATTACACTTTTTAACTTTTTATGAAATATGAATTAAGTATAAGTTGGGTTTAAAATGATGTGATAGAGAGATGATGTGATTTAAATAAGATGATATGACTCAAATAGAATAGTAAATTTTTAATTTTTTAACTTTTTTAGATTATAAAAAATAATACTTAAGTATATTTGATTCATATTTGATTTATATTTTTTGTTTTCTTCTTTAAATTTTTCAATCAAGCACAACATAAGCGGAGACAGGAAGAAGCCGGTCTGAACCGGTGCAGTTGGATAGGGTTAGGTTGGGTGATGAAAATGCCAAGTTACTGAAATGACCAAAAATAGGAGAAAATCGTATGGAGATTTTGCCCTTTTATAGGAACTACTGTTGCCCCCAAGTTTTTTGACAACTAGAAAAGATTGCCCAAACAGACACTGAGAGAGAGAGAGAGAGAGAGAGAGAGAAAAAAAACATGTACATATATGCACATATAGAGAGAGAGGAGTTAAAAACAGAGCATGTAGAATAGAAGTGATGAGATGAGATGATTTGATGTAAAGCCTGATATCTATCTCTCTCCTCTGTATCTCAAAATCCGCGCATGAGGTGTCTAAATCTCAGAGCTATCATCAATCTCTCTCTTCTCTTCTCTCTCTGTCTATCTATATTTCTCGATCATCGATGGTGATGGATGTGAGAATGGATGGATGGGATTGGTCGAATAGATACATGCATGAGAAGGATATGATTTCCTCAGTTGAAATATATAACACATACAAATACAATAAAACACAACCATTTTTCGATAGCACTTTTTGATTTGGGGTTTTTTTCTAGATAGAATCGGAAGATGTTTGATTTTTGTAGGTTGATTATGAAATTTGTATTGATAATTTAAATTATTTAATGCGTAAAATTTGTAAAGCATTTTATTTGTATAAAAAAATTATATTATTGAATATTTATAGTTAATCAAATTAAATTTGTGTTAATAATAAAGGTTGGTTTGGCATAAATTAAGGCCAAGTTTGGGTACTTTCAAATAATCTAAAAAAAAAAAAAGTTAAAAAAAAAAAAAAAAGTTACACTATTTCAAAAAAAAAAAAAATTACTACCTACTAAACTCAATTCAAATTTTCTAATAAAAAAAAATTTTTTTTTTTTTTATTTTTTTGTTTTTAAAAAAAAAAAAAAAAAAAAAATATATCCCAATTTCAATTTTTTTTTTTTTTTGAAAAAAAGAAAAAGTGCAAAAATTAGTCTTTAAAAACAAAAATAAAAATAAAAAAAAAAAAAAAAAAAACAATATTATTTAAGTCACATCTTCTTATTTAAATCACATCACCTCTCTAACATACATCATCAAATCCAATCTAAACCCACCCCATATAATAAAATAAAAAAAAAAAGTTTTTAAAAAAAAAAAACTAATCCTAAGTATAATGTTTAAAATAAATTATTTATACAAATGTGATATAATCAATTAGTTATTCATATTTGATCATATTATTTTTTTATAAAGATAAAATATTCGATGAATCTTATTAATTGAACCGTTTAAATTATTGATGCACATTTCGTAATAGACTCATGGAGATCAAATAGCACCTTCTAAGTCTTTTTTTGGGATATGGGTTAATTTTTTAATTATTTCAGTCTGGGACTAAAAAATTTCATTTGAAATAAGCTTTTTAATTTTTTAAACTTTTGTCAGAGTAACAATGAAATTATTATGATTTGGATGTGGTGTTTTCTCTTATTAGACTAAAAAGTCTTTTTTTTTTTTTTTTTTTTTGACTATTTTAATCCAAACCCTATATTCCAAACAAAAACTAATTTAGGCATGGTTTGGAAAGAGGGTTTGGAAGCTTTTTTGGCTAAAATAACTACAAAAAAACAAAATAGACTTTTTAATCTAATAAGATAAAATATCACATCTAACCAATAATCATTACATTATTTTTCTCACAAAAAATTTAAAAAAGTCAAACAAATCAAAAGCCTTTCTAAACCAGACTTTTTAATCCCAGACTAAAATAACTAAAAACACTAAAAAATCAACCCACTTTCCAAACTATGCCTAAGATACTCAACTGGAAAGAAACCCCCTCTTTCTAGATATATTTCAAAGACAACAAGAACATAAAAGAAAATCATTTTCAAAACACTTTTGATTTGGCACTTTTTGTTGTATCAGTAAACCAACTACTACTACGTGCCCAAAAAGAACTACAACCACTACGTACCCACAATTTCTTTCTTTTTTTTATAATAATAATTTTTTTTCCAATTTAAATAATAAAGTAAATCAGAGATGGGTAGTTCATGAAATGATATAATTAGATAAAAGATATGATGGTGGATTGTGTGTGAAATGCCCCACCAATCTGTCTGAGAGAAAATAATAGTAACCATTAATGGAATTTAGTTTATTAGAGACTGCAGTGCTTTAATATTGCTCAGAATGTGTTGTCAATTTCGTGTTAATTTAGGTTAAAAATTAAAATCTGATATTTCAAGAGAGAAGTTGCATTTTTTCTTTAAAATTTCGTGTTTCAGAGAAGTACATTTTCTTTAAAATTTTGTGATTCATGGAGGAGTCGTATTTCAGAAAGTTTAACGTAAATCCTGACATTCTGAGCCCTCGTTTGGTAATGGACTAAAATAAAGTTGATAGATTGTTTAGTCATAAAAATATAAAATAAAATATTTTTTTTAAATTATAATAATTTTTTTTTCTCTCATAAAAATTAAAAAAACTCAACACGAATGAACTTTTTAGCCCCAATCTAATAATTAAAAAGTAAAAAAATAAACTCACTTTCCAAATAAAGCCTGAGTTTGGGCTCATGTGTCGTTAATTTCTCTTTGCTTAACTGATTCTAGCAGATGACACAAGTGATCGTGTGCAATTTAGATAAGTAAGAATAAAAATAAATAAATAATTAATTAATATTATGATATGTATGTTGCCTAAGTGATATGAAGTGGTAAGTGTGTTTTGGACTTTAAACTTGCTTCCGCGATCATTGAATAATAATTTTATATTTTAGACTAGATAAAGTTATCACATAGTGTAGGTGTTTGAGAAGTGAGTTTTTATGTAAGTTTTTTTAGTTGTAAGATATTATTGGATAAAAAAATTTTAGTGTTTGGAAAGATAGTTGGATTTTTTTGTGATTGAATATGATGTTTGTAAGAGAAAAACTGAAATGATTATGGGGTTAGATGTGATATTTTGTTTGGATTTATTTTTTTGAATTTTGCAAAAAGTTTATCTTTTAGTGTAAAAAAAAAAAACCCAACTCACAAACTTCCCAAACACCACCAATACCATCAGAATGAGGTAAGTAAGGTTTTACTATAACAACTCAGACCTCACTTAGGGGTCTTTTGAGAAATGAGTTATAATTCACTTCCCAAATTATAACTCACTTTTTTCTTTCATAAAAAATTAATTATAATCAAATTATAATTAATTTTTAACTAAAATACTGATTATAAATATCTTTTAAAAATAACCCTTAATAATAGTGTAGATTACAATTTGTGAATGACAATAACTATTGGGATTTGATATGTACGAGTAAAATAGTTCTAAAAGACAAAATCAAATTTGATAAAAAAATAAAACATCACATCCAATTCATAATCATTACACTATTCTCTTACAAAAAAATTCAAAAAAGTTAAAAAGTAAAAAAACCCTTCCCAAACCAAGCTTTTAAATCCAGGCTAAAATAGCCAAAAAAATAAAAAAATCAAAAAGTCAACCCACTTCTCAAACCCACCCTAAGAGCGTCAGATCAAATTTGATAAAAAACTTGAGTAAACTTTAGAAATGCTCTAATGTGACCTTATCTGTGTCTAGAATATTCTGAAAATACTGTTTAGTATAGTTTATTATAGATCGAGAGTTTGTAATCTAAAATTAGAAGCCAAAAGTATTCTTTAGCCAACTTTTGAAAATATATATTTTTAGTTTATTTTAAATTATATTTGCTTAATATATTATATGGAGAAACTACACCGAATTTAGCGTTAATTCCTAAAATAAAAAACTATAAACAGCTCAGATAAATTATAAGAAACTTCCTCAATATGACTGTTGACTTTTTTAGTTTTAATTGGTTTGAAATATTTTAAATAAGTGTATTTTTTAAATTTTTATAAAAAAATTTGTGAAAAAGTAGAGAAAAAATGTTAATTGATGTGACCTAAATAAATGCATTTATGCAAAAAAGTGTACTTTTTGGAATTAATTCATAAACTCTAATTGAAAATAGGAGTTTTCTTAGGTGTGCAACCCACAAAAGGTGTAAGTGGGTTGCACACCATGTGCCACTAACACAAAAGGTGTAAGTGTAAGGTGTAAGTGTAAGTGGAAGGTATAAATGAAATAAAAAAAAAAAACACAAAAGTGCACCATGTGCAACTTACAAAAAAGGTAAAAAAGTAAGGTAAAAAAAAGTAAAGTGTGAAAGGTGTCTTGAAAATAAGGTCAAGTTTGACATAACTTAAATAATACAAAAAGTCAAAAAGTTACTATCCTATTTAAGTCACATCATCTTATTTAAATTACATCACCTCTCTAACACATCACATCAAACCCAAACCATACTCAACCCATATAAGCCAATAAGTCAAAAAGTGCACTTTTTAAAAACATCCCAAACCAAGCTTTAAGTTTTGCTAAAATCATCACTAAAAATAATTTTATGTGACGTTTTTTGCATATGTTGTTAAAAATTGATAATTAGTGACTTTTTTTGTCACAATTTTTAAAAAAATTGTCACTAAAATTTATATTTAGTGATTTTTTCTATAACAAAAATTTCAAACTGTCATTGAAAGTTAATATTTTTCGATTTTTTTGGATTTTTTTAAAACTATCACTAAAATTTATAATTAATGACATTTTTTGTGACAAAATTTTCAAACCATGGTTGAAAATTAACAATTAGTGATATTTTGTAATAGCGTTTGATAAAAAAAATATCATTATCATAAGATTTATTGGATAATAAATTCACTTATTAAGACTTACATGTAAGTCCCTTTAATATTTGAGGGTTAAATTAGCAAGATTCTTAAATAGCTTTGAATAACAATGCTCAAAAATTAATCAATTTGTTTGGTTTTAGTTTTTAGAAAACACTCTTCAGAAAATTTTATTTTTTTATTTTTCATATATATATTTTTTGTTTTCAATAATTTTTTTTAAAAATATTTTAAGCAATTTTTAAAAAATTTTAGAAACCTAACATAAATATATTTAAAAAATATAATATTTGTGAAAAAAAATATTTAAAAAATTTACTAAATACCCAAAATACGAAAATTCAATACCTTTTTCATATTTTTGTTCATTTATTAATTTTTTAAAATATTTTTTCACAAATATTTTACTATTTAGATACATCTACGTAAGGTATATCTAAAAATTTACTAAAAAACAAAAAACACGAATAATAAGGTAGCGTTTGGTAATGTTTACTTTTTTGGTTTATGCTTACAAAAATTTTATAAATTGTTTTTTTTATTATTTTTAGAAAAACATAAATTACAAACGCATTTGGTTTGAACAAAATGTTTAAAAAATTTTAAAAACACAAACGAAAAAATGTGTTTGTTCAGACCTAAAATATTTATATTTATTTATTTTTATTTATGACAATGGGATCACACACATTATAATTGAAAAAAAATTAATTAAAAAAAATAATTGAAAAAAAACTTACGGGCCTAGTTTGGAAACCTTCCCTTTTAACAAAAAAATCAAAAAGTTACTATAGTAAAAAAGCCAACAATCCATACCAAAAGTTAAAGATTCTCTTTTCTCTTTACTTTTTGTACATCTTTTCGTAAAAAGTTAAAAAGTTATCTTAAACATACTAGTTTTTTTTAGCTCATATTTTAGTCAAATAGTCAAAAAATTACTAAATTAACATGTTCCCAAACGAGGCCTAAAAACTTACCGAATTATTCTCTCTATTTTTTGATAGGTATTTTTAATTTGTAAAAACTTACTAAATAAATCTCTTTCCTAAACAATCAATAATTTTTTTTAAAATTTTTATGACAAAAATCTAACTTTTTTTGGAAGCTGCCAAACAGTTCTTAAATTTTGCTCTTGATTATAATTTTCAATTAGTAAAAAATTACACCATACATGTCTGGTATCATTATTATTATTTGGAACTATCATAATCTTTGTATGTGCTTCATAACAGAAAGATGAGATCAAGAAACAAAACCAAAGAACCAGGTGATAAGCAGTGAATCAAAAAAGTATTTGAGAAATTATTATTTTAATAATTTTTAAAATTTTTTATTATAAAATATACAAAAAAAATAGAGAGAGTGAGATAATTTATAAGACTTTTTGAATTTTTAACTAAAACTTCAAATTATTAAACAAGACCTGTTTCCGTCTAGAAAATTAGTTGGGACTAAAAAATATAAAAAATAAAATAAAATAATAAGATAAAATATTATATTTAAGTTATAATTATTATTATTTTTATTTTTATAAAAAAAATAAAAAAAAACTAAAAAAGTCAACAAATTCTTTCCAAAAAATTAAAGAGGGAGCAATTTTCAAATCATTTCCTTTTTGATATTGTCTTCTTATAAAAAAATTTAAAAAATATTAAAATAATATATTTTCAAGATCTTATAGTAAAAAAAATCAAAAAAAATTAATTGAAAAATATTCTTTTCAAACGAATACTTATTAGAGAGAGAAACATTGGGAGAGAAAGTGATGAGTGGCATAATTCAA
Source organism: Camellia lanceoleosa (assembly GCA_025200525.1). Lineage (NCBI taxonomy): Eukaryota > Viridiplantae > Streptophyta > Magnoliopsida > Ericales > Theaceae > Camellia > Camellia lanceoleosa. Next base: position 28,662,740 of record CM045762.1, on the reverse strand, counting down.
GAGGGAGAAAATGTAGGAAAGTGAAGAAGAAGAAAAGAAAAGAAAAAAAAAATTAGAGAGATGTCATGGATTCACCTTGTCTCTGTCCATCTGATAATTTAATCTTGTACTGTGCTGACAGATGAGATATGTATCAGCTTTATCGATCCATGGTTAAAAATCTCTCTCCCCCACTCTCCTCTCTCTCTTCTCCCCCTCTGAGAAAGAAAGATAAAGAAAGAGAGAGAGAGACATCTCTCATAAAACTACTTTCTGTTCCCTTCCCTGCATTTCTTCACTGACAGAGGAATACCTGCACACTTCCTCACGCACGCACGCATACTCAAAACAGAACTACTCACAGAGCGAGAGAAGAGAGAAGAAGAAGAAGACACACATCACCCACTTTCTCTCTCTCTCTCTCTAGCCACATGGATATGATAAGGGCTGCAGCAGAGTTGCAGAGAGAGATCAGAGAAGAAGACAGAGCAGAAACCCAGAATTATTATTATAATTTCGCCTTTCTCTGCCACTTGATTCATCAAATCCCCATATAAAATGCCCAACAACTCTCTCTTCTCTTATTACCCATAACACAGAGCTATGGTGGTGAATTAAACTTGAAAATACACTATCAGATTTGAGATACTCTACTCACTGTTTGTTTCTTTTATTATTGTTATTATTATTTTTCAATGGAAACTTACCACCATTTTGACAACTCTGATTCAAACTTGCCTCCTGGGTTTCGATTCCACCCAACTGATGAAGAACTCATCACTTACTACCTTCTGAAGAAAGTCTTGGACTGTAATTTCACAGGCAGAGCCATCACTGAAGTCGATCTCAACAAATGCGAGCCATGGGAGCTTCCTGGTAAGAAAATTTTCAAAACCCGTTTCATTTTTGAATATTTTGATCACTACCCATTTCATTTTTGCCAATATTGATCACAACCCATTTCAATCTCGCAACCCCGATGACATTGTGTTTCTAATCCGATGTTTCTTTGATGTGTGTGGACTTGACGACAGAGAAAGCGAAGATGGGGGAGAAAGAGTGGTACTTCTTTAGCTTGAGGGACAGGAAGTACCCAACTGGGTTGAGGACGAATAGAGCCACAGAAGCTGGGTACTGGAAGGCGACAGGGAAGGACAGAGAGATTTACAGTTCGAAGAGTGGTTGTCTTGTGGGGATGAAGAAAACCCTAGTTTTTTACAGGGGGAGAGCTCCCAAGGGAGAGAAGAGTAACTGGGTCATGCATGAGTACCGTCTTGAAGGCAAATTTGCTTACCATTACCTCTCCCGAAGCTCCAAGGTTTGATGATCACTCTCTCTCTCTCTCTAGGTGTTCCCTGTTGTGTCAACAGCTAGGTGTTTTTGACCCGGTAACGAACGCTATGGAGTAATTCGAATCATTTGAAATTTAATACTATTGAATATGATAATTTGGATAATATGATAATAAAAGGGGAAACGCTTTTTGGGCTCATATGGTATGCACTTTTTGTTCATAAAATATAACTTTAGCTATATATTCTACATAAAATATGTAACTTTAGCTATACACAACATTTCATAACTTTCAATGATTCATAACTTTCGTTATAAAATTGTAATTTTAATTAAAAATAACATTTTTTATTCAAAATCTTGAAATCTTAAAAAATACACAAATATAGCCATAGTGATATGACAAAGATATGAATTATTGTTACGAGTAATGCTGTTAAATAAGTTTAATTTTTACTCTAATTACTCACTTTTAACCATTCACTTATATAAATGCTGCATGAAAATACTTGTAAATATAAAAAATGAGATTAAATATTATTTTGTAAATTAAAATTTTTTAAATTTATTTTATATATCGTGGTAGATTTGTTGTAAAAGATAAGAGATGTATTATCTAATTCTATCTGAAACTTTTTGTAATAAAAAAATGCACCAAGTAAGTTTATTCAAAATTTTTCTAATACACCTAAATGTTTAAATCTCCATTTAAAATGAATTTGCAATTTCTTTTTTAAAACAATTCGGTTGTATTTCTTAAAACGTTTGTATTGTCCTCGTCACATTCCCCCCAATGGTCGTCTTTAGCATTTATGTTGAGTCATTTATTCCACCTCTTTCATTGTGAAACGCATTTAATGCAAAAACTAAGTGGGTTTTTTTGGCATGTGCTTAGCATTATTCAATTTAGATTAGCATCCCCTCATTTATGTCATGCATTTTTTCTATCCTATCATTTTAAACTCAACTTATATTTTACGTTTTGTTTTTATAAAAAAATAAAAAATATACTGATGTATTCCTTCTCAAATAACTGTTACGATTGTTTGAGATGTTTTAAAAAAATATATATTTTTTATTTTTTATGAATAAAGGATTCGGATTAAAATAATGGGATAGAAAGTAATGTAATTTAAATAAAATGATGTGAATTAAATAAAATAATAATTTTTTGATTTTTTTTGAGATGTTAAATCTAACCTTAGTAATTAGTATATCATTTGGTAATGTTACATAATTTAAGAAATTTTTAATATTTGTAATTTTTATAATAATAAAATATGGTGTTATAATTATTATTAATACAATAATTAATACATTTACAAGTTCGATATCCATATTTATACGACAGTTATGTTTAATTTTTTCAGCTGAAAAATTTATTAGCTTTCCATGATTTGATTTACTTTGGTCGTTTTACGCAAACAAAAGCATGCATTAGAGTTGTGATTGTTAACTTTCATATTCCTTGATCTTAGGACGAGTGGGTGATATCCCGGGTGTTCCAAAAGAGTGGCTCCGGCGGCGGCTCTGCCGGGGCCGGTGGTGGCGGCAAAAAATCACGTCTCAACACCGGCATCAACCTGTACCCAGAAGTCAGCTCTCCCACCTCCTCCTCCTCCCTCCCACCACTCCTCGATTCCTCTTCCTCCCCTTACGCCGCCGTGACAGACCGCCAGAGCTGTTCCTACGACTCTAACGCCGCCACCAAAGAGCACGTGCCCTGTTTCTCCACCGCCATTGCCGCCACCAACTTTAATCCCCAGGTACCCTTCGACCTCCCTCCGCCTCCGCCACTCAACACGGTGGTGGACCCCTCCGCCGCCCGTTTCTCGAGAAACATTGGCGGCCTCCAGGGTTTTCCTAACTTGAGGTCATTGCAAGAGAATCTTCAGCTGCCGTTTTTCTTCTCTCCGGTGGCGCCGCCGCCAATACACAATGGCAGCGATATGGGTGGTTGTAGCTCTGTTGGGAGCTGGCCGCCTCCAGAGAATCCGAAGGTGGAGGGTGGTGGTGGTGGTAGGGTGGCATTCGGTGCCACTGAGCTTGATTGCATGTGGAGTTACTAAGTTTTAGGGTTTATGATGATCTATCTATATCTCTATCCCTATCTATTTGTCTATGGATATGTTTATTAAGATGTTGAGTTTGTGATTGTATGGAGTTTTATAAGGTACGAAGTCCTGGTTTTTAACTAGTATGTTTAGGGTGGTTATGTCATTGTTTTTATGTCATTTGAACAACCTTTGTATTGGTTTTGTTGTTTAATATATTATAGCTTGCTTCTACTTTCATATTTTCCACTAGGTGGATGTTGTTTACAAAGAAACCTTTCTTAGTAATATATATATGGTTTTTAAATTAAAAATAGTTTTAAAAAATTCAATATTGTTATGGAGTTTTAATGCATACCATTTTAGTTATTATTTTATGCGAAATGATATTTGAATTCATTTTGTTTCATATTTATTCTTTAAATTTAATAATGTGTAAATAAAAAATTGATTAATGATTAAAGAATAAATGAAAGAGTTTGTTTAGATATTTTAATAAAGTATCAAATTATCACTATTATTTTATTGATTTAAGCTTTATTTGGAAGTTATGAATTTTGGTCAAAAAAAAAAATTAAAAATACAACATTTTTATACATATATTTTTTTTACGATAAATAAAAGTATTAATTCTCGAACACCCCTTAGTATACCAAATGTTTATGATGACATTGTGATTTGTATTGTGTTATTGTGAAAAAATAAACAATAATGCTACATTGTTTTTCTACAACTCGTACGTAATTGTAAATTCGCAATATTTGAAAGATGGCCTCCCAACAATAAAATAATTTATTTTTATTTTTCACTAGTTGGAGAATATTTATAATAATAAAAAATTACATTCCCTTGATAATATATTTAAATAATAATCTATTTGTAAATAATAACAACAATACAAGAAAGGACAATAAGGACTTTTACAATGAGAAAAATAAAATATTATTATTATTTTTTATATTGCTAATGATTTATTTTATTTTATAATTTCTCTGTTGAAAGTATACAATATGATCAATTAGATTTGTTCAATTGATTCTACAACAAAAATTTTTAAGTAAAATTTATTTACAAGCCATTAGTTTCTAATTTCACTTTTTAATTATTTTAGTTTGCTATTAAAAAGTCTTGTTAGGAATAAGTTTTTTAATTTTTTATTTTTTTGGGAGAAAAAATAAAATGATTATGATTTGAATGTGACATTGTCTCATTGACTTTTTAGTCTATTTTATCTTTTTGTGACTATTTTTAATCCAAACTATTTATGCTAAACATAGGCTAAGAATGTCAAGGATTTTGATTAATCAGTGGTACTACTATTAGCCACTCAATTTTTCAGATATATTAGTTTTTTAAGATTATAAAAAATGTCAAAGAAACAAAAATGTCAAAAAAATTACTAAAAAATCGACTCTAAGCAGTCTCTACCAATTCCCATTTCAACTATGGACATCATTTTCTACCGCATTTTTTTGCAACCTGCCAACAATTGGAATAAGAGTATAGGTTGGGTTTCTTTTTAAGTTCAGATACTAATTTGAGAGAATTCGTAGGGATTTTGGGTTCCATTATAAGTACCGTTTTGAATATTTGAACTAGCCATTTGGTAATGTCTTTCACGAATAATTATTTATGGAACAAAATCAAGTCAATCTGATCAATGTAATTTTGTTGGGCTGTGATTGAGACCCCTCAAGCCTCTACTCCTACCACCCGCGCACACACACGTTGGGGTTGGTGATTGAAGAAGAAGAAAAAAAAGTTGGCCAATCAGAGGTTTGTAGGGGTTGTGGGGGTGACCTCAGAAGGGGTCCGGATCTTTGTCCAATTGAAAATGACTCAGGCCCCCAGTGGGGTAACCCCCAGCACCTCCACTGTTTTTCATTGGTTGGAAATTTTTTTTTTTTCAAGCCTTGTTCTTACAGGGGGGCCATTTGGCTAGGAATTTTTTTTTTTCAAGCCTTGCTCTTACAGGGGCCATCTGGCGCTGAGGGTCAACCCCACTGGGGTCCCCAGCATGATTTTTTTCCAATTTTGTTTTTTAAATAAATAAATTAAGGAAAATACTTTGAACCCCTAGTGGGGGTGACTCCCACCACCCCCACTGATTTTTAATTGGATGAAATTTTTTTTTACCTTGCCCTCACAACCCCTCACATGGAGGTGGGGGTGCTGGGGGTCACCCCCACTGGGGTTCCCAACAGGGCTCATAAATTAAATAATAAAGATTGGGATCCCCTTTCCACCACCCCTTCGACCCCCCTTTTTTTTTTTGATTGGTCACTCTTTTTTCTTTTTCTTCAATCATCACTTGTTATGTGTGTGGGGGGTGATGCGGGTAGAAGTTTGAGAAGGTCTAAATCATTGTTGTAAGTTAAATTGGAAAGGTTGGTAGATCTCTATTGCTGGGTTCACCGTTCTATGTAGTATTTTATCATCGGGTGATCATCGTTGCACTCAAATATTTTCAAAATTTTAAACCACCAATTAAATCTTAATAACAATTTTCTATTGTGAACAAATTTTTTGCATGAGTAGAGTTGTCCATCAAAATTGGGCATATGTACATGACATAACATTTTAGAGTGAAATATCAATAAATTTCAAAATGTGATATTGAAAATTGTTTAATTCTTTATTTCTTCTTATGAATTAAAAAATTTCATTAAATTGAAAATTACATAAAAAGGTAGTCACTTACATGTTTGAGTTTAATTTTTGAAAGATAAAAGTAGATTTCTCCAAATGTGAAATTACATATTTGTGCAATTTGTATTATAGAGGTTTGGAATTTTCCTACTTCTAGAGCAAATTTCACGTTATGAACAAGAATGTAACATTCTAATAGCACAACACTCTAATATAATACACTAAAACCTTCTTAGTGTACTTTTTCTAAACGTAACAACGTAACATTCTACAAGAACTTTTTATTGTATTTTTTTCAAATGTAAACACTATAATGTAATACACACAAAAATTGCTTAGTGTCTTTTTTCCAAATGTAACACACTCCAATGTAACACATAAAAATATACTAAAAAATTTCTTAGTGTGCTTTTAAAACTCATAATTTAAAATTATACATTTGTCCAAAACTTAATAAGGGATTTTTATACTCCTTTTGGAATGATTTAAAAAATCACACTTTTTTTTTTTTTTTGAGTGTTTACATTGGAATGTTACGTTTAGAAAAAGAACAGTAAGGAGTTTTTTTTATGTGTTACATTGGAGTATTATAGTTTAAAATTACTCATTTGTCCAAAACTTAGTAAGGAGTTTTTGTACTCCTTTTCAAATGTTTGAAGAATCTTCATTTAAAATGTTTAAAAAATCTTATATTTTAAGTTATTTTTGTATTAATTTTGAAATGTTTGAATAATCACACATTTCAAGTCATTCCAAATAGAAAAGATTCTTATATAAAAATTCATTCAAAATTTAATTATTATAGATTGTGCATTTTACATTTCTAGCACACACAAAATAAATAAATAATAATAATAATAGAAATAAAAACATAATCGTAAATTCAACTTTTAAATTATATATTAAATTTAACTTTTCAAAATCAATAATAATAATTGGTCTAAAAAAAAATTTTAAGATTAAACGGACCATTATTTCTTGAGATTTATAAATAAAATTTTAATTTTATTTATTTATTATTTGGTGTCATTATTGGAGTAATGGTCAGGGCAAGTAATTGTCAAGAGTGTACGGATGATACAGTGGAAAGGTAGTGGCTAATGATCTGCCTTTTTTCATCAAATGCTCTTTCTATTTCATGAAACGTTGCTTTTATAAAAAAAATTATTTATTGTTTGTTTCAGTAATAATGCATTGCATTTGAAGTCATCCGCGAGGCTCATTTACACGTGCTTTGTTCCCAGCCTGTTAATGATGCCGACTCACCTTGATGGTAGTGAATTTTTTAGTTTTTTTTTTTTTTTTTTTTTTTTCGACTTTTTTAGGAGTTGTTTGAGATGATCTAAATAAGTGTACTTTTTGTCTTTTTACAAAAAAAAAAATAAAAGATGGATTATATACTTAGTCTTAGATTTTTTTAATTATTAGGTATTTTTATTTGATTTTTTTGACTTTTTGATTTTGGAATGGTATATTTTTTTTTTCAGTGGTGATTAAAAGCTCTAATAATAGAGCTCTAATAAGAGCACTAGTGACTTGACAAACCTAAAAAAAACAAAACAAAACAAAACAAAAGTCAAAACATCAAATCACATGTTGGGACCCACATATTAGAGCTTTTCTAAAGCTCACAATTTAGAGGTCTAAAGCAATTTATTTATTTATTTATTTATTATCTTTTTGGTTATTTTGTGATTTTTTTGATGTTTTTTTTGTCCTTTTGTACTTATTTAGCCTAAAAGGAAAACCAAACACCACCTAAATAAACAACTAACAAAATAATAAAATAGTAATAAAATAAAAAATTAACAAAATTTTGAAAATATTAAATAATTAGAACCTAATCATGATTACAGATGTTTGATCAATTTAAATTTTTCATAGATGATATACTTAATGAATCTTACAATAAACTATCTAACATCAGGAATGTTGTGCCCTAAAATACAATAGATTTTGTCCTCATGATGTGGGATAAGTCTTCAAATGTGAGATTAATATAATTATATCAAAATTATAAATTTCAAAGTTTTAAATAGGTCTATCTAATTTTTTGTTCTCTCTCTAACATTAACCTTATTTGGGAAGTTGAATATGAGATAAAATAATCAATAAAGACAAAATAAATTAAAATAGTCAATAAAATAAAATATTATATTCAAATTATACTCATTTAACTTTTTTTTTTTCACAATTATCAAATTAACTACAGAAAAACCAATTATAATTTCCGTGGGGACATAATTTTTTAATGACAACACGTGGCCGAAATGTCACCAAGGTGCCATGTGTCCTGGTTAAGACGCCAAGATCATCTCGGCTAGACCGAGGTTATCTGCAAAGATACCGGAATCCGGGATAAGTAGATAAGGGACAAGAGTTCTAGAATGAGAGATGACTTCAGTTTAGGTAAAGATAAGACTCTTAGAGAGTTTATCCCAATCCTACTGGGAGTCCAAGATTAGCAATAATCTTAAATCTATTGAAGCTAGGTTTCTATTGGGACTAGGTTTATGTTGGCTATAAAAGAGAGGCACGCTCATGGGTTTAAGGTATACTTTTTAATATTCTGAATAGTGAGGCTTCGTTTGGGAACCTTCCCTTTTAGCCAAAAAGTTACTAAATTAGTCAAAAAGTCAACAACCCATACCAAAAAGTCAAAGATTCTCTTTTCTCTCTACTTTTTGCACATCTTTTCGTAAAAAGTTAAAAAGTCATCCCAAACATACTAGTTTTTTTTAGCTCATATTTTAGCCAAATAGCCAAAAAGTTACTAAATTAGCCTGTTCCCAAACGAGGCCTGAGTTAAGCACTTTTGCTATATTTGAGAGATAACTGACTTGATCGTAGGAGTACCCCCGGGTGGACGAACCACCGCTGAAATCTCTTTTTCTTGTGACAGGTCATTCAGGTTTAATCTATTCTGCCAGTGTTCTCCAGCTGAGTACTTGATTGGCAGTGTGGTCGGAAATTGACACACGTAATTTGGCGCCGTCTGTGGGAAAGAAAGAAGAATAGATGCCTGTGGAGGGACAACGAGATGAAGGGAATGACGGACAAATTGGCGAACTTGCAAACAGTCGTCAATTTCATGATGCAGAATAACGTCATGCAGCCACCGTTGCCGCTACAAGATACGCCGATTCCAGCGGCCAAGAAAGGTGCCTAGAAAGGGGGGCAAAAAACGATTTCTGCAGTCCCTCTGCATGGCGGGACCAAGGGACATTCTCACCGGCCTTCGAGGGAGGTCGGGCATGGAGAATCCCAGAAGACACGTCGAACAAAAGAAACCTGCACCAAAGAACATCAGGATGTTCAGGAAAAGGAACTCTATTTCGACACGACCAATGGAGGGAGGTCTAAAAGGACTCACAGTGACACTGGAAGTAGTGCACCAAAGAGGATTGAAAAATGATGCTTGAGAGTTGGAATTTACAAGCTAAAGTTGGTTTAACACTTGTTGAAATTTAAATTTACAAGTTGAAGTTAAACCGATGTCATATTTAACACTTGTTGAAATTTTAAGAAAAATTTAAAAGTTGAAATTAAACCAAGGACATGTTTAACACTTGTTGAAATTTTAAAAATTTACAAGTTGAAGTTAAATCGAAGTCATGTTTAACACTTGTTGAAATTTTAAGAAAAATTTTACAAGCTGAAGTTAAACCGGGGTCATGATTAAAGAAATGAATGATATAGGTTCCATCACCTCAGGATGTCGAGGTAATAGAACCTATGGGCAGTTGTGGGAACATAATTTTTGAATTACAACACGTGGCCGAGGTGTCACCGAAATGCCAACCGAGGTGCCACGTGTCCTAATCATGATGCCGAGATCATCTCGGCTAGGCCGAGATTATCTGCGAAGATACCGGAATCCGGGATAAGTAGATAAGGGACAAGAGTCCTAGAATGAGATAAAATTTTAGTTTGGGTAAAGATAAGACTCTTAGAGAGTTTATCTTAATCCTATTGGGAGTCCAAGATTAGCAGTAATCCTAAGTCCAGTTAGGTTTCTATTAAGACTAGGTTTGTGTTGGCTATAAAAAAGAGGCACCCCATGGATCTAAGGTATGCTTTTTAATATTTTGAATAGTGAGTTAAGCACTTTTGTTATATTTGAGAGATAATTGACTTGATCGTCAGAGTGCCCCGGGTGGACGAACCATCGCCGGAATTTCTTCTTCTTGTGACAAGTCGTTCGGACTTAATCTATTCTGCCAGTGTTCTCCAGCTGAATGTTTGATTGACAGTGTGGTCGGAACTTGACACACGCAATTTCAAACATAATTTTTTAACTAGCATAAAATAATAATAAAAATAAAATAAAATAAAATAAAAAACTAACTAAACTAACCTATTCCCGCGCCTTGTATCTCTCTCTTAATTAAGGGTAAGATCAAAGTAGGGTAAGTAGGGAGCAGTACTAGAGTTGCAATCTCTGTCGTCGTCCTCCCTGGTAACACGGGACAATGGAGTTGGCAGTACAATGTTCGATCTCTCCTTATCACTGTGGTCCTGATTATGCCCTCCCTTCTCCTCTTCTTCATTATCTTCTTCAAAAAAAGCCTCTTTAAGCTCATCGTACATTCATCATTTAAATGCAATACTCATAAAAAGTTGTCAATAAAAAATAAATTAATTAAAGACTAACTTCTCTTCGGTTTGATTTTGAAATGGAACGTTTTTCGTGAATCTATTTCAAAGTTTACATTCATAATTCAAATTATTTAATATTTAAAATTCATTAAATATCTAATTTAAAAAAAAAATATTAAATTGATCAAATATCAGCATAAACGTAAATCTCATTGGGAGTCCACAAATGTTCAACAAAATGCTCCATCTGATTTCGTAAGGGAGAAAAGCATGGGCCTTTCATTTATAGCTGTAGGTTACATGATGGATCCAAGAACCTGCAGGATTCAGAGAGTTACAATCATGGTGAGTTATTTGGGGGCTGGGGGTGGAGGAGTTGCTATTTACAAATAATAATAAATACTTTGATGCATCTTGTTCCCCAAAAAAAAAAAAAATACTTTGATGCATTTGATAATTGTTAAGAATTTTTTTTTTTGTTCATTATGGAAATTTGTTTTTTTAGAATTTATTAAAAGTGCTGCTATTAACATTCTATTAATTATTTTGGATTCTCATTTTTTTTATTTTTTTATTACAATAATAATTTCAAATGAAATTATTGAAAAAGACATCAATAATTTTGGGACACCCCATCTCACAATTAAGCTCACACATTCATTATATTATGAGAGTATCAACCTTCATCACCACCCATTCGCCTTTTCCAAATCATACATTCAAAACTTACACACTCTCAAAACCTTGAAAACTTTTTAGCAACAATATTCTGGTGATAATGGTGACAACTATTTGATTATATACACTTCTTCGGCAATGACAATGAGTAGAAGTTTTTGCGGCAACCATAATTCCATGAGACAAGAGGAGTACAACAATAAAATATCAAAAAATGTTTATAACTTTGATGGTGTTCTTAATTCAAATGAGCTTAGCTTTGTAAAGATAAGTTTCTTGAAAAAAATAACATAAATAATAAAAGTTGTTCATCATTTTTCAGGACTAAACTCCCCGAACATATGACCGAAATTCAGGAATACATGTCCGAACATTGTTTATTTATTTGGGAACAAGTAATTGAACATTTCTTATTTGTTCGAGAACATATAATCGAAACTTATGGAAATCGCAGAATCCACAAAAAGAAAATTTTGAATCAACAATAAAAAATTATATATTTATTTTTTCATGTCATATACAAGTATGTGGAGATAAAGTAGAAATCATCTTCGCGGATTTTTTTAGGATTTTTGAAAGAGAGGCTTTTTGGGGTGTAGAGGTATGCATTCAATTGAATAGGTAAAATATTTTCACAAGAATAATTTTAGTTTTATCTGAAAAGAGAAATTTTTTTTAAGGCTTTTATAGAATTTATAAGTGGAAGTCCAAAAAAATAGAAGTTCAAAATAATTGATAAGATACAAATAGCAACACTCTTTATCAAAATTTTATTTTATTTTTGGACTGGAAATGACCATATTAGCCTTATCAAAGATGCCTTTGTTGAGAGTTAAAATAATAGTGACAGCCTTAAAAGGAAGTTTCACCAATTGTGACGTTTAGATTATGTGAAAAAGTATTAGAAATGATCTTCTTTCCAACTTAAATGGAATTAATATACTTTTTAAATACAGAATTTATATTTTTAGACCAATCATAAATCATTTAATCAATTAAACTAACTCAGTTAATTACTCTTATACACTTGTAACTTAGAGCATCTCCAAGGGGATAGTTAATGTAAGTCTAATTTTGAACTCTAATGAGCTAACTATTGGGTTAGCTACTTTACCATCCTATTTTTTTGGTGGCTACAATTGAAGAGTCCTAGAGGCTCTCCAAACAATTATGTATGTATATATTTTAGATTTTTATGTATTTATGTGTTGGATTTGGGATTTTATATTATATATATATAGATATGTGTGTGTGTGTATGTAGTAATTTTATATGTTCTTTTAACTCTGTTTGATAAATTACGGAATAACTTATTTTGTATTTTTTTTCTCCTCATTCTACGTTTTGTATGTTTGTATGGGCAAATTTATTATTATTGCAAATTTATATTAGTAAAATATCAACAATTAGTATTTTTTTATTTTAAAAATTAATTAAGTTAATTTAAATGATTAGCTAAAATAAAGAGCGTGGTTAAAGAACACAATAGTTAAAATAATTAAGTAAAATAAAGAGTATATTTTTTTTTTATATTTCAACCAATGAAAAATAGAGAATATGGTTGAAATTGCTCTTAGAGGTCAAGGGTTCATCGTTGTCTTGGTGGGTTAGTTAGCTACACTATGATTACCTGTGTGATGTAATCTTTTTCTGCATTGGCATTAAATAAATAAAATAAAAATAATTCAATTTGTTGGGATGAAACAAGGACATGGCGTGATCTGGCTTCTGGCAACGCAATTAATAGTTCCCCATTTTTGGGTTGGGTCTATAATATTGGCCCCATTGTACAATGTATTATTACTTATTTTTTAATTCGGCCACTGCAACATTAGAACACCAATCGATTTGGTTTTATTTGGTTTAATTCAAGTTGAGAAAAAATTTAGTATAAAATTGAACATTTCAATTTTATTGATTGAGGAACCGAAATTGATGGTTCAATTTTATTTGATTAGCATAAATGAAAGATATAAAAAGTGTTAAATGCTTCTTAAAAATTTGTAGAATTCCATACTGATACAAAAGTAAAGAAAGAGAATACGGTCTACGTATAAATCTATCCCTTCTTAACAAATCGTGTAGCATTTTAAATATGACAAATTGATCTGTATTGGTGTACATTTTTTCAAAATCAAAACAAATTCTACCTTATATAAATTGATTGAGATGCAAAATTTTAATGGAACCAGACGATTGGTTCAATTAAAGTTGATGTCACAATTTTTATTTCTAATAATGTCATTTTTTAACAGTCACTCTGCAATTGTTAAATTCAATCATATTTACAAATCTATAAAGGCTATAAATTGTTACTTTGAATAATTACCATAATTATTAGATCAAATTATAATTTGTACAATGTGTTCCACCTCCAATAAATTTAAAAACTAAACAAACAATATTGTACAATGTGAGACCACAACCTTACAAAACTAAACAAACAATATTGTACAATGTGAGACCACAACCTTACAAAGACTTCGGACAATTGGGTCCACCTGTGGACAGATCGCATTGCACGCGGCCTACCTCATTTGTGCAAGTTTTTCACTAAAAATTAGGTTGAGGTGGTGTTTGGCAAGTTTTTCTCCTAGGTTTTTTTTTATTTTTTTTTATTTTTTTTATTAAAAGACAAAATTTTTGCAAAATCAAAAAAAATAAATTCAAATAAAATATCACATCTAACCTCATAATCATTTCACTTTTTCTCTCACAAACATCACATTTAACCACAAAAAAATCCAACTATCTTTCCAAATATTAAAAAAAATTTCTCCAATAATATCCTATAATTAAAAAAAACTTACATAAAAATCCACTTCCCAAACACCCACATAATGATGAAAATTGGCCCAATTTCTCTAGTGTGATCTTGTACATAAAAGAGTACGCATAAATACATTGTAGAATTGGATATAAAATATATATGTTTAAAAGTGAACTCTACTAAACAATCTTATAATATCTTATTCATTTATGTGTTATCGACATCTAACTTTGTTTTCAATTTTTGTATTTATAGCACAACTGTTTATATGAATACCCCTAAAATATATATATATGTATATATATGTTGGTATTTTTTTATAATAATATAAAAATATATATAAAATAAAATAAATAAAAATGACAAAATAATTTTTTTATTTAAAGAATGAAATACAGAATAAAATATATAACTAAAAATACAGAAATAAATTAGATTACATTACTAATAGGACAAATTATTAATATCGATAACTAAATATTAGAACTCATCTTTGTAAATTAAATTTTTGAAAAAATAAGAACAAATGATAAGAAAAAAAGCAAATCGAAACATGCACTGGACAACTTCTTTAAAACAAATTCATCGCTTCCCAATGGATGCTAGAGGTACGCCAGCGTCTGTCTCCCAAGATACGACGGTCGAAATCAGCTAATGCAGAAACACCTTCTAAATAACTATAGCGAACTTGATAATAGTTGCACTATTTCTAACAATGACCAAATAAGAGGCTATCAAAAGAAGATAGGAAAAATTTTATTTGGTGAAAAAAAATATCTCAAACTTTTTATCTTAAAACACTATCTCCATTTTTCATCAAAAAATTCTCCAAAATTATCCTACTAAGTTGGAGGGGAAATGTCTCTATTTATACAAGTAAGGAAATTTCTAGCCATGAAGGCTATACATCAATAGGGTCATCAAATGCCATTAACCAAGGTCATCAACTCTAGCTATTAGGGTTAGAGTTACAAAGATTGAAAACTTATAGCCACTACTATGGTCATTAACTCCATTATCAAAAGATGAGAATTACAAAAGTTTAAACATCCCATGTGTTTAAAATATATAAACAAATATGTATATAATGATAGTTGAATAAACCAACTAGATAAATCACAAAATGAATCCTAATGTTGGGTCACAACCCGATCCAAGCACAATTCTCAAACACATGTACAAGTTAAGCCCAACACAACATAACTTAATCCAAGCTCAAGATTAAATCCAAGTCCAACACCAAACCAAACATATGCACAAGTACAAGCCTAGGCCCAGTCCAAACTAAAACTAAGTACAAATCTAAGCTCGACTTTATCGATGCACACTTTATGAGACAATTCTTATTCACAAATCGGTGGTTTCGGCTCATTATTTTTGTATTGTAATCTTCTCATTTAAGAGAATACAAAATCACTCAGACCCACGTCAACCGACGGTTGGTCCCACTTTAATTTCGAGTTAAAGTTGCCAAAAAATTATTATTTTCCAACAATATATATATGTGTGTATAGAGTTTTGTTGTAGCAACAAGGTCAAGGTGAAAGATCAAACACCAATGCTCCGTTCCTCATTTAGGTAAGAAAAGAAAAGAAATAATTGCGAGAGAGAAGAATACGAGTAAGATTTTTTTCTTTGTTTGCATTTCAAGGAATAATTTTGACATTATAAATATTTTATAACTAATTAACTTGTTTCTTACAAAATCTTATCACTGTTGGTGAAAAATGAAATAAGCTTAATAAAAGAGTTTTATTTCTCACAATTTTTTTTTAAAAAAATTTTCTCACTATTTTTTCACTCAACTTATAACTTATAAATCATAAATACGAAGGAAGTTATCTTTCTCATATATATTTTTTTTTTATAATTTATCGCCAAATCACCTCTAAACATAGTGCAAAAGCTGAGCTTTGAAAGTTCTGTACGTGAGATTGGTTGGGGTGGAAATTGAAATAAGAAAATTATTTTGTTCACGCAATTAATAATGTGTGTGGATAAAATATATTCAACTTTACTAAAATAAATAACGTTTCTAATAGTTTTCAAGTAAAAAACTGCATGATTGTATTTTTATTTATAATAAGATAAAGGAAAATAATCTATGATTATTAAAAATGAAAAGTGTGATTAGCTTTTCTCCAAACTAAAAGAACAGTAGAGTTTACATGCTACTTGTGTTTTTAGGGTTCAATGTTTCATGTTTCATGTTTGCTTCTTTGTTTCTTTATTATTTTTTCTTTGCATTTTTTTAAATTAAAAAATAAAGCACTTTTTGATAATTTGGGGATGGCGCAATGAAACTACGACTCCGTAATGAGATAGTATTATTTTTCAACAAAAATTGCATTGACTTATGGAGAGAAATCTCATCGTCACACAACTCAATTGATTTATGCAAAGACAGATAGGATACTATCACTACAAGAAAATGCATTTTTGCCGACCACTTTTAGCTACCAAAACTAATTTAGTCGCCAAAAGTGTGGGAATTGGCTACCAAAAATAATTTTAGTCGGCAAAAGTCAACTTTTTAGCTACTAATTTTTTTTAGTAGGGAAATGTTGATTATTGGCTACTAAAAAAAATTTAGTAGCTAAAGATATTACAATTGGCGACTAAAAAATTATTTAGTAGCTAAAAATATCACAATTGGCTAAAAAAACTTTAGTAGCTAAAGACACACTTTCGGCTACTAAATGTTTGGTAGCCGAATGCAAATAAAAAAAATTAATTTTTAATCTTTCCCGACCAAAGTTTTGGTCGCCAAATGTCAACTTTCGGCGACCAAAGTTCTTTTAGTCGCTAAAGAGCCACTTTCGGCTACTAAATGTTTGGTAGCCGAATGTAAATAAAAAAAATTAATTTTTAATCTTCCCCGACCAAAGGTTTGGTCGCCAAATGTCAACTTTCGGCGACCAAAGTTCTTTTAGTCGCTAAAGAGCCACTTTCGGCTACTAAATGTTTGGTAGCCGAATGTAAATAAAAAAAATTAATTATTTACATTTATATTTATATTTATATTTATATTTATATTTATATTTATATTTTATTAATTTATCAAAATAATATGAATTTCTTATTTTGTCCTTTTTTTAAATCCATTAATAATAAAAAATTTACAATTATGACAATTGATATTTCTAAAAACATATACTATCAAAAGGTAATTTTGATAAATTAATATTTTTAAAATGTAATAATTGTATTATAAAAAGAAATTAAATTATGAAAATAGACTATTATTTTGAGATGAATCTTTTGATTAAACTATTTATACTTTTTACATCATCATATTTCAATAACACTAATAAATTAAGAATAAATCAAAATTCACAAATAAAAGACAAAATATCCCAATTATTTATCATTTCAATAAATTTTTCAATATTATTACCAAGATTAATAAAAGACAAAACATCCCAATTATTTGTAAGACTTATTGATATTATTTGATTTTAAATTTTACCTTAATTTTTTAATAATTAATTTTTTCAACTTTTTAAAATTATTTTTACATTATACACGGTTAACAATAATCAAACACTATTGTTAATTTAAATTTGGAGGGAGACATTTCTAATTTAAATTTGAGGGATTTATAAAAGTAATTGGCGACTAAAAAAACACGGGTTGAGCTGGCTCAGAATATTTAAATTTTTTTTTCCTTCTTTTATTTTTAATTTTCTTTCTTTCTTTCTTTTCTTTCTTATTTTATATATATATATATATATAATAAGAATATAAAATTTTTAAATATATTATTATATTTTTCAGTAAAAAAAATATTATGACAAATATTTAAGATAATTTAATATTTGTAATTTATAATTTTATTACTTATATTTTGATTTAAATATAATTTTAATATATTTGTTACTTTTATTCCTTATATTTGTTACATATATATATTTTTTTCTTTTTTATTTTAATGCCTATTTTTATATATATTTTTTATTATTTTTACTTTTCCCGACTAAATATTAGTCGCCGATTATAATTAAAATTTTTAAACATTGTTTCAGACTTCGGAGGGAAACAGGAAAACTTGGGAGGGAAACTTTGGGTTTTCATTTTTATGTCTCTCACTCTCTGACTCTCTCCCTCTTTCTCATTCTCTCACGCCTCTGCCCTCCTCCATCTCTCTCTCGCCTCTGTCTCCGTCGGCGTCGGGTACGGAAGCATCACCGCCATCACGCCTCTGCACGCCTCTGCACGCCGGTAGCCTTTCTCTCCACTCTCCTTCTGTGCTCCGAGCCAACGTTGCAAGCCGAAATTGAAGGCCAATCATTGAATTTGAAGGTAATGCATCACTCTCTCTCACACTCTCTCTGTCTCTCTCACCTTCACCATTGTTGACATTGATAACCTTTGTGTTATTTGTATTGTTTTTCTATGCCCATCAGTTGTTCGATGAAATGCCTACGCGAAAAATCAATAGTGGAAAATCATTGAACCCCTCACATATTATACTTGCACCCAATTTCTGTCTCCACTAAATATACATTCAATTTTTTCATTTCCCTTTTGTTATATTTCTGAATTTTCGGCAGTGGGAGCTCACCCAAAATTTTGGGAATTGAAAACTTTGTGAGAGTTGAATTTGGTTATGAATAATATTAGTAATAGAAAATGGAATAGAAAATGGATTTGGTTATATTGGGAATATGGATTTGGTTATATTTCTGAATTTTCGGCAGTGGGAGCTTCCATTTTCTATTACAGTTGAAAGCTTCAGCTGAATGTGACTCTGTAACTCAGACAATATTTCGTACATTGGCAAGTACTAAACCCTTGGGCAACAGAAGGGTGATGATCAGGTTTAGTTTTTATCCTGGAAAGCTGAAAAACTGAAAAACTGAACTCATTTAATTTGAGGTAGCATGAATTGTGGGACTTGGCAAGTACTAATTTATGTTTTCTTTTTGTTTTGTCTTTCTTGTGATTTTCAGGCACAAATTCTGCATGTGTTTATCCTGCAAGTCCCAGGTTTGCTTCTTTTCTCCTTCTGCCTTTCTTTCTAGGATAGATTTGTTTATTCTCATCTTCAAATGATACTTTTTCCCGTAGCTTTGGAGTTATTTGGCATCTCTTTTTTCATCTTTTTTTTGTCTTCCCAATTTTTCCCTCCTTTTGATGATTGTGAAGGAAAAGGGTAGTCATTGAGTGATTGCAATTTTATCCGATTACCTTTTAATTGTATTATATAATCTACAAACTAATAAAATAGTTTCAAGGGATAAGAATATGATTCCATCTTTTTCTATGTGATTTTTTATGAACTAAGGTGTTTTGATTAAAAAAACATTGAAAGAGGATTTGTGGAGTAAAAGAGGAAAAATGAATGAAATATAAGCTTAACTTTTCAACTTTTCCTCTCCTTTTTCCTTATCTTTTTGCAAATTTCTACTCAAATTTTTTTGGGGGTGATGATTCTTTACTTTAGCACCACTGTTTTGGTTTTAGGTTTAGTGTTGGGTGATGATTCTTTACTTTAGCATCGATGTTTTGGTTAGGGTTTTGGGTTGGCGTGAGTGTGACCTCTCAATTCCTTCCTTGTAAATACATTATTAGTATCATCAATAGATATGAACTTTTATCTATTTGGTTAACTCTTCAGGTGGGGGTCAAGGTTTTTTAGGAAGTGATTATGGAAAGTAGATGTAGAAACCCATTTTAATATATCTTTTTATATTGCAACTTGCAAGTCAGACCTGTTTCATCACTTCAGCTGTGAGCTGTCATGATTTGAAATTTCATATGTTGGTTTGTCCATTTTTCTCCATTTCCAAGATATTGAAGTTTTTTTAACTGACCCATGTGTTTTCAAAATATGTTTCTCAAACTCAAGTATTTTTTTGAATTATTTCCCAAACACATGGTTTTACAAAGCAAAACACGACTTTAATGAACTTATAAAATATTTTGAAGTTGTGCTTTGAAAACTTATTTCGAAAAGCAACGTGGATGTGAAAAATAAGTTTAGAATAGTTTGCATTTGAGAAATACTTTTTAAAAAAACTGAAGTTTGGTAAATAACTCCAGGTATTGATTCCAGATGTCAGCTTCACATTTGTTCATGTTATTGTATTTTCATCATGTTAGGTCCTAGTCCTTATTCAGAAATGATACTTATCCCAAAAAGTTAGCCGAAAAAGTTGTCCCGAAAAGCACCCTCAATGTGAAATCTATAGCATAATTTTGAACTTGTGGCGTCAAAATCAGAATAAATCTTGCTTATAAAATACCATTTTGCTTATAAAATAACAATAATAACAACAATAGTTCTTGTGGACAGGATAGATTTAAATTTGTTTACTTTGCTCTTCTTATTTTACAGTGAACATATTGTTTATTAAGTCCTCGTGTTTGGAAGGATTTGAAATCAGTGTAAATAAAATTAAAAGAACAATGAAAAGCAAAACTGAGGACAAAGTGAATACTAAGAGCTTTATTTTGTTTTTCATCTTTGAATTTTTGGAAACGAAACGATGAAGATTTTGGAAGCAAGGTTATATTGGGATTTGCTTCCATTTTCTATTACAGTTGAAAGCAAGAGTTGAATTTGGTTATATTGGGATTTGCTTCCATTTGATTCTGTGATGGAAAACTTCAGGAATATCGTCAACAAGGTATTGAATTATGTTACTTGTGGGAGGTTTTATCAATTTGAGTTATAAATTGAATGTTTTGACAATACGTTTGCTCTTAAACCTCATTTAAATCAGGCAAAGAAGTTTGCTAAACCAGAAATGAAATCATGTATTGAGGAGTTTGAGGAGAAGCTTGTTAAGTTTGAGGAGAAAATTTTATAGTGGCTAAAAATGGGGAGGAGAGCGCAGAGTCTGATATTGTTGAAGGTAGGCGCACAAAATCCATGCCAGAATCAATTTCTTCACTTGAGTATGTCTTTCTTCTTTTGAATTTTATTTTTTCTTTTCTTTTCTTTTCTTCCTGAAGATGAAACAGATGCCGATGTCAGTGATCCATCTGTGGAAGGGATGGATCAGTCCTCACACGATGTATCAAAGTCCAAAGTTGAGTTGGATGAACATTCTCAGGCTTCCAGTGAGGTGACAGAGTTGGACCCATGTGAAAATGAAGTTCAATCACCTATGACTGCCATTCATCTAAGAGGTAGATAAAGCTCTAGCTATACTTATATGAGTGTACTTGTTTGTTACTTTGAAAATTCAAATTCTTTAATAATATTTTATTCTTTAGGCACCTCAAGCTCTAGCTATACATTTGTGGCATATTGAATATTTATTTGGTATACACAAGATGAGCTATGATGATTTGACAACTTGGAAAGCAGTTTCTTTGAAAAGTTAAAACTCGTGGACGAAATACACACTTAATGATTAACTTTGCAGGCTTCATTTCCCTTTTTTATTAACTAGTTCCAATGTCCACAAATACACACTTAATGATTTTAACTGGAATTGCAGCTTCGTTGCACATATCGGGCTTATAATGACGTGGACGAAATCACTGCTGCCTACTGCATTGGTTTTAACCCTGCTGGGACCAAGTATTCATTTGTCTCGTTGACCATAGTGATCTCAATGAGCATCTTCCATATGATGTCACAGGATTATTAACTTTAATTATGATCACAATGAGCAGTTTATTCAACATTGGTTGCTTCAACATTATTTATGATCTCAATGAGCAGTTTATTGAAATAAGGATGCTAATTTTGTTTCCTATTAATTATTAACTTTGTTTTATCATTGTTATAATTTCGGGATGAATTGCATTGTAGACGCTTTAAGTGGAAAGACCTCAATTCGTGACATCGAAAGTTTTTTGGGAGAGGATGGTGGATGATAACACTTAAATATTCATTTCCTCTTAGAGCTAGTATTTGTAGATTATGCTATAGATACAGATGGTAAATATTAACAGAAATGGAAGCGAGTAATGTAGTTTACAAACATAAAATAAGAGGAATAGTTGATGATTTATTCATTTTCTGGTTGATTTAATTTTCCTTGGGCTTTCATTTCTTCATGCTAACTTAGTGTAATTGTCTTCTATTTCAATTCCATGAATGTGTGATCATTTATTTGGTACTATAAAGACTTCGCCCATTTGATCTATAATATAACCAGTACACCATATACTGCAGACTTGTATTCCTTACTAAGTTTCATGTCTTAATTTCCCAGCCATTGTAATACCTGGTTTTAGTTGCTTGATTTATTTTTTCTAACTCTATCTGTCATGTCTATTTACTCTCAGGGATGATGTTGTGATGAAAACTGCCAATGGGGTCCTTGGAGATCTAGCAGATACTTTGGGAAGTAATGCTGGTTCTTTGATTCAGCAATCTCTGTCAAGCAAAAACTTTTTAAATGAATGTTTGTCCTCAAAGGATCATTTGATTAAGGAATCATTGAATGGTACAGAAGTTGTAGGTGTACAATTAATTTGGTTATTCATGTATTATGTATGGAATTAAAATATTGACGTTGGATTAGACTTGGTTGTTATGGAATTTGTAATATATATATATATATATGTGTAATTGGACGTTCAATATTAATTATGTGGATGGTTGGAATTGAAATGTGTGCACGTGGTTGAATGTTTCATAACTTATTTTGTGTTGATGGATTATATTGTCCATACAGGTACAAAGTTGTATTAATAATGGATAAAGGTTGTTTAGAAAAAAAAAAAAAACACGTTAAAGCATTTGGCTACCAAATGTTTTGGTAGCCAAATAGGTAATCAAGAGTTTTGGCTACTAATAATTTAGTAGCTAAAAATTTGAGAATGAAAGAAATAAACTATTGGCTACTAATATTTTAGTGGCCAAAAGCATCTTTTGGCGACTAAATGAAGATTAGTAGCCAAATGTGTACTTCGCTACTAATTTTTAGTAGCTAAAAAATCTGAGAATGAGAGAAATAAACTATTGGCTACTAATATTTTAGTGGCCAAAACAGCACCTTTTTGGCGACTAAATTAAGATTAGTAGCCAAATGTGTACATTCGCTACTAATTTTTAGTAGCTAAAAGTGACCTTGCCGACTAAACCAACATTAGTAGCCAAATGTGTACACTTTCGACAAAAAATTTTAGTCGCCAATACTATCGCCGACAGAGTAAGGGCGACGAGATTAGCGACGAAAAATTTTGGTCGCTAAAACTTTTGGCGACTAAATAAGTGACTTTTGGCTACCAATATTTTGGTAGCTAAAAGTGACATTTCTTGTAGTGTATTGTCAACCTCACGGTATAAGTGATTATGAATGATTTTATTCAGGTTGATGGTTGATAAAAATGGTGATTATAATTTGTTGCAGCCAAGTTCAAAGGTCTTGTCTGGCATATATTAAAAAAAAAAAATTAAAAAATCACTATCTTATTTAAGTCACATCACTTTTCTATCACATCATTTCAAATCTAACCTATATTTCATAAAAAGTCAAAAATATATGAGAGAGAAAATGTCATGTGTCTAGCTATCTCTCCTTATCTTTCTTTTTTGGGTAAATTACATTGATATTTCCTGAGGTTTATATTTATTACAGTTCTCTCCCTCACCTTTTGAAAATTATATATTCCTCCTTGAAGTTTAAAGTTTCATTACAGATTCTCCCCCTCAACAATTTAATTTTTTTAAATACCAATTTTGCCCTCACTGTGTAAATTTCATTAACATCCCTCAGATTTTAGAAATTACAATCCCCTCCCTAAGGTTTAAAGTAGTATTACCAATTGTCTCTTTAGTTAGTATTAGTTGGAAAAAAGATTCATTAAAAAAAAAATTAATTGAAAAAAAAAATTTGTTAGTAAAATTTTAAATTTCTGTTTAAAAACCAACGTAAACTCATTTTTTGAATTTACGTTTTTTCCTCAAATTTATAAACTGAGACAACCATTTATAAATCAAAAAAATTATCAAATAAGTTTTTATGACAGTTTTTTAAATTTTTGTAAATATAAATTAAAAACTGAAAACAAAATGGTTACGAAACAGGTTTCGGATGGTAAAAATGTCGTAAAATTAACAAATCTATATAATAAGGCACAAAGGTTTTTAAAAAATGTATCAAAATGTATGTGAGATACATTTTGATCCAATGGCTGAGATCAATTCTAAGAATATATTAACGGTACAGATCATAATAAAGGACAAGGATTTTTGAAACTGTGAGATATATTCCCGCTTAAATATCTCTCTCCTTCAGCCTTCCACCTATCCACGTCTCTCTCTCCCTTTCTGTTCTCACACACGTCTCTCTCCCTCAGCCTTCCACTCACCGACGTCTCTCTCAGCCTTCCCTCTTTATCTCTTTCTCTCTCTCTGTTCTTCTTCTTTCCGCTTCTCCCTCTTTGTCCTTCGTCGCTGCTCATTATCATCACTCGCAAGGTTTCCTCTCTCCTCTGTTATTGAAATATTTTTGTTGCTGCCTTAGGGTAGTCGATTTCTGCTTTCGCTGCTGCTCATCATCACTACTCGCAAGGGTTCGATTTCGCTCGGCTCGCAAGGTAAGATGTCCTCCATTTCTGTCTCTCCCCCTTTTCCCTGCTTTATTTTTTACGATTTCCCTCTCTCCTCTGTTTGATTTTTAAAATGGAAAACTATTTGTAATGGAAAAGTATCTATTCGGTTCAGATTGTAATGGAAACTTGGGTTTTATTCTGTAGCAAATGTGTTCATTCAAACCTAACAGATTCATAGCAAATGTGTTCATTCAAAGTTCGATTTCTGCATCTCGATTTCTGGTTTGTATCTCTCTAATCCTAACATTATTTTCTAATCCGAACATTATTCAAAGTTTGATTTTTTTTTTATTTTATTTTAGTATTCAAACAATCTGATCTATTTTTATAAATGGAAAAGTATTTGTAAATGGAAAGTATTTTGTTTTCCAAACTTAGAACCTGTTAGGTTCTTATTTTGTATTCATCTGCTGTTTGTTCAAAGTTCGACTTTTTGTATTCAAAGTTTGATTTTTTTTTTAATTTTGTATTCAAACAATCTGATCTATTTTTATAAATGGGTATTTGTAAATGGAAAGCATTTTTTTTTTTCCAAACTTAGAATCTGTTAGGTTCTTATTTTGTTGCTCTATTTTTATTTTGTATTCAAACATTCTGCTCAATTTTTTTAAATGGAAAAGTATGGAAAGTATTTTTTTCCAAACTTAGAATCTGTTTCGGTGGCTTCAAGGTTCTGAAAATCGAATCGCAACCCTCCCTCTAGCTGCTCTCGAACTCAGCTAGCAAGGTAATATCGATTTTTGCCTCTCCTCTTCTCTCTCTGTTTCACTTTGGTGCCTCATTTGATTCATGGTGTAGTCATCTATAACCCTCGCACTTTGGTTCTTATTTCTTTGGTAACGTTTGGTAGCCGTCACCCTGCTCTACCTTACTACCACCATCGACATCCCCACTACTCTCAATGCCACCACCTACTACTATTATCATCACCACTATCTAACAGCCATAACCACCAATCTGTCATAACCACCAATCTATCACCACCTCTAATAAATGTGCATATTCAGAAATATAATATATAAAAAAAAAAATGTTTAGGTTGAGTTTATGGTTGTCGTATATGATATTCATGTTATAAAGGAAAGTTTTTGTTTAAATAACTATTTAGATTTATGAGTCTCTTACTAACAAGTGCCACTAAAGCACATGAAAAATATAAAAAGAAACATAATACACTATTTATTGAATTCAATATATTTTTTCTTGAATTCAATTACACTTTTCACTGAAATTAGAACACTTCCTAACCATTTCACCTATTTTCAAAACACTTTTACTCCAATAAAAGATAACAAATAAAAAAAAAAAATACCATATCTATATATTCACCAAATATATATAATTTTGTTTCAGACTTTAGGTGTCAGTGAATCACTCAGCAATTAAATCTCCTTAGGTAGTTGATAAGTTTGAAGTTCATTTAAAATTTCCCCACCCTTATATGGCAACATAGATGGAAACCCAACAAAGCATAAAAGTAAGAAGGAATATACTCTGTAAATCAAAATTGATGGCATGAAGCATGTAACTAATATATGAGGGTTTTATCACAGACTTCGACGTTCCAACGCCTGAGGAGCTCCCATTTGAAATTCTATCATCATTTGATACAAAGAATACAACAGTATACCCAAATGAACTCATTCGCAAACCTGCCAACGAAGATAATCCATAAGTAGTACTAATAATAATAATAATAATCCTCCTCCTCCTCATAATAATAATAATATAATAATGACAATAACAACATTGACGACCAACTCCAATACTGATATTCATTGGTTTTATTTGCGGAGAATTTACAGAAGGATAAAACTCCACCGGCATTGTTTTTCAACATTGCCAGTCCCTAGCCTAGAAAAAGGAGGAGGATTGTGTGTTAACCAAACAACCAACACATCAAAGTCCTATCAGATTTTGAACATGAATCTGAATATGAACATGCAGGTAAAGACTATGGCTGAATTTACTTAATTTACTTGATAATCCTAATTTTTTATCAGCAGTGCTACGTTTCAGGAAAAAAAAATTAGGAAAAGCTTCAGGAAATGGAGGAAGAGGAGGAGGAGGAGGAGGAGAAGGAGGAGGAACTGGAGGGGGCCATAAAAATGGAGGGAGGCGGAGGTGGGGCTGGGCAGAGGTGGAGGCGGGCCTGGGTAGACGACCGGGGCTGGGCAGACGACCGACGGCGGCTGCGACGATCGGCCGACAGCGGATGATCGGCCGCCGAGTTCCTCCTCCTCCCCTTCCCTCCTTCACATCCTCCTCCATTTTCTCATTTTCCTAAAGGTTTTTCTGTTTTTTTTTTTCCTGAAGCCTAGTCTTTTTGATTTTTTATTAGTTGGCTCCGTGCTTAGTTTTATTTGGAATACTTGATAGTTTTAGAGTTTAGACTTTCATCAGTTACAATTTTTATTTAAACTTTTCGTTGCATTTTCAATGTGTTGGGTTAGATTTTTTGAATTCCCAATACATTTCCCCCTGTTTATGATAATTTATTGCCTATAAAACCCACCATAATCACTATAAAGTGTATTGCTTTGTACAGTGATTAACAGTTTAACAATTTTAATTGTGAACCTCAATTCAAAACTTCCCCCAAATGGGTTTATTGTACACAAAGTGATATGATATCTGGGTGCTTTAGTTTATTACTTCCCTGTGTGCTCTATTTGTTTTTGGCTTTCCTTTCTGGGATAGATCTGTTTCTTTCTATAAAGAACTTTTTCTATTGGTAATATGGAGTGTTCCTAATTAAAAGAAAAATTTCAGAGACTTGGCATTTTAACATTTATGTATAATATGACAAGAGATTTTATATATATATATATTTTTTGCACCCTTTTAAGGGAGTATAAAATTACTATAGTTGCCTTCATGAAATAATTATTCATTATTGCTTATCAAATGGCTTTGTTATCTGTTGATTTTTTTTTTTTGGCATAAATTTATGTTTGGATTTTCCAAGTGATAAATAGTGAACTATAGTAATTTATGATTATAACGGATTTTGATTTTGGTTTTAATTTCATCTCTAAAAAATTGAAGTCGGTTAGAAAAGAGAAGAATTCAAATTTAAACAATTGTTGTGCTCCGATTTTAATTTTATCATTTTAATGTGATTGTTAATATACATCTATTCTAAACATTGGGTTGGCTTTTTTTTTTCTTAGATGTTTATTTTTTTATTTCTTCTCCTCTTGATTGTAGTCCGTTAAGCATTTTCTATCCATGACAGTTATTTATTTAAATAAAATTTTGAATTTTATTATCTGATTTGGTAGCAACTGATTTGGAAATAACATTTCATTGCCAATGAAATCCATGTTAACTTTTATTATTGCTAATTTTTTGTTTCTTGATGTCTAAAATTATATAACCAAACAGTAGGTATGGTTGTTTTTTCATTAGTAATCAAGAAAGCTTTTGGGAAATGGTAACAAAGAGGTAGAAAAATAATTCAAGCTACAAACAAGGCATGTTTCTTTCCCTGATTAGTGATTAATTATATCTACAAACAAGGTATGTATCTTTCTATGATTGTGTTATGCATCGATTGGACATGTATCTTTCCTTGGTGTATGTTTTCATTTGACTGTTGTTTTGGGCCAATATTTATTTTTATTTGACTGTTGTAAATTATCTACCTTCCATTTGTGCACCAAGTTTTTCATTTGACTGTTTTGGGCAAGTAAGCCTAAAATTTTTCAAATAGAAATAATGGAATTGGGTTGGTTGAATCTTGAATCAACCCAATTCAATTAGAAATTTAAAATTTATTAATACAATTAGGTAGTTTTGTTTCTTGAGTTACCATGAGGCTAATCCAAATAAACCCCAATTCCACTCTATTTTTTTATGGGTTCATTATATTTTCATTAAAATTGTATTTTAAAAATAGCCCCATCACTTTTGATTTAAATTACAAGTCAAGTTATAATGTTTCCATTCACATGTCATCATGAGAGGTGCCAAAGATGGCTTCGGTGGTGAAGGTGAACCTGATGATAAGTGGGTGAAGGGTTTAAAAGTATAATTAATTAGTGTTAAAGAAGCCTGTTAAAGTCATTTATAATTTTTTGAAATGTTAAACTCACACACTCAAAAAAAAAAAATTTGTACCATTCAAATGTAATATATTTGCTGTGTGATTCTAAAAAGAAAGGGAATGTTTTTTTCTGTCATTGTCCTTTGAAATTAAACCTATTTGAAATTATGAATAAGAGCCTAATTATAAATGCATTGTAGTTTCTTCATTTTCATTTTGGTTTCAGTTTGAGAGTTGAATGAAATTGTTGTCATTGTGCTGGGAAATAATATTTTCCTGTCATTGTCCTTTGAATGTTGCAAACATATTGATTTCTTGATGTGCTTGAATTCTTCTTTCCTTAAATTCTTCAGTTGAAGTTTCTAGCGTATTTAAAATTTGTCCTTCAACTTTTTTCGTTTAATTGTTTCTTGAATTCTTCTTTCCTTCATGGAGGAGATATTATATAAATTTTTCTTCACTCTCATTGCAATATACAATTGTTACTAACAGAAATTTCCTCAATGGGTTTTAATCATTAATTTCTGAAATTCCTCATTCCTCTTTCTTTGTTGATTTCATTGTTTTTACCAGTTACGAAACAAAAATTTTTGACTCTAGAGTAGGAACTGAACTAATTCTCACCAAGGCAATCTCTTTCTCCTTCTCTTTCTGCTCTGTTTTGTTACCCACAAAAGGTGCAAAATAAAACATTTGATTTTTGGTATTATAGGTTTTTAATTCTTGGAACTTTAGAAAATGAAAACCTCAACATCATTTTGATAGGTAAGAAAACCCACCATTTTGATAGAAATTTGTTAGAAACCTTTTTTTATTCTTCAAGTCACTACCTCACTTCATAGGGGTTTGTTTGGTTGCTCACTTCTTAGCATTTCATTGCACCATGTTAACCCATTAAAGGTATCCTAATGCTTTAATAGGGTAATTAGCTTCCATTAAGAATGAAATTGTTCAATACGGAAATAAATTCTTTAATAGCATTTCTTTAATGGGGAAATAAATTTTTTAAGATCTAATATTGTCATTTCTAAGTTACTAAAAATGATATGATGAAAACAAATCCATTTATTTCCTATTGCATAAGATTTGTTTAGGGTGCACTACAATATGTCATATGGTTGCTTGGTCTAATTATTACTTCCATTATTTATTTATTTTTTATTTATTTATTTTTTTGTTTAACAGGGGAGCTCTGGTTCTGGTTAGTTTACTTTTTTTTTTTTGTGGGGGGGGGGGGGGGGAAGGGAATTTGCTTGGGTTTACTCACAATGTTTATGAAAATAGATCATGCTTTAATTACATCTGAAAGTCATGTGTTCAACCCTTTACTTGATTGGTATATTCAATTACAGCTCTATGTTTTGACATGTGTCTTGGATATTGTTGACTTGGTTAAATGGATTGATATAAATGGATTAAATAGAATGATTGTTTGATTAGGATGTCTTTCTTTTATTTTATCAAGCAAAAGAAAACACAACATAACATAGTATATTGCCTTTGTTGTCCTATTGTTCTTTCTACTTGGGAGTTGATTATTTTAAAAACATGGTTTTGTTGGCCAGGAAAACATGTGTGCTCATTTTTTGTCAAGCGCTTCAAAGAATGTAGTAAAACTAGAGGAGGAAAACTTGTTAAGATCATTTTTCTTTCTTTTTATTTTTTTTAGGTACAATAGAAAAAATAAAAGGCTAAGCCCTCTCCTCTCCACTGGTGGTTCATTGACCACCAAGATGTCTTCAGGTTGCTTCGCTCCAAATTTGGCCAAAGCATCAACACACAAGTTCCCTTCTTTGTAGATGTGGTGTATGGTATTGATATTATAAAGCCTATTGGGTTTATATTAGCAACAGTTGATGGCAATTGGATGACTTTAAAATCTTTTTAATTTGGCTATTTTTTAAAATCTTTTTATTTTTATTTTTTTAAAAAACCAGTGTGCTCTATTGGTTTTGATTAACACTCTTTTTCTCTCATTATTTCACACATAAAGCCTATTGGGTTTTTGTCACTACATGCACAATTGGATATTGATTTTTAATCAATACATATGTTGATTTTTAATGGGTAAGTTGTATTGATATTTGATAGCCTGAAGAGTGGTGGTTTTTTTTGGGACATACTATTGCTAGGACTAATAAGAAGGAATTGGGAGTAGTTGCATTTTACATTGAGGTTGGTCTGGGAATTTTGTTTTGTCAACATTATATTTCTTGGACTATGTTTTATTAGATTGAATTGTTCTTCTATGCAACAGTCACCATAAAGTTACACTTTATCTATAAGGCATTGGTATAAGTTGGGATTAGAGTATATTTGGGAATGGATTTAGTCACAAGTAGATTATTTATTGGATAGTTCTGGAAGCCTTTTACTTTGCCCATTTTTTAGGAAACAATTTCGATTTCTTTGTTAAGATTTTCCATTTAATAAATATGGGAGTTCCTTTCTCCCTTTAATAATTAGTTTTCCTAAATTTCAGTTTGTTTCTTTCCACCATTTTCATGTTGTGTTGTGTCTTTTTATTGTAGGTCATCAATTTATGGGTTTTCAATATAATCAAAGATATGAACTCTAAACGATTTTTTTTATTATATCAGTTTCATTACTTTAAAATTTTAGCAAATTTATTTATTTTTGGGTCTATTACTTATTGGGTATTTTGTTGGATCTTTTGGTATTTGTGGCCCCCCCTTCTCCTCTTCTCTCCTTAATCTTTCTTTCTTTTGAATGGTGGTATTGTGGAAGTCTTTGTAGCTTTCCTATGAGTGATTTTGGTAGATGTTAGAGTTGTATAATGAAATAGAATGACTTTTGCATGATATGAGAAGCCTATTATACCAGCATCATTAGAATGACTTTTGCATGATATTTTGGTTTCTGTATTTTGCTATTTGTTATGGCTCTGGGCTGTGAACTCCCTAGCATAGTTTCCCATCCATAAAAAAGTGTTGGCTTGACTATTTCATATTTAGTGGTTGGTCTTTCATTCTTAACTGGATGATTAGTTTTTTTTTTTTTTAATAAGCAGCAATGATTATTCTTTTGTGCCAAAATGTTCATTCACCATTCCTCTTATGTGTGAAATTTGTCATTTTGAATTGATTTGTTATAATTGAGTTCTATAGCACAGTGAAATTGTTGTCATTTTGAATTGATTTATTTTAATGGAGTTCTATAGTGCAGTGAAATTGTTGTCATTATTTTAATTGACCTTCCGTTGAATTGATTTATTTTAATTGAGTTTTGTATTGTGTGCAATGAAATTCATTTTAAATTGATTTATTACAATTGAATTCCATAGCACGTGTGGTACCAAAAAAATTATTGACCGTACCTTCAGGCACGAGTTATCCCTAATCTGAATGAACCTAGGCTTTGATTTGTGTATTTTGTTAGTGTTTATAATTTTTTTGACTTACTCTTATATTTTAATTTGCAATATTGGTGAACATTATAAATCTTATATGTTTGTTTCTTAATCTGCATTAAGGCTAGGGGAGTTATTATTTTATTTGAGTTTTGTAGAGCGTGTGGTACAAGTAAAATTGTTGCAAGTTCTTTAAGAAGAATAGTATTTCTTCATATTTTTTCAATAGTTTTATCAAAAAATACTACAGATCTCATAAATCTCAACATGGTACGTATAAATTATAATTGTATTTTGATCACACCATTATTTACACCGTGCCTTCAGGCACGGGCATACGTTAGTAATTAAATAAGTTACCAACGTAAGAAATAACTTATCAAAAGATTCTTAGCTTATGTATGGTTTGATTTTTAGATTTTTTTTAAAAAAATTAAAAATTAATTTGGTTAAGAAATAAAAAATAAAAAATAATTATCATTTTTATATAATTTTTATCTTTCGAGTGGTTAGAAATAATTTTTTACAAATTAAATTGAAACAGTCATACGTATGTATATAACTTGCCCAAAAGTTAAAATGATAATTATTTTTTACCCTTAAATGATAATTATTTTTTATTTTTTTATTTCTTAACTACATTAATTTTTAATTTTTTTAAAAAAATTAAAAAAATCAAACTATACATAGACTAAAAATCTTTTGATAAGTCATTTTTTACATTGGTAACTTATCTTATTATTTGTTAATTTTATGATATTTTTACCATCTGAGACCTATTTGGTAACCATTTCGTTTTTAGTTTTCAATTTATATTTACAAAAATTTTAAAAACTGTAATAAAAATTTTTTTGATAATTTTTTTGGTTTATAAATTGTTGTCTCAGTTTGTAAATTTGAGAAAAAAAAAAAGTAAATTTAAAAAATGAGTTTACGTTGATTTTTAAACAGAAATTTAAAAATTTTACTAAATTTTTTTTTTCAAATAATTTTTTTTTCAATGAATTTTTTTTCTAACTAATATTAACTAAGGGAACAATTGGTAATGCTATCTTAAACCTTAGAGAGGAGATTGTAATTTTTAAAATGTGAGGGGTGTCAATGTAATTTACCTAGTGAGGGCAAAATTGATATTTAAAAAAAAATTAAATTGGTAGGGGAAAATCTGTAATGAAACTTTAAATCTCAGGAAGGGAGATATAATTTCCAAAAGGTAAGGAAGAACTGTAATAAACATAAATTTCAGGGGATGTTAGTTTAATTTACCCTTTTTTTTTTCCTCTCCAATTAAAGTAGTTAACCGGAATAAATAGTTGTAATTGTGTATACCGAGTTTAAATTTAAAAAAGTTAAAAATTCAAGATTTAATTGGTGCAAAGATCAAACCTTCAATTTTTTTCGGTTGTAATTTTTACTATAATAATTTATCAAAATGAAAATGGTAGTGGATTTTTATTTTAATTTTTTTATATATAAATAAAAGGATCTTGATGAAATTTTAATTTGAAAAATCATGCTTGGTTTGCTTTTTAGAAAAAAATTCAAATTTCATAAAAATAAATATTAAAATCATATTTTAAATTTGTAAAAAACACTTTTAACCTTCAAAAGATAAAATTATATAAAAATAATAAATATTTTATATATTTTTAAAAAAAATTCTTATGAAAGGCTGACGTAGCAATTCTTTTGCGCACAAATTGGATCTTGGAACGTTGATAGGATGCTGAATAACCGTATCCAAACAGCCCCGTATTCGCACCTTCTTTCGCGGTGTGGATAAGATAACAGAGAGACTCGGAGCGAAACGTTTCATCGGCGCTTCTTCTTCTCCGATTCTTAGAGAGAGAGAGAGAGAGAGAGAGAGGAGAGGGAGATGGCTGTAGTTGTACAATGCTGGGCTCTTCCATCCAATTTCAAAACCCTATCCCTCAATTACCCTTATTCTTCTACTCACCCCAAACCCACTTCATCACTCAGGTCTCTAAGCTTCTCTTCCACCACTTCTCACAATGTCTTCTCCACAGGTACTACTCAAAAACCCATTTCTCTGTATTTGGCTTTTCTCAGCTCAAATCACAAAACCCTTGTTCTTAAATAGTTTTAAAAAATTGTTTTTTGGTAATATTTTCAGGTTTGATTTCGATGAGCCCTGTTGTGAGGCCGACTCGTCACTCGATTATTTGCGAGGCTGCTCCGAATAAGAAGGCCGATTCGGCTGCGAAGAGAGCTCGTCAAGCAGAGAAGAGGCGTGTCTACAACAAAGCTCGGAAATCCGAGGTCAAGACTCGGATGAAGAAGGTATTTTATTTGTGGGTTTGCTTGTTTCTTAATTGTAGACTAAAGTGGTATTTGATTATGTTGAGTTTTACAGGGTTATTTCAGTTTTGAATTCATGTTTAGGCTTCTTGATGATAATGTATTGAATTTGCTTTTGTGTGTGTGTGTGTTGGGAGAGAGAGAGAGAGGGGGGGGGGGGGAGAGTAGATTATTGAGGGTTTTGGCTCATTTGCTTTATGCAATTAGAGTGATTGAATAATTGTGCATTTGTTATAATGATGAATTGTAGTTTTGGTGTCTTTCCTTTTGCTAAAAACTTGGATCTTGAATTTGTTATAAGTGGAAGGAAAAGTAAGGGGAAAAGAAAGGAAAAGGAAATGAAATGAGAGAAGCTAATTTCTTACTTTTGTTTGGTTGGCTGAGAAAATTATAAGAAATTGAATAAGCATTTGTTTGAAAATCCTTTTTATTTTTATTTTTATTTTTAAATTTTATGCCTAGGTACCCCTTTTATAAAAAAAGAAGAAATTGGGTATAAGTAATTTTGTTTCATTTTTTTCCCTTAACAAATCCAAGATACAAAGTGTTAAGAAACTTATTTGTGTTATGTCATCCAATGATTTTGTCAAGTTTCTTGGGTTAATCTGGAAAGACTTTTCTGCCAACTTAACCTTTAACATATTATTTTGTACTTGAGGAAGTTCAGCTTGTTGAAACCTGTAATCATTGACACACTGTTGTTGCTGCTTGTAAAATATTATAGCCTGTCTTGAAATTTTGTTGTTGTTGGGCCAGAATCTAGCAAACTATCTTGTTTAATGGTTATACATGAAACTTAATTCTTGATACAACAATATCAATTGGAATGCAAGATTTTTGTATAGTATCCATGATTGTTCCCATATCAAATGGCATTATATGATGCTGAGGCAACATAGCTTCTATTTACAAGAATTCTACAGCATGTCCTTTTAAGCTAGATTAGACTTTCTTTCATTGATTGTAGAGAATTTGCCCACTTTTCCCCTATTCAAGATTGCTCAGTAGTGTTAGTCCATGTTGTAGAAAATATGTGGTGTTCATTGATAAATTTGTGGTAAGATAATTGCGAAATTATTGTGGAGGGATTATTTGAAATGAGGGTTTTAAATGCAAGATTTTTGTGATATAACCTATAAAAGGAGTGAGTCGGAACTAATTCTTATAGCTTGGAGAGATTTTAATATCTGTTTCCAGTTTCTCAAACATTCAGTTTATTGGAGCTATGTAGCCAGTGCATTTAATAAAAATAGAAAATATATAGTATTTTTTTTTGTATTATAATTGTAAGCCACTTTGGTTTAAGCAAAAGAAATGCAAGTAGTGAAATTATAAGTAGTGAGGAATTATCTTGTCTTCTAGGAATTCCAACTAGGTTGTGTGTCCTTCCAATTCTATTGGTTGCTTTATGTAATACATATGAGAAAAAATAAGAAATAATGGGTATGTAGCCAGTAGAATTGCAAAGGCATACCACATAGGACATGGGGCAGACCTATGTGATAATTTTTCATTAGTATTTGAGAAATTCTTGCAGCAGTATAAATTGGACTGGAAGGTTGCTGAATCATTTACGGGAAATGAGTTAATTCCCATTTGAAGACTTAGAATGGAGTGGAAGGGTTGAAAAGTTATGAAAGAAATTGATAAGAAATTAGATCATTGACCGGAATGTAAGAGAATTTATGTTATCAAAGCCCAGTGACAGGTTAGGGATGGCAATTTCAACCCAGTCTGACGGGGACCCGACCTCCCGACCTCGATTTGAGCGGTTTTTTCCTGAAAAATATCCCCAACCAGGGGGAGATGGTATTCAAAAATCAATCCCCGATTAGTTTTGGGCCGGGGCCGGGGACGGGGATAAGTGTCCCAGCCCTGTACCCGGCCCATCCCGGTCCCCGTCTCCATTTGTCCCCGAAGTGAAATTATTATTTTACCCCTCTATATATATATATATTAAACCCAAACCCTCATCCCAATGAATGATCTCACTTATCTCTCTCTCTCTCTCTCTCTCTCTCCTCTCTACTCTGTCTCACTCTCGCACCTCTCTTCCTCCATTGTCGCTGTCACAGTTGTCGCAATCATAGTCGTAGTCACAGTCACAGTCGTTCACCGATCGTCCACTCTCGCTCGTCAATTGTCCACTCTCGTTCGCCGATCGTCCAATCTCGTTCGTCGCAGTTACCGTCGTTCGCCTCCATCGTTCGTCGCACTCGCCATCGCCTTTGTCGTCCTTTCTCTCTCTCTCTGCGTGACACAAGTATACATATCTCAGATCTGTTTGTATGTATACATGTATGTGTGTGTGTGTCCATTTTTGTGTATGTGTATGTGTCCATCTCAGATCTGTGTATATATGTGTATCCATCTCAAATCTGTGTATAGATGTCTATCTGTTCATTTTTTTTTTTTTGTAGTGGATCTATTGATGATTTTGTTGATGTTCAAAATGAAACAATTGGGAATGATGATGATGATGTTGTTGTTGATGGTGTAGTTGAAACAGATTTGGGCCAGGGAATTTTCGGGGTCGGGGATGGTGATAGGTTTCCCGTCGGGGATCGGGATCGGGGACGGGAAGATTTTCACAATCGGGGATCGGGGGGTGTGATTCCCGGCCCCGTCCCGCCCTGTTGCCATTCCTATGAAAGGCCATCATGAACAATTTTTTTTGTTAATACTTATTTTGCAGTACATCTAAAGTTGTTTCAATTTTTTTTGGGGCCAAATGTGTGTTTTTTTCTTTTGCATTTCCATCCATATATCTTATTCTGTTCTTTCAATAGTAAGCAAGAGAAACCACAAACTTGAGGAAAGACGTAAATCTTAATTTGTGGGTTTCGATACTACTTTTTGTTTCCAGGTCTTGGAAGCACTAGATGTACTCAGGAAAAAATCCGATGCACAACCTGAAGAAGTACTTGCAATTGAGCAATTGATTGCAGAGGCGTATTCAATTATTGATAAGGCGGTGAAAGTGGGAACGTTGCACAGGAACACTGGAGCAAGAAGGAAGTCTAGGCTTGCAAGGAGAAAGAAGGCTGTTGAAATTCACCATGGCTGGTATACCCCTTCTCCGGCTGTCACTGCGTAGTACGTATTAACGAGACGAGATTGTTTGAAGATTTTTCTTGTTTCTTTTTACGAGGGGATGATTTCTATCATATTTTTTGTCACTGCTGTTGTATATTTTCTTCAGATGCAATGCAGCTCTACTATTTTTCTTTGTTTTTTGTAATTGTATTTACTTGGTTTCTAAGGTTCTGTGGTTCTCAGTTGAGAATTTAATATAGCCAGCTCCTAGTTATCATCAATTAAACAGCTATTACCAGTTCTAAGCCTGCCGCAGCATAACTAAAGAAAATACTTAAAAACCAATGTGGAGTGTTTTTAATTATCTCGAGAAGTGTTTTTAACTTTTATTTGTTAATTATTAATTTTGTAAAATGTTGCACCACACGGGATTTTATCACTTGTCTTAATATACTTTGGAAACACAATTTCATCAAATTTGAATAAAAAGTTGATCTGATACGATGCATTTTAATTGTTTCATCAAATCCAGTCAGTCATTTGGTCTAGAGTAAGGCCTCGTTTGGCAAGAGACTATTTTAGCCAAAAAGCCAAAAAGCCAACAACCCATATCAAAAAGTCAAAGATTCTCTTTTCTCTCTACTTTTTGCACATTTTTTCGTAAAAAGTCAAAAAGTCATCCCAAACATACTAGTTTTTTTTACATCACATTTTAGCTAAATAGCCAAAAAATTACTAAATTAGCATGTTTTCAAACGAGGCCTAAATTTTCATCAAATCTTTTTCTGGTCGTTCACCCAATTGATTGGCAAGTAAGCTACCAATGACTATTTGTGAAATTTGATGGAAGGTTAAATGTTTTCTTTAATTTGGTGAAAAAAGTATGGCTCCCTTCATTTGATACCTATTTGATAAAATGATTGGAATACTGTTTTTATTAAATTTAAATTTAGTGAAAGGTACATGTATGAATTGGAGATGGTCTAAGATAAGTCTATTGGAATAAGAACTTTGGGTTGTGTTTGTTTGGGAATTATGTCATGGAATTGAAATATGTATTTTTGCAATTTGGGTAATTTTATTTTTACACACTAATTCGTCTTAGTTTATACACTTAATGAAAATTTTCCTTAATATAATTTTGTCATAAAATAAAAATACCGTAACACTCTTATCTACTTCCACTCAATCCATAATTTCAAAATACCACAACCATCTTCCATCACTAGTGCCACCTCTTTCCACCGCCGTATTCTTTTGTTGCCTCTTCCCTTTTTCACCTGCAACCACATCCACCAGAAACCATACATTTCCACAAATCCCTCGTCGTGAACCATCCACTTTTGAGATTGACTTTGGAGGTGTATGATGGAAAGGATGAAATGAAAGTGGTGGTGATGGTGGTAATGGACGGAGAGTGGCTGAATGGCAGTGAAGTAGGGATGGATGGATGAAAAAAAAAAAAAAACCTTAAAGATTTTAAAATTGAAGATGATGGTATTATTGAAATAAAAAGATATATATTGAGAAATTTTATTTTTTTTATGTATATACTAAAAAGATATTCATTAAGTGTATGAATTGAGAGGAATGGGTGTGTGAAAATAAAATTACCTTTGCAATTTGAAATCCCATGTTTGGATGTAAAAAAACATAAAAATGGACACCTGAATTGACTATTCCACGTGGGGCCTATTCTTATGAAACATTTTGAAACGATTGTGATTATATTATATAGTCTTATTTATTTGGATAGACTAGATAAGTAGATATTGTAATTTATTAGACGGTTAATCTTAGCATGTGTACTCCTTATATTATTTAGTTGGAAATGATATATATCTTATGTTTGTCTAATCATGATATTAGATGATAAAAAAAGACTATGTTATTGAATTTTATATTTAATTGAGATATTATGAAGAAAAATAAATACTTAAAAAAATTATTTTGCCCTTTTGAATTGTTTACTAAGTAATAATAACGTTAAATTTGAATTTTTTTTTTTTTGGCTATAACATCTAAAAAATTAAATAAATTTATTTTATTTTTTGGTTGAGAGTTTAAAATTTTTGTTTTTTTTTTTTAGTGAGTGTAAAATACATAATATTAAAAAGAACATCAATAAAAATTACAAGTACTAAAATTTGAACTGAAACAAAAAGTCAAAACTTCTTAACAAAATGGATGCATCAAATGTGTTAATGCAAATGGAATTAGTTATCCAACAACAATACAAATTTACGTAGACCATATCACAAAGAATTTTTTTTTAAAAAAAAATAAAAATTAGCTTGACAAAAAAAAAGGGGCAAATTACAAACACCCCCTCGAGGTTTGGTGAAAATACAGATTCCTCCCTGAAGGTCAAATTTTCATAACAAATTAGGAGAAATTAGGAGGGAATCTGTATGAAAATAAAAACCTCAGGGGGCAATTTGTTATGGAAATATAAACCTCAGGGAGGGGGATGTAATTTCTCAAACCTCAGGGGGGAATCTGTATTTTCACCAAAACTCGAGGGGGTGTTTGTAATTTGCCCAAAAAAGAATAATTTAAATCTTAAAAAAATAATTTTTATTATTTTCTTCACAAAATTAATTTTTAATTTAAAAAAAATAAATTCTAAAACAAGTTTTTAAAAACTAAACTAAACATGAAGAAGGTCCAATTGTCTTTTTAACTGCTAATTTAAAAGGAGGGTTAGTCCAACACTTTTATCTTACTTTCAAAGCAAAATAGTCTCATATATAGAGAACTAACAATTAGCCCTGGTTTGGAAATATGGTATTTTAATAATTTTTTAATTTATTTACAAAAATATAAGGTAAAAAAATATTAATCAATGTATCTGGTTTTAATTTTTTGAATTCAATTTTTTAAAAATTGAGTTTTTTTTTTTAGTGAATATTTTTAAAATTTTAAGAATTTTTTTTATTATTTTAGATGCACCTTATTTAGATGTATCTATATAATAAAATATTTGTGAAAAAATATTTTAAAAAATTAATAAATACACAAAAATATTAAATTTTCATTTTTTTGGGTATGTTTTGGTATTTAGTGTATTTTTTAATTTTTTTTACAAATATTATACTTTTTAAGTGTATTTATATTAGGTGTTTCTAAATTTTTTTTAAAAAATTACTTAAAATATTAAAAAAAATTCATTAAAAATATTAAAATACGAAAAATAAAAAAAATAGAATTTTTAAAAAAATTATTTTTTAAAAACCAGAACCAAATAAGCTGAATATGTTTAGAATGACTTTTTAATTTTTTTATAAAAAAATATATAAAAAGTAAAAAAAAAAAATTATAATTTTTTAAATTAAAATATTAAGTTGCCAAATATAACCTTACACTTACAATATTTCAATCAAATAACTTAAGTTGCCAAATAAAACCTTACACTTACAATATTTAAATCAAATAACGAATCAACATGATAGAGATCACTAATTTTAGAGCTCTAAAAAGATCACTAATAGCATGACACTCAATAAAAAAAGAAAAAAAATATAACATCAAAATCAAAACATCAAATCATTTATGGTGGGGCCTACTACCACATCATTAGTGGTAGCACTAATTAGTGCTCTCACTCATTTTCCATAACGAATTAGGTAAGAGAAAAAAGTTTGGGAGCATTAATTAGGCCTCGTTTGGGAACAGGCTAATTTAGTAACTTTTTGGCTAATTGGCTAAAAAGGTTAGTAAGAAAAACCTGTATGTTTGGGCCAACTTTTTGGCTAATTACGAAACGACGTGCAAAAAGTAGAGAGAAAAGGGAATCTTTGACTTTTTGGTATGGGTTGTTGGTTTTTTGGCTAAAAAGGTAACTTTTTGGCTAATTGGCTATTTTAGTCTCTTGCCAAACGAGGCCTTAGTGCTTCCACTAATTAGGTGGCAGTGGGTCTCACCAGTAATGATGTGATATTTTGATCTTAAAATTATATTTTTTTTATTTTTTATTTTTTTAATATATTAATGCTATTAATAATGATATTTTTAATGAAATGAATCATTATTGTTAGGTAAGATAGTGAAAATCTGGCCCAGGTCCAGTCCGACCGAGAATTGTCGATCCTGTCTACCAGTGCGTGTATGTAGACAAGATTTAAAGGCTGCACTTAGACCTTTATAATGACCAGTCCTATGATGCCACGTTATTAAGCAAACTGCATTCGTCAGTATGTGAATTGGTCTAATGTTAGCGGATCTCAGGATCCTGCTGTGCCTCTGTATCCTTTATGAAGTGTCATCTACGTTTTTCTTAATAATTTAAATCGTTTATATGGTAAGATTTGTCAAGTATATTATTTATGTAAATTATTAAATTGATTAAGTATTTATAATTTTATAATCAAAACATATTTATTTTTATAAAAATTAACGGTTAACATAACTTTTATAAATTTTTAAGAATAATTAAAATTTAATCATGGATTATAAATATTAGATTAACTTGATTTTTTATTTGAATAATTTTCTTAACGAACTCTACAATATAAACAGTTCAGATTATCAAAAAAATATTCAAGACAAGCTCCTACAAAGGAACACAGCTGTGCCTTGGAGGCATAACAACACCCCAAGTCTAATGTTAGCCACCTCAAAATATTTATTAATTTTTTTATTAAATGTTACCATACGCTTTCCATATTTATGTGAAATATTTAGTACAAATTTTGATAATTTTTTTAGAATTTTTAACATTTATTTTGATCATTTTTTTAGAATTTCTTGCATTTTTTAGGGAGTGCTTGGGAATTGGGTTGGGAGACTTTTTGTTCCTTTTTTTGTTTTTTTTTTTTGGTGTTAAAGATCTCCTTTAGAAACATGTTATTTTAGTAATTTTTTAATTTTTTAATAAAAGATGTGCAAAAAATAGAGAAAAAAAAGAAAATTTTGATTTTTTGGTATAAGTTATAGTTTTTTTACTTTTTTAGTAATTTTTTTTGAGTTTTAGGCTAAAACACTCGTATGCCAAACGGGGTCTTGTGGGAAGATAGTAAAAAGTCACTTTTTGATTTTTTCACATATTTTGGATCACATTACTTCTTCATTTTTTTAATAATTTCTTAAAAAAATAAAAAAAAGTAAAAGAGTCAATTTTTAACTAACTTCTCAAAACAATCCTTAAAATAATTAATAAAATAAAATATTACATTAAATTATTTTATTTTATCACAGCCATTAAATTGATTATAAAAAAAAAATCAACTATCATTACAACAAAACTTTTTTAATGAAATTAAAATAATTAAAAAAAATAATCAAATTTATTAGTGTAGAGAGAGGGGGGTTGAAAGGAAGGATGGATTTGGTTTTGTTTGATTTTCGCAAACAACGATCCGACTCACGCGGCGACAACTAGGAACCCTATGCCCTGACTCATCAAGCTAAAAACTTAAAAAAATTTAATAAACAATTTTTCAAACAAATATTTTTTGATATTCGATCAATTTGATTTTTTACAAATACGATATACCTAATAAATCTTAAAATATGAACGATTCAAATTATTAAAATAAAGCCTAAAAATGGGCCCAATAACCTTGCAAGTAGGACGTGAAGGAAAAAACTCAAAGAGAGGATCTTGATTCCTGACATGGGTTTGGGTTTGAAAACATTGCGTGTTATTTTGAAAAAGTGGTGTTTTTTTTTTTTTGTGATTTTTTTGTTTTTTTTTGCTAAAAAAGGTTTGGTTTTTGTGACCTTTTTTTTTTAAAAAAAAATTTTTAGCTAAAAAATTTTAAAAATCAAGACACCCATATGTTGTGTTTTGAGAAATTAGTAAAAAGTAAACTTTTAAGTTTTTTTTTTTGATTTTTTAGCGATTTTTTTAGCTAAAAAAAATTA
Organism: Camellia lanceoleosa; assembly: GCA_025200525.1. NCBI lineage: Eukaryota > Viridiplantae > Streptophyta > Magnoliopsida > Ericales > Theaceae > Camellia > Camellia lanceoleosa. The sequence goes on along the minus strand of CM045762.1, from coordinate 28,619,559 downwards.
AAATTTTAAAAAATTGACTTTTTTAACAAGTTACCAAATTACTCCTATTAATTAAAGCCTTGTTTGGGATACCCTATTTTAGTCTATCGTTTTATATTTTTATCTTTTTTGGTTACATCAATCAATATATTCTCTCTATTTTTTTACACATATTTTTATAAAAAGTTAAAAAGTACACTTATTTAAAACATCTCAAACTATCTCTTTGGAATACTATTGGATCATATTTTATAATAATCATAATTTATTATATTTTTTTATAATTTTCAATTATTGATATAAATTTATAAATTTTATTTCTCTCACCAATGTCCAGGGACCCCACCAATAACTTTTCTTTGGTTTTATTTGATTATTATTTTTATTTTTATTTTTATTTTTTTGCGGTTTTTGGTAAACGGCGCAAACGGGCGTGACGTCTTGGTGGTGGGGCCCAGCACCGATTTCACCGTTAGACGCCGCCAACGTCAGCCTCTGCGGTCATCGTGGCCGTCCCTCCGCGTTGCCACGTGACGCATCATCACCCCTCCGGCACAATTATTGTGCATTTTCTCTCTCTCTCTCTCTCTCTCTCTCTCTCTGGGCGGCGTTATTATATTATAGTCAAACCCTCATTGACTGAGCCGAATATTCTCCCACACGATGCATATGATATCGGATAACTGATTATTTAAAAACCCCACTCACACTTATTACTCGTGACTTCACGCTCCTATGTGCCACCGTCTACCCAAAAGAAAGTAATTTTTAGGTGAAATCACTTTTTAGTAAAGATTTTTAAAAAAATAAAAAATAATAGACAACTCTAGAGTTAAGCTCTAAACACAGCACTAATAGAAATTAAAAAAATAAATTAAAACAAAACATCATATCATATCATATGAGGCCATCACAAATTAGAACTTCCAATTTTTTTTTCACAAAAAAAAAAAAAAAATACTACAAACATAAAGGCCGTAACTTTGAGTTGTACCCTACATTTTTTCACTTGTATTATTATATTTTTGTAATTTTTGTCTGTCTATTGTGACGTGGTTTTTTCAAAATTTTATAATATAATGTGATTATCATGGGGGTGTTTGGGAGGAAAATTAAGTTAAAATAACTCCTTAAAAGATAAAATAATTTAAAATAATTAATTATTGAAAAAATAATTTTTTAGTAATTTTAATTCGAAATTAAAGTAGGTCTCAATCATTGGTTAAAGTGGAATTAAATGAGTTTAGATTTTTTTTTTTTAATAAGATCTTTATACCACAAAAAGAATGACTAAAACCCATTAAGAATTGAATAAGTAATTGTCTTATAAAATTGGCCTCGTGAATGAAGTATTGGGAATTGTGTGTAGCTACCAATCCTACATTGATTATAAATGAAAGTTTTGATGGATATTTCAATCTTAAGATTTTGATAAGGGCATGAGCTCTTTGGGGAATCCAAATTTTTCGAAGGAAGGGATTTATGAATGCTTTAAGAATGGGTTTGGACCAAGACTATGGTCCAAGTTGGTTATGACAAAATTGCCACACGCGTGCGCGTACGTTGACCGAACCGGATCGGGCTGGGTCTAGGTCCGTAGATCTTAGGCTTGAGGCTTGTTGGAATGGGTTAGGTTTGGACTGAGCCAGATTGGTGGTCCACTAACCTAATCTTTTTGGACTAAGTCTGCTGTAGATATGTATATACACAGAGGTGTATAGTGTATAATTCACACATTGAATCCCTATTATTTTGTGTATTACTCTTGTAGTTTTGCAGGAGTAATGGGTATTGGTTGCTAGCCTTCATGACTGGAGGCTCCTCCTCTCTCCTCTATGGTATATAAATAGAGACCAACCTCTTTAGTTGTCAATACAAATTTTTGCCTTTTAGAATTATACAGTTAGTTTGTTTGCTCTTATAATTTTCTTCTTATGTGAGAAAGTGCTAACATTGTCGGTTCGCCAAAGCTAACAGAAGGTATTTCTACGTTAGCTGATCTAAACCGTTGTATCTTGGGAGACAAAAATCGATGTACCTCTAGCACCCACGATGAGGCGGCTAATCTATTTTAAGAAAACTGTGGTACCACAAAGGTTTCGGTTTGATTTCTCGTCTTTCAATATATTGTGTGTGTGGAGAAGTGGTTTTGGAAATACTCTTCAGATCCTGGGAGACGCTAGTGATCCTCTTCTAGTCACCTGAAAAGGAATAAACACTTCGGTCGGGGGTACCGGAATTAGCACTCCGACGGGCAAGTCAGTCTTTACACTCAAGTTTATTTGTATTCTAAATTAAGCACAATAGTTCTCACATACTTTTTACTGGCTAATTATTTCTATTTATATCCTTTCTCTCTTGGGCCTCGAGATTAGGCTCACTTTCTGTTTGTCATTTGGCTTCCTTTGTAGCAAATTTCTTTTTACTCAGCCCTTGCCCTATTCGGCTATTTGACTAAATATAGTAGGATTTGGATGTAGGATGAAGCCGAATACTATACATACATCCCAGTTCCCCAAGTTCATATACTCGGTCTAATTACGACCCCTATTATTCGGCCTCTACAATTGCCCCCCAAACATTTCACTAATGACAGTTGGTTGGAGTGTTTGGTTTCGAACTCGAAAAGTCAGAGCCGAAATTCGGCAGCTGACCCCATTCCAAGGCAGATGTCTAAACACACGCTTCTCGATCATCATTTCAACTTCCCGCCCCTTCGTACTCTCCTACTTATTATGATTTAAAATTTTGACGTCTTTTCAAATACACACGCTTTTAAATACTTGCCGCTGGACTGTCTTCCGCGTTGTCTCTGCAACTTCATTTCCTTCACTATCCTCTTCGTCTCTTGTAAGTTCTCTTTGCCTGGTTTGTTTTTGGTTTCGAGCATTCGTGTAAACTGTAGGAAATGGCAAAACACCTGAAAGATCTCCTTTTTTCAGATCGAATTTCTGGCTTCCGATGCCATTTTTTCATTCCTGATGACGTCCGTCTGTCATTTGTGACAGACAACACCCTTGATATGGAGAGGGCTGATGAATCCACGATCGTCTTCCCTCTCTTATCAATTGCAGAGGGTGGAGTCTGATTCCCACTTCATCCACTCCTTAGGGCTGTGTTTTGCTATTCAGGTTTAATCCCTTCTCAACCCAATGTTAATTTTTTTAGAATCGTAATGGGGATTATCGCACTAAACCGTCGCCTTAGGATTAACCTCGGCATTCTTGCTATTCGGCATTGTTATGCCTTTGTCAAGTCTTCTGGTCGGCATGGGCGTTACTTCTTTAGGGCCAAGGACACCGACCATCAACTAGCAACTATGCTTTCCAGCTTTGGGAAGCGAGTCAATGATGTTATGGTCGTTGTCCAAGGTAATTGGGAATTCGGCGAAGGCGAGGATCGCTTCAATGCTATTTCTAGACGGAGGGGTGAACCAGGTGGCCGTGTAGCTTCTTTTATTTATTTTTTGTTATATTCATAAAGGTTCGTTTTCAAGACCTCATGGCTTTGCTTGTGCAGGGAATGATTTGAAGAAAGTCCTGACTTCAACCAACAACGCCGTTCTTTCGGAAATCAAGGTTGCGCTCAGATATTTCGGCCGACCGAGTCTTCAAAAATTGGGGAGGGCAGCCCACGTTCTTCTTCGCTACAAGCCGACCTATACGACCTTCTCGGCGGTAGAGAACATCCCAGTTCCAAAGGGTGAGGAGTTTCTTACCGCCCTTATCCTGATTGATTTCAAGAATTTGAGGCAAGTCGGTCTTGAGGGGTCTGATTTGGAACGAGCGGTAGTTGAGGTTGCCGACTCCGATCAGTTTGAAACCAAAGACGTGGCTTTGCAGTGAGCCTTTGAGGAAGCCGACCTCAACTCAGCTAACCCTCTGTCCACTTCGGGCCGAGAGGACCTTTTACCCGATGACATTTTTCACGGTCTGACGGACCTTCCCGACGCTTATCCTGAAGACATGGCTGGGTTAAGCCTCACACAACTTGCCAAAAAGGCGAACGTGGAAAGGATGACAACACGACGAAAGGCAGAGGCTATTCGAACCGGAGTGCCTCCTGCTACCGAAACTCAGCCCTCCCTACCTGTTAGTGAATCTCAGCCCTCCTTGCCTGTTATTGAGGGGATGGCAGAAAATCGAAGTGCCAAGGCCGAGTTGGTTGTGCAGGTCGATCGAGAGGCTAAACTAAGGGCTGGGAAGCGCTCTGCCGAGGTTGATGCCAGCTTAGAAGATAACCGCGCCGACAAACGACCTCGTTTAGAGGAATCAGATGTGATCGTGCCTTTCGTTATTCAACCAAAAATAAAAAACACGTCGATCCCTTCTGATGCTTTAGTAATTAAAGATCCAGCGGTCGCGCTTAGCATGGCTACATCCGTTTTACTACCGGCTGACAAGGCAGCTTTCTGGGCAGAGCTGGATCTGGTTTCAATAGCATTGGCCATGCAATCGGCACTTTTGGTATAAATCTTGACTTTGTTTTTTCACTTTATGCAAATACTATTTTGGTCTTAACTTCCTGTTTTGTAGACCGTCGGAAGGATAACGGAGATAGGCTGTTGCCATCATGATGCCATCGAACAGCTCGGCCGTCTTCAAACAGAAGTTGAGGGCCAAAGGAGCAGGGCTGAGTTTGAGGCTTTAAGGGCAAAGATGGAAGGTGCGCAGGCCGAAGCCGAGATGGAGAGGGCACGAAATACGGAGGAACTGAGATTAGCCGCCGAGAGGAGGGCAGACGCAAGCGAGGGGGCGCTAAAATTAGCCCAGGAGGTGGTCTCCAAACTGGAGGCTGAGTTGGAGGTAGTAAGGAAGGCAAAGGAAGCGACCGACTCGGAGGCTTCTAAGGCATTAGAGGCCGGGAAAAGTGCTGCCCTTGTCGAATATATAGACGAAGTCTCCAAATATAAAAATCGAGGATTCAAACACGGCTGGCTCAAAGCCCTTGCTGCTGCTAATGTGACATTGGCTATGCCAATTCCATACGAGCAAGTGGATATTGAGCCGCTGGAGTCTGACTCCGAGGATTAATTTGGGCGACACCTTTTTTGCTTGCTGTTTTAGGAGTTTTCGAAAATATTTTATAGCTTTTTGTTTGGTAATTTTCATGTGTAAAATGGTTACAATTTGTGCCCAATTTCCTAATGAAAATTTCCTTTTTTGCCTTGCTGTTATCTGTACTAGCTTTTGTTTTTAATACCAAGTATTGATCGGCATTAGGCGTAAACACATGGCTGATCAAATTAATAAATCTACCCTTATCTCAGCCAGTGCACAAGCTTTATTAGGTGAATAGGACCAGTTCGTGGAATGGCTGCGGCATACATCTATCGGCATCGGGCTTAAATATTTGGCCGATCAGATTAATTAATCTACCATTGCCCCAGCCAGTGCACGAGCTTCATTAGCCGAATAGGCCTAGTTCGTGGAATGGCTGTGGCATAAATCTATCAACATCGGACTTAAATATTTGGCCGATCAGATTAATCAATCTACCCTTGCCCCAGCTAGTGTACGAGCTTCATTAGCCAAATAGGCTTAGTTCGTAGAATGGCTGCGGCATAAATCTATCGGCATCCGTTTGGCATTAATGACGTCGCCTCGGGGGCGCTACATACATATGAATAAATGGGGTGAGTTCGCGCTAATGAGTCCACTTATTTTTATTCAGACTCAATTTGAACTAGCTTGGAGTGAGGGCAAATGTCAAACAGACTATTTTTCAACAGCAGAGGAGAAGGACGAACGCTAGCTGAGCTAGATACTACGATGAATCGCAGCAGCGAGCCTACGTGCACGGGAGAAAGGACGTCCAAAGAAAGGGAAAAACGTTAACCTCCAAGCCGTTGAAGCAGATCACCCCGAAGAGAGAAGCAACAACGGGGAAGTTCCTCGCGACCACGACCGAGGAATGAGCTAGACGCGACGCTACGCTACGACCATTGAGTTTTATGGTGTTCATGGGGAATAAACCGATGACTGAGGCTGATTCCATCATTAATGATCCAGGTGTAGTGGTCGAGTTCGCTCGACAAATCTTTTCACCGGAAGTCCAACAATCGATGGTTGGACGAGAAGATTTCGAAGTGTTTTGAGAAGGTATCCATGGGGCGGTGAAGGGGCTGTACACCGCCTATGAAGTCGGCATGCGCTTGCGCGCCGCGCGGCGGGAGATAGAGAAAATGGACAAACGGATCCGCAGTTCAGAGACTCGTGTGGAGAAGGCCGAGTGTGAGCTTAGGGAGCTTAGGAAAGCTAAAGCCGCCGAGCCTCATGCAGTGGGTCAATCTAACCTGATTGTGGAGGAGAATGTGACCCAACGGCTATTGAATCATGCTATCGCCGACCGAGATACGGCAAGCATGTTTGCCGTGGAAAATGCGAGGACCAAGGGTTATGAGGAAGGCTTCCATGCTGGCCGGAAGGTTGGGATCGACAAAACGAAAGAGAAACTTGCAGAGGAGGTCTGCTGATGCGAGAATCGAGGCTTTAAGCACGGTTGGATCGTGGCACTTCAGGCCGCGGAGGCTCTCCGAGCAAAGGGTGTCGATTCGGCATTGCCATTGTACTATCTTGATCATTTGCCCTTTTCCGCCTTTGAAGTCGAAAAGAGCGATGATGAGGGAGACACCGCATAAAAACATTCGTTGTAATTTTTAAACGCGGATTGCATCTAAAATTATGTAATTATTAGTTGGTCGAATAAAAAGATTTTATTTTCAATGTTTTGTTATAATTTTTGTTCGGCACACACGTGCTTGCATGTGTTTTATTGTATAAATGTTTGAATAAATGTATTTCAGATGATTGAATGGACATTGATCGGCCTGATTTATTAAGTATTTAATCGACGTCATTATGTTACGCACGGCCTGAACATCTACGAAGGGTGCTCCGAATTCGGATTCTTAATCGGCCTGAAGACGTCATACGCTGATGGGGCTTAGAAATCGGAGTCTATCTAGCCAATCGTGACATCCACGAAGGGCGCTCCGAATCTGGAGGCTTACTCGGCCCAAAGATGTCTTGCGCTGATGGGGCTCCGAATCCGGAGACTGGCCAATCTTGATATCCACGAAGGGCGCTTTGAATCTGGAGGCTTTTTCAGCCCAAAGACGTCTTGCGTCGATGGGGCTTCGAATCCGGAGTCTAATTGGCCAATCGTGATATCCACGAAGAGCGCTCCGAATCTGGAGGCTTTTTCGGCCCAAAGACGTCTAGCGCCGACGGGGCTCCGAATCCGGAGTCTTTAATTAGCCAATTGTGATATCCACGAAGGGCGCTCTGAATCCGGAGGCTTTTTCGGCCCAAAGACGTCTTGTGCCGATGGGCCTCAAAATCTGGAGTCTTTAATTGGCTAATCGTGATATCCATGAACGGCGCTCCGAATCCAGAGGCTTTTTAGGCCCAAAGACGTCTTGCGCCTATGGGGTTCCGAATCCGGAGTCTTTAATTGGCCAATCGTGATATCCACGAAGGGCGCTCCGAATCCGGAGGCTTTTTCGGCCCAAAGACGTCTTGCGCCGATGGGGCTCCGAATTTGGAGACTTTGTTTGGCCAATCGTGATATCCACGAAGGATGCTTCGAATCTGGAGGCTTTTTCAGCCCAAAGACGTCTTGCACCGATGGGGCTCCGAATCCGAAGTCTTTAATTTGCCAATCGTGATATCCACGAAGGGTGCTCCGAATCTGGAGGCTTTTTCGGCCCCAAGACGTCTTGCGCCGATGGGGCTCCGAATCCGGAGACTTTGTTTGGCTAATCGTGATATCCACGAAGGGTGCTCTGAATCCAGAGGCTTTTTTGGCCCAAAGACGTCTTGTGCCAATCGGGCTCCGAATCCGGAGATTTTTTTTGGCCAATCGTGATATCCACGAAGGGCGCTCCAAATCCGGAGGCTTTTTCGGAACACCGTTGAACTACAATTTGTAGTGAGTAAGCAGGGATCTTTGTATTACAGAAAAAGAGATGTACATGGCGAGCCATTCAGAACAAGCATCATGTCCCACAAGTCGGGTCAATGATAAAATTTGCGTAAATGCGTAGAATTCCAAGGCCGTGGCAGACTCCTTCTTGACATGTCTTTGAGTCGATATGCCCCTACTCCTGCGATCAAATCAATCTGATAGGGGCCATCCTGGTTAGGATCCAATTTTCCATCAGCCGGTTTCTTGGTAGCTGGAAGTACCTTCTTCAGAACTAACTCTCCTGGTGTGTAGCAGTGCAGCTGAACTCGTTGATTATACGACTTAGCAAGCTACTGTTGATACTGCGCCATGGATGCGAGGGCACAGTCTCTTTGTTCTTCAATCAGAACCAAATCCAAGGCCAGTATCATGTCGTTTTGGCCCATATAAAAAACTGTCAATTTCAAAGTTGGGAGGCCGATCTCCAGGGGTATGATTGCCTAGGTTCCAAAGCATAGCGCAAACGGTGTTTCCGCAGTAGACCACCTCGGCGTAGTTCGATGAGCCCACAACACACTTGGCAATTCTTCGACCCATTTGCCTTTAGCTTTCTCCAGCCTCTTTTTGATGCCATCCAAGATGGATTTGTTAGAGGCTTCAGCCTGACCATTGCTTTGTGGATAAGCCGGCGTGGAAAAGTAAGGCCGTATACCATACTTGCTGCACAATTCTCGGTAGACGCCACAATCGAACTAGGTGTCGTTGTTTGAGATAAGTGGTCTCGGAATGCCGAACCGTGTTATGATGTTTCTCCAAACAAAATGCTTCACGTCGGTATCTCGGATGTGGGTTAGTGCCTCTGCTTCTACCCATTTTTTGTAAAATAATCTGTTGCGACAATCAAAAATCGCTTATTACCCAAGGCACGAGGTAGTGGTCCGACGATGTCAAGTCCTCATTGGGCGAACAACTGATGGGTCGTTGAACACACCAAAATTAAATACTAAACTATACCAAATTCTTTTAAAATAATGGCAAGTCCAGGTATCGATCCACAGGGACTATTGTGAAATTAAACTAATTTAATTGTCAAATTCCTAAATTAATTTTGATGAAAAGATTGGTTGTTTATAACCTAATTTAATAACGAATAAATTAAACTAAGGAATTAAATTATTAATAATAAATGAAATTGGTTTACTGAATTGGGGGAAAAACTAGGGCAAAGAATCCACCACTAGCCACGTAATTAAGGTTTCTAATTGAAATCAATTATCCTAGGGTTTGAACAGATTAATGCTTTGTAACTACAAGTTCAAAGCATTTAACAAGAAAATCATCACATTCAATGTACGAGCACGAACCATCGTAAGTAGTACGAACCGTTCACTCTAAACTAGGGTAGTGACACGACTCGTCCCTTGTAGTATGGTTCGTCTCATACCTTGAATGTGAAAGAATAGAAAACTCATATATGAATAACATTCAACAATCACAGAAAGTCAAATATTTGAAAAGATAATGAAAATTATATATAAAGAATTTCTAAAACACCATACAATGGTTCAAACATTTACATAATTGAGAATCAAAAGGAAAACAAAATAGTTACATGGCTAGGGTTCCATCAAAACCCTAGAAAAGGAGACTAGCCACTCATGGAGGAGTGGGAGGAGGTAGATGGAGAAGGAACCACCATGGGAGACATCTTTGAAGCTTTTTGTTCCTTTCTCTTTCCCAAACCCTAATCTCTCTCTTTAGGTCAAAAACAACTTCAGAACCGTAGAAAAGCCTTTTCCTTTTCTTTTTATACTTCTACTAATTTCCAAACAGGTTTAAAACATCAATTTGACTTTTCTAGAAAAAGTCAACTCTGTCCAAATTTTGTCTTTTTGCCCATTTTATGCTCCGACGATGTACAACCTGATTGACATTCAACACACATAAAGTATACGGTTTGACCAGCAAGTGAAGTTAAGATATTCTAATTAACGGCCTCAATGATGTACATTTCAGCCTTAATCACATCCCCCAACTTACTACTTGCTAATCCTCAAGCAAGTAAAATAAAATAAAATTATACAAAATCTATCTATTTCCTCTTTCGTGAGAAAAACGGTTACATTTAGCATATGCAACAAGCCTTTAAACCACAAGGTTACCCCAAGTGGACGAGTAAAGTCTCGTGAGGGTTTCAAGAAATGATACCCACAAACATTAACTTATTCATATATACTCAACAACAAATGACCACACTACTCTACTTAACAATCAACTTATGTGCCACTACAGTGTGATATTGAGACATCATGAGTCATTAAAGGCACAGTGGACAAGCATGAAGGAACCTATTGAGTCAAAACCATAATTCAGTTGATACAAAAGTAAAGTCCCCTGTACTTGTGCATGCTAGTAAACAAGTCATGAGTACCCTTGGTGTAAAGTGCAATCTCCATATTAGTTAACTATCCACTATAATAGCCCAGTGTAACTCATAATAACACCCAACATATACAGAAAAACTAACTTGTTGCAGCCAAGATTCTCAAAAGTAGGTTTTTTTTTTTTTTTTTTAATGACTATGCAATGTCCTGATCCATTAAGCTTTCTAATCAACCCATGTAACAAGTTTTGGGCCAATGACTCCCAAACCAGACGGTTTTAGGACATTAGGTGTAGAGACACCCCTACGGGCTTAATAACTCAAGTTAAAAAGGCGACGAATCTGAACTAGTCATTCTTTTTATTTTTCCTTAACTGTGCAATGTCCAAGTCCCTTAAGCTTTCTAATTAACCCATGTAGCAAGTTTTGGGCCAATGACTCCCAAACCAGACGGTTTTAGGGCATTAGGTGTAGAGACACCCCTACGGGCTTAATAAATCGAGTTAAAAAGGCTACGAACCCAAACAAGTCAAGCTTTTTTTTTTTTTTTTTTTTTTTTTAAGAATCTTGGCTCCTCATTTATTCTTTTCTGCAACTCTAGCTATTATCAATGATGTACACTAGGGATTATAATAAAAAGATCACCGCTATGATAGTGTGTCCATGTGAATTAAGAAATACTCATGACAAGTGTACTAAAACTACAAACACAGACAACTCTCCTCATGCAAACATCGCATGCAAGTATCTACCCAATAAACCCTTTTCATACAAGTCTACTATACTCTCCAATTAACATATGCAAATATCATCACCCTACTAGCAAAAAGTCACATCAAGTGAAGCAATGCAGTCAAGTGAAACAGGTATAAGCATGAATTATGAGCCAAATAGAAATGAACAAAAGAAAATATAACCCTCATCCCCCAACTTGAATATAACATTGTCCTCAATGGAAAAGGAAAGAGAAATGAGAGAATATTACCAGAATTGTAGGCGTGCATCCAGGTAGGCAGAGAGTAACATATACACAAGTTGGCAAATTTTTATTTTTATTTTTATTTTTTATTTTTTGAAGAAAAGAAATAATTAAATAAATGAATAAAAATGACATTAAATTAAATTAACTAAACTATAAAATAAACTAAACTAAACTAAATTATAAAGTAACGAAACTACAAAAGAGACTAAAGTATAGAATAAAATAACATAAACTAAACTTTTTTTTTAATTAATAGAAGAGAAGAAAATAAAATAAAATAAAAACCAAACTACTTAATAATTAAATGAATAATTACATCATAGAATAAAAAAAATAAAATAAAATAAAAACAACATCACTAACTAAACAAATTAAATTTAAAAATAAAAATAAAACAATTCACAAACTAATGAGAATCAGTAACGAAACAATTTAAACTAAACAAATATAGCAAAATAAAAAAAAAAAACTAAATTAGGATTATTGTTAGCACCATGATATCTGAGTTTTTTTTTTTTTTTACGAAAATAGAAAAATAAAAATAAAATAAATAAAAAAATAAAATAAAATTCGATTTTTTTTAATATATAAACAGATAATTATAAATAAAATAATTGTATATTTATTTATTTATTTTTAAAATTTATTTATGTATTTAGTAAAAATGTATTTACTTAAATAAATTAAAAATGAAAGTAAAATAATAATAATAATAATAATAATAATAATAAATAAAGCAAAACAACCGCACCAACTCATCACCAACACGCACCTGCCGCGATTTCACAACCTCGCGCGAATTTTTTTTTTTTTACTTCAATCGGCGTCCCACAGGTGCGGGGCCCAAGCTGCACGTGCGGCTTGGTCAATGCACGCCCCTCCGCACCTGCTTATTAAGCAGGGTGCATCTTTTGTTTCACCAATTTGTCCCGCACGTGCGGGGCCTGGGCTGCACGTGCGGCGATTTCCTTCCTCCTTTTTTTTTTTTTTTTTGGGGAAGAGAACAACACAGATTTTTTTTTTTTAATTAAGAACAAGTACAACACAAAATTATTATTTTTTTTAAATAAAGAAAATAAACATGAAACATGCTCTCTCTTTTTCTTTTTTTTTAAATAGAACAAGTACAACGCAATTTTTTTTTGAACAAGTATAACAACTATTTTTTTTTTTACAAAAAAAAAATAAAAAATTATGGCATAAAGTTGCCACTTCAGAATCCCCCAAGTAATAAAACCAAGCGTAGTTTATAGCCTTCGGGCTAGTACAACCCAAAGTATACTTAACAATTTCTACCTTCAATTGACATCCGAAATAAAAATAGCAAATAAGAAAAGAACGGAATGTCTACTAAAGGTATAATCTTCACGCGAAAGCCACGGGTACTACTTTTCTCCCTAACTGTATTTGTAACTTTCCCTATTCCCCAACAGGGTAACAGACTAGGTTGATTCGGTATCCAGAATCGAGGCGCATAAAGCTACCTCAACCTATGGGGCTGCCATACAGAGTTCAAGCCGAGGTAGTTTTGAAGCAATCTCTACATCCCTGGGTATTTAAACCAGACTCTAGTCTCGGAAATCCCAAACCTTTGTGTTCTAGGCTTTGCCATTCGAACTCTAGTTTTTACCGTCTCAGTTGGTCTCCTAGGAATTCACTACAAACACGGTTAGGTGGCTATACAGACCGTCAGATGCCGTTCGGGCAAGGCTAACACCAAAGGAATTACACCTTTAAAGGATTTAAAGTCTCCTAGACGCAAATAAAGCATACGAGAACAAAGAAAAACAGAATAGCATAGAAGGGAAAGAAAAGAGAATAAGGAATTAATCTATCAATCATAGTAAAATGGGTCCATCAAACCCCTGGGTAAAGGAAAATGATCCTTCCTAGTCGAGGAATTTAGTCTCCTATAATCAATGCACACTCGCCACCCAGTAGTGGTTCGTGTGGGGACTAACTCTCCTCTCTCATTCTCAACAACGGTGATGCCCGATTTCTTGGGCACCACTTGTATGAGACTAACCCACTTGCTATCTGATATGAGGCATATGATACTCGCATCCAACAATTTCAAAACCTCCTTAACTGACCCATCAATATCAAAATTTTCAAACCCAAAATGAGCTAGATAAGCCTCTAAAGGGTCCTCTACAAGAATGGAGGGCAAAGCTTCCTCCACAATCTCATCCACAACATCCACTAATAAGCACTCCTCTCTCTCATGAGATTATTGGGATGCTTGGAAAATATTAAGTTCCACTTTCATGTTACCAAATGAAACTTCCATAACCCCGGTCCGACAATTAATGCATGCATTGGCCGTAGCCAAGAAAGGTCGACCCAAGATCACCGGGATTTATTTCTTAGAACTGGCTACCGGTTCCATATCTAACACTAAAAAGTCAACAGGGAAGTAGAACCTATCAACCTTAACTAGCACATCCTCAATCATGCCACGTGGCACTTTGAGAGACCGATCAGCCAATTGAAGAGTGATAGTAGTGGGCTTCAACTCGCCAAGCCCAAATTTCTCATACACAAAGTACGGCAACAAATTGACACTAGCCCTTAAGTCTAATAAGGCCCTATCAATGAAATGGTCCCCTATAATACATGCAATGGTTGGGGCACCTGGGTCCTTAAGCTTAGGAGGTGTGTCATTTAACAAGATGGAGCTTACTTGCTCCGTGAGTAGGACCTTTTGGGACACATGTGTCCTATTTTTATGCTTTTGCGTACAAAGGTCCTTTAGAAATTTGGCATATGATGGTACTTGCTTAATCGCCTCCAATAGGAGGAGGTTGATTTTTACCTATTTAAAGACCTCCATCATTGCCTCCATAGATGCCGCCTTCTTATTAAAAGGGGACGGTGTGTCAAGGCACTGGGGAAAGGGTGCCTTAGGCACATATGGAGTGCTAGGGACTAAGTCATCCCTCTTAAGTGTTTCCCCTTCACCCTTGCTCTCATTAGGTGTACCCTCATGGTCACCCTTCTTAACTCTAGTTGCATCTGGTGCAATTGACTGAGGCTCTAACTCCCTACCACTTCTCAAAGCAATCACCGCGTGCACTTGCTCATGTTGCTTACCATTCCCACCCGAACTTTTTGCCCCGTATTGTCCATTATGGTTGGCCACAATTTGACTTGGTAATTTTCCCTCCTCTCTCCGATTCATGTTGTTAGCCATTTGACCCAATTGGGTCTCTATCTTGGCAATAGAGTGAGTGTGGGAGTGAACTATCGGTGCTAACCCCTTAAGTTCTGAGAGAACTTCCAACACTTGAGTCTCAAAGGCAGAGTTGCCCTGAGGAACAAGCGGGGGTTGTGGTTGCCGGTATGGTTGTGAGGGTCGATAAGGTTGCGATGGTTGGTAGGATGATTGGTTGGCAAAATTATTGAAATTCTGCCTTGGTGGTGGAAGATTGTAAGAAGTGCCTTGTGAAGGGGGTCTCCATGAGAAATTATGGTGATTTCTCCATCCTGGATTATATGTGTTGGAGTATGGGTCATTACCCGGGTTGGAGAATCCTTGAGCCACATTCACATGCTCTTGGACTAACTCCGGAAATTGTGATGCCGAAGGGCACTCACTCAAGTCATGAGCAGGGGTCGCACATATAACACATGCCTCACGGAATTGAGGCTGATCTTGCTAAGTAGGGGCATGTCCCGTAGCTAATAAGTGGTCTATCTTGCGGGATAGTGCCTCTACTTGTTGGGCTAACTCTAAGTTTTGCCCGACCTCATAAATGCCCCCTCTTTTCGGGGCTCCAACTACGGGTTGCCGGACTTGCCGAGCTACAGAGGCATGGTGAAGGGAATTATCACTTAGGTTTTCAAACAATTGCCATGCCTCAGCATCATTTTTAGACATGAATGTCCCACCACAGGACGAATCCACCATTTGGCAGTGTGGCTCAGTTAAGCCATAATAGAATGTTTGAACAAGTTGCCAATTAGGCACTTGGTGGCGGGGACACTGTTGGAGAAGGTCTCTAAGTCTTTCCCACGTCTCATGGAATTGCTCACCATCCATTTGAGCAAAGTTTGTGATGGCTCGCCTAAGTTGGTTGGTTTTACCTATGGGAAAGTCTTTTCCAAAAACCGTTGCTGTAATTGGTCCCAAGTTGTGATTGAATTAGTAGGTAAAGAATTTAGCCAGTGTTTGGCTTTATCCTTTAACGAGAATGGAAACAATCGCAACATTGAGGCCTCATTTGTGAAATTCTGGATCCTCACTGTCGAGCAAATTTCCAAAAATTCATTCAAATGCTTATAAGGGTCATCATGAGTTAGTCCATGGAATCATGGGAGTATTTGTATGGTGCTGGACTTAATCTCATAATGAGCAGCAGTGGTGTTGGGCAATTGGATGCATGATGGTGATGTATATGCAGTGGGTGTAAAATAATCCTTAAGTGTCTAGTTGGGCACATTCGGGACATTAGGATCTGCCATCTCTAATGGCTCAATGTATGAATATGAATACTCAAGCCTAGAAACACGAGCAGAAGCCCTAAGTCTTCTAAGGGTCCTTTCTAGTTCAAGGTCTAAACTCCACAATTTAGGGCGACAAGAACGACGCCCGTGCATACACTACCCAAACACACACAACAAGTTCCGACTCTGTGCACTAAGTATGAAAGCAAAATATCAAAGGAAGAAATACTCACAGCGGTTTAACGAAAACACTTTACTCGTCTTGTGGATGCTTGACGTGTAGACGTTGTCTCCAACCTCTGTTTGAGCTTTGACTTTCGTTTTAGCACTTTGGTGCTTTGCTTGTGAGTGTTTGCTTCTGTTTACTCACTTTAGTGCTGCGGTTTTTATTTAAGCTCTGCTGCGCTCCGCTAACACTTCATTGATAGCTCCAATTTCAAATGCTCTGCACACTTAGCAACACCAAAAGCATAAAATCCTAAACTAAAAATTAAAGTAAGAATATAACTTTAAATTAACTAATTTCACCAGAAGTCCCCGGCAACGGCGCCAAAATTTGATGGGTCATTGAACACACCAAAATTAAATACTAAACTATACCAAATTCTTTTAGAATAATGGCAAGTCCAGGTATCGATCCACAGGGACTATTGTGAAATTAAACTAATTTAATTGTCAAATTCCTAAATTAATTTTGATGAAAAGATTGGTTGTTTATAACCTAATTTAATAACGAATAAATTAAACTAAGGAATTAAATTATTGATAATAAATGAAATTGGTTTATTGAATTGGGGGAAAAACTAGGGCAAAGAATCCACCACTAGCCACGTAATTAGGGTTTTTAATTGAAATCAATTATCTTAGGGTTTGAATAGATTAATGCTTTGCAACTACAAGTTCAAAGTATTTAACAAGAAAATCATCACATTCAATGTACGGGCACGAACCATCTCAAGTAGTACGAACCGTTCACTCTAAACTAGGGTAGTGACACGACTCGTCCCTTGTAGTATGGTTCGTCTCATACCTTGAATGTGAAAGAATAGAAAACTCATGTATGGATAACATTCAACAATCACAGAAAGTCAAATATTTGAAAAGATAATGAAAATTATATATAAAGAATTTCTAAAACACCATACAATGGTTCAAACCTTTACATAATTGAGAATCAAAAGGAAAACAAAATAGTTACATGGCTAGGGTTTCATCAAAACCCTAGAAAAGGAGACTAGCCACTCATGGAGGAGTGGGAGGAGGTAGATGGAGAAGGAACCACCATGGGAGACATCTTTGAAGCTTCTTGTTCCTTTCTCTTTCCCAAACCCTAGTCTCTCTCTTTAGGTCAAAAACAACTTTAGAACCCTAGAAACAGGTTTAAAACATTAATTTGACTTTTCCAGAAAAAGTTAACTCTGTCCAAATTTTGTCTTTTTGCCCATTTTATGCTCCGACGATGTACAACCTGATTGACATTCAACACATATAAAGTATACGGTTTGACCAGCAAGTGAAGTTAAGAGATTCTAATTAACGGCCTCAATGATGTACATTTCAGCCTTAATCAACGACCAAGGACTGGTTATGGAGCTCAGCTCTTCAGCAGGCAGGTGGGTCAAAGGAGATAACTTCTGGCACTGTTCACACTTTTTCACGTAGCCTTCGGCATCTGCTCTCATTGTCGGCCAGTAATACCCCTGTGTCACGACTCGATGGGCCAAGGACCGTCCGCTAGAATGGGCGCCACAACTGCCTTCATGTATTTCAGTCAAAAGCTCTTCGACTTTGTCCGGGTGTACATATTCCAAATATGGACCAGAGAGGGATTTTTTATAAAGCCTTCCCTGCAGATCTAAGTAGTATCATAGGGCTTTGTTTCGCAGCTTGTGTGCTTTTTTCTTGTCCTCTGGGAGCTGTTCAGAAGACAGGAATGCGGCAATGGGATCCATCTAACTCGGTCCAGATTCTATAACGTTGACCTGGACTTCCTCCAAAGGGCCAATGCTCGGCTCTGGGATGAAACCTACTTCGATGGTTCGTTTAATCTCTGAGTTGATGGCGAAGGCTAGGTAGGCAAGGGCATCTGCATGTGTTCTGATCATGTGTTATCTGGTTCAATTCATGATGGTTAAATTTTGCCAGCAAGGAGTTGGCCATTTTCATGTAAGCCGCCATATGATTGTTTCTTGCCGCGTACTCCCCCTTTAGCTGATTGATCACTAGTTTTGAATCGCAAAATACAAGCAAACGTCGAGCACCCAGAAGATGTGCATTTCGCAAACCGACTAGAAGGTTTTCGTATTCGGCTTCCTTGTTTGACGCTTCGAAGCCGAGCTTGACGGCCTGCTCAATTATTGTGCCGTCGGGAGCCATTATTACAACTCTGGCTCCGCTGCCTTGCTGATTGGATGATCCATCACAGTACAACTGCCAAATGTCCCCAACATAAATTCTCTAGTTGGGTTCTAGACGAATCTCATCGGACTTGAAATCGGCAAGACCCCCAGTGAATTCGGCAACAAAGTCGGCAAGTACCTGTCCCTTGATTGAGGTTCTGGGTAGAAACTGAATGTCGTACTGGCCGAGTTCAAGAGCCCACTTTGAAACACGTCCTGATGCTTCTGCACTTCGTAGTACTGATCGGAGGGGATAATCTGTTAGCACCCCGATGCTATGTCCCTGGAAGTAATGCATCAGTTTTCTTGCCGCCATGACTAGGGCTAGGATGAGTTTTTCCAGCGGAAGGTACCGTGTTTCGGTGTTAACCATTGCCTTGCTCACATAATACACTGGTCGCTGCTCCCCCAGCTCTTCCTTTATCAGTACGGCGCTGACGGCTCTGTCGAAAACTGCTAGATGCAAAATGAGCGGGTCACCAGCAGCGGGTATTGTCAAGAGTGGTACTGAGCGGAGGTAGGTCTTGAGTCCGTAGAAAGCAGCTTCGCATTCAGCGGACCATTCAAAAGCCTTGCTCTGCTGTGGTGTATGAAAGAATTGTTGGCGGCGATCTGTAGACAGACTGATGAACCTGTTGAGTGCGGCGGCCATCCCATCAACTTTTGAACCTCTTTTACTAAACGAGAAGAGCCAAGTTCCAAGATTGCTGTGATTTGCCTCGGGTTGGCCTCTATTCCTCGGTGGTTGACAATGTAACCCAAGAACTTGCCAGAACTGATCCCAAACGTACATTCGGAAGCGTTCAGCTTCATTCTATATTTGCGTAGAAAGCTAAATGTCTTTTCTAGATCAGCTATATGATTCTGTTCTTCCTTGAACTTGACCACCATATCGTCAATGTACACTTTCATAGTGTGGCCGAGTTGCTCCTTGAACATGGCGATGACCAGTCTTTGGTAGGTTGCCCCTGCATTCTTCAGCCCAAAAGGCATAACTTTGTAGCAGTAGGTTCCTCTTGGGGTTAGGAATGCAGTTTTGTCCTGGTTCTCTGGATGCATGGCGATTTGATAATAGCCTCTGTAAGCATCGAGGAAGCTCATACGTTGATGGCGTGCCGTCGCATCTACAAGTTGGTCGATTCTGGGTAGGGGAAAACAACCCTTGGGGTAGGCTTTGTTTAGGTCCGTGAAATCGACGCACACTTGTCAAGTCCCATTTTTCTTCTTCACCACCACTGTATTAGAGAGCCATGTAGGGTAGGTCACTTCCTTAATTGCCCTGGCTTCAAGCAGCCTGTCAACCTCCTCAACAACGGCGGTAGTGTGCTCTGTGGCTGACCGCCGACTTTTCTGAATGATCGGCTTGCACTTAGGATCGACGTTCAAATGGTGCTGTGAAACTGATGGATCTATACCCGGTATCTTATACGGAGTTCATGCAAAGACATTGAGGTTGCTGAGCAGGAAAGAGATTAGCTGCTGTCTGTCGGCCTAATTTAGGGAGGCGCCAACCATGAAAAACTTGTCTGGGCTTCCATCGATTTCAACTCGGTCTAAGCCTTCCGTCGCCTTTTCATTTGGGAGCCGCCCAACATCGTCGAGGCTCTCTCGATTCGGCACCTCAATGGAATTCACTTGTAGTTCCTTTGGCATTTTTTCAGCAAGGAGATAACATGCTTGTGCCGATTTCTGAGAGCCACGAATTTGCTCAATACCGCATTCTGTCGGGAAGTGTAGCAGCTGATGAGAGGTGCTTGGCACGGCCCGTATAGTATGCAACCAGGATCGCCCCATGATGAGATTATACGGTGACGGCAGCTTGACGACCAAGAATTCCACAACCTGCTCGAACGGGTAGTCTTATTTTCTCCAACGGGTACTCTAGATTGGCATTGAAGCCGAATAGTGGATAAGAGGCCGAAGAGAGATTCGATTTGGAGAAGCCGAGTTTGGTAAATGTCTTATAGTACATAATCTCCGATGTGCTCCCCGGATCAATGAGTACGCGCTCAACTGTGAATCGGTTTACGCGTAACTCAATTATCAAGGGATCAATGTGGGGCAGTGTTACTCTAACCAAATCCGAATCATTAAAAGTAATAACCTCGACTTCATGGGGTCGTTTAGCCGGAGTGAGTTTGTAACAACCCTCGTTACTGTTTACCGAATAACCATTGATTACTGTTAAACTGAAACTGATTATGACAAGTGATGAAACTAAATTGATTGAATATATCTGTTTAGTTGTATATCTATCTGTTGCTTGTTTGATTATCTGTTCATGTTTTTATGTTTAAACTGTTAATTGAAGGCCTTATCGGCGGCCGAATCCAAAATTGATTGATGTTCCATGATCAGTAGAATTAATGTAATTTTATGGCATATTTATCAAAAATGTGATTGGGTGTGATTAAATTAGATTAAATATTGATAAAAATGCACAGATTGGACTTAATTACTATTTTGCCACTTAGTGGCCCACTACATAACCTATACTTGAACTTCATTGCACCTAGATACAACACTTTCTTTAGCCATTCTCTTGCCTTAGCCGACCAAATAGAGAGAGAGAGGGAGAGAGTTAAGAGAGATTTGAGTTCCTTCTTGTGAATTGGCTTGTAGACTTGAGGAATTGTAGGAGCATTGTCCAATTAAGCTTCTAGTCTTGTGATTGAAGGCCTAGGTAAGGTAATTGAACCTCTCATTGTTGTATTTAAGATTGTTCTTGCATGATTCATGTCAAATTGTAGAGTTAAGGCATGATTTGGTTCAATGGTGTTGATTTAGAGCTCAATTGATGCATGCATGTGCATGTTGACAAGTTTTGAACTAATTTCATAGCAAAATGTTACATGCATGTTCATAATTATGTTTAAGTCCATGAACTCATCTTGTTTTGAAAGGAATTAGCTCACTAGGGCATGTTTTGAAGCTTGAGAGTTGTTTAAAGCCTTGCATGTTTAAGTTAAGGCATGTTCATGAAAATGGGTTTGAAAATGAGTTTAATTAAAACACCCTTGGGCCTTGATTTCTCAAATTGCCCTTTATAACATGTTGTTTTATGAGTTTACTTATGTTTTCTAGAAAATTAGCCCAAGTGGATCGAAATTTTAGCATTTAAACTTGATTTTGAGCTTGTGACTCAAGTCTTGAATTCCCAGATTTTGGTCGTCCGCTCGAGCGGGAAAATCGAGCTCCCAGTATCTTGCACTGTGCATCAGTCCGCTCGAGCGGAGGATTGGATGCTCGAGCGGAGGACTAGGTGACACGCTCGAGCGGGCGTCGAGCGTGAATTTCACCTATCTAGTACTTTTTGGTCCGCTCGAGCGGAATAGTTTGTGTTCGAGCGGGGACCTTCATTGCATATCCGCTCGAGCGGGTAAACCTGCGCTCGAGCGGGATTCTGTTTTCTTGAAAATTCTAAAAATGTTTTCTGAATACATTGTTGCATCCTCATCCCATCCTAGGCATTCTTAGGCCTAGTTTAAGACATCTTAATGAGGATATAGATGTAGAACACACCGAGGCACTTAGGGGTTAAATTATTATTATCCTTCCCAACTGTATAGCTTAGTGTGTGTTCGTTCTGTACTGTTTAGGGTTGGCATTTCAAGGAGCCGCTCTAGCCTACTGTAGCCCAGAACTCTGTGAGTAACAATTGTGTAAAGATATGTTCAAAATGACTATCTCTTGAATACTGAACTGAACTGTTTACTGAACCGATATTGTTTACTGAATGAATGTATATCCTATATTTTGAACTGTACTGTGGCATCCTTAGCACCTACTGTTCACTGTTACTGTTACAGAGATCTCTGTCGGTTCCCTCGTGGAACCACTACTGTGTACTGATTGATGGCCATCATTTACTGTTCGGTCTTTTAAGACCTACTATTTACTGTTATGCTAATGGATGTACCACATATGACTGTTTACTGTACTAAACAACTGATGTACTGATTGAAATGAACCGTTTTCATTACTGTAAGGACATTCATTCTAAACCCCTTTACGTAGCATGTTATTCACTGGGCTTTAGCTCACTGCTCATATATATATGTAGGTGTACCGGCACCGGACCAATGCTAGAAGCGTCGGGGTATTTCCAATTTTGTCAAGCCGACCTATGTGCTTCACTACGAGGTTCGGAGCCTGCCAAGCTAAGGCTAGGGGTGTTTAGTGTTCCTCCTGCATCGCTTTTGTTTATCTTGTATAGATTAGATTTGCATCAAGTTAATAGGGACTTGATCCTCAGATCAATGTTTGTAAATGTTTTGTATACTATTCTGTATAAATATATGAAAAATCTTTTGGCATACAGACTGTCACAGCTCATTGGACATTGTTTATTTACTGTATTGGCTTCCGCCTTGCCCCTGTACTCTGTTATACCGTCTTCTTTATTAGCGGGCCTTGGTAATCTCGGATTCTTGGCGATTCTGATGCTAAACCCATAGGGGCGGGTTTGGGTCGCGACAGAGTGGTATCAGAGCGATACTTAACCACGAGTTATACCGCACACACGTGTCCAAATGAGCTATAGGGTGTCTTAGAAAAATAATTAGGGCATTACATGAGCATGAAAAGTATGTGGTTATGACATAACTAAATATGTGCTGATGTGATAAACTGTTTAAGTATGCAACTGTATATGCTTATAATTGTTACAACTGCTTATAGCAAAATGGATAATGCAAATGAATCTGAATCCTCATCCACTGAGGCAAGAATGGCAAGAATGAAAAGAATGATGGAACTGATAACTGCCAGACTTGAGCAACAACAGAATCAATGATTTCACCTCCTCCTCCCCAAATGAACCAAATGTGAATGTTAATGATGGGGACATAATTGCTCTCACCCAGAAGTTCAGCAAACTGAAACCGCTATCCTTTCAGGGAGGCCTTGAACCGTTAAAGGCTGAAGCTTGGGTTCTGGAGACCAAAAAATTGTTTGAGGTTTTTCCATGTTCTGAGGCACATAAAGTGCTATTGGCTACCTTTACTCTGCAAGAGGAAGCAAGAAGGTGCTGGATGCTTACCCGTGATGACAACATCATATGACTTGGGCTCAATTCAGTAGCCTTCTTGAAAAGTACTTTTCTCGATTAATGTCGAGACAAGGTGATCAATTTGAGCAAGCTCAAACAAGGCATTATGTCGAGGGCGAATCTGAGACAAAATTTACTGAACTTGCTAGATATGCACCACACATGGTGGACATCGACTATAAGAAGGCCAGGAGGTTTGAAGGCGGCCTTAATTTTGCTATACTCGACCGAATAAGTGTTTTAAAGCTACCGAGCTATGTGAATGTTCTTGACCGAGCTTTGATGGCTGAGTCAAACATCGAAGCTGTGAAACAATCTGAAACACCGACGTCTGAATGGCGTGGTAAAAGACAGAATTTTAAATTCAAGAAAGACAAGCATAACCAATTGAATAAGAAACATAATACGAGGACAACAACTAGCCTCAGCCAAGGGAGTGGTTTCATTCCATCTTGTTCTGAATGTGGCAGGAAGCACAAAGGGGTTTGTTACAAAATATCCAGAGCCTGTTACAGGTGTGGCAAAGTGGGCCACATGGTTAAAGACTGCCCCTCTGCTCCGCAGGCCAGTGGGAAAGCTGCACCAAACGCAGCAGCATCAACTATAGCACCAAAGCCTAACCCCAAAGCTACTGGAAAAGTGCCTATGAGGCAAGGCCGAGTGTTCGCCCTAGTATCGGGAGACGTGTAAAATGCTGAAACCGTTGTGTCAGGTATCCTCTCTATTTGTGCTCAAAATGCATATGTACTGATTGATTCGGGGTCTACACATTCTTATGTGTCGCATGCTTTTTCACGGAAATTGAATAGAACCTTAGAGCCCATGAAGTTTATTTGTATTCTAAATTAAGCACAATAGTTCTCACATACCTCTTACTGACTGATATTCTTCTATTTATATCCTTTCTCTCTTAGGCCTCGGGATTAGGCCCACTTTCTGTTCGTCATTTGGCTTCCTTTGTAGCACATTTCTTTTTACTCGGCCCTTTCCCTATTCGGCTATTTGACTGAATAGGGTAGGATTTGGATGTGGGATGAAACCGAATACTATACATACATCCCAATTCCCCAAGTTCATATACTCGGCCTAATTACGATTCCCATTATTCGGCCCCCACAATGTGTTATGTATTTTTGTTTCATGTTCCATAATGTAATTTATCAAATATAGATTTATTTGATGTTCTATAATTTTATTTATCAAATATGAATTTATTTGTTTTATATAATTACACAATTTGTACAACAATAATAAGATAAAATGTCAAATCCAATTTATAATTATTTTATTTTTCTCAAACAATTATCAAATTAATTACAAAAAATCAATAAACTTTTCAAACACAACTATTTTAGCCACACTAAAATAGTTATAAAATAAAATAGTCAACTTTCTAAACAAGACCTATATATCACAGTTACTAATGTTTCCAATGTTAATTAATTTATGATTTAGTTGTAACTTATACTCAATATTATTTTGGTTATAATTCAAAACATATTTATTTGCTCATCATACCTTATGTAATGTTTGGTTTTAATTAAGTTTTTTTTAAAATTTATATTAAAAAAATTTAGTTATGAATACCACAAATGTTATAAATTATATATGGTACGTATTATTTTAAAAGTGTTTATTTTATAATGATCCTTGCACAAAATTAGGGTAAAAATATCAAATGACTCATATTTTGCAATTAAATTTTGATGAATCTTGTAAATACTAAGATTGTTTGGTGTAATTTATAGCAAAACTATCATATTAGTAATATTTGTAAAAAAATAATTACAGTCGATGGTAAACTTTATAAATATTAACAATTAAAATCATAATTTTTTTTTTCTAACTACTCCTAATTTGTAATTTCCCCTAATTTAAATTAGTTGTTTATAACTTTGTCTTAGACTGATTGATACACCTTTTGTTAATAGTTTAAATAAGTTTTAAAAAAAATTGATTATCTAAAAACTATATGAGATAATTTTTTTATATATATATTTCTATTATCTAATTATTAATTTTTAATTTACAATAAGTTGTATCAAACAAGTCGACTATATAGGTTGAAAGATTGATTCATATGTTAATAGGATTAAATAAAATAAAACTTATTAGATATTTTTTCAAAATATTATATATATATATATATATATATTTCTTATTGTAAGTTTATGTATAATATGTTTGCTACCAATTTTTTAAAATTAAACACTAGTTTGGTGAGAAAAAAAATATAAAATATAAAATATTCATAATTTCTAGATGATTAATCCTTTTTAAGTAGAAATAGTTCTTGAAAAATTAAAAATATTGTTTGGGGTTTATTTTTGTCAAATTAATTTATATTTATACAACAAAAAATAAAAATATTTTGAAATCAAACAAAGTCCCTAAGTCTCACTACTTTTATATTGATATTTTAAAAAATAGCATGATATGTTTTAATTAATAATAAGTGTGAGCATTGATTAAACAACATTTAAAGATTTCTTATTGTTTGGTGCATTTTGATATTGTGAGTAAAAAATCAGTATAATTGTTCATCACCAACCTATAGTATTATCAATAAATAATAAAATAACAAATAAGATGGTGAACTTTATTGTAGTAACTTTTGCTATGATGGATAATTTATTTACTTGAACGGTACTGTGCCTGTTTGGCAGAGCTTAATTACAGCTTATTTCAGCTTTCAGTTTAATTTAAGCTATTTTGATGTGTTTGGTTTAGCTTATAGCTTATAGCTTATAGCTTTTTGGAAGTCAGAAATCAGCTTATTCTTTGAGTGGGGCAGGAGATGCTTTAAGAATAAACTAGAAATCAGCTTAAACTGAAAGTTATAAGCTATAAGCTGTTTAGGCATAAGCTATAAGCACTTTCCCACAGCTCTACCAAACAGGGCCACTATCACGTTTCAATGATATCATTATTACTGTGGTATTAATTTTTTTTTAGTATGTACGTCTCGACTTATTCAATAACTGTAATTCTCTTCATTAATAACGAATAGATAACCTGAGCCAAAACACAAATTTGAGAAAATTATTTATAAGTCTTATTAGGGAGATTTATACTATATTTGATTTTAGGGGAATTGACCAGTAAATCCCATTTTATCATCTTGTAGATCATGTGGTCCTAATTGTTTTTTTTTAAACCGTTTAGTCCTTTGGGTTGTTTGTTTACTATTTTGCCATTAAAGTGTTAATTTGAGTTTGTAGACCCACATGTATTTATGGAAAAGGGGTGTGTGAGATTCACGTTCTAAAAAAAGGTAATAGTACTCTTTTCTGTGACGTGGGTTGTGACGTGAACACAAGTAATTTGACACTTTTATTTTTTTAATGACGTGGATTGTGTTACGTTTCAGCTTTACATCAATTTGAGCCTTTGTTTTTCAATTGCCATTTGTGACGTTTCGACGTGGTACATCGACCTGACGGATTGACGATCATCTTGTGGCCATTGTTCACGCCGACCTGGGATTGACATTCACATTCACGTTTCTGTGCAGCAAACAAAGTTCACATTTCCTTTGCCTGCGACGACAGTGAGTCACGTTTGGTAATTTGAGTCTCATGTTTTGAACATCGATGAACACTGCAGTGATGGATTGATTGAAATTTTGGGCAACAATCATTTTCCTTTCAAGCCCTCCCCCACTATATATATAAATAACTTGTCCACCCCTGTCTCTCATCAATTCATTCCAATTCACATTTTCCTTTCCTTCATCCCAAACAGAAGGAGATGGAGGGAGGGAGAGATTGGAAAGAAGAAAAACAATCACAACAAAAAAAAAAACTGAAAACAAAATCAAAATCACAATCACAAGACCCAATATCTGCAAAAAAAAAAAACCCTACATCCACTCAATGGGCGACGCAGCGTCTTTTCGGATACGCAAGCGACGGAGGTGGTGTTCCATCACTTTCGGAGACACGGTTTGCTCGGAGTGCGGATTCGGAATCGCACTCGTCGATGAGACCTCCGAGTGGAGAACCTTCAACGAGTCCCGCGACAACGACCGGTCCGAGTTGGCGGCCCCACCAACCCTCCTCACCGACGGGCGCCTCTCCACCATCATCTCCAAGCCCAACGCGGCGTCACCTCGACTCTCTCCTTCCTCGGCATTTGGCGAATCGCGGCTCCAATCACGATCGATCTCTCATCTTGGCCTTCAAAACCATCGCCACCATGTCCGATAGGTCTGTATTACTCTAGTATTAGGTTATATATACATGTATATATTTATAGATATATATCTATCTGTTCATTGTGAATACCCTAGCTATGGCTCTGTTTGGCTGCTCAGAAAATGTGTTGGTAGATGTAGACTCAAGCCCATAACCTGTTTGGTTGCCGACGTGGTACACCGACCTGACCAGTAAATCCCAACCTTGGGTCAGCAAATGTGGATCAGCAAATATACACCTCCATAGTAAAAAAACAAAAACGGGGCAAACCTGTCCACACACATATCACATAAAATCAAAATGAGACCTATCTGTCCACAAAACATGACAAATAGGACTTGTCAATCCAAAAGAATAAATGTGGGACCAAATGAAATAATAGATTGATAAATAGGACTTTCTGATAATTTTCCCTTGATTTTATTAAAAAATTTATGTTCAACTAAGTTTTATGGGAGTTTGTTGACACATTTACTCTCAATATTAGTTGTTAATATCATAAATAATAGTAAAATCATATATAAGAAATTGAATGTCACCATAGATCAAATCTATATAAAAGTAACGTAACGTGACACCTATATAAATGTAACGTGACACTTATGATCTATGGTAACATGTAATTATAGATCATATCTACATAAACGTAATATATGGCAACATTCAATTTCTTACCATAGATCATATTTACATAAACGTAACGTAACGTGATACCTACATAAACGTAACGTGACACCTATGATCTATGGCAACATTCAATTTCTACATAAACGTAACGTGATACCTATGATCTATATCATATTTATATGAAATGTAACGTGACACCAACATAAACTAGCAACATTTTCACATTCAATTTAAAAAAATAAAAACTAATTAAGTTTGCGAAACGTAACGTGACACGTTACGTTACGTTTATATAGGTGTCATGTTACGTTACGTTTATATAAGTGTCACGTTACGTTACACTTATATAAGTGTCATGTCACGTTACGTTTATATAAGATCTTTTGGAATACATTCCTATCTAAATAGAAATTGACACTCTATAAGAAATTACACAAGACTTAACCCACCATAAATGTCTGAAAAAAGACTTATAAATAAATCTCCCAAAAAATTATTTTTTTATTTAAAAAAATTTTAAGATAAATAATTTATTTTCCTGATTGAATTTGTTGGGTACAATCAACTAACATCTATCTTGACAACCTAACAAAAAACGCTCACCTCCAACTCAACACTTGTCATTTTAAAATTTTTGCTTTGTTCATTTTCATGGCTTGCTCTTTACGTATATCAGTCAAAATTTTCAATTTTGTAATAAAACCTAGATCTTTAATATAGCATTTTTGGTTGATATTTATTGGTTACATACATAAATATGTATGTGAGGATAATATCTCCAATGTATTTAATAAAAACGTAATAAATCTGCGAACACATGTAAAATTCACATATGGTAAATTAGGACAACCAACATGCATTGTAAACATTTATGATTGTAAATATTATTGGAAAACTTTAAGCATGTGTATTTTTTTATTTTTTATTTTTTTAATTTTTTTCACTTGATAATAAGTTAAGAGTGTACAATCCATCTTTTGAACCTTTCTAAATTTCTAATTATACAATCATTGGAGCTGTGCTCAAGAACACTTATGCCAAACTAAAATTTTGCCCTCCCAAAATAATTCATAGTCGCTGAAAAAAAAAAATTTATTTCTATATTTTGAGAAGCTACCATATAAGTTTGTCTTCTATTTGGTCTTGTCTTTTATCATAATGAGGTTATTAAGCAAACAAAAGAGAACTCATATTATTGGAATCTATAAAATATTTTATGAGCGATACTATATTTTTGAATACATCACTTCTATTTTGATATCTAATGGATCATTTCACACACTAAAAATAAATATTAAATTATACCAAATTTTTTAGAATAATGGTAAGTTTAAGTATCGATCCACAGGGACAAACGAGAAATTAAACTAATTTAATTGCTAGATTCCTAAATTAATTTTGATTAAAAAGATTGATAAATATTATGACTAAATAAGAATTAAATGAAATTGAATAATTAAATTGAAAATTAAAATTAGAGTTTGAGATATTAATTTTTGGAACAAATGCTAGGGCAAAGAATTCACCACTAACCACATAAATGAGATTTAACATTGGTCATTAATTGCAATCCGGTTTGAAATACTAAATATTTCACAACTACAAGTTTGAAATATTGATAAAGAGGATTGTTGCATTCAATGTACAGACACAAATCATCTCGAGTAGCACGAGGCGTTTACTCTAAACTATGGTAGTAACACGATCCGTCTCTCGTAGCATGACTCATCTCGTACTTTGAACACAAATACAAAGAAAACTAATGTATGGAAAACATTAAACAATCATAGAGAGTAAAATACTTGAAGAGATGAAAAAAAAAATTATTAGAAACTTCTAAAACGTCCATACATTTGTTCAAACCATTTCACAATCAAAGCTCAAGAAAAATCTCTTTACATGGATAGGGTTTCATCAAAATCTTAGAAAAAAAGACCCTAGCCACTCATGAAGGAGTGGGAAGAGGTGGAAAAGATAGAAGAGGAAGAAGCCCCCATGAGAGTTTTCCTTGAAGCTTGAGGAAAAATCACATTTTCAAAACCCTTGCCTCCCTTTTCTTAGAATAATTTTCGAACCCTCTTTTAGTCTCCTCTTTTTCCTTTTATTCCCAGTAGAAGAGCCTTGAAATTTCACGCATGCAACCCTAGGTGGGCCGCATGTGGGGGTGAAGCTTGGCCGTATATGCGGTGAGGTGGCTGGCTCGGATTTTTCGCTTCTCGCCTGGAGAATCTGCTTTCACACCATTTTTGATTGAATTTGCGTATTTCCTGCCAAATCTATACAAGCGCACAAAACACATCATCTCTATCAAATAAACAAAATTAAAAGACTATAAATGTAACTTAAGCGACCTTAATGTGATACCTTTCGATCCACATCACAGCCCCCAACTTACATTTTGCAAGTCCTCGAGCAAAACAAAAGAAATAAAAGAAGTAAAATAACTCTAAGCCATCTTCGTAGGAATCATGATTGCATTTAGCATATGCAACAAGCCTTTCAAACACGAGATTACCCCAAGTGGACGAGTATAGTCTCGTAAGGGTTTCTAGAAATGATACCCACAACATCAACAAATTCATATCTGCTCAACAACAATGAACTACACTATTTCACCTAACAATCAACTTATGTGCCACTACAGTGTGATATTAAGACATGATGAGTCATTGAAGGCACAGTG
Source organism: Camellia lanceoleosa (assembly GCA_025200525.1). NCBI lineage: Eukaryota > Viridiplantae > Streptophyta > Magnoliopsida > Ericales > Theaceae > Camellia > Camellia lanceoleosa. The sequence continues at coordinate 28,588,906 of CM045762.1, read as the reverse complement.
GACAAGTAAGAAGGAATGTTAATACAAAATTAAAGTCCCTTGTACTTGTAAATGCTAGTAAACGCATCATCAGTACCTTGGTGTAAAGTGCAATCTCCATACTAGTTAACTGTTCACTATAATAGCCCAGTGTAACTCATAATAACACTCAACATATATAGAAAAACTAAACTGTTGCATCCAAGATTCTCAAAAGTTTTTTTTTTGAAAGACTATGCAATGTCCTGATCCATTAAGCTTTCTAATCAACCCGTGTAATAAGTATTGGGCTAATGACTCCCAAACCAGATGGTTTTAAGGCATTAGGTGTGAAGACACCCTTACGGGCTTAATAACTCAAGTTGAAAAGGTTATGAATCCGAATAAGTCATTCTCTTTATTTTTCCTTAACTGTGCAATGTCTAGGTCCCTTAAACTTTCTAATTATCCCATGTAGCAAGTATTGGGCCAATGACTTCCAAACCAGACGGTTTTAGGGCACTAGGTGTAGAGACACCCTTATGGGCTTAATAACTCGAGTTAAAAAGGTTACAAACCCAAACAAGTCAAGTGTTGTGTTGTGTTTTTTTTTTTTTTTTTTTTTTTTTTTTAAATCTTGGCTACTCATTTATTCTTTTCTACAACCCTAGCCATTATCAATGATGTACACCAGAGATTATAATAGAGAGGTCACCGCTATGATAATGTGTTCATGTGAATCCAGACATACTCATAACAACTGTATTAATACTACAAACACAAACAACTATCCTAGTGCAAACATCACATGTGAGTATTTACCCAATAAACCATTTTCATACAAGTCCACTATGATCCCCAATTAACATATGCTTATATCACTACCATACTAGCACAAAGTGAAAATCAAGTGAAGTGGTGCAATCAAGTGTAACAAGTACAAGCATAAATTGTTTTTATAAATACCCTCACCCCCCCAACTGGAATACAACATTGTCCTCAATGTAAGCAATTGTACAGTAGATAGTAAAATGAGAAAAAGAGAATCTTACCAAACGGCGGAGGTGCACATCCAGCGAGGTAAGGACACACCAAATATATACACACTTTTTTTTTTTTAGGGGGAGGGGGTACTGTACAGTATAAAAGGAAAAGAAAAAAAACAAAACAAAACAAAAATAAATAAAGAAAACATACAGATATCACTGATGTGGATCCGGCGGTGATGGGAAATGTTGCTTAAATAGGGCATGCATCAACGTCTGAGTCTCGAATGCCACATCATGAACCTTAGCACCAAGCTGATCAAACCACTGCTGGCTCGACTCCTAGTATGTATAGAAGTTAGTTTGTAGAGATGCAACTGACTGCTGATACCCATCAAATACCATCTGCGAATCATCCCGATATGCCTGACAGTCTGCTCAGAGATCAACCATAGATTGTTGAATAACAGCTTGATTATCCAAAAGAGCCTGATATTACGCCTTCGTCATACGGAATAGCAGTGGTGTTGGGGCTGGTGCGGCAGCAAGCTCTACCGGAACATCATTAGGATTGGCCAGGGCATCGAAGAGGAGTAGTGGAGGCGGTAGGCGAGCAGTGGTTTGGCGCCAGTGGGTTTTACCATAAAGTGTTGGCAGCGGAAGCTGAACCTCATTAGGTTCCAATGGGTATGTCCTTTGGCCTTTTATAAGTGCGATGATGAGGTTGGCGAAAGGGAGGACCCATGTAGAATTGCCTCGGGTGTTGCACAGCTTGACTTCATTAAGGATACAAAACATCTGGTTGAAGATCAAAATAGGGATGTCGACCTAAAACCCGAAGTCAAATTGGTACAAGGCACGGAGAAAGTCCCCTCGCCGCTCTTCCTTGTGGCCTAGAGAAATGACATTCTTTTTAAGAACCACATCAAGGAAAGGGAAGCGGCGCGGTAAGTTAGCCCGACAGATGTTAGTGCAGTTGTTATCATCCTGCCACCCCTCATAAAATTCGGTCACCAATGCCGGGACTGTGAGTTCTCGAGTGAACACCGGGAACTACTCTTCATCGTTAGTGTCCATGGAACAATGGAGAACCTCGGCAATAGAAGTTGGTGTGACCACTAACTCCATGTTGTTAACAAGGGAGCAAAAAGCTCCTGGGGCCTCGTCACTGATGTATATATTTTGATAAAAGACTCGCACAATGCGAGGATATGCCGGTTCAGTGATGGTGCAGATGCCCAGGAGGCCCCGATCTTCAAGTTGTCGGACACTCCACACGGTGGGTTAATAACGCCAGAAGAAGTCCACATCAAAGGATGTATCATAGACAATTGGTTTGTCGGCCCAAGTGTCGGTTGGTACATCCTTAGCAGCAATGTTGGCATTGCGAGGCCGTTTAGGTGCTCGGTGGAACGATGTAGCCATTCCTGCACAAAATAATACAACCAGCACAACCAAAAACGTGGAACCATTATATTAGAATGCATCAAACATCGCATGCATGCACAAATCATGCAAATCCTCATTGTCATCACACTACTGGATATCTTTAATTTTCAATTTTTTTTTTATATACTACAAAAAATTAGCTTACACTAAGTTAGCATGAGACAAATTTACAAACACACATATGAAATACAATGAATAAATAAATAAGAAAATAATCTAAGTTAGTAGAAGAGAATAAAATAAAATAAAATAAAATAAAATAAAAATTCAGAAAATAAAATAAAATAAAAACTAAACCACTAAACAATTAAACTAATAATTAAATCACAAAAAATAAAAATAAAAAATCACTAACTAAACAATTAAAACAAAAATAAAAACAATCTACTAACCAATTAAACTAACAAGAACCACTAACTAAACAATTAAACTAAACAACTACATTAGATAAAAATAGGCTACAATAAGGTAAATTGTTATTATTATTATGGATTTTTTTATTATTTTTTCCTATGTGTTTGGGCCGCATATGCACCGGAGATGGCCACACGTGCGGTGGGTCTGTTGGTGCACGCCCAGTTTAGATTTTATTTTGTGTGTGCGTGTGTAGTTGTTGTTGTTGTTGTGGTCGTATGTGAGGATGACAATGATGAACAACATGATGAATGAACCTCAAAAACAACCATTAAACTATTAGATTACAAGTGAAAACTAAGAAATCTAAACAAAAAGAGAGTGATTACCTTAAAAAAAATATAGGAACAAGAGAAAGAAAGAAGATCCTCTGGAAAAAATGGCCATGGGAAAGTTGCCGGTCGGAAAAGATGGTGATGCTCCGGTGAGAGGGTGATGGTGTGTGAAAGTTAAAGGAAGAAGGAAGAAGAAGAAGTGATTGTGGGGTTAGATGGAGTTTGTGTGTTTGTGGGGTTGAGATAGAGAGAGGTAAGAAAAAGATGAGAGGTAGAGAGATAGTGTGATGGGGAAAGTGATGGTCAAAAGAGGGTCTAAGGTTTGAAATATGAGTGGTTTTTTTTTTTTTTTTTGGTAAAGAAATAAAAAAAATTAAGTAAATAACAATAAATAAAAAATTTAAAAAAATTAAAATCTACAAGTTTTCTTTTATAAAGAAAGTAAAATAAAATAAATAAATAAATAACCTACACAATTTATTATTTTTTTTTTAAATAATAAAAATAAATAAAAAAAATAAAATATGAAAGTATATATATTTATTTTTTTTACCTAGGCCGCATGAGCGCTGTTTTATTAGCTGCTTGTGCGGCGGAATTGGCCGCTCCTACGGCGTTTGCACAGAATGCCTTTGGGCCTGGGTCGCTCGTGTGGTGCATTTTTATTTATTTTTTGAATGGACTGCTTGTGTGCCCATTTAGGCCACACAAGTGCTGATTTTTGGGTCACTCCAGCGGCGAAATTGGGCTGTTCTTGCGACGCTTGAGTAGTATGCTTTTGGGTTGGGCCGCTTGTCCAACCTGGTCATCCGCTTGTGCGCCCATGCTTGGTCTCTCCACACGTGCGGTAGTTTGGGCCGCACGTGCAGTCTGTTGCATTTTTTTTTTTTTGTTAAAACAAGTACAACCCAAATTTTTTTAAAATTTTATTTTTTTAAATAAAAACCCAATCACAATCCAAATAAATAAAAAAAAACAAATTTAAACCATTTCTACGTTCAATGCACATATGAAATAAAAAATAAATAAAAAATAGAAAATCGAATACATCGAAATGCACAACAAATGTATAATCTTCACGCAAAAATCACGAGTACTACTTTTCTTCTTAACAGTGTTTGTAACTTTTCCTATTCTCCAACAGAGTGACTGACTAGGTTGATTTAGTATCCAGAATCGAGGCGCATAAAGCTAACTTGACCTCTGGGGCTGTTATACAGAGTTTAAGCCTGGGTGGTTTTGAAGCAATCTTTACACCCCTGGGTATTTAAACCAGACTCTAGTCTAACAAATTCCAAACCTTTACGTTCTAAACTTTTTCATTCGAACTCTAGTTTCCACCGTCTAAGTTGGTCTCCTAAGAACTCACTACAAACACAGTTAGGTGGCTATACCAGACCGTCAGATACTGTTCCCGGACAACAAAGACCAAAGGAATTACACCTTTAGAGGATTTAAAGTCTCCTAGACTCAAAACAAGTACTATGGAAAATATATTGGGTCCGTCAAGTGGACAACCTCAATCATCTCCCATTTCTCAATACCAACTACATAGTGTTTCAATCTTTGGCAATTGACTTTGAAGGTCGTACTATCTTGTGGATTTTTAATTTCAACTACCCCATCTGAAAAGACTTCTACAACCTCATATGGGTTATCCCACTAAGACACTACAAAAAACATTTTTTTTGCGACGGTAAAACGCCGTCGCTAAAGGTTTTTGCGACGGTAAAATGGTTTTTCGCAACGGCAAGTGGGGGTCGCAACTAAAGGGGTTGCAAAAGGGATTTAGCATGTTTTTGTGACGGGATTTTTTTTTTTTTTTTTGTGACGGCAAATTTCTGTCGCCAAAATCCACGAAAATCTGGGTTTTTTTGCGACGGTACAGCATTGCCGTTGCTAAAAGAGGTTTTTGCGACGGCCAAAATCCCGTCGCTAAAAGTGTCCTGGCTAATGACTATTGGCGATGGAAACTTGAGCTGTCGCTAAAAGCCTTATTTTCAATTTAATTCCTACCTTTTGCGACAGTATTGGTGCCGTCGCAAAAAGCTTGCTACCATTTTCTTTTTGCGATGGGGTGCTTTACCGTCTCAAAAAATTTTTTTTTTAAAAAAACCCCTGTATTAAAATTATTAAAAATATAAAAATAACCTGTATTAAATGAAAAATAAATAAAAAAATCCAAAAATTACATAATAATATAAATAACATACATAAACAAAAATTGGCACATGATGAACATTCATAATGCTGTTCCATTCATAACAAAACATAAATAAAAATTCATAACAATAAAAATTATGCTACTAAATAATGTCGCATAATACATACATAATGTTGTTCACAAATTTAAATAACATAAATCAAAATCAAAACCAAAAGTCTTTGTCTTAATTCCTTCGTGGGTTACAAAAATAAAAGTTGGTCATAATCTTTACACGCCCGCATTCCACAAGAAGAAAACTGCTACTCAGGAAATATTTGAAAAAAATAAAATAAAAATAATTAATAACAATATAATGGTGTTAATATTTTAATTACAGAAAAATATAAAAAAATTAACTACTATATAATTACAAAGATAGTTTAGTAAATAATTTTGACTAGACCGAAATCCGACTCTAACTCTCAAACCAGGAACCCGATTCGAGCCCCGTTTTTTCCCACAAGTCTATCGTGCCTAGGCGGTCGTGTGTGCCAAGTTTCGTGCTAAACCGACGCCGTTTGGTGATTTTGGGGCGTTAACACCTCGAATTCAAGTTTCTTAAGGAACTAGTTTGCCTAAAGTGAAATCTGACTCTAACTCCCAAACCGGGAACCCGATTCGAGCTCCGTTTTCTCCCACAAGTCTCTCGTGCCTAGGCGGTCGTGTGTGCCAAGTTTCGTGCTAAACCGACGCCGTTTGGTGATTTTGGGGCGTTAACACCTCGAATTCAAGTTTCTTAAGGAACTAGTTTGCTTAAAGTGAAATCCGACTCTAACTCCCAAACCGGGAACCCGATTCGAGCCCCGTCTTCTCCCACAAGTCTCTCGTGCCTAGACGGTCGTGTGTGCCAAGTTTCGTGCTAAACCGACGCTGCTTGGTGATTTTGGGGCGTTAACACCTCGAATTCAAGTTTCTTAAGGAACTAGTTTGCCTAAAGTGAAATCCGGCTCTAACTCACAAACCAAGAACCCGATTCGAGCCCCGTCTTCCCCCACATGTCTCTCGTTTCTAGGCGGTTGTGTATGCCAAGTTTCGTGCTAAATCCGACTCTAACTCCCAATCTGGGAACCCGATTTGAGTCCCGTCTTTTCCCACAAGTCTCTTAACTTACAATGTAAAGAATGCAAAGATACATTTTAGATTAGAATGCAAAGATACATTTTATACCTGATCTTCTGGTGGTAGTGTATATGGATTCTCGTCTTCTACAAATTCCCTAAATGCCCGGTGGCCACTCGATGCATCAGGAACCTATGATAGTCAATGCATAATGTGTTAATCATATTCGAATTTTATACATAATCTTGTGTGAAAATTAAACTATCAAACAATTTAATTTATATCGAACCTGTCTATTGGGATCCACACTCGCCCCCTGTGACACAAAGGCCATCATCTCAGCTCTCATCTGCTGTAAATGTGTAGAAAACTCTACTCGTAGCTTCTCCCTCAACTCATCCTTTAGCTCTGCACGAATCTGCTGCGTGATCTGATCAATAGTCGATGGCTGGGGTGTTGACTGTGATGGCCTAGCACCATCTTTATACACCGCTCTCCGAGGCACAATTCTCCCGTATGTGCGACAATATCCATGTCTGTCATGACCTATCAACTCATGGAAAATGGCATTCCTAGCCTCCAAAGTTCGACCATCCTCAAGTAACATAGAGAGTTGACGATTAAACTCATCTTGTATTGAATAAGACATACAAGTATATGTCAAATTAAGATGGTTGACACACAAAAAATAAACTTTAAATACAATCAAAGGTGTTTGGAAACTACCAAGGTCTGGATAACCTCTGGGTCATCGGCTCTACGTGTCATAAGCCAAACATTCATCTTATCAGTAGACTCCCCCTTATTGGTCATCTACATTTTTTTAGAAATATGAAAATTAGAATCCAAATAATTTGCAAATATACAATGTTTATTTATATACAAAAATAAAACAATAAAATGTAAACCTCATGCCGTATCTGAGAGAAAGTAGTACGCCCTGTGGTATGAGCTATGCCGTGAGCTCGCCGATTTTTAGCATTCCTACTTGCAATTTTCTATAACAGGTTCAACAAATGTAAGTATGTAAATATGATTTGTATGTTAACATATCATAAATATAACTTATTTGTATACCTCAGCATCGGAAGTATGCCAATACTCCACAAGTTCTTCCCACTGGCTTGGCGTAATGTGCAAAGGAACATCATCCTTCAGATTAGGATCAGAACTTCTAGGCTTGAAATACTTAGTCTTAATCTTGTTCTTGTGGTCCTTCCATATGCTGTTGCAGTTTTTCATGCAGATTGGCTTGTACTCCTCTGGACATATATTCAAATTGTCCTATAAAACACAATTTCAAAGTGTAAATAATAATAACACAATTTTGGAATTCGAATTTGTGGACAAAAATATACTTTTACCTTCACATCCTTCCAGATAGCATCAATAATATCATTAGGCACATTGTTCCAATCAAGAAAAGTAAGAGGAACAATGTTACTATTTCGCACAATGATGCCAAGTTGAGTTGTTAACTTAGCGACATTATCCCCTATTGGACAGTAATTTTCATCAAATTGTATATCCAGCTTTTTACCAGTACCCCACTCTTTAATGCCCTTGGCACATCCTCTACCACGCCTAGTCGAGGTTGATGAAGAACTAACATGACCTGCGAGATACAAAAACAATAAACAATATGCAATGGTAATAAACAAATGCAAATTTAAATAATGTGAATACAAATCGAATTCTTATACCTGATGTAGGCTGTGAAGAAGTCGAAGGGTCTGCAAAATACAATGAGAATAAACAAGTTATATATAATGAGCATAAATAAATGTATGTTTAAATAATTTTCATACAAATCAAAGCAAATTTATATACCTGCGGATGGCTCATAAGCTGATGACTCTAGTCGGGATGATAGCTGCTGTGGTGTCACTAATGGTGGTCGATGTGGTGGTACTAATGGCCCCTCAGATGGTGGTGGCACTAATGGCCTTTCCGATGGTGGCCGATGTGATGCCTCATCTGATGGTGGTGCTACTGATGTCCTGTTATGTAGCACATCAGACATCATGCGCCGGGGATGATCAGGCTTCCTCTTCCTTCCCATAATAATCTGCAAGCAATATAACATTAATTGATATTAGAAACATAGACAATGGTTTGTCATTAACTATAATATGACATTAATTGAACTAATACAATTACAAAGACAAAGTAAATTAAGAAATTGATGATTAACTACAACCTTGGCCTTAATTGAATTACTAATGTTGATTAAATATTAGCCTATTTGAACATCAATGCTTCTTCTCGCGCTTCCCTCACCCAACCAACTTCTTCATCACGAAGCATTATATTTTCTTCCAATTGTTGGCTCATGTATGGCTCGAATTGTGGATCAGTCGAACTCATATCAAATAAACCTCTTTGAGACATCTTCACCACGACTTACCAGTCTAGTTGTAACGGGTCTGCAACATACCAAACTTGCTCTGCTTGGGACGCCAAGATAAAAGGTTCATTGGTAATTCAATCATCTCGGTACAACAAATGATTGAAGTTCACCAACGTGAAATTGAAGACATCTTCTTTCTTTCCGTGAATGTTGTCAATCCAATCACACTTAAACAACACATGTTTCTTCTCATTGGAATATTGAATCTCAAAAATATCTGTCAATTGTCCATAATAGTACACAGACCCCACACGAGGATTCTTGTCTTTTCGACTAGCATAACTTATGGTATCTGCCTTCAAAGCTACACCACAATTTTGTGTGGCTCGACGATCATCCATGGCCTTCACTCGATACTGAAACCCATTCAGTATATACCCGTTGAACCTCCTTGCCAGGTTATGAGGACCATTTGCCAATAGAATAATCTCTTCAGAAAGTATGACATCAATAGTCCTTCGCAAAGTTTGGACCTATTTAACACAAAAATGTCAAATTTAAAATGTACATCGACTTAAGTAACTAGAATCTATAGAGTTAAATAAATACATGTTCCTTGAACCAAATGTGAAAAGTTTCAAAATGTTCACGCCGAAGCTGATGATCGTCGACATGATGCATTTTGAGCTTAAGTACTTTAAGGTGTTTGCTGTGTAGATTGAAATTTTAGCACTACAAAAAATTTTGTTGAAAATTCAGTAAAACATAATAAAATATTGAGTGAGTGACTTAACCTACTTTATGAATGGTTGAACCGCGCTTGTATTGAATAAGATGTACCGATGAGCTTGTACCCAAGAAGTATTATTAAGATAAAAGCTTGTGTTTTCACCAATAGCATGACCCAAATTATCAGCACCACTATAGTTCCTCACGGATCGACTAGATTTGGTTTCCACATGATTGAGATATTGTGCACAAAAATTCATGCATTCTTCCATAAGATATCCTTTAGCAATTGATCCTTCAGGATGAGCTCTATTACGCACGTATTGCTTCAAAGTAAGAAGATACCTCTCAATTGGATACATCCATCGAAACTGAATCGCTCCACCCAATAAGGCTTCATCAGCTAGATGTATAAGCAAGTGCTCCATTATATCAAAAAAACTCGGAGGAAATATTTTCTCTAGATGACAAAGTGTTACAGCGATATGATCTTGAATATATTGCAAATCCGTCGCACGATTCACTTTCGAACACAATTGTCTAAAGAAATTGCTCAATTCAATCAAGGGTTCAATTACATTCTTCGGTAACGATCTTCGAATAGCCAATGGAATAAGTTGTTGCATCAGAATATGACTATCGTGGCTCTTAAGACCCCCAATACTTCTATCATGTAAGCACACACGACGTGATATATTGGATGAATACCCGTCGGGAACTCTTACTTCCTTCAACACTTTCAAGAACAAATCTTTTTCATCCTTGGTCATCGTGAATTGTGCTGGTGGTAAATAAGCTTTATTCGACCCTCTTAACTGCAAATGTAGGGGTTTTCTAATATTCATATCTTGTAAATCACGCCGAGCATTAACACCATCCTTCGATCTTCTTGCAACCCCTAATATTGTCCACAACACATTGTCACAAACATTCTTCTCTATATGCATCATATCGAGGTTGTGTCTTATTAGATTGTGCTCCCAATATAGCAATTCATAAAAGATACTCTTTTTCTTCCAGCTGTGGGTGCGATGCCCAACTTTCTCCTTCTCTACCTGTCTTCTATGCCTCTCCTTAAGGTCATCCCTCTTGTATAATACCCTTAGATTCTAATTGTAGCAACATCTTAGTTCCAGACAACAATTTTGGTTTGAGTCTGACTTCCCAACTACCATCAAATGATACTTTATCTTTCCGGAATTTATGGCCAGTAGGTAAAAATCTGCGATGACCCAAGTATGATTGTTTCCTCCTATGCTTCAACCAACACGATGTAGTTTCCTTATTACAACAAGGACATGCATATTCACCTTTAGTGCTCCATCCTGACAAGTTTGCGTATGTAGGAAAATCACTAATTGTCCACAGTAAAGCTGCATGCATTTGAAACATTTGATTTGTTGATGCATCAAATGTTGACACACCCTCATTCCATAGTTCTTTCAACTCCTCAATCAACGGTTGCATATACACATCAATCTTGTCACCAGGTCCTTTCGGGCCATCAATAAGCACGGATAAAATTAGAAATGGTTGCTTCATGCACATCCATAGCGGCAAGTTGTATAGAATGAGCACAATAGGCCAAGTGCTATGAACTATGTTCATCGTCCTGAATGGGTTAAAACCATCAGATGCTAAGCCAAGCCTTACACTTCGACAATCATTACTAAAGTCAATATTCCGACGGTCAAAATCTTTCCATGCAAGGGAGTCAGCAGGATGCCTGAAGACACCATCATCAGTTTGTTCCTCTGCATGCCATCTCATTAACTTGGCCGTCTTGGATGACATAAACAACCTCTGCAACCTTGACTTTAAAGGAAAATACCTCATCTGTTTTGCAGTTATTTGTTTGCCACCTTTGTTAGGACCATTTGAACCACCATCACCATTTGATTTCCATCTAGAACTGTTGCATATGACACATTTATCAAGATTGGCATCCTTGTTTCGAAACAACATGCAACTGTTGGGACATGCATCCCACGTCTTATACGTGAAGCCCAAATTTGTTGTGACCTTTTGAGCTTTATAATATGAGTCTGGGAGTTTCACACCCAACGGGAATGCCTCATTCAATAACTCAAGCAACATGTCAACAGACTTGTCTGTCCACTGATTAAGCACCTTCAAATGTAGAAGTCGAACAATGAATGACAAAGATATGAACTTCTGACAACCCGGATACAATTCACTTTGTGCATGTTGAAGAAGTTTGAAATACTTTGCAGTCTCTGCATTTGGACCGAGCTGGGGTTCAGATGCATGGGGATCAGGCCCCTGTGGTTCATCACCCTTAACACTTGTACCGGCATGTGGATTTCCCATAGCCCCTTGTATCATTCCAATCATATCATCCACAATGTCTAAATTAGCTAATGTTTCATTCTCTTGATTACCATGCAGAGATACGTAAGATTCCCCATGATTAATCCAATGTTTGTATTTTTAAAAAAAACCATTCAAAATCAGATACTCCCGTACACCCTCTCGTACAAAATAGTATCGATTCTCACACTTCCTACACGGACAACTGATCATCGAACCTTCAACCCTATTGGTATAGGCAAACACAAGGAATTCATCAATCCCATTAATGTATTCACTCGACATCCTATTTGGCAAATCAATCTAACTTTTATCCATCATCTGTACACATCCACAAAAATATCTCATCAAATTACAAGGGGGAATGGCGGTGGTTGTAACCAACCAATTAAAACCAGTTGAGGACTCACGCCCACACCATTCTTCTCTTTTTTTAGGTCAAATTACACTTTCTCCTTTTTTTATGGTTATTTTTTATTTTGATTTTTAAATTTCATTTTATTTTGACATTTCATATTTCAAGTTTTTTTTAAAAAAAATTTACTCCTAAAATTATTTTTTGTTTAAAAAAATTTACTCCTAAAATTATTTTTTGTGAGAGACCAATCCAAACCAAAGGTACCCACAGAAAAAATACAGGACAGCTTCAATCGAATTAACAAAACCAAAAAACCCTCTGTTGCATTGAGAATTCATTAGCAACACAACAAATTATCTCCAATACAAAGAGAATAAGCATCACAACAAAACCTATCATCACATCTAAGTCGACACGAAAGGATTTTCTAATCATATGCAGCATCAACCAACAGCAATGGTTGACAAGAATTCAACCAATAGCTATGCATACAACAAAGAACTTACAAGAGGCACCACGCCTCCCACAACCACATCAATCATTAAGCCTTAAACCAAAATAGTTATGACATGCAGAATCCTACCTACAACAGCATCCACAACTACATCCTATCATAAGAACCAATTTCTTAAGTTTACTTGCCCACAATTTATTGACTAATTAAAAAACTTATTTTATAATTTAATGCACAAATTAATTGGACTCCTATATGAATTAAAGTTCTAAGAAACCTCTATCTTGGATAAGATACAAGGTTTCAATGGAGGTCAATCGCAACCTATACTACACTGGGATTTGTACTTAATTATTTTTCCTCATTTCTGTAATACTTTTGTTCAAAAATAAATAATAAAATAAACAAGAGAGAGAAAAAGGGGGGGAAAAAAGAAAGAAAAGAAATCTTTATATTTTACTTGTGCGTGTGCATATTTTTCAAATATATACACAAAATTCTAAATACGCTTCTATTTTCATCTCAATCCTAGTAATAAAACTAGTGTAAGTACTTTCATTGTAGATGAGTATGAAAACTTCCATATTGATTAATTAATCAGGACCAATATTGTGCAAGAATAAGAATAAAAATTAGAAACTAATTTAGAAAGTAGCATGACAAATTGCTCCAAAGGCCACTGTAATCCTGATCTTGTTCCATAACTAACCTTCCTTTTAGAGGAGAGAGAGAGAGAGAGCATACATCAGAGTCGCCATCATCGAAGAGCCATCGCCTACTCGCCATTCGTCATTGTCGTTGCCGCCAAGACCACCGCCAAATTTCTTCGTCGCTCGTTGGGGGATTTTGGGGGAAAAAATTTGGTTTCAAACAATTAGGGATTTCGATCCTATACTGATCGAGCAGTAAGATGAAAAGGAAGAGGGGGGACATTTTTTTTTTTTAGTTTTTGCGACGGTAAGTTTTAAACCGTCACAAATGGTACAAAATTATTAATAAACCGACGCCGTTTTAGTAATTCTTTTTTCGCGACGGACATTTGCCGTCGCAAATTGTCGAGTATTTGCGACAGCACGCTTATCCCGTCTCAAAAAAAAATGTTTTGGCGACGGCTTAAAACGTCGTTGCTAATACTTCCGCATTTATTACCTACCCGTGCAGTTTTTTTTACTGATGGTTAAACCCCGTCGCTAAAACTCCTTTTTTGCGACGGTATAACCTACCGCCGCAAAAACCTATTTTTTGCGACGGTAAACGCGCCGTCGCAAATGCTTCCGTGTTTTTTACCCTCTTTTCTTATAGTGAGACCTGAGTTTACCTGGGAACAACCGCAATTTAGCATTGAACGTCCACACTTTTTGGTGAGGCTTGAAGGACTTATGAGAAATGTTTATCATGAAATGCCTTAGTCCTAGCCTTGTAAATTTTGGAGCTCTCATATGCATCATTGTGGAGCTCCTCTAACTCATTAAGTTGGAGTTTTCAGTGGTCACCGGCTTTGGCCATATCAAAATTGAACTTCCTAATGGCCCACAAAGCCTAGTGTTTTAACTCAACAAGGAGATGACACGGTTTTCCAAACACAATCCTATATGGAGACATCCCGATGGGTGTCTTATATGCAGTGCAATAGGCCCAAAGTGCATCAACCAACCTAGTGGACCAATCTTCCCTATCGGGCCTCACAATTTTCTCGAGGATGTGTTTAACCTCCCTATTAGACACCTCTACTTGACCACTAGTGTGGGGATGCTAGGGAGTACCAACTTTGTGAGTGATCACATATTTGCGCACCAATGCCTCAAAGAATCGGTTGTAAAAATGTTTGCCACCGTCACTAATTATGGCACGTGGGAACCTAAAACGACAGGAAATGATCTCATGAAGGAATTGAACCACAACTTTTTGGTCATTCATTCTGGTGGTCACTGCCTCCACTCACTTGGAGACATAGTCCACAGCCACCAAAATGTATTCAAATCCAAAAGATGATGGAAAGGGACCCATAAAGTTGATGCCCCAAACATCAAAAATCTTAACAATCAAAATAGGGGTCATTGGCATCATATCTCGCCATGACATAGAACCCATGTGTTGACAACGCTCACAAGCTCTAAAGAAGTTATGGTCATCTTTGAAGGTAGAGGACCAGTAGAACCTACATTCTAAAACCTTAGCAGTCTTTTTCTGCCCACTGAAATGGCCGCCACATGCATGAGAGTGACAAAAGGTGAAAATGATATGGGTTTCACTCCCAGGCACACAACGCCAAATCACTTAATCTGGACAATACTTGAACAATTTCGGGTCTTCCCAGAAATAGTGTTTGATTTATGAAAAAAATCGGTCTTTGTCTTGCTTAGACCAAGTTTTCGGAATTTGACCAACCGCCAAGTAATTCACTATGTGAGCAAACCACAGAAGGGTCACATGTGATACCACAAGAAGTTGCTTGTTGAGAAACGAGTCATGCAAGGCTAATGGATCACTCGTCTGCTCAATAAAGATGCTAGATAAATGATCCGCAACTACATTCTCGGATCCCTTCTTGTCCCAGAGGTCAAACTCCTGAAAGAGTATAATCCACCTAATCAACCTAGGCTTAGTCTATTTTTGGACAACAAGTACCGCAAAGCGACATGGTTTGTGAACATAATGACTTTAGACCCTAGGAGGTAGGACCGAAACTTATCAAGTGCAGAGACAATAGTTAGTAACTCTTTCTCAGTGGTAGTGTAGTTTAATTGAGCATCAGAAAGAGTACGACTAGCATAGGATATAACATGGGGCACTTTATTCACCCTTTGGCCCAAGATGGCACCGAGGGCATAATCAAATGCATCGCACATGATTTTGAAAGGAAGGGACCACTGAGGAGATTGCATGATAGGGGCTGAAGAAAAGGTCACTTGCAGTCTTTCAAAGGCATTAAGACATGCCTCATCAAAGACAAAAGGTGCGTCCTTAACAAGTAAACTACACAAAGGAAGGGATATTTTACCAAAATCTTTGATGAATCAATGGTAAAAACTTGCGTGCCCTAGGAAAGACTTAACTTGATGCACATAATTGGGTAAAGAAAGGCCTGCAATAAAGTCAACCTCCATACCTCGAGGGGACACAATGTATCCCAACACTATACCCTCGCGAATCATAAAACAACTCTTCTCCCAACTCAAAACTAGGTTTGTCTCCACACATTGAGTAAGTACTTTAGTAAGTTTTGGAGACACTCTTCAAAAGACGACCCAAACACAAAGAAGTCATCCATGAAGACCTCTATGAATTTCTCCACCATGTCAGAGAAGATAGCCATCATGCACTGTTGAAAGGTTGCTGGTGCATTGCAAAGCCCAAAGGGCATTCGGCGATAGGCAAAAATGTCAAAAGGACATGTGAATGTGGTATTTTCTTGGTCAGCGGAGTACACCGGGACTTGATTATATCCCGAGTAACCATCAAGAAAACAATAAAAATCCTGCCCCGCTAACCTCTAAAGAATTTGATCAATAAATGGCAAAGAAAAATGATCCTCCCTAGTCATAGAATTCAATCGCCTGTAATCAATGCACACTCGCCACCCAATAATGGTTCGTGTGGGGACTAACTCTCCTCGCTGATTCTCAACAATAGTGATACGCGATTTCTTGGGCATCACTTACGTGGGACTCACCTACTTTCAATCCGAGATGGGGTATATAACACCTGCATTCAACAATTTTAATACCTCCTTTTTCACCACCTCTTTCATATTGGGATTAAGCCTCCGTTGCATTTCACGAGGTTTGGTGTCGTCTTCTAAATGTATATAATGCATGCACACGGAGGGATCTATCCCTCGCAAATCAACCATCGACCACCCTATAGCACTCCGATGTGCCATGAGACTACTCATTAATTGACTATACTTCTCTGCAGTCAAGTTAGATGCAATGATGATAGGTAAAGTATCCTTTGGCCTTAAAATACATACTTGAGTGTGGCCAGGAGTGGCTTCATCTCAAGTGTTGGTGGTGTCACTAGAGATAGTATGACAAACTCTCTAGACAGAGGAGAAAGGGACTCAAACCGGGCTTTCCATGGAGGAAAATCCAGTGTAGAAGAAGAATTAAATAAGGCATTCACCTCCTCCACTGACCCATCAATATCAAAATTTTCAAACCCAAAATGAGCTAAACAAGCCTCTAGAGGGTCCTCGACAAGAATGGAGGGTAAAGCCTCCTCCACAATCCCATCCACAACATCCACAAATAAACACTCTTCTCTCTCATGGGGTTGTTGGGATACTTGAAAAACATCGAGTTTCATTTGCATATTCCCAAATGAAACTTCCATAACCCCGGTACAACAATTTATGCATGTATTGGCCGTAGCCAAGAAAGGTTGACTTAAGATCACTGAGATTTGCTTCCTAGAGCTGGCTACTAGTTCCATATCTAAGACTAAAAAATCAACAGGAAAATAAAACCTATCGACCTTTACTAGCATACCCTCAATCATTCCACCTGGCACTTTGAGGGACTAGTCAGCCAACTGAAGAGTAACAGTAGTGGACTTCAACTCGCCAAGCCTAAATTTCTTGTACACAGAGTACGTTAACAAATTGACACTAGCCCTTAAATCTAACAAGGCCCTATCAATGAAATGATCCCCTATATACATGCAATGGTTGGGGCACCAGGGTCTTTAAGCTTGGAGGGTGTGTCATTCAATAAAATGAAGCTTACTTGCTCATGAGTATGAACTTTTAGGACACGTGTGTCCTAGATTTACGCTTTTGCGTACAAAGGTCCTTCAAAAATTTAGCATAGGAGAGTACTTGCTTAATTGCCTCCAACAAGGGGAGGTTGATTTTAAATTGTTTAAAAACCTCCATCGTCGCTTCCATGGATGCCGCCTTCTTATTGAAAAGGGACAGTGTCTCAAGGCATTAGGGAAATGGTGCCTTAGGCACATATGGTGCCTTGGGCTCATGTAAAGTGCTAGGGGCTAAGTCATTGCCCTTAGGTGTCTCTCCCTCACCCTTGCTCTCTTTGGGTTGACCACCATGATCACCCTTCTTAGCCTTAGTTATATCATACGCAATCGGCCGAGGCTCTAACTCTCTCCCACTTCTCAAAGTAATCACCACTTGCACCTACTCACGGTGCTTTCCATTCCCACCTATATTGACCCTTAGGGTTGATCACAGTCTAACTTAGTAATTTTCCCTCCTCTCTCATATTCATCTTATTAGCCATTTGACCTAATTAGGCCTCTAACTTGGCAATGGAGTGAGTATGTAAGTGAACTACTGGTGCTAATCCCTTAAGTTCTGAGAGAACTTCTAACACCTATGTCTCAAAGGCCGAGTTGCCTTGAGGAACATGCGGGGGTTGTGGTTGTCGGTAAGGTTGTGGTTGTCGGTAAGGTTGTGGGAGTCAATAAGGTTGTGGTGGCTGGTAGGAAGATTAGTTGGCAAAATTATTAAAATTCTGCCTTGGTGGTGGAGGATTGTAAGAAGTGCCTTGTGAAGGAGGTCTCCATGAAAAATTAGGGTGATTTCTCCATCCCGGATTATATGTATTGGAATATGCGTCATTACCCAAGTTAGAGAATCCTTGAGCCGCATTCACATGCTCTTGGACTAACTCCAAAAATTGTGATGCCGAAGGGCACTCACTTAAGTCGTGAGCAGGGCTCGCACATATAGCACATGCCTCGTGAAATTGAGGCTGATCTTGTTGTGTAGGGGCATGTCCCGCAGCTAATAATTGGTCCATTTTTTGGGATAATGCCTCTACCTGTTGGGCTAACTCTAAGTTTTGCCTTACCCCATAAATGCCCTCTCTTTTTGGGGCTCCAATTACTGGTTGTCGGACTTGTCGAGCTGCGGAAGCATGGTGAAGAGAATTATCACTTAAGTTCTCAAATAATTGTCATGCCTCGCTTTCATTTTTGGACATAAATGTCCCACCACAAAAAGAATCCACCATTTGGCAGCGAAGCTCAGTTAAGCCATAGTAAAAGGTCTGCACAAGTTGCCAATTAGGCACTTGGTGGGGGAGGACACTGTTGAAGAAGGTCACAAAGTCTCTCCTATGTCTCATGAAATTGCTCACCATCAATTTGAGCAAAATTGGTAATGACTCGCCTGAGTTGGTTAGTCTTACCAATGGAAAAGTACTTCTCCAAAAACCTCTATTGTAATTGGTCCCAAGTTGTGATTGAATTAGCAGGTAAGGAGTTCAGCCAGTGTTTGGCTTTGTCCTTTAATGAAAATGGAAACAAACGCAACATTAGGGTCTCATTAGTGAAATTTTGGATCCTCACTGCAGAGCAAATTTTCAGAAATTCATTCAGATGTTTGTAAGGGTCATCATGAGCTAGTCCATGAAATGATGGAAGCATCTGGATGGTGCTGGACTTAATCTCATAATGCGTAGCAGTGGTGTCGAGTAACTGAATGCATGATGGTGATGTATATGCAATGGGTGTAAAGTAATCCTTAAGGGTCCAGTTGGGCCAGTTAGGCCATTCAGATTTTCCATCTCTATTGGTTCAAAGTATGGATAAGGGTATTCAAGCCTAGAAACACGGGCAGAGACTCTAAGTTTCCTAAGAGTCATTTCTAGTTCAAGGTCCAAATTCCACAATGCAGGGCCACAAGAACTGCGCCCGTGCATGCACTACTCACACACACACTAAGTTCCGACTCTGTGCACTAGGTTATGAAAGCAAAAATACCAAAGAAGAGAATACTCACAACGATTTAACGAAAACGCTTTCCTTATAGCCATTGGATTGCAATACATTTTGGAGATCGAACCAGAGGATCTGCACTTTTGTAATAGAGCAAAACACAGAGGATTGTACCCATTTTTATTTAAATTAATAAAATTAATTATTTGTGCATGCTTGATGTGTAGACGTTATCCCCAATTTCCACTTAAGCTCTCTAGTTGTAGCACTTTGGTGCTTTGCTTGCGAGTATTTGCTTTTCTTTTCTTTTTTTTCAAGCACTTTGGTGTTGTAGTTTGTTTTTAAAGCTCAGTTGCGCTCCACTTGCACTTCGGTGATAGCTTCACTTGCAAACACTCTGTAGACTTAGCAACACAAAAATATAAAATCCTAAACTGAAAATTAAAATCAGAATGTAACTTTAAATTACTCAATTTCACCAGAAGTTCCCGGTAATGGCGCCAAAATTTGATGGGTCGTTTCATATACCAAAAATAAATACTAAACTATATCAAATTCTTTAGAATAATGGTAAGTCCATGTATCAATCACAGGGGCAAACGAGAAATTAAACTGATTTAATTGCTAGATTCCTAAATTAATTTTGATTAAAAAAATTGATGGATATTATGACTAAACAAGAATTAAATGAAATTGAATAATTAAATTGATAATTAAAATTAGGGTTTGATATATTAATTTTTGGGAAAAATCCTATGGCAAAGAATTCACCACTGACCGCATAAATGAGATTTAACATCAGTCATTAATTGCAATCCGGTTTGAAATACTCAATATTTCACAACTATAAGTTTGAAATATTGATCAAGAGGGTTGTTGCATTCAACGTACAGGCACGAATCATCCCGAGTAGCACGAGGCATTTGCTCTAAACTATGGTAGCAACACGACTCGCCTCTCGTAGCATGACTCGTCTCGTACTTTGAACACAAATACAAAGAAAACTAATGTATGAAAAACATTAAACAATCATAGAGAGTAAAATACTTGGAGAGATGAAAAAAATAATTATTATAAACTTCTAAAATGTCCATACATTTATTCAAACCGTTTCACAATCAAAGCTCAAGAAAAATCCCTTTGCATGGCTAGGGTTTCATCAAAACTCTAAAAAAGAAGAGTCTAGCCACTCATGGAGGAGTGGAAAGAGGAAGAAACCTCCATGAAAGTTCTTCTTAAAGCTTAAGGAAAAATCACTTTTTCAAAACCCTAGCCTCTATTTCCTTAGAATAATTTTCGAACCCTCTTTCAGTCTCCTCTTTTTCCTTTTATTCCTAGCAAAAGAGCCTTAAAATTTCATCCACGCAATTGTAGGTGGGCTGCTGGAGCGCCCATGTAAGCCACTCGAGCGATGGTGGGCCTTACGTGCGGTGAAGCTTGGCCGTGCGTGCAGTGAGGTGGCTAGCTCAGATTTTTTGCTTCTTGTCCAGAGAATATGCTTTCGTGTCCTTTTTTTTATTTATTGAATTTGTGTATTTCCTGCCAAATTTATACAAGTGCACAAAACACATCATCTCCATCAAATAAACAAAATTGAAAGACTATAAATGTAACTTAAGCGACCTCAACATGGTACTTTTCGGCCCACATCAATCTCTAATGATGTGAAATAGGGAGAAAATAGAGATAGAGAGAGAAGTATGGGTCCTCCCTTGACATGATCCATTACATATCATTAAGGTGGATTGGGGGTAATCAATTACAGCTCCAAGCATTTTTCATTATATATATATATATATATTTCAACCATACTTTCTTTTTTTTTTTTTTGATATGTGGAAAGTTTTGATTAGTCAATAAAATTTATTAGGCCATAAAGAAGCTATTTGATATTCTCAAAATACAACATGTATCTATTCAATAATAAAAAATATATTTTTGAATAGTACTTATGGTTATCACATTAATGTAATTTAATTTAATTATTGTTTTATATACCATTATTGCTTTAGTAAAAATGAAATTGATTAGATGTGGTATTGTTGACTTTTTTGGCTTCCGAAGATTAGAAATGTAATTTGACCATGCCAATAAAGATCAATAAGTCCTTACAGAAATAGTAAATGCCAACCAATTAATTAGATAATTGTTTCGAAATTCTTTTAACCTCAATAAAGCAAACTTTTACTGGTAATTGGTTTTAGGAGAAAACTCAGAAGAATTAATCAAAAGAGTAAAGGAAGGAGGGAGATAACAGTGTCAAAAATTGAATTTCATTAAGTAAACAAATGTTTACAATAGTACCTTCACACTTCTATAGTTTCAAATGGAATTATAGCAACGAACAGACTAACCTAAAACTACTTCTAAGAAATTGAAATGCAATGCAAGAAAGTAAAGAACTGGAAGAAAAAAATATAAAGTAATAATTATTTGGTTTCTAAATTTGGTTATGCTCCCCCAAATGTAGCCATCAATGACTATTTATAGGAAAAAATTTCAAGCAATAACTATCTAATAACCACCTAAAACTATCTACTGTTTCACTTTCATTCTCACAATGCCACATATCCCTTCATATCTTCCATTAAGTCACTTTGTCCATTATATTTGTCACATGTGCTTTAACTTCTTCCACCTTGTCTTCCATGTTCCACCAGTAAGACCATTAACTTTGTAACTTCTCTTAACTCTTGATTGATCAAGAAAATATCATGTGTTTTGCAATAATAATAATAATAATAATATTACTATTTATAATGTCAACGAGTATGCCTTCACAAAAATTTCACTTTTATTGAACAATTTTCACTTAAAACAGCTAACTAGTTACATTTTAAGTCAAATTAAAACTAGCAAAACTTGTCATGAGCCGGTTGTAATATTTTCTCATCTCATTAAGATCACTATATTTTTATTAAAATTTTATTTTAATTCTTATGCCTTTACAGAATCTCACATTAAATTTCTTTACATTAATAAATTTCTGTCAACCCAACCCATTAATGGTAGATAAACATAATGGTGACATATTTCTGTTTAGTAGATATTTTATAACCAAAAAATAAAAATATATAATAAAGTTTAACATACATCTGAAAGTACCATAGACACAATAGACGGGCCACCTCCTTCCGCCATAGTGACTTCGTTTGGGAAGCCCAATTTGAGGGTTTTTTTTTTTTAAGTCACAAAAAATAAAATAAATTTTTTAATTTAATAAGATAAAATATTACATACAATTTATAATCATTAAAAACTCTTCCCAAATCATGTTTTTTAACCCCAGACTAAAATATTCAAAAAAGTTAAAAAACTAAAAAGCCAACCTACTTCCCAAACAAACCCATTATACAAAAAAGCTAATTTAGAGAAGAAATAAAAATAATGCTAACAATTCAGAAGATAAAATGATACATCAAATTGGTTTAGGGAGACATTACAATTTGATTTAAATAATAAAAAATTAATCATATAACATCATTCTTCTAACAACTGGGGTTATTTGAGATATTCTAAATAAGTGTACTTTTTAATTTTTTATGAAATATAGATTGGGTTTGAAGTGATATGGTAAAGAGGTAATGTAATTTAAATAAAATGATGTAATTTAAATAAGGGTTTGAAATGATATGGTAAAGAGGTAATGTAACTTAAATAAGATGATATAATTTAAATAAGGTAATAATTTTTTGACTTTTTTTTAAAAATGTCAAACATAAGAATTTATAAAATGATTACAAGATGACACACACCATAAAAAATTGATTAATCAAACATTATAATTTTTTATTAAAAATATATTACTAATAAAAAAGAACACGTGACAGTGTTTGATTTGAGGTGCTCACACGTTTTGAGTTATGAACGCTCCGCCATGGAGCGTGGCATCAGGGCCGTTCTTTTACCACTCCCATCTATAAAAACAGCTGTTTCGCCCTTCTTTTATCTTCACAAATTGTCTCTCTTTTCCCCTTCAAACCCTGTCGCGATTCCCCAAACTCCGAACACAAAACATGGCTCCCAGAGATAAAACAGCCACTATAGCCGCCGTCAACGGCGGCGGAGTTGTCAACGGCAAGGAAACTCGCTACAGAGGCGTGAGAAAGAGGCCGTGGGGACGGTACGCCGCCGAGATCCGAGATCCCGGCAAGAAGAGCCGCGTCTGGCTCGGCACCTTCGACACAGCTGAGGAGGCGGCGCGTGCGTACGATACGGCGGCGAGGGAGTTCCGCGGTGCCAAGGCTAAGACTAACTTCCCTACCCCATCCGAACTTGTTCTCACCGCCGCCGCGGCCAACAACAACAACAACAAGATCACCGTCGTCAACACCACTCGGAGCCCTAGTCAGAGCAGCACCGTCGAATCGTCGAGCTACGCGGCGCCGATCGCGGCCGTTCCTCTCCCTCCGCCGTCGCTCGATCTAAACCTGTCGCATATCGGCGGCGCCGGAGCACACTTCTCCGGCGTTTTCCCGACGGGGCGTCCGATTTTCTTCTTTGACGCTCTCTCGCGATCCGAGACCTGGAATAACCACCTTAACATGTACAGATTCGACCGGAAGGCCCCGAATTTTCACCCTACCGTCGCCGGAGGTGTCCAGAGCGACTCCGATTCTTCCTCCGTCGTAGATAATAATGACGCTGACCGTAGTCCGTCGAGCAAATTCCTCCACGGTCTCGATCTTAACCTGCCTCCGCCGGAAGATGCCTGATCTCGCCGGAACCTCCATTTCTGCCGGCAAACTTCCGATCATCGTTCCGTTATAACTTCAATCCTTTTGTTTCCGAATTGAAACAGAAAAACAAAAAGAGGTTTTTTTTTTTTTTTTTTTTTTAAGTGAGAGAATCTAGGGAGAGAGTCACCCTCACGATCGACCGATGTGCTGATATAAATATTTATGTAAATATAGCATAACCAACCTCTCTTTTTTGCAATTGAGAATTTGAAATAAATTTCTCAGACGTTGGTTACGATATCTTTGTTTGTAGTTAGTATAGATCTGTGTTCTCTCTGTTTCGATTAAACAATTCTATAAAAACACAAACTTAATCATTTCGATTATTGTTATTATCCATTTCGTTTCGACTTCATTGTTCTGGTTTGAATAATGACTCTGCGCACTGCGCACAGGAGATAAAGGCGTACGATAGCAAAGGTCCCCCCCCCCCAAAATAGTTGTACGGACAGCGCACTAGAAGGGAGGCTATTATTTTTGCGATTGACTGAGCGAATATGTATTACACGGATCTCGAGGAAAGGGGGGTGATCTGACGGCTGAAAATGAATATGATAAAGTATAGGCCCGTGAAGAGTGTTTTATGATAATTTTTTGTCTGGTTATTATAATAATAATTTTTTTTTTGTAAAAATAAAGACGGCACCGCACCGACAAGTTACCGGACCACAAGGGGCCGGTTGTTTTGGGGGCGAGGGAGTGGGGTCCACGAATTATTCTGTTGTTGACGAGATACGTGTCGGTATTCTCTAATATCGTCACGTGTAACTCCACCGTCCGTTTTGGGGAAACGTCAGTCTTGCCCTCCTAACTTTATAGCATTAGTAGGGATTGTTTGTGATGACATAAATAAGTGTATTTTTTATTTTTTTTATAAGAAGATGTGTAAAAAAATAGAAAGGTGATGTGATAAAAAAAAGATAAAAAGATAAAAAATGTGTACTTATTTTAGGTAGTCAAACTTGAGCTTAGTAATAAATGTATTTCTATTTGAATGCTACATTTTTTGTTTTTCTTAATTTTCTTTTAAAATGATATTTTATTTTTGTAATTTTTACAAAAAAAAAAAGAAAATAAAAAAGAAAAAGAAAAAGAAAAGAAAGTGGCGCTTTTTCTACCTCATTTTGTATAACTTTAAATATTATAAGAAAAATGCTTGGGACCTCTAATTAGAGGTATCACTAGTGATGTGGCAATGGGTTTCATCCACTGACACATCAATGTTGTGTCTTGGTTTTTTTTTTTTTTTTTTTTTTTTTTTTTGCCTTTTCCACCTCATTAGAGGTGTGTTTAGAGCCTCTAAATTAGAGGTCTCTAGTATTGTTGATATTATAAATACGATGATATTTATCAACAATGTTTTGGAACTCTAAATTGGGAACACTAAAACATCACTAATGATGTGGCACAGGAGGCCCCACCAAAGTGATGTGATGTTTTGGCTTGAGTTTGTTTTTTTTTTTTTTTTTTAGTCTATTAGTGTTATTAGTGGTCAAAAAATTAGTGGGATGAATCACCTTTGTCAGATTAAGTTTTAGTTTAAATGAGATCATGATTATAATGAATTGGATAATGAAATTATTAACGTGATGGTCTTAGATTGAAAATATAAAATAAAATGTTATTATTTATATATTAGTATAGTAATATTAGGGGTGATTTAGAAAATAAGTGAATTTTTTGACTTTTTATGAAATATGAGTTGGGTTTGGATTGAGTTTGAAGTGATATAGTAGAGAGATAATGTAATTTAAATAAGATGATGTGACTTAAATAAGATAGTGAATTTTTGACTTTTTATGAAATATGAGTTGAGTTTAGATTGAGTTTGAAGTGATGTGGTAGAAAGATAATATAACTTAAATAAGATGATGTGAGTTAAATAGGATAGTAATTTTTTGACTTTTTTAATACATGACAAATAATGTCTTAGTTTCGTTAAATTTATAAATTTTTGTTACAATTTTTATCACTTATCACATAATTTTATTATTTTTATAAAGTAAAAGGATAAATTTGTCTTTTAATCATAAATTCATGTGACTGAATTGGCAATTGAATGTTAATCCTATCGTGGAGGAACCATGACATTCTTCTAGGTGGGATATATGGAACCACTAGTCTAATCATATCCCCAAACCCCCTATCAAATATGGCGATAGGATTTGATTGGGATTAATGTAATTTATGGTAATAAAAAAAAGTTTATTTGTACAAATGTAGTGAAAAATAACACCAACTTTAAAGAATGGCACAATAATACTAATGATGATTGTTCAAATATTTTTATTTTGTCGCCATATAGGTGTAAAAAATGTATAAAAATTGTAAAAAGATGTAATGTGTATTGAATTTTTAATAAGTCTAAAGAATAATATTAGGTATGTTGAAAGAAATCTCATAAAATATTTTATGAACATTTTTCATCATTTGATTAGTGTATGTGTTTTATTATGTGTTTAATCTAATAATAGAAAATTTTCATGATATTTTTTTCATGATACCTAACATTACTTAAGTCAATATACAATCAAACTCAAAATAAGACACTTGTATGTAATCTTTGTATTCCTAACATTAGTAAAAAATAATTTACAAACAAATAAAAAATATTATAAATATTAGCAAATAATAT
The DNA here is from genome assembly GCA_025200525.1 of Camellia lanceoleosa. NCBI lineage: Eukaryota > Viridiplantae > Streptophyta > Magnoliopsida > Ericales > Theaceae > Camellia > Camellia lanceoleosa. The sequence goes on along the minus strand of CM045762.1, from coordinate 28,562,282 downwards.
AAATTTTTTCATTGATGTGTAATTAATTTTTTTCTGAACCAACTGTTCAAAATTGTCCCTTGATAATATTAGGCGCACATAAAATTGAAAAGAAAAATGCAAAATAAAACGCGTGTAGCTCAAATTCATATTGGGTGTGATTCATCATAAATTTTTATGATGAATTTGATGTGTTAAAATATAATAAGTATAGTATTATTTAACATAAATGATTTGTGCACACAAATTGTGTGCACACAATGCCCCCAATTTTTTAGTTTTTTGTTTTTTTTTTTTTTTTTTTTTTTTTTTTTTTTTTTTTTTTGGAAAATTTTGGGGGGGCACAATTTGAAAACTCTCCCAATTCTTTTTTTTTTAATTTTTTCATAAATTTTTGACTGTCTTTTCACATTTTTTTCAGGTTGGAAATTATAATTTTGACCCTTGAAGTTTGCTCAAAAAAATTTAAATTTTTTAACATTTAATTTTATTGTTTAAGTTCTCAAACTTAAATAAGGTATGTGGTCAAAGTAATTAATCAGATGAGAAAATCTAAGATATCTTTGTGCTCGTTTGGCATGCGAGTTCAGATGAAATTGGAGCTATTTTAATCATAAAAAAATAAAGTGTCCTTTTGAAAACATAGTAAAAAGTTAAGTTTTTGAACATTTGTCCAAAAACGTAAGTGCTAAAAACGCAACAAAATTGGTTTGGAAAGTGCCAAAAATGCAAGTGTAAAATTACAAATTAGGGCCTATGACAAAAAAATAAAAAAATAAATTTCATATGTTAGATAAGGGTTTTTGGTCATTTTAATTTGATTTGACACCATAAACAAATATTAAACTAAAAAATAAAAAGTCAACTTTTTATCAACTTTCCAAATCACTTTTCAAAAAGTTAAAAAATTTGGTAAAAAGTCAAAAGTCAGCTTTTTATCAACTTCTCAAAACACCGCAAAATATACTTTTTAACTTTAGGTTAAAAATTGTCACATTCAAATTATAATCATTACATTTTTTCTCTTATAAAAATAAAAATAAAAATCAAAAAGCGTATCCCAAAATTAAAAAGTTAAAAAATCAATTCACATAACAGCCAAGCCAATCTTATTTTAAATTGTAAATTTAGGATGTAATATAATAGTTTTGCTCACAAATTGAAGCGAATAATCTAATTATAAAATTGAAAGACATTAATAAAAAAAAAAAAACTAAACTTTGACACACAAGATGATAGTGATCTCATTATCAATAATATTTTGGAAATAATATTCCCTCCCCTTTAGTTTCTTATGCTTTATTTTTAATATGAAAAAAATAAGTGGATATGATTAAATCACAATAAATATTCAGAATACTTGTGACTATGGGCTCCACATCATCAATAATGTTTGGGAAATAATGGCCATAACCTTTTTACTTATTTCACTTTTTAAGAAAAAAAATATGTGCATATAAGTAATCAAAAAAAATTCAAGAATATCACAAAATCTAATAATTATGATATATACATGTGTTCAAATCAAGTGCAAAGATTATTAGGATAGTGAAAAATACCAAATTCTTAGCGATCAATCAAACTATATATTTGAATTCGAGTATAAAAATTTCATTCTCCTAATCAAAAATAAAAATATTGTGTATGGTATTTTTTTAGTAATTTATTGAAATTGGATATTTAGGCTTGGTTTGGTATAATCAAAAAAAGGTCAAAAAGTCACTATTCTATTTAAGTCACATCATCTCTCTATCACATCATTTCAAACCCAACCCATACTCAACTCATATTTTATAAAAATTCAAAAAATACATTTAGGCCAAGTTTGGAAAGATAAGAAAAAGTCAAAAAATTACTCAAAAAGTTAAAAAGTTAACACTATTAATAAAAAATCAACAATTATGGCTGCACAACTCCCAATCTTAATTTTTCCCTACAAACCAATTTTAACCATTTTTTAATACACATTTTTTCATAAAAAGTCAAAAAGTTAATCCAAACATTCATATTTTTTTCTTCAATTTTTTAGTCTAAAAAGACAAAAAATGCAACACCCCAAACAACCCTTTTTGGGATGTCCTAAATAAATATATTTTTTATCTTGTTACGAAAAGATGTATAAAAAAATGATGTGATAAAAAAAAGATTAAAAAATAAATTATTTTTTAGTTAAATTATATCTCAAACAACCTCTTTTATTTTTATCGGATAAAAAAATATAATAAGTGAAAGTGGAGAAACAAAGGATGGGGGGTCCACGTGTAAAAGAGTTTCCCATTTCTTTGATTGTAGGTGGGGATGCGCGGCGGCCGGTTTTAGTGGGACCCAGTCATTTCATGGTCTGTAATCTAATGGACAAGATTTCACACCGCCACTGGAGTGTGGTGTGACATCGACATGCAACCAATGGACAGCCTCCAAGCGTCCATTTTCACGTGGGCAGAGCATAGTAGTCGAGTTTCACGACGACTCAAATCGGTGGTGGGGTTGTTTGTTTGTGTTAGAAAAAGAAGACAGACACACACACTGACACCGAAGCCGGCGCGTTATAGCGTCGTGTGGGTTGTCGTGGTCTTGGTCTTCGTTTTGGCTTTTTCTGTGGGACCCACGTGGGACAAGCGGTATCTTAGATAAATTAATGTGGCAGAGTTGGGTGAGAAGTTAAACATTTTAATTTTTAGTTATTTTATTAGGTTAAATTTTTTATATTTGAGAAGATAATTATATTGTTTTATAATTAGATGTAATATTTATAAAAATAAAATAAAATAATTATAAATTTAATATGATATTTCATCTTATTGATTATTTTAATTTATTTTATTATTTTATAAATTTTAACCCAAAAAATTAAAAAAAGTCTTTGCCAAACATTCCACTATGTCACAAATTGATATGGTATTTTAATTTTATATTTGTTAGTAAAATTGTCAAATTATATATATAGCTTAACAAGTGATAAGTTCTAACATTATTAAATAATTATCAGTAATATTATTATCTGAGTAATTTCATCTCATGTTTTTTTAAAATATAAATTTATGACCTAAATTTATCTCATATTTCGATCTATACTATATCAATTTAATTTCTATCACACAAAAATTATACCTAAAACATTTGAAAAAAAATAACAAATTAGTGGTATGTTCAAAAAATAAATATTAATTTGATAATTTTTTTTGTAAGTTTTACTTTTGATGAAAATTGTCCATCTCTTAGAAATCCTATTTTCTCTCTCTTTACAAAATCCTAACAGCCTCCTTCGTTTCTTCTCTTGCAATTTTTATTACCATACTAACTACTACTGCTCATCTTTTCTCCATTGTCTGCTTGTCATTGAGGAAGTTTTCAAATCTAATCTTAGATTTTATTCATGATCGAGATCTGATGCTACAAAACACCTTATTATATGCTAAGCGAACACACCAAGGATCTTCTAGAGTGTTTTTTTCCTAAAGTTTTCTAAAGTGGTGTATTGTGTGGTTGAGATTTAATGTTGAAAAATTGATGTGACTTGTCATTAAATTTCAACCACACAATGCAACACTCTAAGAAACTTTAGAAAAAAAAAAACTCTAGAGGATCCTTGCTCAAGCGAACACTTCAAATCTAAAATGTTTTATTTTGTAGCATAGAGGCGGGAATTAAAGTACCAAAACTATCAGTTGCAGCGATAAATGGATTGTGACGGTGATTGATATTGCTTGCTTTTTGATGATCTTTTTTTTTTTTTTTTGGTATTAATATCTCTCCGTGTAGAGGGTTCCTCATTTCATGGAGATTCTATTTCCTATACGGAGATTTGTTTTGCTTCCCATGTGAAGACTTGTATTCTGCTTGCGTTGATATTCTCTTTATTCATTTTGAGATCTATTTCGTATTTCGATATAAATTATTGAAAGACTTATTATCAAATGTGTAATATATTATACCTTTGCTTTATAAAAGTTGTTCATTAATATTCAATTTTTTTTTAACTTATATGAAATAAAATTTTATAAAAACTTTGGGACAAAAATTATGTGACTATAGATTTATGAGTAAATTACAAACACACAGCTAGATGTTTACTTAAATTATAAATTATTTCTGTAGTTTTAGAAATTACATTATACCTCTTAAGATTTTTAATTTCATAACAAATAAGTCATTATATTAATAAATTATCAAATTAATTAATAGTTTTTAATAATGTTAAAATTTTATTTCAATTAATAATTTAGATAATTTTATTATTGTATAGGTGAACAGTTAAAAATTTTACTTTTCAATTAATCTTGTAAAATAAAAAATTCTCACAATAAAGTATTTATAATTTTTAAAATTACAGGAACAATTTATATTTTAAATAAATTTCGTATTTATAATTTATCTAAATTAAATAATTACTCGTATATCGGAGAGCACAATGTGAAACACGTGTGGTTTCTTAAAAGATAGCACTACAGCAACTGTCAAAGGACCATTGAAAGTTAGAGAGAGAGAGAGAGAGAGAGAGAGAGATTGAGAGAAATTATTTTTTATTTTGTATTTTTTTAATGAGTTGTTTTTTGAAGGGGGTTTCGGTTTCATTGGAGGGGCGGCTGCCTTTAAAACCACAGTTTGTTGCTTTGTCTGGTGACCGACCTCTTCAATATTTTGGGCCAATTAGAGAACGTCGCTAAAAGTTAAATTTTAATTTTTAATTTATTCTAAGTCATATTATTATTTTTTATATATTGTTTAAAAAAAATAAAAATAAAAAGACCAACTTTTCAAAACAAAGCGCCATTGATTCTTGATGATGATACCCATTCTTATTCATATTAAATTAACAATGGATTAATTATTATTTATTGGGTAAATTATATTAAATTTTATAATTTTAATATAATTATATTGAGTGTCTTTAAATTTTTAATTCACATATTGTTAGCCTTATTTTTATCAATAATTTATAGTTATATAGATAAAAATAATAATTAGCTTGTTTGGTTTGGATTTTCTGAATTCACTTTTCAAAAAATTGAAACTTTTTATTTTTGTCTTTTTTTGTTTTCATTGATACATCTAATATAAAGACACTTAAAAAATATAATATTTGTGAAAAAATTTATAAAAAATTTCCTAAATACAAAAAATACAAAAATTCAATGTATTTATTTATATTTTTGTATATTTATTTATTTTTTAAAATATTGTTTTACAAATATTTTACCTTTTAGATATATCTAAGTAAGGTACATAAAAAAATAAAAAAAATGCTTAAAATTTAAAAATATTCATCAAAAATAAAAAGAAACGAAAAATAAAAAACTCAATTTCTAAGAATTGACTCAAAATAATTGAAACCAAACACAATGAATATTGTCATATATTTTATACTGAAATATATATTTTACCTTATTTATTTTTGTCTTTCCACACCATCCGAATCAGTTTTGAAAACTTTAAAACTTACTAAAAGAAAAGTCACTATAATTATTTTTAAATTATAAGATTTATTATATTTTTATCAATTTTTTTTTAAAAAAAACAATTTACACCATCATGAAGTTGGAACTACCAAAGATTCATAGGGACATACTGACAACTTTTTTTAACTTCATTTTTTATTTATTTGATTATTTTAGCCGGATTAAAAAAAATATTTAGAATAATTTTTAATTTTTTTGTAATTGATTTAATGATTGTGGGAGAAAAAATAGAATAATTATAATTGGAATAGGATATTTTATCCTATTAACTATTATAACTTAGAAAATCTTCCTCCACCAATTGGGAAGAAATATAATTATAGCTTCTATTTGAAATGTGAGTTTGCTTTTTGACTTTTCAACTATTTTAGTCTGGGGTTAAAAAGTTTCGCTTGAAATAAGTTTTCTGACTTTTTTAACTTTTGTAAGTAAAAAAATAAAATAATTATGCTTTTAATGTGACATTAACTTATTGACTTTTTAGTCAATCTTTTTGTGACTTTTTAGTCCATTTTGCCTTTTGTGGACATAATTTGTCTTTTTTATTTCTTTTTGTCTTTTTATCTTATTAGCTTTTTACTTTTTTTAGTTTTAATTTACATAATATTTTATTTATTTATTATCAATCATTCATTGGTGGTAGTGATAAAAAATTAATCAATAAATGTGGTTGGTTTCAGTTTTTTGAATTTATTTTTTTTTAAATTGAGTTTTTTTTGTTTTTAGTGAATATTTTTTTAATTTTAAGTAATTTTTAAATTTTTTTAAATGTACCTTATTTAGATGTATCTAAATAGTAAAATATTTGTGAAAAATATTTTTTAAATTAATAAATACATAAAAATACGAAAAATGTACTGAATTTTTATATATTTTTATATTTTTTGGTATTTAGTGTATTTTTTAAATTTTTTTCATAAATATTATACTTTTTAAGTGTATTTATATTAGGTGTGTCTAAAAATTTAAAAAAAAGTACTTAAAATATTTAAAAAAAATCATCGAAAACATTAAAATACAAAAAATAAAAAAGTAAAATTTTCTAAAAATTATTTTTTGAAAAACAAAACCAAACAATATTTTTTCATCTTTAAACTTATATATGTTATTCTTGATTATTTGTATTTGATTATTTATATCACATGTGTCTTTAGTCGCTTTAATTTTATTGAAAGAGAGGTCTCTTTAATTATGTCAAAGTTATATAATTTACTACTACACTTTTTTAAATTACAATACTTTTCACAATCATGAAGTTTGAAGTACCAAAGATTCCTAGAGGCATACTAATAGAAATTTGTCCTTCACCAATTGGATAGAAATATTACACTACTCTTTTAAGATTTTTAAATTTGCATAGCATTTTTTAAAATTTTTATCAATAATCTATTAATTGTATTAATGAAAAATAATATTTTTATGTTTTTACAATAAAATATATGTTTTAACCTTAATATGTGTCTTCTCCTACAGTTTCTATTACGATACTAACCATTACTGTTTCTCTTTTGTCTATTATCAGCTTGTCATTGAAAAAGTTTTCAGATCTAGTCTTAGATCTGATTCATGATTCAGATCTGATACTACTAAATGCGTTATTATATGCTAGGCGACCACCTCAAATCTAAAATGTTTTATTTTGTAGCATAGAAGCGGGAATTAAAATACCGAAACTATCGATTGTATAAATAGATTGTGGCCACTTTTGGGAATAGAGAAAAACGCCAGGCTGCGTTTTTTTGTTCATTTGGAGAGTGCAAAAATTAGGTTGAAAAATTACGTAATTACCCTCAAATTTTATATTTTGTATAAATGGTTAAAATGTAATTTTTTAAGTTGAGTGAGGGTATTTTAGTCATTTTAGTGTGATGTGACAGCCTAAATAAATATTAATCATAAAAAAAAAAGTAACTTTTTACCAATTTCTCAAATCACTCTAAAAAATCTTGATTAAAAGCAAAAAAGTTGATTTTTACCACCTTCCCAAATAGCCCTGTGACAGTGATTGGTATCGTTTGCTTCTTGATGATTTTTTTTTGTTGTTGCAATAATATCTCTCTATGTTGAGAGTTCCTCATTTCATGGAGATTTTCACTTTCTTACATGGAGATTTATTTTTTCTTCCTATGTGAAGACTTGTATCCTCCTTGCATTGATACTCTCTTTATTCATTTTAAGATTTATTTTGTACTTTAATTTACATTATTAAAAGACTTATTATCAGATATGTAATATATTAAATCCTGTCCTTTCGTATTAAAAAAGTGAAATTTGTTCGTTAATATTCAATTTTTTTTTTTAACTTCTATGAAATAAAATTTTATAAAAAAATTTGGGACAAAAATTATGTGACAACAGATTTATTGAATAATTACTCATATATCAGAGAGCACCATGTGCAACACGTGTGGTTTCTTAAAAGATAGCATTAAATGCGACCGCCAAAAGACTATTGAAAGTTAGAGAGAGGGAAAAGGAGAGATTATTTTCATTTTGTATTTTTTTAACGAGGTTTTTTTTGAATTATTTTGGGCTCTTTTGGGAACATGGTAATAATTTGATTTTCAGATTATTACCAACTCCCTCTCTCACAAAAAAGCTGCTTATAAGCAGTTTTTTTATCAAAAAGCTGATTATTACCAACTTTCCAAAATAGGCCTTTGAGAAGATGGTTATAATTAATTTTTTGATAAAAAATTATTTATAAATAGCTTATAAACAACTTTTTTATGAAAAAAAAAAAGAGAAATTTTAATCTAAAAAATAAATTATAACTCACTTTCCAAAATAGAGTTGAAATTGGAAAACCGCAGTTTGTTGCTTTGTCTGGTGACAGACCCTCTTCAATTTAATTTTTAATTTATTTTAAGTTATATTATTTTTTTATTATTTATATATTTTTTAAAAAATTTAAAAAGTTAAAAATTTGGAATTGTTTGGAATGATCTAAATAAGTGTACTTTTTAACTTTTTATGAAATATAGATTAGGTATGAATTGTGTTTGAAGTGATTTGGTAGAGAGGTGATATGACTTAAATAAGATGATATGACTTAAATTAGATAGTAACTTTTTGATTTTTTTAATTTATGCCAAACAAGACCTTAATTTTTAATCAACTTCTCAACATAACCATTTATTAAGCTTCATTGATTCTTGATGATGATGATACCCATTTATATTAAATTAACAATCGATTAATTATTGTGTGAGATAAATTCCGATCACACTGCCCTCCTTAGTGGTTCAACCGCAGAACACTGGCAGAATAGATAGCACCCTGCAATCTGCACAGAAAGAAAAGGCTCCGGCGGTGGTTCTTCCACCCGGGGGCACTCCGACGATTAAGTCAGTATCTCTCTAAGACAACAAGTGCTAAAATAATTGCTCAAGACTATGAACTGCATACCTTAGACCCGCCGGGGGTGCCCTTCTTTTATAGCTTAACTGTCTCCCAATCCCATTAGAAGTCTCACTTCTATGGACTCCAATTCCGGATCTACTTTGGACTCTTCAAGAGATAAGGATAGACTCCCTAAGAATACTATCCTTATCCATCTTGAAATCTTTCTTCATTCTAGGACTCTTGTCCCTTATCTTATCATCTTGGATTCCGATATCCTCGGAGGTAACCTCGGCAACTCCGAGATAACCTCGGCATAACTACCATGACACATGGGATCTCGGCTGACACTTCGGTGTCACCTCGGCCACGTGTTGGTACTCAGAAAATACATCCCCACAACTGCCCCCTAGGTTCTATTACCTCGGCATTCTGAGGTGATGGAACCTATCTTCGAACTTTTTCTCGTACATCGGCCAAAGAACTTTCTAGCCGAGATCATTCATTTCAAGCCGACATGTCTTCATCCAAGAACAAGAATTCAGATCAATCTTACTGTGCGCATGAGCTGTCATGCACCATTTTTCAACCGTTCCATTGACGCGTTTTTCCCTTATTGGCCCGTGCTGGCGACGCGCCTGCAAGCCCGTCTTTTCCCTGCCTGCGCCGCCTGACGCGTGCGTTAACCTAGGCGCATTTAATGATCTCCATTTTGCCGCCGTTTCACTTTTTGGACAAAACATTTGCCTCTCTCTCCTTCGCTTCACTTTTGCATTTTGAATACTCTATACTTTCTCTCTCTAAAATTCTTTCTTTGAATCCGCTATTTGCTCAAAGCTCTTGATTCTGCTACTGTCTCGCATCCGCCATCCCTGCGAAGCTTTCGCCACTATAGCGTCCGCCATCTGACCTCGGCGTAGCTCATTCCGGCTTTCACCTTTTCTGGTAAGCCAGCTTCCCTTCTTTTCTCAGTTCTTGATTACTTTTAGAATTTCTTGTTCGCTTTATTCTGTTCCATCATTCAATTCTGTGAATCACTCAATTGAATTTACCCTGTTTTATGGTTTCATACATGTCATAAACACTTGCACTGTTGCATCTATGATCTTCCATCCTTTGTATCTTTGAATCTGAAGCTCCGCTTTTGCCTTTCTGTTTTTCCAGATTTTTGCCTTCCCTACTCGTTCATCGTAGATCTAGGTTTGGGATTTGTCTGTAGGACTTTCATCTTTTTAGGAAAAACTGAAACAAATTTACCAATTCATACCCTAGGCTCAAGCCGAGGTCCCTAGAGCCCTTAGGAATATCCTGTCTCTGTAGTTAAATACCCGTACATCAAAACCATGGGTGTGTGGAGAGATAGGGTCAACAACCCAACCAAATTAGAGTACTTTAGGCAAGAATTCTCCATCCCCCCTGATGTTCACCTCAGGCTAGCTGGGGAGAACGACTCCATTATGCCCGAGGATGATAACATGCATTTTCCTATAGTAGCCTTCGTCCAATGTGGACTTCGATTCCCTCTTGATCCTCTCTTTCGCGAGGTCCTTCATTACTATTCTTTGAACCCTATGCAACTTGCCATTAACGCCTACAGGATGCTTAATGGTATAATAGCCTTAGCTCGGCAGGAGAGTGTCAGGATCACTCTTGCCGACATCCAATACTGCTACACCATGTGTGGCCTGAACCTTAAGGAAAAAGGTTATGTTTATTACCTAAAGCCGAGGTCCACAGAGTTTAAAATTGTAGCCGACCTTCCAGACTCCAACAAAGGGGCTGGAGATGATTATCTAATCGCTTCTGGGAACTGGGAATTTGGCCCAGATGAAGAAGTTCGTCTCTTCCCTCTTCCTCGAACGGTCAAGGAGGGCAAGGGTAAGATCCTTGTGTTAACTGCTTAACTGTTGCTTTCCACAATTTTTTCCAACAAATTTGTTTCTGATGTTGTGTTTCCTTTTGCAGACGTTCGTAAGCCTCCCAAGGACTTTCGCCAATCCTACTACCCTGGGAAAGGATTAAAGAAGCTCTTGGACCTACCAATTCACAAACGCAAAGCTCCACTGCTGTTAAACTTCATCCCAACATATAAATCTACCTTGGCCGACGTTCCGAAGAAGAAGAAGAAGAGCTCGTCCACAGCCACAACCCAAACCACATCTACATCCCGGACAAATCAAGGTTCTACTTCTGATCCAGCCGATCTTCCTTCCACATCGGCACCATTCTTGCTTCCAGTTCAAGAAAGAAAGCGTCGCCGACGTCTTGTCAAAACGGCCGAGATGGTTCGCCCCAGTGGTGTTGGACCTTCTTGCCGATCTACCAACCGATGTGGATGCTGCACCATCCCAAACAATGCCCCTACCGAAGCCGAAAAAGACCAAGAAGCCCCCAACAAAATCCAAGGCCACTGAGGCCGATGTTGAAGATGCTTTACCAATCTCTCAATTGGCCGAGAATAAGAAGGCCTCCTCTGCTCCTGCCAAAAGACCTGCGGAGGCTCAGCCATCAGGCTCTACTCAGGCAAAAAGACCGAGATCATCGTCTGGGACGACCTCGGGTTCCAAAGTTCAAAAGGTTCCTTGGGCTCCTCAAATTACCCTTGAGAACAGGCCTGTCTACGCCCATGAAAGCGCCGCCGACGTTAACGTCGCCGTGGCGCTCAGTACTGCAGTTCTCCTCGAAGGCGATCTCGAACGTAACGCAAAAATGAACGAATACGAGAACTATGCCCTCATGCTGCAGCGCTCTGTGCAAGTAAGTTCTTGAATTTGACAACCTTTCTTTCTGCTGTTTTCTCTATATTTATAGCGTTTTGCAATATTCTGTAACAATTTCTGCCTTGTTTTCTTTCAGGCTATTCAACACGCCCACTCTCTCTCCATGCAGGCCTTTGAGAACAAGGAGAAATTGGCCGAGATGGAGAAGGAGTGCGCTGCCCTTCAAAAGCAAAATAAAAGTCTTAAAAACAAAATGAAGGTTCTAGAAGATCGGTAGAAATTCGCCACTCGAGCCAAAGAAGTGACGAAAAATTTGAGGTCTTGAGGCCATTAAGAACGTTGCCGAAGCCCAAAAGAAAGAGGCTGAGGAGAAAGCGGCCCAGGCCGAGGAAGAGCTCCGGCAAGCGCTGGCTACAAAGGATGCGGAGATAAAAGCGGCCGATGACAAGGCTTACGTGCAAGGAATGGCCGATGTGGCAGAAGAGTACAAGTTGCAAGTTAGGCAGGCATGCAACAGGGGTTTTAACCTTGGTTGGATGTCCTTAGCCAAAAAACTTGATCTTCCTGCTAACTCACCATGGCGAAAGGCCGAAGCTATCCCTCTTCCCTTTCCTCCTCCTACACCCTCAACTCAAGCTGAGGAAGAAGTCCAATCTGAATCCGAGGCTGCGGATGATGGTGAAGAGGATAAAGATGACGAGGCCTTGGTTAGGAAACCAAAGGATGCGAGTGAGAGCAAGTCTCCTCCTGAGGGTGACCAAGTCATGGACTTAACCCTAGAGGAGGATGAGGAGGTGCCCAAGGAAGCTGTCACGGGCGTACTATCTTCTGACCTGCTTCTGGCAGAGAAAACTGTTGAAAATACTTTGGCTGAGATCGACGCCGAGATTATGGCAGACAAGCAGGCCGAGGTCGTAATGGACAAAGATGCTGAGGTTGTAAATCAAAATGATGCCGAGGTGGTTCTGCCAGAACCTTCGGAGGTTTCAGCCCAACCCACTGTTCAAGCTGAAGAAGCTTGAGTGTCTTTTGTATTTTCTTCTTTCTTTTGTACTCTGTTTCTTTTTGTTTACTCTTGTTAGTGTTCACAGAACAATGTAAGCTTCTTCTTTGTGGCCGATGTGCCTTTCTTTGTTGCTTTTGAACAATTTACTTCTGCTAAGCCATTGTACCTCCTTTATACACAACTGTTTCTCTTTGAATGCTGTAGTCTTTAATCTTTCTTCATTGCTTCTATTTGATTCTATACTTAGAATATTTCGCATGATTCATATGATTCTTTTTTCGTATAATCTCCTCAGGGTTACATACCTCGGGCATGTTTACCTGAAGACTTACCTCGGCTAGGACTTCACCTGTAAACTTGTCATAAGCTTCAACAAGTATAAAGCATATAAATTCAATTAATCTTCATCTTGTAAATTGCTACAAATTTCAACAAGTGAAGATAAACAATCATATTATCTTAACTTTAACTTGTAAATTGCTACAAATTCCAACAAGTAAAGATAAGGAATTTGTCTCAGCTTAACTTTAACTTGTAAATTGCTACAAATTTCAACAAGTAAAGATAAGGAATTTATCTCGGCTTAACTTTAACTTGTAAATTGCTACAAATTTCAACAAGTAAAGAAAATTAATTTATCTCGGCTTAACTTTAACTTGTAAATTGCTACAAATTTCAACAAGTAAAGAAAAGGAATTTATCTCGGCTTAACTTTAACTTGTAAATTGCTACAAATTTCAACAAGTAAAGATAAGGAATTTAACTTTAACGTGTTTAAACATAGTCTCGGCTTAACTTCGGCTAAGCATTACTAATGTCTTCTCTCTGCCCCCAATGTGAACCTAAGTTCCTCTTGGGTTCTCATTATGCAAAGTTGTATAAGTTCAGAGAAATTCTGCTAAGATTTTATTGATCATATCGGCAAAAAATTCAAAGAACATCTAATGATAGAAAAACTTTAAATTACAAGTATTCCATGGTCTAGGCAATGCTTTGCCCTCATTATCTTCGAGCCGATATGCCCCATTCCCTAATACCGAGGTGATTCTGTAGGGGCCTTCCCAGTTTGGGCCAAGCTTGCCCTCTCTGGGATCCTTCTTATTGCCGACGACTTTTCTCAAGACTAGGTCGTTGACTTGAAAATCCCTTGGATTGACCTTCTTGTTGTAAGCTTTGGCAAGTATTCTTTGGTATCTTTCAAGTCGGATTACGTGCTTCTCTCTTCTTTCTTCTAGTAGGTCCAGATCTCGGGCTAAGAGCACATCATTAGACCTGTTCTCAACTCCCTATGTCCTGATCCCTGGGATGCCGATCTCCAATGGAATGACTGCTTCTGTGCCATAAGCCATGGCAAAGGGGGATTCCCCTGTTGATCTTCTCGGCGTAGTGCGATATGCCTAGAGCACGCTGGGCAATTCGTCTACCCACTTTCCTTTTGCAGCCTGCAGTCTCTTCTTTAATCCATCTAGGATGACTTTGTTTGATGTTTCGGCTTGCCCATTACTTTGGGGAAAGCTTGGTGTTGAAAAATAATTCTTTATCTTGAACTTTGCACAAAAATTCTTGATGAGTTTGCTGTCAAATTGTGTTCCGTTGTCGGCAACGATTGCTCTTGGAATTCCAAATCTGGTGATGATATTCTTCCAGATGAAGTTCTTCACATCTACATCTCGGATTTTGGCAAGGGGCTCTGCTTCTATCCATTTTGTGAAGTAGTCTGTTGCTACCAAGAGTACTTCTTGTCCGATTGCTTGGGGCAATTGTCCACGAGGTCCATCCCCATTGGACAAATGGCCAAGGGTCGAACGGTTCAGTCAATTTGGTGATGTATCAATGGTGCAAACCTCGCATTGTTCACACTTCTTCACATAGGCTTTTGCATCTTTTTTGCATATAGGGCCACCAATACCCACTGGGTAATGGCCTGTGAGCTAACGATCTGCCCTGGGCTTCCATAAACTCCTTCATGAATTTCATACAAAAAGTCTTCAACCTGAAGAGGGTGTACACACCTCAAAAGAGGTCCAGTGAAGGATCTTCTGTAGAGATGTCCTTCTGCCGTCAGGCTGAATCTTGCCGACTTCAGTCTGACCTTGTGTGCTTCCTTTCGATCTTCTGGCAATTTTCCCTCTTTCAGGAATGCAACAATTGCATCCATCCAGCTTGGTCCCATGTCCACACATAATGCTTCTTGCATTGTGTTCGGTGAATCTATGCTCGGGCCCGGTAGGTAATCAATCATTATTGTCCTCATCTTCCCGATTTGCACTGAACTTGCCAAATTGGCCAGCGCGTCGGCGTGGTTGTTATCATCTCGGCTAACCTGAAGAAGTCGGCAGTTTTGAAACATGTCTGCCAGCCTGATGACTTCTTTTGCGTATGTCGACATCCTTTCATTTCGGGCAGCAAACTCTCCTGTAGTTTGATTTACTATAAGTTGTGAGTCACAAAAAACTATTACCTCATCTCTGCTACCGCCGGCTTCACCCAAGAATCGCAGCTTCATACTCCGCCTCATTATTCGAGGCTTTGAACCCCAGTCGAATGGACTGTTCCAATATCTCCCCATCGGGGGAAATTAACACTACTCCTGCCCCTGCACCCTGCCGATTTGAGCTCCCATCAACAAAGAGTTGAAAGGAGTCGCCGATGTAGATGCTACAGGGTCTGAGTTTTTCTTTCCTCGGTTCCTTACCCTTTTGCTGGGCTTCTCCTTCCTTGTTTGGACATCGTTCATCTCGGCTCAACGGAGCCGTATGTTCGATGTATTCTGGTGAGAACTCAGCCACGAAGTCGGCCAAGACTTTGCCCTTAATTGCGGTTCTTGGCCTGAACTCCAGGTCATACTGGCCCAGAATTACTGCCCATCTTGCAATTCTTCCCGTCAAGTCTCCTTGTTGCAACAAGGATTTTAATGGGTGCTCTGTCAGAACCACTATCTTGTGAGCTTGAAAATAATGGTTTAGCTTCTTTGAGGCCATTACCAAGGCCAGCATTAATTTCTCCAGTGGTAAATACTGCGTTTCTGCATCGGCCATGGCCTTACTCACATAGTAGACTGCCTTCTGCTCTCCCTTCTCTTCTCGGACGATCACAGCACTTACTGCGTGCTCTGAAACTGCTAGGTATAAGAACAGTTCCTCCCCAGGTTGAGGTGTTGAGAGGATCGAGCGAGGTAAGGTACTTCTTCAGTCGGCCAAAGCGGCCTCATATTCCTCTCATCCATAGAAAATCCGTGGCCTTTTTCACCAGATTGAAAAAGGTTTACACTTGTCCGAACTTCGACTTATGAACTGTTTAGGTCGGCCCTTCCAAAGAAGCATCTGAACTGTTTAGCCGATGTCGGACTCTGTAATTCCAATGGCCTTGATCGATCTGGTGGCTTCAATGCCCTTCTAGTCACCAGGTATCCCAAGAACTTACCGGATCCGACTCCAAATGCGCATTTCGATGCGTTTAGTCGGAGCCGATATGTTTTGAGTATGTCAAAGACCTCTTCTAAGTCAGTGAGATGATCCTTTGGTTCCTTGGTCTTCACGACCATATCATCGATGTATACTTCTGATTTCGGCCAATCAAGTGTCCAACATCTTGGTCACCTTTGGTAAGTTGCTCCTGCGTTCTTCAACCCAAAAGGCATGACTCTGTAACAATACAGACCTTTGGGAGTGATAAACGCTGTCTTCTCCTCATCCGGGAGGTACATGGCTATCTGGTGATACCCCCTATATGCGTCCAAGAAACTCATCCTTTCATGTCCAGATGTGGCGTCCACCAACTGGTCGATCTTTAGCGAGGAAAATTTTTGTCTTTGGACAAGCTTTGTTCAAATTTGTGAAGTCTACGCAGACCCTCCACTTGCCATTCTTCTTCTTTATTACCACGGTATTTGATAACCACGTCGGATAATTGGCTTCTCGGATGGCCCTGGCCTCTAGAAGTCTGGCTACTTCCTCTTCCACTGCTTCGACGTGCATCAACGTTGGTCTTCTGGCTCGTTGTATTACAGGTTTGGCCGACCTGTCAACGTTGAGTCTGTGGCATGTGACCTCGGGGTCAATGCCAGGCATTTCATAAGGTGTCCAGGCGAACACCTCAATATTTTTCCTCAAAAAGGCTTCCAACTCCCTTTCTTCTTCTTCGGCTAATCCTGTGCCGAGAAGAAAGAAGCGTTCCTCATCGCCCTCTTGGACGAAGATTTTCTTCAATACTTCTTCACTTTTTTCGGTTGGCTCCTTGCCGACATCATCTAGGACCTTCATGTCCTCTTTTTCAACTTCTGCTTCCTTTGGCTCTCGAATGCTGCAGGTTAACTTCATTGCTGCCATGGAGCAATTTTTCGCCTGCAACTGATCTCCTCTGATTTCCTCAATCCCATGTTCTGTTGGGAATCGTAGCAGTTGATGCAAGGTTGAGGGTACTGCCCCCATTGCATGCAACCACGGCCTCCCCAAGATGATGTTGTAAGGCGAAGGCGTATCAATCACAATAAATTCTGTCCTCATCTTCTTCGTGCCAGCTTGTACCTCCAAGCTTGTTGCGCCTAAAGGCCATGTCGGCGTTCCATTGAAGCCGACCATCGCCGTTGATCGCTCCATGTCATCTGGGTGAAGGCCTAACTCCTTGTAGCATCGACATACATGATGTCGCGAGGAGCCTCGATCAATCAAGATCGTTTCACAGCACTCCCAACCTGGAGGGATACTACCAGGGCATCATTGTGCGGGCGCTGAACCATGTCGAGGTCGGCCTCTATGAAGGTTATCATTGGTCCTTGGCAATCTTCGTGCGAGGTCTTTTCATCCGACTGGTTGACATCTTTGCAGATGCTTCACCTCTGCGTCTCCCGTATGTCGTTTTCATTCACCTTTGAGTGGATCACGTTAACCACCCGAGGTCCACTGCTGTGGTTCTGCTTATTTGGGGCGGGTCATTGGTGCTTAGGGCAATCGTGCCTGCTCTTCCCTGGTTCTGGCCTCATCTACAAGGTCCCTTAAATGGCCTTGCCTCACCAGATCTTCTAGATGTGCTTTAAGGCCTCTGCAACCCTGAGTTGGGTGACCCTGCTCATTGTGATAGGCACAACGCCTACCAAGGTTTCTCCCCATAAATTCTCCTTGTGCTTCTTGCATACTGAAGTAGGGCTGATTTCGAATTTGGTCAAGGACTTTTGGACGAATTGAACACCGTAAATCCTTTGCTTGTTTAGCCCTCAACTCATCTCTGTTTGTTCTCCATTGTTACCTCGGCCTCGCTTGGCCGTTGCCTTTCTTCGTCTCCTTGTTCCCGAGGTATCCTCCTCGGCTCGTCATTTCTCAATTCTCGCCATGAGTTCTTCCATGCTCTTTGGCAGGGTTTTAGCCAAAGACTTCCGCAATGGACAGTCATCCTTCAGGCCGTTCTTGAAAGATACGACCGCCACCTCCTGGTTGCATTCAGGTATTCGATTGAACACCTCGTAGTACCTCTTTGCATAAGCCCTAAGGCTTTTGTCTTTGCCGATCTTCAGAGCCATCAATGCATCCACCCTTAATGGCTGCAGTTTGTTTGTTATAAACCTGGCCACAAACATCTCGGCCAGGCCTTCCCAGCTCTTCACGCTCCCCTTTGGTAGTTTGTGGAACCAGTCTGATGCAATCTCCCCGAAGGATGAAGGGAACACTTTGCAGAGTAACGGCTCGTTCCCACTATACAATGCCATTGAATTTAAAAATAATCCAACATGGAAGTTAGGGTCCGACTTACCATCATATATCTGGAGCCTCGGCATACTGAATCTTTTCGGCGCGACGAATCTATCCAATTCTGCCGAGAATGGAGTCCTCGGCTTAACCGAGGAAGTTACTTCGGCTCCCGCATTCTCCTGTTTTCTCTTGAGGTAATCTCTTAGGTCCTCTTTACTTCTTCTTGCAACCCGGTTTTCATTGGGTTTCAGCCTTTTCGGCGCACTACTCTCGGCCTCATGGTGGCCCCTTTTCGACCCTTCTCCGCAGGACGCATCAAAACACAATATCCTCCCCGGAACATGTCGATGTTCCTTGGGATCTGCTTCCTTCTCGCGATATGTCCTTCGGGACTCTTCTCTTCTCGGCTCTTCTCGGCCGACTTCCCTGGAAGGTTGGTGAGAGTACCTTCCGCTCCTCGTGTGCTGTGGGGCTTCAGGGATTTCTTTCCGTCCTTTCTTCTGGGCGATTGCTGCTGGCATTGGTGTGTCCTGCAGCGGGTATGGCGGCTGCATGACATTGTTCTGCATCATGAAGTTGACGACCGATTGAAGGTCTGCCAACTTATTTGCCATCTCATTTACTTCTTCATCCCTCCTCAGACATCTGTCTTTCCATGTCTGGAGGTCGTCCTCGTTATAGTATTTGCCCCTGTCCGATTTCTTTGATGTATCACCGTTTTGGCCGACGGCGTTCTCTGCGTGATTCTGATCACGAACTGCCTCGTTGTGGTCTCCTTCTTCTGCGTTAAGGTCGACGGGTCTTCCACTCCCAACTGGAGTGTCGTCCCCAATCTTTTCCCTCTGCGTGTTACTGGCCATCTACTCTTCTTTCGTTCCCACAGACGGCGCCAAATTGTGTGAGATAAATTCCGATCACACTGCCCTCCTTAGTGGTTCAACCGCAGAACACTGGCAGAATAGATGGCACTCTGCAATCTGCACAGAAAGAAAAGGCTCCGGCGGTGGTTCTTCCACCCGGGGGCACTCCGACGATCAAGTCAGTATCTCTCTAAGACAACAAGTGCTAAAATAATTGCTCAAGACTATGAACTGCGTACCTTAGACCCGCCGGGGGTGCCCTTCTTTTATAGCTTAACTGTCTCCCAATCCCATTAGAAGTCTCACTTCTATGGACTCCAATTCCGGATCTACTTTGGACTCTTCAAGAGATAAGGATAGACTCCCTAAGAATACTATCCTTATCCATCTTGAAATCTTTCTTCATTCTAGGACTCTTGTCCCTTATCTTATCATCTTGGATTCCGATATCCTCGGAGGTAACCTCGACAACTCCGAGATAACCTCGGCATAACTACCATGACACATGGGATCTCGGCTGACACTTCGGTGTCACCTCGGCCACATGTTGGTACTCAGAAAATACATCCCCACAATTATTATTTATTGGGTAAATCACATTGATTTTTAAAAATATAATAAATTTTATAATTTTAATATAATCATATTGAGTACCTTAAATTTTTAATTCACATAATATTAGCCCTCATTTTATCAATAATTTATAATTATATAGATTAAAATAATAATATTATCATATATTTTGTACTGAAATATGTATTTCACCTTATTTATCTTCATGTTTTCAAACTGTTAGAATGAGTTTCAATCGCTTTAAAACTTACTAAAAGAAAAGCCACTGTACTTATGTTAAAATTATAAGATTTATTATATTTTTTTCATTTTTTTTCTTTTTTAAATTTACATCATCATGAAGTTGGAACAACCAAAGATTCCTAGCGATGCCTTTGGTTGGGATGAACCTTTTTAACTTCATTTTTTAGCTGTTTGATTATTTTAGTCTGATTAAAAAAATGTTTAAAATGATTTTTAATTTTTTTTAGTTGATTTAATGATTGTAAGAAAAAAAAAATAATTATAATTTGAGTATGATATTTTATCCTATTAACTATTTTAGTTTACAAATATTTCATCCGCCAATTGGGAATAAATATAACTATAATATACTCTTTTAAATTTTAATTTACATAATATTTTATTTATTTATTTATTATCAATCATTCATTGGTGGCAGTGATAAAAAATTAATATTTTATTATCTTTAAACAAATATATGTTATTCTTGAATATTTTTGTTTGATTATTTCTGTATTCACATATCATGTGTCTTAATTTTGATCGTTTTAATTTTATTGAAAGAGAAGCCTCCTTAATTATGTCAAAATTATATAATTTAGTACTATGTTTTTTTTAAATTACAATGATATTTTTAAGTTTAAAAAAAAAAATGCACAATCATGAAGTTTGAAGTACCAAAGATTCCTAGAGGCATACTATTAGAAATTTGTCCTTCACCAATTGGATAGAAATATTACACTACTATTTTAAGTTTTTTAAATTTATATAACATTTTTTAAAATTTTTATCAATAATCTATTAGTTGTATTAATGAAAAATAATATTTTTATGTTTTTACTGTAAAATATATGTTTTAACCTTAATATGTGTCTTATATATCTTAGTTTTGGTTGCTTAAGTGTGTAATTATGTAAAAATTATATAAATTTATTGTATTTTTTTAAGGGTTGATCTTCTCTCATGTTGAGTTTTTTTTTTAAATCCCAAGAATGATCCGTGTATAAATCCATTTAAATTTGTAAAAATTCTTAAAATTTGATTTTTACTCCTTTACTTAAATCCATACCAGCATTTGTTCTTAATTTTTTTTATTGAAATAAAGACTTTTTCTACTCAAATTTCCAAGACTGCTTGTAGTAACAAGTCAATTTCTAAATTTAATATGCTACTTACTATTTTTTTACTCAAATTTTGAATTTGACCATTGAAATTTTATGTCAAATAAAATTTTTATTCAATTTATTATTTGCCATCGGTGCAACTTATCATGAAAGTTTATCCAAAACAAAAAAAAAAAACCTCTATTGATCATCAGTGATCAATCTTTACATATTTCTCAAGAATTGTTTAATAGGGGAGGACTCTCCACTACACATAGTTAGCTCAACTTATGTGTACTAATAAATGAATTTATTGCATAATAGATCATGTAATAATTAGGAGAATTTTTCATCAAACACTATTAAAAAATGTTACTAATTGTTAATTTTTAGCAACAGTTTAAAAAATCGTCATAAAAAAGTCACTAATTTTTAACTTTCAGGGACTGTTTGAAAAATTCATGACAAAAAAATATCACTAATTGTAGATTTTAACGAAAATTTATAAAAATCATGACAAAAAAGTCACTCATTATCAATCTTTTGAGACATATAGTGATTCTGTTTAGACCCGACCCATTTGATATTCTGGACTCAGGTTTCATGGCTTTGTATTGTTATTCATGTCTTATTCCTCTTTTTCCTCCTTGAGTTTGGCTATTGGGAGGTGTTGGTTATGTTTGGAACAAGTTGGTACCTTGTTTGTCAAAAACCTTGTTGCCCAGAATTTTGCTTCTACGCTCGAGCGCCACTTCTTGCGCTTGAGCGGTCCTTGTGAACTCTCAGTAGTTTTGCAGGTCTGCAAAACTACCGGGACTTGTTATTCTTCGCTCGAGTGGTATTGCATTCGAGCAGCCCTTTTTACGCTCGAGTGTTGGTGGCCTTCTGTTTGTAAAACTACTAGGAGTGTATATTCTACACTCGAGGGTCACTTCTTGAGCTCGAGCGATGACGCATTTTTTATTATGTCTTGACGCTCTTTTCATTGTGTCTTGACGCTCGAGCGTCACTTTCTACTCTCGAGTGGTAATTATTTTTGTGTCTGGACGCTCGAGCGTCACTTCTTGCACTCAAGTGGACTATGCGTATATCAGTTCGTAAAAATCACTTTTACATCACTTTTTCATCTCTCTCTGAAAATTTCAAAACCCTGAATCTAGAGCTTCGCTTTCTAAAACTTACTCTCTCTCTACAAATACACCAAGACCTACCCATTTCGCCACCCTACTCTCTTTGTTAAAAAGATAGAGCCCACCTAGAGTTTCGTTTTCATCATAATAGAGTTGGGTTTCGGGTTCATCCAAGTTTTATCCATGTTTATCTCGTCTGCTAGCTTTAACGTAGGGATTCTCTATACTTTTTTATAATTTTTAACTTAGTTATTTGTCTTTATAAAACAATCTTGTGATTTTGGAGAATTGTGAACAAACCTAGGATTTTGGTTTAAAATCAAAAAAAGGGTTTTCAAATTGATGTATTGAAAATGATTGTGGAAGTGGAAATGGAGTTGAGTGGTGATAAAATTATTAATTTTGATACTTTGAATGAATTTTGAAACAAAAATGGGTCTTTTTTTTTTTTTGGGTCCTAAATGTCTCAAATGTTTATTTTGTATAAATAAATGGAATTGATATTGGAAATGTGAAATTGGATGGATATTGTTATAGATGGTGGAGTTGGATATGTATTATTGCTTATATCTTAAATTTTGAAAAGTTTATCTGTATTGAAGATTTTATATCTGTTTAGAAATATTTATTTTAGGCTATCAGTGGATGATAGCTATGATTATCATAGGAATTGCATATGGATTGAGTGAATTGAAACTAATTTCTCATCCATGTGCATTGAACATTATTACTCATTTAATACATTGCAAATGTATATAATTTTGAGAAAAATGGGTAAACGTGAGAGAAAGATGTGTATCACCAAATCAAGTTAGCCTATGTGTCTGGGGTAAAAGTCTCGAAAAACACACATATGCATAAGTGCCGATTCTTATGGATGAAATATCCATAAAATGACAATAGTAGCATTTGTATAGGCTACATTTTACATGGGTGCCGTTTGACGGTTTTCCACGGATGAAATACCCGTAAAAGGTTGTACCGGTTCCCCCTTGTTTTATATTGTAAAGAACATGAATTGAGAATTGTGATATGAACTAAGCATGGTATGGTCTTTGAGAAAGAAATGTAAAACATTTTGACATGGGTATTGCATGTGCATTTCACCCTTATATGTTTGTTAAGATTCATATATTGTGTTGGATTATTTCTACTGAGTTTTGGCTTACCCTATATGGGAAAGCCATTTTCAAGTGTTGGTGAAATGCCTTTGCCAAGGCAGTAGCTTGGGAGGATTGGTGCAAAAATTTTATTTTGTTTATTTGTTGTAATTATCTTGTACAAGCCTTATTAGATATAAATCCATTTTGATGTAACCAAGTACAGTCTTACAAAGTTTTAGCCTTCAGGGCATTTCAATTATCTGTTTAATGTCTATTTTATATTTTGTTGTTGACACATGTTATAGATTCAAAGTTAGGACTTATGAATGTATATTCGCATGTGTCATCCTTTTGAACAACTAAGTCGTATGTAATTGAAGAATTTTATACTCTGATTTATATTGTTATTTACTTATCCTTGTTGATGGTTTATTCTATTTATTTCAGGGCGTTACAGACATATGCAAAAAAATCTTCACAAAAAATTGTTGGGTATACCTCATTATTGGAGTGTGGGACCCAATTGGTTTATTAAAAGAGTTTAATTTGGTTTGGTATTAGTTATAATATATTTTTATATATTATATATAATTTTGTGGAGACCCAATTCAGTTTGGAAACAACTAAGGTTTTGATAAAAAAAAACCCTAGATTCACAATATATTATTGGTATTGTTTGTTTTTCAGTAATATAGAGCACGGCTGCTACATACTCTTCAATTCAGTGGAATCAAACTTTTGGGTGAGTGAAAAAGTGGAATTAATTCGACTGGTTCCTTGCTTCGTTTTTCGATTTTTCCGAAGTCCTATTAGTGTGCATAATTGGGTGTTTTAGTTCAGTTGATTTGGTTCGTTATTTTGGATCTTTTTCAACTCTGGTTCTGAAGATTTTTGTTCATCTATTTGGTGAGGTCTTTCTTCTTTTGTTTATTTGTGATTATTTAGAATTCACCTAAGAGTGGTTTGTGAGACCATTCGTATCTCGTTTGTAATCGTTTGGAAACTATTTGGTTGATAGTGGAATCAGATTTCGATCCCGTAGACATACCTCACATTGAGGGAACCACGTAAAAATTCTTGTGTTACTTTTGATGTAAGTTTTCCATATTAGTTTTTATTCTCATTGATTGATTTACTTGTGGGAATCATCTATTTTCCTTAACAACTAGTAACAGAGCTTACGGTTTATTTGGGTTTATTTATTTGTGTAAATCAATGGGGGGGAATGTGAGTTGTATGTCTAACTTCAATGGAAATAATTGGGTAACTCGAAAAACTAAAATGGAGGACCTATTATTTTGTAAAGATTTGTATGGGCCTATTGAAGGTGATAGTGGCAAACCTGAAGATATGAAAGATGATGAATGGAATAGGCTTAATCGAAAAGCCGTTGGTGTTATCCGTCAATGGATTGATGAGAGTGTGTTTCATCATGTTGCTACTGAAACTTCAGTACATGATTTATGGAAAAAATTAGAAAGTCTTTATGATAGAAAATCAGCCACAAATAAAGCCTTTCTATTTCATAAGTTGGTTAATTTAAAATATAAAGATGCAGCACTATTCCGGAACATCTGAATAAAATAAAGAGTATTGTTAACCAACTTGCTTCTATGAAAATTGTTTTTGATGATGAGTTGCAGGCTTTGATACTACTTAATTCTTTGTCCAAAAGTT
This sequence comes from Camellia lanceoleosa, assembly GCA_025200525.1. Classification (NCBI taxonomy): domain Eukaryota; kingdom Viridiplantae; phylum Streptophyta; class Magnoliopsida; order Ericales; family Theaceae; genus Camellia; species Camellia lanceoleosa. The sequence continues at coordinate 28,537,424 of CM045762.1, read as the reverse complement.
GGGAGACTTTGGTTGTGACAGTTAATAATTCGGCACCCGATAGAGTTGTCACAATGGGCTAAGTCACTTGTAGCTTGTTGAATGAAGAAACTAGAAGAAAATTAGCGGGTTCCTCTCATTCGGAAGCATTCGTTGTGAGAGGCCGAAGCAAAACAAGGGGAAGGAGTAAGACTCCTCATGGTCGTGATCAAAGCCGTGCCAAATCAAAAGATGGTTCTTTTTCAAAGAAAGACATTGAGTGCTATTATTACCATGAGAAATGACACATGAAGTGGGAATGCCGAAAGCTCAAGAACAAGGAGAAAATACATAACAAAAGTTTAGATAAGAAGCAAGAAGACATAACAGTAGTTACTACCAATGATGTCATGGTCGTTTGTGAAGATGATTGTATCAATTTTGTGGGCCAAGAGAGTAATTGGGTGATTGATTCTGGTGCTTCTTTGCATGTGAATTCTCGAGTTGATTTCTTCACTACCTACACTAAAGGAGATTATGGTTCTGTTCGAATGGGTAATGAAGGTTTGTTTAAGATTATTGGCATTGGTGATGTTTGCTTGGAAATAAATTTGGGCTGCAAGTTGTTGCTTAAAGATGTGAGGCATATTCCCGACATTTGCCTTAATTTGACCTCTACTGGGAAGCTAGATGATGAAGGCTATAACAACAAATTTGGTGATGGAATATAGAAGCTCACAAAGAGTTCTTTGGTGGTGGCTAAGTGCAAGAAGACTTATACACTTTATTCGATGCAAGGAAAAATTTGTAAAGGTATTGTCAATGCACTTGAAGATGATACTTCAATTGAATTGTGGCACAAGCGACTTGGGCACATAAGTGAAAATGAGCTATAAGTTTTGTTCAAGAAAGAGCTTCTATCTGGTTTGAAAGGTACACATTTTAAAACTTGTGTTCATTGTTTGGCGGGTAAACAACATAGAGTTTCTTTTTAGAAAAATGTTACTTCTAGAAAAGAAAATATTTTGGAGTTGATTCATTCAGATGTTTGTGGTCCTTTGAAAGTTAGAACACATAGTGGTGCACTTTATTTTGTTACTTTCATTGATGATTATTCAAGGAAAGTTTGAGTTTTTCTACTAAAAACTAAAGATCAAGTCCTAGAAGTATTTAAGCATTTTCAGGCCATGGTTGAAAGAGAAATAGGGCAGAAATTGAAGTGCATCCAATCAGACAATGGTGGTGAATACACTGGGCCATTTGATGAGTATTGTCGTAGCCAAGGTATTCGGTACCAAAAGACAGTTAAGAAGACTCCTCAACAAAATGGCGTTACCTAGAGGATGAACCGCACCATTGTGAAAAGAATAAGGTGTTTGCTTTCACAAGCTAAATTGCCAAGATCTTTTTGGGGTGAGGCAATGAAAACAGCGGTTGATGTGATCAATTTGTCTCCTTTCTATCCTTTGAATGGTGATGTTCCAGAAAGAGTTTGGATCGGTAAAGATGTATCTTATGAGCACTTGAGAGTGTTTGGTTGTCGAACTTTTGTTCACATTCCAAATAATGAGAGGTCTAAGCTTGATAGTAAGTCAAGATAAAGTATTTTTCTTGGCTATGGGCGTGATGAATTTGGGTATAGATTGTGGGATCCAGTCGACAAGAAAGTCATTCGAAGCCGTGATGTTGTGTTTTTTGAAGACCAAACAATTGAAGACTTTGGCAAAGATGATCAACTAGAGCCAAAAACTAGTGATCTCATTGACATGATCCATCTCCTTCATTTTCAATTGATGATGAAAATTGGGGAGATGTGCAGCCACCTATTGAAGATGTGGAGGATGATGCTAATCCTAATGAAGTTGAATTAGAAATTGAGGAAGAGCATCCAACTCAAGAACCGCCACCACAACTTGAGTTGAGAAAATCTACAAAGGACCGGCAACCTTCAAAAAAGTATCCTCCCAATGAATTTGTGTTGATTTCCGATCAAGGGGAGCCTGAGAGCTATCAAGAAGCAATTGAGCATGCAAAGAAAGATAATTGGAAAAAGGCCATAGACGAGGAGATGAATTCCTTACTTGAAAACCAGACTTATGATTTAGTGAAGTTGCCTAAAGGGAGGAAAATTCTGAAAAATAAGTGGGTTTTCAAATTGAAGAATGATGGCAAGAATCTGAGGTACAAAGCACGTCTTATCGTGAAAGGCTTTGGACAAAAGAAAGGTATTGACTTTGATGAGATTTTTTTGTCGGTTGTGAAGATGTCTTTCTATTTGGGTTGTACTTGGCATGGCTGCAAGTATGAACCTTGAAGTTGAGCAACTTGATGTGAAGACCGCATTTCTTCATGGTAATCTTGAAGAAGAAATTTACATGGAGCAACCAGAAGGCTTTGTAGAGAAAGGGAAAGAGAAATTTGTTTGCAAATTGAAGAAAAGTTTGTATGGCCTCAAACAAGCCCCGCGGCAATGGTACAAAAAATTTGAATCTTTTATGATAAATAATGATTTTTCTAAAACCACTTCGGACCATTGTATGTTTGTGAAAAAAAATTCGAATGGCAAATTTATTATTCTTTTGCTTTATATTGATGACATGTTAATTGTGGGTCAAGATTACACTATGATTAACGGTTTGAAATTAAAATTAAGCAAGTCTTTTGCTATGAAAGATTTGGAGCCGACAAAGCAAATACTTTGTATGAAAATTGTTCGTGATCGCAAAGAGGGGCTGATTTGATTGTCTTAAGAAAGCTACATTGAGAAAGTTCTTGAGAGGTTCAACATGGATAAATCAAAGCCGGTTGGTTGTCCACTTGCAGGTCACTTCAAGCTTAGTTCGAATCAATGTCCTACGAGTGAAAAAAACAAAGATGTTGAAAGTTCTTTATGCTTCAGCAGTTGGTTTTTTGATGTACGCCATGGTTTGTACAAGGCCGAATATTGCTCACGCCGTTGGTGTGGTGAGTCGTTTTCTTTCTAATCCGGGTAAAGAACATCAGGCAGCGGTAAAATGGATTCTAAGATATTTTCGAGGGACTTCGAAGGTGTGTTTGTATTTTAGGGATGCCAAGCCAATGCTTGATGGGTTCACGGATTCTGACATGGCCGATGATATTGATTCTAGGAAATCTACTTCGGGGTATTTGATGACTTTTGTAGGGGGATCTGTGGCATGGCAATCTAAATTACAAAAATGTGTTGCTCTCTCAACTATTGAAGCTAAATTTATTGCCATTACGGAAGCTTGCAAAGAAGAGTTATGGTTGAAATTTTTTTTGCAAGAATTGGGTTTGAAGCAAGAAAGGTATGTGCTTTATTGTGATAGTCAAAGTGCTATTTACTTGAGCAAAAATTTTACTTTTCATTTGAGATCGAGACACATTGATGTGAGATACCATTGGATTCGTGATGTGTTAGACTCGAAATTGTTACAACTCGAAAAGGTTCACACAGATGATAATATTTCGGATATGTTGAGAAAGACTTTGTCGAGGGACAAACATTTAAAGTGTCAAACTTTGGCGGGTATGGTTGATATCTCTACCTAAGTCGGTAGGGGGAGAATTGTTGGGTATACGTCCTTATTGGAGTGTGGGACCCAATTGATTTATTAAAAGAGTTTAATTTGGTTTGGTATTAGTTATAATATATTTTTATATATTATATCTAATTTTGTGGAGACCCAATTCAGTTTGGAAACAACTAAGGTTTTGATGAAAAAAACCCTAGATTCACAATATATTATTGGTATTGTTTGTTTTTTAGTAATATAGAGCACGACTGCTACATACTCTTCAATTCAGTGGAATCAAACTTTTGGGGGAGTGAAAAAGTGGAATTAATTCGGCTGGTTCCTTGCTTCGTTTTTCGATTTTTCTGAAGTCCTAATAGTGTGCATAATTGGGTGTTTTGGTTCAGCTGATTTGGTTCGTTATTTTGAATTTTTTTCAACTCTGGTTCTGAAGATTTTTGTTCATCTATTTGGTGAGGTCTTTCCTCTTTTATTTATTTGTGATTATTTAGAATTCACCTAAGGGTGGTTTGTGAGACCATTCGTGTCTCGTTTGTAATTGTTTGAAAACTATTTGGTTGATAGTGGAATCAAATTTCGATCCCATGGACGTATCTCACATTGAGGGAACCAGTGTTGCTTTTGATTTAATTTTTTCATATTAGTTTTTATTCTCATTGATTGATTTACTTGTGGAAATTATCGATTTTTCCTAACAAAAATTATTTTTAATGACAATTTTACTATGACTAACTTTCAATAGGACTTAATAAGAATTAAATCTAACTATTAAGACTTATTGATAGTTTAACCTTTAATTTGGGCCTATAATTTCTTCTAATGATTTGAATCATTGATTTTATAGTTAACGTCTATATATCATCATGAAAATATAAATATATATATATATATGTATATATTCATTCCCATAATGTATTCACATAATTTTATTATAAAAATAACTAATAAATATTATTTTCTAGACAAATAAGATAAAATCATAGGACAATGATTATTGGATCAATTAATTATTTACACGAAAGATCTATACATATAAACTTAAAAGATATAATTCAAAATATCAAAATAAAACTAGTGAACCTCATAAGTGCAAATTGATTGCTCGAATCTATTATGTGGGCTAAAAAAAATCCTATCTCATTTAAGCTTTGTTTGGGAAGTAAAAGTTTGGATTTTTTTGATTATTTTAGTCACAAAAAATAAAATAGACTTTTTAATTTAATAATACAAAACATCACATTCAATTCATAATTATTACATTCTTTCTCTCACAAAAAAAAATTAAAAAAGCTTAAAACCCATCTCAAACTAGACTATTTAGCCCTAAACTAAAATAATCAAAAAAAAATTAAAAAATTAAAAAATTAAAAAACCAATCCATTTTCCAAACCAACCCTTAATGAAATGAAAATGTATTTGATCAACTTTAAATTTATAGATAAATATGCAAGTTGATAAAATATATATATATATATATAACATGTTTTCTTTAGAAAGAGAGCGCTTGACTATAGCTCCCTCACAAGATAAAATTTGTACAAATATGAGGACACAAAATACAGTTACATTTCGGTTTTAAAAACGTGAAAAGATTAGGAGGGGAAACATTAGGCATTAAAAAGTCAAGTGTGAATGTGAAGTGTTGATGATGTGATATAATAGTACTCGGTATTGCAACAAATATGGTGACAGAGTTGTCGTATTAGTCAACTCTCGGAATGGGTTCAATTGAAGCTAATAAATGTAAGGATACTTTTGCAGGATATGGGTATCTTGCTGTGGACATTGAGCATACTAGACGAATTGAGATCTTCTTCAGTTACTTTCTACTACCCTTCTCCCATATAACAGTTTAAATTCACGCAAGAGAAAATTTAACGGTCCAAATCCTTCTATTAAAAAATAAAAAATAAAAAATTAAATTTATTTTTTAATAAAATAATATGAAATCTTCTCTAAAGTGATTTAGACTATTGCAAGGAGAGGCACCGGAGAGAGTAGTTGGAGAAGATCTCAATTCATAATAGACTGTTGTGCTCCTTTATAAAATGTCGTCCCTAATCTTTTTCGATAATTTAAACCGTTCATATTATAAAGTTCGTCGAGTAGATCATCCATGTAAAAAATCAAGTTGATTGGATATCTACAGTCGTATAAACAAAACAATTTATTTTTATAAAAATTAACGGTTAACATAACTTTCATAAATTTTTCAAAATAATCAAGATCTAATCATAAGGTTATGAATATCCAATTAACATGATTTTTTACATAAATAATATTTTTGACGAACCTTACAAGTTCAGATTATCAAAAAATATTCGAGACGAACTCCCACAAAGAGGCATAGCAGGCTGCTGTGCCTCGAAGGCACAGCAGCACCCCCAATGTTGATTTGGAGCCTATTTTGGGAAGAAGGTTAAATGTTGATTTATTTTATTTTATTTAAAAAAATTTGTAAATAAATAGAGAAATGATGTAATTCAAAAAAAAATCAAAAAATTGATTTTTAACCTAGTTCCCAAAATAGGGCCCCTCTTTGATCCAGATTTGGATTGGAATATACTATTTAGACCTGTAGTCTAAAATACATTACGAATTTGATTTTGATAATTTAAAACTGTTTATATTGTAAAGCACTCTATGTATATTATTTTTTTTAAAAAAAACTCGATCGGATAATGGGAACCTTTCCATTTTATTATGTTTGTCTAAAAAACAATGGGTGATAAATGTATTTTTGAAGTCCATTTTTTTTTTTTTTTGATACAAATGCGATAAAATGAAGAGATTATAATAATCGAACCAGCCTAAATTTTTTTAGAAATAATAAACACATAGTGATGTACAATGAATGGTTCGAATCATCAAAACGGACTTATGGTGTGCTGAATCGGGCCCGAACTCTGGACTGGAGAGAAGCATATTCCAATTGAAAAGATTGCAATTTTTCTCTATTAAATGTATTGCAAATTAGTTGTATGATGATACTTGTGTTGGAAAATGGCTCTAGGAAATGCTTATTTTTTTGTTAACTTTGAGCATTAATTAAGATGGGACCCAAGCGTTATTTTTAACGTTTTTTATTGGGTTCATGTTTAATGCCGCATAATGAATAAAACCATATATTTGGTTGCTCAAAATCATTTCCAGATGAATGAGAATTCAATGCGCATTTTTAGGTTCGTGAAAATGTATTTAAGTAGGTTACCTACACATTTGTGAAATGTGTTTGTCCCATATTAGAAAGGCTTAAGGGTTTGAATGGGTTTATATACCTTAGCTTGGGATACTTGAAATGGGTTCCAATGGGTACCCAAGTTTGTGGAAGGGTGAAGTTATGGGTGAAGTGGGTTAGACCCATTGGACCTAAAACAAAAACCACACCCACGTGCAGTGGCCGGTCAAGCGGGCTGGGCCTAGGCTTGGGTGTAGATGCGTGGTGTGAGGTTAGGTTGGGCTTGTCCGACCCAATACTTACTTTTTGGGCCAACAATATTTGTAATTTATTTTTTATTTTTTATTTTATTTTCAAAATTCAAAATAAATTGGTTCAGAATTTTTCTTTCTCCCAAACAGATCCCTAATGGGTTCAGACCCAACCGAAAGGGTTCAAAATAGGTTCAACTCAAACTGAATCTGTTCGAACAGATTCAAATCTGTCTGGCACCTTTTCAATCTGTCATAACAGGTTTATACCTGTTCAGAACAGCCAACATTTCTCTTATAAATAGTCTGCTCTAGTAATTCGTTTTGCATCGAAAATTTCCATACTTCTTCCATTTCTTCTTCTGTTCGTCCTCTGTTGTTCCTGCATCTATTTCTGCATTTATTTTTTGAGAAAAGAAAGAGAAAGAGTTACAACATATTTTGATTCGCAAGGCTTGGTTTTGTTGTGCTGCAAAATACAAGTGCTAGTCGTTGCATCCTGGGAAGTAGACGCCGGTAAAACTCGAAGCACCAAATCCAAGGCGAAATCTACTTTAAGGAGACTGTGTCCAACACAAGCCTCAACTTTAATTTCTGTAAGCATTTAATTCAGAATTTAATTTTTTAAATTAATTTATTTTGTTGTTTATTTTATTTACACAATTAAATTACACACATATCTACTGTGGTATAACAATAAAGTAGATTTCTATTTTTATTTATTTATTTCTTTTGTTAGACAGATGAATATTTTGTTTTGGGAAATTAAATAGTAGTCATATATTGTTTAATTTCTTCAATAGTATTAATATACTGTTTAATGATTTCTTTGATAATATAGTAGTAATATACTGTTTATCATTAAAATTTTGTTACAAAATATTATTCTGTTTATTTTGTGTGTAAATCCTTTTGTATATAAATTTGTGATTGGGTTTTTTTTATTTTTTTTATTTTGTTAGAATTATGACAACTGAAATTAACATTACTGAGACTGTTATTACTCAAACCCCCACACCTGTTGTACCAGTGATGACTCTGGCAATACCGGTAAATCATGAGGAGAAGCTAGAAAAATTCAATGGCAATGATTTTAAAAGCTGGTAACAAAAAAATGATGTTTTATCTTACGACATTGAATTTGGCCCGCTTCACTCATAAAGAACGCAAACCTTTGAATGAGGGGAAACCGGCCAAACAGCGGTTGCCTTGATCAATGCATGGAAACATGGTGATTTTCTGTATTAGAATTATATCCTAAATGGGTTGGACAATACATTGTACAATGTGTATACTGTCAAAAGCACTGCTAAAGAACTGTGGAAATTTCTAGATCATAAGTATAAGACAGAGGACGCCGATACAAAGAAAATTGTTGTCGGCCGTTTTCTGGATTTTAAAATGATAGATTCCAAGACAATTATTAGCTGGGTTCAAGATCTCCAATTAATTCTCCATGAGATACATGCGGAAGGAATGGTTTTCAGTAAATCTTTCCAAGTAGCGGCAATCATTGAAAAATTGTCACAATCTAGGAAAAAATTCAAGAATTATTTGAAGCATAAGCGTAAGGAGATGAAATTGGAGAAACTGATTGTACGACTCCGAATTAAGGAGGACAATCGTGATTCCGAAAAGAAGTCAGGAAACCATGTCATGCAGGCTAAAGCAAATGTTGTGGAACCTGAACAAGGGTTAAAGTTCAACAATAAGAAGCGAAAGCATGATGGCAATGGTCCCAAACAAGGATCCACTAGTAAGATCAATAAAGGGATGAACAACGGATTCAACAAGAGGTTCAAAGACAAGTGTTTTATATGTGACAAAGATGGACATCGCGCTAAGAATTGTCACGTTCGCAAGGACGGAGAGAGTTCGAGCAAAAAGCCAGCACAAGCCAACATAACCGAAGGTTTTTGTCTTTCCGATGGAGTGGCAGACATCAATCTTATTGCAGTAGTCTTTAAAGCAAACTGGGTGGGCAATCTCAAGGAGTGGTGGATGGATACTGGAGCAACCCACCATATCTGTACTGATAAGAAGATGTTCACAACCTACAAAGTGGTGGAAAGTGGGGAATAGATTTTTATGGGAAACTCCTCCACTTCAACTGTAGAAGGACAATGAAAGATTGTACTGAAAATGACCTTGGGGAAAGAACTCACTCTTAACAATGTACTCCATGTGCCACAGATTCGCAAGAATTTGATTTCTGGGTCATTGTTGATCAAGAATGGGTTCAAATTAGTCTTTGAATTTGACAAGGTTGTACTCTCCAAGAGTGGAATGTATGTGGGGCAAGGTTATAACTCAATGTAATAACTGTTGTACCTAATTTGGCTTTTAATAATAAGAACACATCTTCTATTTATATTGTTAAGTCTTATTTTTTATGGCATGGCAGATTAAAACATGTTAATTTTAATTCTTTGCATAGACTTGTTGCTTTAGAATGCCTACCAAACTTAAAATTTGATCCTAATCATAAATGTAAGATTTGTGTTGAGGCAAAACTCACTAAAACATCATTTAATAAAGTTGAAAGAAGTACTGAACCTCTAAGTTTAATTCACACAGATATCTGTAATTTAAAATTTGTTCAAACTAGAGGAGGTAAGAAGTACTTTATTACTTTTATTGATGATTATTCTCAATGTTGCTATGTTTACTTATTGAGAGGTAAAGATGAAGCCGTAGAAGCTTTTAGGCAATATAAACTTGAGGTTGAAAATCAACTTGGCAAAACTATTAAAATAGTAAGGAGTAACAAATGTGGTGAGTATGATGCACCATTTGAAGAATTTTGTTGTGAACATGATATCATTCACCAAACCACTACACCCTATTCTCCTCAGTCAAATAGAGTTGCTGAGAGAAAGAATCGAACTCTTGAAGAGATGATGAATGCCATGTTGATTAGTTTAGGGTTACTTCAGAACTTGTGGGGGAAGGCGATTTTGTCTGCTAACTTTATCCTTAACAGGGTACCCCACAAGAAACTCAATCAAACACCTTATGAATTATGGAAAGGTCGATGACCTACCTACAATTACCTCAAAGTGTGGGGGTGTTTGGCCAAGGTAACAGTCTCTAGTCCTAAAACGACTAAGATAGGACCGAAAACCGTTGATTGTGTGTTCATTGGTTATGCAAATAATAGCAGTGCATATAGATTTTTAGTTCATAGATATGAAAATCCTGATATGCATATAAACACTATTATTGAGTCAAAGAATGCGTCGTTTTTTGAACACATTTTTCCTTGCAAGGAAACTGAAGAGACAAGTTTAAATAAAAGAACTTTTGACACTACTATGAATAGCAGTAAAGACCACAATGATAACGAATCAGATGAACCCAGACGTAGCAAGAGGGCTAGGATCTCTAAATCATTTGGTCCAGATTGTCTGACATACTTGTTAGAAAATGAGCTTCAAAACTTCAAGAAAGCAATGTCAAGTCTTGAAACTCCATTGTGGAGAGAGGTTGTGAATAGTAAAATTGAATCAATACTACAAAATCAAACTTGGAAATTGGTGGATCTTCCATCAGTGTGTAAACCTCTTGGATATAAATGGATATTCAAAAAAAAAATGAAAACAAATGGTTCAATAGATAAATACAAGGCTAGGCTTGTTGTTAAGGGATACAGGCAAAATGAAGGCCTTGATTATTTTGACACCTATTCACCAGTGACAAGAATAACATCTATTCGCATATTGATTGCGATTGCAGCTTTGTATAATCTGGAAATACATCAAATGGATATTAAAACAGCTTTTTTGAATAGCAAGTTAGATGAAGAAATCTATATGGAACAACCAGAAGGGTTTCAAGTTCCCAGCCAAGAGAAAAATGTTTGTAAACTTGTCAAATCCCTTTATGGATTAAAACAAGCTCCGAAACAATGGCATGAAACATTTGATCATGCTATGCTTTCGAATGGTTTTAAGATAAATGAATGTGACAAATGCGTCTATATTATAAAAACAGATAGAGACTATGTCATAATTTGTGTTTATGTGGATGACATGCTCATTATTGAAAGCAATAATGATATGATTAAATCCACAAAGAAAATGTTGAACACAAAGTTTGACATGAAAGATCTGGGAGTAGTAGATGTAATTTTAGGAATAAAAATTACTAGAACATTTGAAGGATATGCTTTATCTCAGTCTCACTATATTGAGAAGATTATAGAGAAATTTGGAAAGCATAACGATCGTCCTGCTAAAACACCTGTTGACATTGGTCTTCATTTGTCAAAAAATACAGGTGCAAGCATATCACAATTAGAGTACTCTCGGATAATCGGAAGCTTGATATACTTAATGAATTACACTATGCTAGATATGGCCTATGTTGTAAGCAAATTGAGTAGGTACACAAGTAATCTAGGGTCCAATCATTGGAAAGCAATAATCAGGGTACTTAGGTATCTAAAACATACCTAGAATTTTGGCCTTCATTATACCAAATATCCAGCATTACTCGAGGGGTACAGTGATACAAATTGGATATCGGATACTAAAGACTCAAAATCTGCTAGTGAACACATCTTTACCCTAGGAGGTGCTGCAGTCATTTGGAAATCTTTCAAGCAGACATGCATAGCTAGGTCGACAATAGGACCTGAGTTTATCGCATTAGATAAAACATGAGAAAGAGCAGAATGGCTTCGTAATTTCTTAGAAGATATTCTAATGTGGCCTAAACCTGTGCCAGTTATATACATTCACTGTGATAATGAAGCAGCAATAGGACAGACACAAAATCATATGTATAACAGTAAGTCTCGACATATTCGTTGAAGACATAATACCATTAGGCATTTGCTCTCACATGGAATAATTTCCATAGAATATGTAAAGTCAAAGGAGAATGTTGCAGATCCATTGACTAAGGGGCTAGCCAGAGAGCAAGTGTACTATTTATCGAGGGGAATGGGATTAAAGCCTATTACTTAAAAGTCATCACAATGGAAACTCAACCTAGTTGACTGGAGATCCCAAGATCTAGGTTCAAAGGGACAACCGAATTATGAATGACTTCACGTATCACTAAGGAGGTTTACTCCTACCCATTTCTATGATAAGAAAAGTGATACCTACAGCGTTAGTAGGATAAGCTTTGCTTTTAATGATTCTTATAGCTTGGACATCCAAGTGGGGTATAACAAGATACTCTTAATAAGAAGTCACTTATATGAATGTGAACTGGGCCGGTTCTGTGAGAATTGAGAAGGCTAAATTCTAGCACTCATGAATTACCAGGCGTTGTTCATGGCCAAAATGAACACAACCGTAAGAACCAAACTGTGTCTGCAAACACACTATGTGTAGTCTATTGTCTTGGCTTACACAAACAGTTGAACAGTTCAAGGCATCGCGTCCACTGGTTAGCTAGTAAGTCCGATAGGCTTTTACTAAAAGAGGTTCAAAGCTAAAAGTTATCTATCTCGATGTAGTGTATCTTCTTAATGTACTCTTTCTTTGTCTACATCTTGTTGCATATCCGTTATCATGAATTCCATTCATGTAGGGGATTGTTGGAAAATGGCTTTAGGAAATCCTTATTTTTTTGCTAACTTTGAGCATTAATTAAGGTGGGACCCAAGCATTATTTTTAACGTTTTTCATTGGGTTCATTTTTAATGTCGTGTAGTGAATAAAACCATGTATTTGGTTGCTCAAAACCATTTCTGGATGAATGAGAATTCAACGTGCATTTTCGGGTTCGTGAAAATGTATTTAGGTAGGTTTCTTACACATTTGTGAAATGTGCTTGTCCCATATTGGAAAGGTTTAAGGATTTGAATGGATTTATATACCTTAGCTTGGGATACTTGAGATAGACCCAACGGGTACCCAAGTTTGCGGAAAGGTGAGGTTATAGGTGAAGTGGGCTAAATCCATTGGACCTAAAACAAAAACCACACACGCGCGCCGCCATCGCCGTCCATCCGGTCGATCGGGCGGGCTGGGTCTGGGCTTGAGCGCAAGTGTGTGGTGCAAGGTTAGGTTGGGCTTGTCTAGCCCAATACTTATCTTTTTGGGCCAAAAACATTTGTAATTTATGTTTAATTTTGTTTTAAAAATTCAAAATTCAAAATAAATTGATCCATAATTTTTCTTTTACCCAAACAAATCCCTAACGAGTTCAAACCCGCCCGAACAAGTTCAAACGGTTCAAAACAAGTTCAACTCAAACTCAATATGTCTGAACAGATTCAAATCTGTCTTGCACCTGTTCAATCTATTCGAACAGGTTTATACCTATTCGGAACAGCCAACATTTCTCCCGTAAATAGTCTGCTCCAACAATTCATTTTGCATCGAAATTTTCCAGACTTCTTCCTTTTCTTCTTCTGTTCGTCCTCTGTTGTTCCTGCATCTGTTTCTGTATTTTTTTTTTTTGGGAAAAGAAAGAGAAAGAGTTACAACATATTTTGGTTCACAAGGCTTGGTTTTGTTGTGCTGCAAAATACAAGTGTTAGTCGTTGCATCTTGAAAAGTAGACGCTAGTAAAATTCAAAGCACTGGAGCGAGGGCAAAATCTACTTTAAGGAGATTGTGTCCAACACAAGCCTCGACTTTAATTTCTGTAAGCATTTAATTCAGAATTTAATCTTTTAAATTATTTTTTGAATTAATTTATTTTGTTGTTTATTTTATTTACACAATTAATTTACACACACATCTACTGTGGGTATAACAGCTTGGAATCAAAATCTTCTACTATATTTATGTGTTTTGATTTTTCTGCAATGATCCAAAAATCAAATTTTGAAGTCGAAGTAAAATTATGGTGTTATGGAATGTGTTAATAAAGTCATTGTATTTCAATTTTAAACTTGACGATTGAATTATGGTGTTATGGAATGCATTAATAAAGTCATTGTATTTCAATTTTAAACTTGAGGATTGAATTATGGTTTTTGTTCCGCTATGATTTTTACCATAATGATATAAGGATTTTTTGGAATAATTAGACAATCGAAGATAATAAATAAATAAAAAAAAGTCAAAAAGAGGGTAAAAATGTAATTTTTGTGACAAGTTTGAAATTGTCCCAAATTTAGTAGTATGATCAAAAATGACATTTTGAATTAGAATCATTGCATGCATGGTGAATTTTAGTTAAATTCCTTCATTTGAATCCTCAAATAAGTGATTTTAACATTATTAAAAACAATAACATTATTTTCTAAGCTCGAAAGGAGCAGCCGGTCGTTGGCTAGGAGCTTCCTACTTGAAAAAGCAGATACAATACCTCTTTCTGCGGCAAGTTGAGTTTCAAAGACCATTTATGGATCCAATTATAACACTTGTATTATACCTTAGAGGGAAAATTGTATTAGGAAACCCATTTATCAATCAAATTATCACATTTGTATTATACCTTGGAGGGAAAATTGTTTTAGTTTGCTCGAGTAAGGTGTCATAATTTTTTAATGAAAATTTTCACTTTACCCCCTTAAACTATCATACTTACAAGATTGCACACTTTTTTTTTTGTTTGTAGGAATACACTGAAAATTTTCTTAGTTCACATCATTTCTTTACATTTTTTAAAATTATAACTTGTGTCCAAACAAATTACCATTAAAAATAAAAAGGTAACACACCTCTCCCAATCCTACCACCATGGTCGCTAGCCCATTCACTAGCCTCTCCCAATACCAATCACCAATCACTGCAAACCCCGACCAAAGTTAAGATCCTCTCATTGTTCTCTCTTTACTTCTCTACTTGCAATGGTAGAAATGCCCATTGAATTGATCCAACGATTCAGATTTGAGGGAAAAAAACAAATTTGAATTTGTTTTTTTTATTTTTTTATTTTTAAATAACCAAATCTAAACCGTTGAATCAACTCAAAGTGTATTTTCACCGTTGCAAGTTAGAAGACAAGGAGAGGATCTCAACTCCCCCACCATTGCCAGTCATTCGGACTACTAGAGTTGAACAAGTGGCCCGAGTGTGGTCGAGTAGAGTTTAAAAACCAACAATTTCAATAAATAGCCCATATGTACTAGCCCAATTAGAGTTTCTAAGATTGAATAAGGGTATTTTTTATATTATGACACGTGTACTAACACAAAGCAAAAATTAAAAATTTTAAACTATAATATATGTATATAAAAAATAGTATAAATTAAAGGCAACAAGGAACCAATAGGAAATAAAAAAAATTGCAGAAAATTTGCAACAAAATGATAAATAACTAATAGAACTAGTTATTAATATTACAAGAGCACCCACTATACGAACCTAATTATACATCAAGGCTTCAAACTACCAAAAGGAAAAGTATAAAGAATAATAATAAATTCACTTGGGCTGAGGGGAAATTTTTTTTTAAAATAAAGATCATAGAGTGATGATATGTACATCCAATCAAAATTAATCAATAAACAAAAACACACTATAAAAGCATAGACACAAACAATGTTCCAACCTTCTCTATGTTGGGTTTAAATCTCCTGAAACTTGGCCTTTCCATCTACATAACAGAAAGATGTAAGATTGCAAAAATATTAAAAAGTGAAGAAACTTTGGATTAAAAAAGGAAATAGGTAAGGGAAGGACTTGCATCTAAGTCTCAAGCCTCAAACGTAGATCGTTCTGATACATGGAAAGAGAATAGGAAAAAGCACAAACACAAAAAATGTAAATAAAGAAAGGACTACAATAGGGGTAGACCTACATGTTACAGTAATAGAATTTAAAGTACTTTTAGAGTACTTTTAATTTTTAATTTTTTTTTTTTCATTCTTTCAAATAAATCATGCTACTATGCATTTCTGTAAACCTCCACTCTCCTTAGATTTTAGTTTAGTATATTTGATTTTCATCCCCTAATATTTTGGAAAATAATTTTGGAATCGCTGTAGATAGCTAAATTCACTATTTTGGAACAAGAGTATACCATTTCCGAAGCATAAATTACTAGGGTTTTAGCGTTTTTTAGCAACACTGAACTGAACACTCACAACTGCTTCCAAATCCACGGAAACATAACCTCCTTTTGAAAATTGTCAATGGCAGACAACTTGATAATAGGATGAAATTTAAAATTTTAATCTTTGTAGATATTTTCTGGTATCTTTTTAACAAAACACACTGAGAAAGAGAACTGAGGTAGGGAGGGGCAGAAGGAAAAAAAGTATTCTCACTGTATTTATACTTCAGAATAATCATCTGAGAATTCTCAAATTCTCATCAGACACGTGTAATGTACGTTGAACCATAATTGTTGTGTCTTTTTCCATTTGCAAGCCATGGTACTTGAAAAATAAGATGCATATTGAGGCTTGAATACTCAGATGCACGGTGGGGTGTGTGTGTATGTGCTCGCGCGTGCGCGCAAGAGAGAGAGAGAGAGAGAGCAATGACTCTTACAAACCTTGAGAGCAAGAACCTTGCTAGTGGGCTTAAATTGGTGTTTGAATGAAATTCTTTATTTGGTTGCTTTTTCCTGCTATCGGCTTCTGGATTTGCATTCTCTGCTTGTTCAGGAGCCGTCTTGCCCTTGGTAAACACACGAGCTGCCAGCTCCTGCAGATCTTTCAACGAAGATTCCTTCGAACTGCATGTGTTTTCTATTACTTGAGTAACTTAAGAGTATACATATATATAAAACTAACAGTTGGCGCACGCGATGCATGTACAATTCAAATAAGTAAAAATAAAATAAAATATTTATTATATAATTTGTGTCACTCAAGTGGTAAAAGTCTTCTTTAGATTGAAGGTCTAAGGTCTGAGTCTCACTACTCCCATTTATTTAATTATTTTTTTGTTTTAAATGAAAAAATGAGGGACACGTAGTGGAAGGAGAAGCAAGCAAAGGCTTAGACATCAAGTCCAGCCTTCACTTAATGGTGTAGATAATGAACACCTTTCAAATATTATATACCAAAACATATCTAGATAAGAAAATTTAAAAAAATTGTGAACCTTCCAAGCCGCTGAAGCAACCTGGTGACAAAAACTTCACTAGACCCCGGCTTCATGCACTCCAAATCCATGAGTGAATTCACTGCTGCGCGCACAACTGGCCCTTCTGAATCATCAGCAATGGCCTAACATCATGACAGTAAACAAGTCATAGGACGCTTGCAGCATAGTCTCTTAAAACGCTCAAAAAATTCTACATAGAGATAGTTTAGTTGTATCGGATATAACAATGTGAAATAGTCAATGTACATCATGATTTTGTACTTAATAATAAAAATAATAATTTGAGTAATGTTATATATAAATAGATTTCTTCTTAAAAAAAACATATCACTAGACACGAAGGCAATATGACTCATATTAGTAAATACATATGGGACTCATATTTGACGTTTAGTAGTACATAAATCATGCAAAAAATCTAGAGGGCTGTGCTAAATGAAGCCCCTCCATTTTCTCCTTGAACCCCCATCTTATTACCAGCTATACCCCTAACCCCAAATCCAAATCCGAACCCGAACCTGAACCCTATCCCTAATCCTAATCCCATCCCCACCAATGCCGGCCAACCCAGCACCGGCGTCGACATCCCTCAAAGTCCCAGCTCCACATGGTGCCATCTTCCCCTCGCTTCGCTTCTGCAACTCCGGCCAACCACCTCCACCAAAATCAAACCCCCAAATCAAATCCGACCAGCCACTACCGCCACTTCATTTCTGCAACTCCGCTCTTCTCTCCTCCTCCTTCTCGTCCTCTTCTTCTCCCAAAACCCTAACAATCGAACAAATCCTTTATGTTCAACATTGTATTACCAAACCAAAAGGATTCGTTCAACACTATGTTGCCAAACATTCAGGATTCGTTCAACACTGTGTTGTCGAACCCACTCTACCACCCCATCCATTGCGAGAGAGAGAGAGAGAGCCTAAGGTTTTCAAAAGAAGAAGAAGAGGGAGAACAAATGACGACAAACCCCATGATTGGCAGTGCCCTTAGCTTTGGAGATCAGACCCAAAGCCGAACCAAAACACCCAGCCCCTCCTTGTCCGTTGCCCTGCTTTGTCATCATTGTCGAAGCCGAACCAAAACTCGCGATCTCTCTCTATCTATATAGATATATATCTATCTCTAACTCTATCTCATACTGCCAGTGATGGTGGGTTGTTGGGTTAGGGTTTGAAGGGAAGGGGTGGAGAGGCGGGCATCAAAAAAGGAAGGGGACTGGCTGGAGGTGGTGGTGACTGTCGGAGGTGAAGGGAATTGATTAGGGTTAGGGTTTGGGAAATTAGGGTTAGAAGATTAAGGATGAGGGTAAAAGTGAAATTTTAGGTTGGGATAAAATTAGAATTAAAAAAAATGGAGGTGGGGGTTTTAAGAAGAAAGATAGGGGTTAATAGCAATCCTCAAAATCTATTTAATAGTAGCAGCTAATGGGTGTTGCACAAAAGGGAATTGCACTTTCAAATGGATGTTTATGCACCAAGGCTCAAGTTTCTGAGCTACACATCTATATAAACAAAAAATGCTTGTGATAGTAGTAGTTGATCCAAAATTAATTTGCAACTCACTTAAACCAAATGATTCAAACCAAACTGGGATATGCCATCATCGCCCATGTAACTCAAAAGAGTTGCAGCCTTGTAGGCCTCTTTTACTATATTGTCCTAACGCATTTCCAATTTTTGTCATTCTATATTCTCTAAATTTTACAACCTCATTCTAAGACAGAACATATATAGGTAGCTTCCCTGCCCAAGTTAACAAATCAACCTAAACATAAGTTTTTTTCATGATTTCATTCATTAAGTTCTCCTTTGGTTAATTCGCTTTTCTAAAAGAATTTCACATTGAATGCACTAACATGATTATCACCTATAAATTTCTTCCCCCCCCAATAATCATCGACTTCATCTATGCCTTAGTGATCTTTTCTTTTCTTTTTTTTTTTGGAATAGTACACTTTATCCAATCTTTTTCATCTTACTACTATATAAAGATGCATGCTCCAAATTTAGCCTTAGTTCATATTAATAATTTCATCACCAGGGATAACATATTACTCATCAATGAGATAACTGGAAGACATGAAGTCTTTATCACGATTGACAATTTTTCTCCACATAAATGTAAATATATAATGAAACAATTTATTTGGATACAAAATTGCATCGAAGTTCTATTATACTCCAATTTCAAGAGATTCAGCTTTACAGCCCGGACACGTATTAGAAAACAATCTGAAACAACTGCGTAATGCAAAGTTATATTTATAACAAATATTGGAATCTACGGTTTGTACCTCTTTTAATGAAGGGATTAGCAAAATTGATAACGGGGCGGATAATGATGCTGCAGCAATTCTGGCTGTGTCTTCCTCGTCACTAGCTTGGCGAGATCTTGGAAATACTTGTACAGCTAAGTAATCGCGAGAACGTCTGAAGTAGAAGTTCCATTCCGTTTCATTTTATTTATTTATTTATTGTAAAAAATAAGCATGGATTTCCTTTCCTTTTTACCAAAAGCCAAATGTACCTTGACGAATCAGAGTTATTCGTAAATCTATCTGATTTACTACTTTCTTCCCTATCTCTATTGATCCTGGCCAACGCAGATCTTTCCCGAGCATTTCCTTTCCTTAATCCTCCTTGCATTGCAGCTTTTGCCTGAACAAAATACCATCTAGAGCCTTTTAACACAAACCAGCACAATAACACATGTAATGCCCAGTAATTCTTGGAATCAATTAAGAATGTTAAAGAAAAGGGGCAATCAATGGGGAAAATAAAAGCCAGCAATTTGAGAAAGATAAAGATAGTAGACTTCAGATAGAGGGGGAAAATAGGATGTTAAAAGGTGAAACTAGAATCTCAAAAGGATATACAGACGATATTCATAACTTTCTGTGAACAATTGATGCTTAACAGTAGTCAATGCACTATTACTAAATAAGTTGATGACATGATAAGATATCAATCTATGATTTTCCATTTTTTCAGGAAATTCTAAAATTTTACTCACAATACAACAGACTAATTGAAACAAACTGAAAATTATGCTAGAATAAACAACCTCTGCAAGGTTCATCACACTGTCTTCAGATGCGCTTGAAGATCTCTCTACAATACCCAGTCTCGACTTTGGAGTTCGAGGAGAATCTGAATCATCATGTTGTCCACGGTAGACAAAAGTGCCACTGGTAGAAGCATCCTCAAAAGAAGCATATGTGCTGCTAGACTAGAAGGCAAATTGCAACCAAGATCAAAACAATTGCGAGCACAGCCAGAGATACAAACTTCATCTAGACACTAATTTTTTTCATCTCAACTAGACAGTAATCTTACTGAAGTACGTTGGTCATTAAACAGGGAAGATGACTGAACCCTCGGAGATCGTACAACAACAGTTCCTGTCCCACCCATCGATAATTCTTCCTGTAACTCGAAAATTTCAAACCTCAGAAGGAGATATAAAAGTTCATAAATATCAATCTAGGAAGCATGGACACGAATATGATATGATACGATACATATATAGCGATATAACAAAATCTTAAAAATTAGGATATAGGTACCGACAGGATACGTTGAAAAAATATATATTATTTTTAGTAAAATAAATTATACAATAACTCATAGTGAGAAACCATTCTTTACAATATTAGATATTACTATATTAGTTTATTCTCGATCTCACTATTTTCTTCTTCTGTAAGAAATACAAAAATATTGAAACACTACTCTTGTATTTATTCTAACAATTATACTTTAATAATATGCAAAAAAAATATTACAACTTCAACTTCATAATAGTTTGGGTAGGTAGCCTAGAGTGTTCGAAAAGTATCAAAGCTAACATCAAGTATCGGATATGTTTAGAAAGTATCGGACACGTATCCACGAGTATCAAGGAGTATCGGTATCCAATATATATACAACTCTCTTTTAGAAGTATCAATGCTTCATAGATATCAATGCTCTAAAACATAACAAATTCTCAAAGCCTAGTCAAGTTGATTAAATTTTGTCAATGCCATTTCATCTCATTTTTTCTTTAGCCCATTTAATATGTGAGTGAGTTTGATCTCATGAACAGAGGTGACAGAAGTGTTAGCTTACAACAAGGCAGGTACATTTTTTTTTAATGGTGTTACTCATGTTTATATTTATCACGAATCTATCGCATATTAATGTGTTATACTTTGTGACAGGTTATCAGATCAAATTATATTTAGTCAAATCCTAGGGAAATGTTTGATCCCCCTAAATTTGGCACTTGCCACAAACCAGCTTGATCCAAAAGTGTTCATGCAGGCTAAATACCATAGTTCATAGCCACTTCTATTTAGTATCTACAAATTCAGGCCCAGAGAGAGAGAGAGAGAGAGAGAGAGAGAGTTACATCTTCAAGGTAATATTCTTGTTTTTCATCGAAGTATTGATCTCTAGCATCTTTCCCAACTTCATCTCGAGAAGGAGAAGACCACCGATTACCATCATCTGGTGCTTTTCTTGGAATACCGGCATTGTGCGAAACCTCTGGTTTCCTGTCTCTAGCTTGAGGTGGTCTTACAACACTTCGCACTGTTCCAGTACTAGCACCACCAATGCTGAAGTCCCATCCAGCATTTCTCAAGGTCTTCTCTTGGCTACTGCAAATGAGTAACAATCAGCGAAAGTTCAACTATGCAAGCATAACACAAGAAATTGACACATTCCACCCACCTGGCTCGAACAGCTTCTTCACCTTTTGAGTCTCTCATCACCTTCACAGTGCCAGATGCCTCCCCTAGAGGTGTAGGACCATTTCTAGGGGTTTCTCCATCTTCCTTCATTTGGTACTTGGGCCGATCTCTATCAAGATAACAAAGTCAGGAGTATATCACTATTATAAATTAGGTAAATGGGCAATCAAATATTCAAATTAGGCTGATATGCTGATATCTCCATCCATGTCTGTACCATCTATCAATATGAATGCATGTCTAATCATTTATGTCAAAAATCCAGCATTTTGAAGTACTAAATATCCAAAATTTCTTCCAAGACCAAAATTAATAGAGAAAAATTACATTGACCTCTCCTTAGGTTTGGAGAAAATATAGTAAACCCCACAAGTTTGGCATAATTACACCAACCTCTATTTTAGTAAAGTTAAAGAGACAAGAACTAATGTAGATGGTGACATGGTGTGAAGACGCAAAGATTAACCATGTATAATACACATTTCAGTGTAAAAGAGATAATAACATTATTTTCCCATCCATATGACTAACGAATTATTGATAAAAAGGAGGGTTACGTGCTATGTGAATTAAAACCTCAATATCAATGCCTCCTTTAATGTCATTGTATATTTTGAATATGTAGATTTTTGGCACTTTTTACATAACAAACATTCTGAAACTAAGGCCTCGTTTGGCAATAGGCTAGTTTAGCTAAAAAGTCAAAAAGTTACTAAAAAAGTCAAAAAGCCAACAACCCATACCAAAAAGTCAAAGATTTTCTTTTTTCTCTACTTTTTGCATATCTTTTCGTAAAAAATCAAAAAGTCATCCCAAACATACTAGTTTTTTTTAGCTCATATTTTAGCCAAATAGCCAAAAAGTTACTAAATTAGCATGTTCCCAAACGAGGCCTAAGTCAGAAAATGTATAAGGAAACGACATCTAAATCCCAGTTCAGTTTGTTATGCTCACCGCTTGACATTTCCATGTCATACAAAAAGCCATATCTTTTATAACACGGAGGTTAACTCTAAATGCTGTAGCCACACTTCCCAAAGAGAAGTTTAAAAAATGGGCAAACAGAAACACAACACACCTTATTCTCTCCAAAAGTTTTGGGCTTTTCCTAGCAGTCTTGATGAAACGGTGCTTCAGAAGTTCCTTGGCACTTGACCTCTGAAATCAACAAGGCCAAAGAGAGAGCATGATAAAATCTACAATATGCAGTGAAGAGTCTTAACAATAGATCATCGTGTCACCAACTCATCCATTTCCAACACAGTTTTATTAGGCAAAAGGTGAAGATGATGCATTTTGTTCTCTATCAAGCTGAAGATTAACTTATTTCCAAAGTGTACAGATCAAGTAAAATTGATCCTGTAATGAACTATAGAACAAATTGTGCTCAATTTCAAATATCTAATTTTTAACTCAACTTTATTTTAAGACCATCCACAGAAAGAAGTATTCAGTGGCAAATGGGTGGGTTTGGGCGGATTCAGTGGGTCAAAGCAGGTTATGTATTTACAACAATCCAACCCAAACCCACCCATTTAATAAGCAGGTTGGATTGAATTCGATATGCGTTGGATAAATGAATCTGACCAAACCTGTTTACTTAATTGATTTTTTTTCTTCCAATAGATGGTGGTGATACAGTCATGGTGGTGGTGGCCGCGGCAGTGGCCGCGGCGGAGGCGGAGGCGGAGGTGGTGGTAGTGGAGTGGCAGCAGCAATGGTAATGGTGGAGGTGGTGGTAGTAGAATGGGTGGTGGCCTATATCAATAATTCATCAACCTATGGAGAAACCTGGATTTCCAATTTTACCCATAAAATTATTTATGAAGGACAAAATCATCACTCCAGTCACTTTATTTCAATTGTAGTCTTCGCAGAGCAGTCCTCTCTCTATAACATTTGTTCGATCCATCCAACCAAGCTAGGAAGGAAGAAGAAACAGCGAGAGGCTATCTCTGTTGCTAACTCTCAATCTTTTGCTCGCTTGATCACTTCTAAGTTGTAAGAGATCCTAATTTGATTCTTTCATTACATTACATATAGATTTGTCTATGCATATACACACCTATATATATATATATATCTAATATCTGTTTTTTC